>JARQOC010000006.1:84974728-86174728 GCA_033576535.1 Allobates femoralis
CTGGATCCGGCTGGTTCCAGAAATACGGCGAAGCCCATGTAATTTTTATTCTGAAAAATCAATAAAACAATCCTAAAAAAGGGACTGCATCTTTATTAACCCCTCGCCCATGGTCCAGGGGTTAAAGATGTAGTCCCTTTTTTTACATTGTTTTATGGATTTGTCAGAAAAAAATTTCACGTGGGCATCGCCGTATTTCTGGAACCAGCCGGATCCAGCAGGCAACGACGGGCTGCCCCCAACCCCCAGGTGCCTATTTGTACCTGGCCGGACACAAGAATATAGGGGAGCCCTTTTTTTTAATTATTTCATGAATTTCATGAAATAATTTTAAAAAAAATGCGTGGGGCTCCGCGCAATTTCTATGTCTAGCCAGGTACAGCTAAGCAGCTGGGGGCTGGAATCTGCAGCGCAGGGATGCCCAAGCTTTCTGGGCACCCCCCGCTGCAAATTGCAGCCCGCAGCCGCCCCAGAAGATGGCGCGTTCATTGAAGCGCCATCCTCTGGCGCTGAACCCCGCTCTTCCAGCGGCCCTGGTGGCACGCTGGGTAATAAAGGGGTTAATACCAGCTTTGTTATACAAGCTGGTATTAAGCCCGAGATTCTTAATGTCAGGCCAGGTTTGACCCAGCCACTAAGAATCTCCAATAAAGGGTTAAAAAAACACAACACAGAGAAAATTTTTTATTTGAAATAAAAAAAAAAACCATTAGGGACTCCATCTTTAATTAAAAAAATCCTCTTCCGTCCGACGCAGTCCAAAACGCAATGTCCTCTCTGCTACATCCCCTGTGCATAGATACAGATGTCTATGCACAGGGAATGAGCAGACTGAGAACAATCTCAGCACTGCTACATCATCTCTGTGAGCAGGCGGGCTCTAGGACCCTGGAGCTGCGGCAGCCTGCACACAGAGAAGACAGCTGGACTCGGCTCGCAAAATAACAGCAGTTACTTTGCGAGTTTCCCTGCTATCACTGGCACAGTAGCCGAGTCTAATGCAAGACAATGGCAATCCTAGTTTTGTCAGCGTTTGCCATTGATTTGCATTGGACTCGTGCGAGTAAACGCTGTGAAACTCGCAGAGTACCGAGTCCTGCGAGTCCCTTACTACTCGCCGAGTAACGAGTCCTAGCGAGTAGATTCGCCCATCCCTACTGGAACGTGCTCGTGCACATCAGACACCCGGTTGTTTCTAACCTTCTGTAGTGGCGTGTAAAGGTACCATTACAGATGTTTTTTTGCTCAGCTTGGAAAGCTTTAGGGGTTGAACAGGTCCTCTTGGCTCTAATTAATTCCCCTAAAGGGATATTATTGATAACGTGACATGGATGGCAGCTGTCTGCATGGAGGATTGAATTCCCACTGGTTGGTTTACGGTATAATCTAGATTCTATCTGCCCTGTCACAGTATCACCCAATAATTCCACATCCAAATAAAAAGCCTTTTCTCCATGAATTTCATGTGTGAAGTTTAAATTATAGGTGTTATCATGAAGGTATTCAATAAAAGATGAAACAGTTGAAGTAGTAGATCCATTACTTTCCTGTATGGCAGGTACCTCGACATGATCATTCCAAATAATAAGAACATCGTCCAGGTATCTGCCCCACCACATCAGTTGTTTCATAAAAGGATTGTCAGTAGTATGCACAAATTTATCTTCCCAGTTCATCATCTATATATTTGCAATGGACAGGGAAAACCCTGCCCCAATTGGGCAACCACATTGCTGCAAAAAATAATCAACATCAAATTTAAAAACATTTGAAGTTAATAAATGCTCTATACATATAATGATGAATTGTGACATTTCATCAGAATAGATTTTTGACAATTGCAAGGCATATTGAACCGCCTCTATAGCTTGATGATGAGGTATACATGAATAAAGCGATACGTCAGATGTGATCCATGTATACCATGTATTCCATGTCATATACTTCAAACAACCCAATAAATGCTTTGAATCCTGTACAATATAAGGGAGTTATCTGCTGCGACACTAAACACTATGTGCACTTTTAATGAGTGCCAGCAGTAGCTAAACTGCACAGCTAATACAGACACAGTGTGAATAGGGTATAGCAATCACTGCTCTAGATACAATGCAAAATGGAAGACTTAGCTTCAACAGTAGCTACTGCGGAGTGCCCGGAAACCAGCGGAATTCTGTATAAGACCTATAGATTTTTTCAGCAAAGGCTGTAGTTTCCGGTCAACCCATGTTGACAGCCTTTCATTCATGCTGCCTATCCCAGCGACTATTGGTCACATAGGCGGTGGAAATTTAGCCTTGTGAGTCTTTGGCATTGCATGAAAAATCGGACAGACAGGTTTACTTACATACAGATATTCGGCCATTTCATCAGAGAGAACGCCTAAAGCGACTCCTTCATCCAAAACCCTTTTTAATTTCTACAAGAAAATCTGTGTAGGGTTATTAGATAGTTTACGGTAGGTGGTGGTGTCAGACAGCATTTCCATCGCCTCTCTACAATATAACCCGCTGTCTAACACCACCACCGACCCCCCTTTATCTGCAGGTCGCACAGTAATATGTGGATTATCCTGTAGTTTTTTTAGGGCATGTTTTTCAGCACCACTTAAATTTTGCTGGATTTTAGGTGCTGATTCCAGCAAACTACTAATTTCAGTTTCCAAAGCACTTTGGAACTGGTCCATTGCTGGAACTCTAGAATTAAGTGGGTAAAACTGCGGATTAGGTATTTTATTGCCAGGATCAACGTCAGAAATTCTTAAAACTGATTCAGTGTCTAAATTATTTAGTGTGGTCAACATTACCTGATCTCTGATGTCCAGATGCAGTGGAACAGAATGCTCTGTGGGAGAATGTTGTGTTAAAACATCAGAGGGAACAATGCTATCACTATAAAAAAGACGTTTGATGGTCAATGCTCTTACAAATTTATTTATGTCTTTTATAGTTTCAAACAACTGTCCTCTACGAGTGGGTATGAATTTTAACCCTTACCCTGAGGAAGGTGCCAAGAGGGGCGCCGAAACGCGTTGGTGGAAGTGGAATAAAGGAACCCGCACATCACCCCTAGGACTCCTGTCTTTTTTGGGGGACCAACTGAAGCATCCAGGCATAATTCCCCAGTGATAGCAGCGCGGACCGTGGACACCTATATCCTGATACCATATTGTCATTATTAGATCGTAGTTCAGTTACCTCCGGTTCCTCAGCGGACATTGTCGGCCGTTTGTTGGATCCTCTCCCCCCCCTCCTCTTGCCCCGTTTTTTGGGGGCTGATTTGGGGTTTGGATATTTCCTTCCCCAGAAGAAAAGCCCGATCGTGTAGAAACATTAGAAATAGAAGATAACTCACTGCGTTCTGGGGTGGAGAAGCTGACTCTTGATGAACGATTGGAGTGGTTCCTGTTTCTGTTCCTTAGAATGGATCGTGGTTTGTGTGGCACATGTCTTTTCCACACATAAACAGTGTTATCCTCATAGTCCTTATTATCCCGTACAAATTTCTTCTTTTTAATGTCCATAATGGCGGACGTAATGGATCTACTACTTCAACTGTTTCATCTTTTATTGAATACCTTCATGATAACACCTATCATTTAAACTTCACACATGTAATTCATGTAGAAACATGCGACGTTGTATCGCTTTATTCATGTATACCTCATCATCAAGCTATAGAGGCGGTTCAATATGCCTTGCAATTGTCAAAAATCCATTCTGATGAAATGTCACAATTCATCATTATATGTATAGAGCATTTATTAACTTCAAATGTTTTTAAATTTGATGTTAATTATTTTTTGCAGCAATGTGGTTGCCCAATTGGGGCAGGGTTTTCCCTGTCCCTTGCAAATATATATCTGATGAACTAAGAACATAAATTTGTGCATACTACTGACAATCCTTTTATGAAACAACTGATGTGGTGGGAGAGATACCTGGACGATGTTCTTATTATTTGGAATGATCATGTCGAGGTACCTGCCATACAGGAAAGTAATGGATCTACTACTTCAACTGTTTCATCTTTTATTGAATACCTTCATGATAACACCTATAATTTAAACTTCACACGTGAAATTCATGGAGAAAAGGCTTTTTATTTGGATGTGGAATTATTGGGTGATACTGTGACAGGGCAGATAGAATCTAGATTATACCGTAAACCAACCAGTGGGAATTCAATCCTCCATGCAGACAGCTGCCATCCATGTCACGTTATCAATAATATCCCTTTAGGGGAATTAATTAGAGCCAAGAGGACCTGTTCAACCCCTAAAGCTTTCCAAGCTGAGCAAAAAACTATATGTGACAGGTTGAGTATACGTGGTTATAAACAGCAATGTCTGAACAGTGCTATGAGAAAGGTGGCATATAGATCGCGAGACTCATTACTATATACGGGGTATAAACGGATAAAAATCAAAATATGCTCACCTTTTCCACAGCATTTAGTTCTGACTATAATAAAATTGTAAGAGCAATACAAAATTCACTACCAATACTGTACCAGGATCAAATTTTATTCAAAATCCTGTCAAAGGGTGTTCGTTATGTTCCCAAATAGACTATTAACGTTGGCAATATTGTTTCTCCATCTTTATTCAAAAATAATAAAAACTCACAGACATGGCTTGAGACAAAAGGCAATTATAAACGTGGAGGTAATCGTTGCAGCTTATGTAAGTACATGGAAGTCAGTGATACCTTCAGAAACCGCATTACGGGTAAAATCTGGCATATGCAAAAATATATTAATTGCAATACAAACAATATTGTCTATATGGCTACATGTAATGAATGTGAAAAAGATTATATTGGATGTACAACGAGACCATTCAAAAAGAGAATGGGCGAGCACCTGTCTGCGGCAAATCCGGAAAATAGGGCGAGCCGCAGACAGATGTCCAGCCTATCTCGACATTTTTTGGAGATACATAGAGGGAACACAAAAAGCCTGTTTGTTAAGGGGATTGAAAGAGTAACATATTTACAAAGAGGTGGAGATTAGGGAAGAGCAGTGCTGGAGAAAGAAGCTAGATGGATACTTAGTCTGAATACTCGCCAACCAGCCGGATTAAATCTACGTACCGATTTGACATATTTTTATTAGGATTTTTTCAGTGATGGGAATAATGTATGTTTGATGATTTTTAAATATTAACATATGAAAAAGGAAAGAGGTAGAGTGGCACCAAAACACGGGATCCACCAGTCACACGTTTAACCAGAACTGATACAAAAAGAGAAAGAAACGTGTATGTATGACCGGGATCCAGGAAGAAATATATTTAAACACTTATTAAAGTGAAAAATATTCTTTATTGCAACAAATCCATGTGTACAAGGTAAAACAAAAGCACAAAACATT
Source organism: Allobates femoralis (assembly GCA_033576535.1). Classification (NCBI taxonomy): domain Eukaryota; kingdom Metazoa; phylum Chordata; class Amphibia; order Anura; family Aromobatidae; genus Allobates; species Allobates femoralis. The sequence continues at coordinate 84,980,102 of JARQOC010000006.1, forward strand.
TAAAGCCATCTAAAATATGTGCAACACCGCACGGAAAATATCACAAATGCATGCCTCCTGTGATATTTAACAATGATACTGATCCTGCAAAGCTGACCTGGTGACAAAGCATAGAAATAAATAGATAATTACACTAGTTCCCATAATAAGGAAAACAAAGGACAATGTGCAATGGAAACCCTAAAGTATTGGAGCAACACAAACAAGATGATAACTACATCCCAAGCTCAACACAATAAGATAAAGGGCAATAAAGGGCTGATAGAAACCCCTAAGGTTGCCCAGTTAATAATGGGACCAGAATAGACCACAAAACTGAAAAACAATACTATGGGTAGACCACATACCTGTAAATGAGAATAAAATAGTGCAAGTTAGTCACCAGTCATAATACATCTGCAGGCAAGGAGGCATAAGAAGCGTGGCTCTGAACCTACGTGTGTCCAGGGGCGGGCTGGCCCAGGTGGCAGGGGGGCAAGTGCCCCCTGGGCTGGTGGTATAGTCCACATCTAGGGCCGCCCCCTACAGAAACGGGCCGGCCGCGGGCGTCGCTTTGCGGCCGGCACATGACGCGAGACGGCCCGGCCGCGGGAGTTGCTCTGTGACGCTGGAAGTCTCTGATCAGGTAAGGGCCGATAGCACCCAAAACCCCCCCCCCCCCCCCCCGCTTCTCAAGTCAGACCTGACAGCACACACCCCCCGCTGACCTGACATCACCCCCCCCCCCCGCTTCTCAAGTCAGGCCTGACAGCACCCCCCCCCCCCCCCCGCTTCTCAAGTCAGGGCCGGCAGGGCAAATCTGCCACCCAGGGATGGAGGCTCCAGCCAGCCCCTGCGTGTGTCGCTGCCCAATTGACAGCTTCCTCAGGGTAGAGCACCACTAGAGAGTGTGCTTCGTTACCTTATATACCCATTGATACACAACACCTGTAAATGTAATAAATACCATTAAATCCTGTTGAGAGCGGCAAGGAGGAGTGTAAGGCTGTGAATCCCACATCATTATAGTTCCGGTGCACATCCATTGAATGACTTCCGGGTAAATTTACCCAGAAGTCACCTGTGTGTGCTGGAAACAGATACACACAACTGCGCATGTCTGGAGCGCGCCCCAGGAAGATCGGAGCCGTCCATACTTGCCGTGTGTGTAGCGTCACATAGCGACTGTCGCACATGCGCAGACCGGCCGGTCTATCATAAAACAGCGCTTATTGCCGTAAATGCAGGTTGTGTAAGCCTGCAAGTGGCAAAAAAGCGCAATCAAAGCCAAACGAAAACCCAGTGGGAACCAGGGAAAGGGGACAAAAATACAGAAACACTTACCGTATATACGCGTGTATAAGCCGAGTTTTTCAGCCCAAAATTTGGGCTGAAAAGTCTCCCCCTCGGCTTATACACGGGTCAATACGGTAGTCTCTGCGTGGTGGGGGCTGTGGAGGCTGGAGGAGGCGGGGGGAGGCTGCGGTATGAGCGGCCCCGTCACGTGGGGCCACTCATTATATATGCACTGCTTCCCGCTGTCAATCAGCGGCAGGGGGAAGCAGTTCATATATGCCCCCCAAAAGCTGGCACTGTCCCCCCTTGTAAGGGCCCCCCCCCGCTGCTTATATATTACCATCCCCGTGTTCTGATCAGCGCCGCTCCTCGGTGCTGCTTCTTCATCCTCCCGTCCTCGCTGCATCCGGGATCTCCAGCCGTTGCAGGCATATGACGGAGATCCCGGATTCAGCGAGGACGAGAGGATGAAGAAGCAGCACCGAGGAACGGCGCTGATCAGAACACCGGGATGGTAAGAGAAGCAGCGGGGGGGGGGGGCGAGTGCCAGCATTTTGGGGCTGCTGGGTACCCCCTGGGGGCTGTTGGTACCCCCAGGGGGCTGTTGGTACCCCCAGGGGGCTGCTGGGTACACCCTGGAGGCTGCTGGGTACCCCCAGGGGGCTGTTGGTACCCCCAGGGGCTGTTGGTACCCCCAGGGGGCTGATGGGTACCCCCAGGGGGCTGTTGGTACCCCCAGGTGGCTGTTGGGTACCCCCAGGGGGCTGTTGGTACCCCCAGGGGGCTGCTGGGTACCCCCAGGGGGCTGTTGGTACCCCCAGGGGGCTGTTGGGTACCCCCTGGGGGCTGCTGGGTACCCCCAGGGGGCTGTTGGTACCCCCAGGGGCTGCTGGGTACCCCCTGAGGGCTGCTGGGTACCCCCAGGGGTCGCTGGGTACCCCCTGGGGGCCACTGTATAACCCCTGGGGGCCGCTGTATCACCCCTGGGGGGTGCTGTATAACCCCTGGGGGGTGCTGTATAACCCCTGGGGGGTGCTGTATAACCCCTGGGGGCTGCTGTATATACTGCTGAGGCCTGTATACCACTGGGGCTGCTGTATATACCACTGGGGCTGCTGTATATACCACTGGGGCTGCTGTATATACTGGTGGGGTCTGTATATACCACTGGGGAGGCTGCTGTATACCACTGGGGTTGCTGTATATACTACTGGAGCCTGTATATGCCACTGGGGAGGCTGCTGTATACTACCATTGAGGGGCCTGTATACCACACTGCTGGGGGCTGTACACCTGTGCTGGGGTCCACCCTCGGCTTATACACGAGTCAATAGGTTTTCCCAAGTTTTGGGGGCAAAAGTAGGGGGGTCGGCTTATACACGGGTCGGCTTATACACGAGTATATACGGTATATACTAAAAAGTATGATTTTAAACAAGAGAATGATATGTTATAAACTGCAATGTATAACTTCTGCAGACTCAATCTCGCCACCTAAAGGGAAAGAGAAATATTACAGCACAAACAAAAAGGAAAAAAGGAAGATGTACCTGCAGATAACCCAAATCTATTTAGGGCTCAAAACAAATATAATGTGTGCTAAAAAAATACATATACACCCAAAATAACACTACACGTGTAGAAAAATGAAGTGGGGATTAGCACAAAGAAGATATATATAATAAAAGGGCCACAGTCCCTACAGTCTGTTATTCCTCTGTTCTTTTTTCCTTTTTATCTTTGGCTCTTTGCTACCACTGGATATTCTTGAGACGAAGTAATACTTTATTATAGTGAGGGGTAATGGTATAGTTCATTGAACAACTTCATGGCTGATCCCAGGGGAAGCACTGTAGGTGACACTTGAAGAGTCCGTAATGAGAACGATGTGGGAAAATTCCAGTTCCAAAGACATCTTATTAGAAGTGGTTGCAGCAGCAGTAGTGGTGATTGAGAGTCCCTCTTTGAGCACTTAGACGATATGTCTGGTACTACGTATTTCCATATCCAAAAAGAGTCTATACTTTTTTTTTTTTATTTCTTTTTTTAAAACAGAAAAAGAATGTTTTTAAATAGGTAAACAATAAAAAATATAAAAATAAAAATAAAAAAGACTCCCAAAAAAATATCTAAGTTTTATAGTACCCATTAAGGAGGAACTCTTCATTTAAACTGTCTGGGGCCATACTATTAAGTTGAAAAATCCAACGACTCTCCTTGCATGACAGTTCTTCATTAACACGTGACTTCCTAATGGTAGGTGAAGCTTTGTCCACCACCAGGATTTTAATACCCCTAGAAGAACTGCGATGTACCTCTCTAAAATGTTTGGCCACCGATGTCAGGGTCTTACCAGCTTTAAGATGTTCTTCAGCACAAGTAATGCTGGAAAGATGGTTCTGAATATGTTTTCGGACCTCTTGAGTGGTCTGCCCGACATACACCTTGGGGCAGCTACAAATAAGAACGTAAACAACGTTACGGGTACGACAGTTTGCATACAATTTTGGTCTAAACCCCTTAAGGCAATGGACGTGATCTAAACTACCAGAGGCCACCATAAGTGGACAAACTGAACAATCCCCACATGGGTAGGTACCAAGAATTTTAAACCCTCTTCCAAGTGAGACAGAAGGTCTCGTAAAGTGACTGGTGGTGAGAGTGTCCTTCAAGTTTTTAGCTCTTTTAGCTACCAATTTAGGTTTGGGTCCAACAAATTGTACAATTTTAGGATCGTTTGATAACAATGACCAATTTCGATCCAGGGTCCGATATACGTCCCTCCAATGGTTGTTAAAGGTTGTGATGATATTCAACCTGTCTGGACTGGTCTGATCTTCCCTATTAAAAGTTCTGTTCTATCTGTTGAGATTGTGGACCTATAAGCCTTGGAGAAGACCTTATGGGGGTATCCCCGCTTCTTGAACCTCCCTGTCAGATCTCTTGCCTCTGATAGAAAAGTAGTGTTGTCCGTGCAATTTCTCTTAAGCCGATAGAATTGGCCTTTGGGGATAGCGTTCCCACATGTTGTGGGTGAAAACTCTGATAATGGAGAACGCTATTTGTAGCAGTGACTTTCCTGTAAAGTATTACTTCGTCTCAAGAATATCAAGTGGTGGCAAAGAGCCAAAGATAAAAAGGAAAAAAGAACAGAGGAATAACAGACTTTAGGGACTGTGGCCCTTTTATTATATATATCTTCTTTGTGCTAATCTCCACTTCATTTTTCTACAGGTGTAGTGTTAGCATTTTTTGCCTATTATTTTGGGTGTATATGTATTTTTTTTAGCACACATTATATTTGTGTTGAGCCCTAAATAGATTTGGGTTATCTGCAGGTACATCTTTCCCTTCCTTTTTTTCTTTTTGTTTGTGCTGTAATATTTCTCTTGTGGCGAGATTGAGTCTGCAGAAGTTATACATTGTAGTTTATCACATAATCATTCCCTTGTTTAAAATCATACTTTTTAGTATATAAGTGTTTCTGTATTTTTGTCCCCTTTCCCTGGTTCCCACTGGGCTTTCGTTTGGCTTTGATTGCGCTTTTTTGCCACTTGCAGGCTTACACAACCTGCATTTACGGCAATAAGCGCTGTTTTATGATAGACTGGCCGGTCTGCGCATGCGCGCGCGTCGCTATGAGACGCTACACATACGGCAAGTATGGACGGCTCCGATCTTCCTGGGGCGCGCTCCAGACATGCGCAGTTGTGTGTATCTGTTTCCAGCACACACAGGTGACTTCTGGGTAAATTTACCCGGAAGTCATTCAATGGATGTGCACCGGAACTATAATGATGTGGGATTCACAGCCTTACACTCCTCCTTGCCGCTCTCAACAGGATTTAATGGTATTTATTACATTTACAGGTGTTGTGTATCAATGTGGGTATATAAGGTAACGAAGCACACTCTCTAGTGGTGCTCTACCCTGAGGAAGCTGTCAATTGGGCAGCGACACGCGTGGGTTCAGAGCCACGCTTCTTATGCCTCCTTGCCTGCAGACGTATTATGACTGGTGACTAACTTACACTATTGTATTCTCATTTACAGGTATGCGGTCTACCCATAGTATTGTTTTTCAGTTTTGTGGTCTATTCTGGTCCCATTATTAACTGGGCAGCCTTAGGGGTTTCTATCGGCCCTTCATTGCCCTTTATCTTATTGTGTTGAGCTTGGGATGTAGTTATCATCTTGTTTGTGTTGCTCCAATACTTTAGGGTTTCCATTGCGCATTGTCCTTTGTTTTCCTTATTATGGGAACTAGTGTAATTATGTATTTATTTCTATGCTGTCACCAGGTCAGCTTTGCAGGATCAGTATCATTGTTAAAAAATCACAGGAGGCATGCATTTGTGATATTTTTCGTGCGGTGTTGCACATATTTTAGATGGCTTTAAATGTTTTGTGCTTTTGTTTTACCTTGTACACATGGATTTGTTGCAATAAAGAATATTTTTCACTTTAATAAGTGTTTAAATATATTTCTACCCAGACCCCGGTCATACATACACGTTTCTTTCTCTTTTTGTATAAATATTAATATATATTCTATCACTGTTTTTCTTCCTTGTAAAAGAAAGCACATATGAAACTGTTGTTGTATAAAAATACCTAAGGAGAAATATTAATATATCAGTGCATATGTTGCTATAATCTTATTTGTGTGATTAGCTTTGTTTTTTTGTGTAGCCGTCTTGTGAGGTTCTCTTCAAACCTTGCACTAATTGTATAGTTATCATCACATGTATACATTATGGGGAGGGTGGGATTTTTAATGCTATATATATGTATTGATTGTTTGCACTCTGTATGCTGACGACTAAGGTGTGTTACCGAAACGTGTCCAGCGTTTAGAGGCTTGTCCTCTTTAATATTTTAATCTTCATAATGCAAAAATAAATTTCCAAAAAAAATGAAGATTGCATTGCCTGGCTGGATTTTTTCTTGATAAATCCTCCTGTCTGTCCGGGCTTTCTCTGCTATGTCTGGATCAAAAGCAGCTTTGGACTCCGGTGTCCGGGTGGACTAAAGGGCAATTATTTCTGTTCCCCTCTTTCTTGAATTTTCTAACTTTCCACTTGCCTCCGTCCCTTTCTAGGGTACTACACAGCTCCGGTGTCAGTCTTTTCTGTTTCTGGGCCTGACTTGGTCCCAGCAACCAGCTCTTCCTCCTTCTTGACTCCTCAACTGTCACTCCTTGACTCCCTCCATCTGACTGACTGACTAACAGGCTCCTCCCCCAGGCTTGGACCTTTATCGGGAATCTTGCTTAAGGCAGTAAGTGGAGCTCCCCCTTCAGGCCTGGGGTAGAAAGTGTTGTATGCTGTGTGTGCCAAGGTGTACATACTTCCCTGCACCGGTAGGTCCTGTGGTAATCCCTGCAGGGTGCCACAGATCCCTCTCTCGCAGGTGCTGTCATGGCCGACCGATAAAACCTTATTTTACAAATAAAATAAAAAGCTGGTGTTCTCCCATAGTTTTATATAAAAATATATATCTTCTTGGGAGTTGTAGAGTTTGATTAAGAACATTTATTGTCATTTTTGTATATTTTATAAAAGTTCCATGAAAAAAAATGTAAAAGCTGCAGTTTCCAAACATGATTTGGAATAAAAATGTTCAATATGAAAATGATCAAGTTGTTATTATTCTCTATAAGATTTACAGGACCAACCACTGACTGCAATGATTTGGCCACTTTGGGCACTTGACCCTTTACTGTAAACTCCATAAATGCCCCCTCTGGTGTCCTCACTTATCGGGGGAATGGTGGCCCCCAGTCCCCCCATCCTCCATACACCTCAGTGGAGATGTGGCCACACACAGACACTCCTTCTTACTCCTCTGATAGAGAATGTGGCGGGAAATTTGAATCTTACTGGTGACCAATAGCAGCTGGAGCTGATGATCCCATTGTGATGTCATCGACTACACGGAACTCGATGACATCACAAGTCTATATGAAGAATGTGCACAGCCAGACTTGTCATTTCTCAGACTCACTTGTAGAATACACAAGGTTACAGGAATACAAATGAGACACAGCCAAGCTATCATGAGGATCTACAGGCGACGTCCATATTATAGCCATCGGCTGCTGGTGAAGCCTTTCTCATCATGCAAGTCAAATGGCTGCAGCCTTCTGACCCGATTAAAGAAATCTTATTACAAGAGGACGACTGTGATGAGGAATTCTTTCTTGGCCAAGAAATCTGCCACCATTCAAGCGATCAGGAGGATCAGGCCGGTTGTTATGAAAATACAACAAGACCAAGTCATCAGTCAAGACAGAGGTGAGGGTAGCCCACTCTACATGGCAGGGGATTCTGCCTCCACCTCCACCATTACAAAAATCCAAAAACATCTTGCTCATCCAGAATGTGCCCAAGAAACAGACAAGGGGCTGCCAAAAAATAGGCGCGGTCTAAAAAGGAAATTAGCCTCTGAGGATAGCCAGCCCAAGATGATGCCACCGGCTAAGAAAGTCACTACAGGAAGTACAGTTCTGATAAGTGCTGGAGCCCCGAAGCCACAGACTCCACAGGTGGGGACGGCCAATACCTGCAGTCAGGGGAACACCCTGGCTCCACAGCACTTAAAGATCCTACAGAGCAAAGGCCCGCAGGGCTGGCTTGATGATGAAATTATCTCAATGGCCCAGGATATGCTGCACAATCAGTTTGAGGGCTTTGATGGTCTGCAGCCCCCCTGTGTTACCGTAGTGCCAGGGTACAGCGTACTGCAAAAAGCCGTACAGATCCACTGTGATCTAGAGAGGGCACATTGGCTGACGACATGCTTCAAGAATGGAAAAATCCTGGTGGCTGACAGCATGAACAACGGAAAACTGTCTCCATCAGTCCGTGAGCAGATCAAGAACATCTACAGCACAGTGATCGATGAGCCCCTGAAACATCTCATATTTATGACAGTGGATCAGCAGAACAACTGCTATGACTGCGGGGTATTCGCCATAGCATTCGCCTTTGAGTTCCTGGCAGATGGTGAACTCACAGTCATGTTCCATCATGAGAAGATGAGAGATCATCTGCTATCCTGCCTGAAGAACGGCAGGATCACCTAATTTCCCAAGATCATCAGGGCCTGACTCCATGTCTAAACGACATGTAGAGTCTATATGTAATATTCAGTGGCTTAGTGTAGCTAAGTGTTAAGTGTAGTTAAGTGTAGCTAAGTGTTAAGTGTAGTTAAGTGTAGCTAAGGCCCCTTTCACACCAGCGGTTTTCGAAAAAAACGCGTTATGCCGCGTTATTTTTTGCGGCCGCACCTGCCGCAAATGCCGATACCGCACTTTCCGCACACTTACCGCAAGCCCCATAGACATTGTATGGGGCTTGCCGCAAGTGAACCGCAAGTGCGGCCGTTATGCGGTAATCGCGGCAGTTGCGGTTTTTTCACCGCAAGTTCCGCGATCAGCGAAAACCGCTGATGTGAAAGGGGCCTAAGTGTTAAGTGTAGTTAAGTGTAGCTAAGTGTTAAGTGTAGTTTAAGTGTTAAGTGTAGTTAAGTGTAGCTAAGGCCGGCTTCACACTGCATGTGTGATCCGATCCGTGGCTGTCCGCTTGAGGCAGACAGCCCAGACCGGATCAGCGCACAGGACTGGGGGGCTATTATGCCCTCCGGTCCTGTGTGCAGCGCACGCAGTTCCCACTGCTGATAGGTGAGGACCGAGGGCGCCGCGGTCCTGACCTGTCAGCGGCTGCAGCTGCATGCACTGCACACAGGACCGGGGGGCATAATAGCCCCCCAGTCCTGTGTGCTGATCCGGTCCGGGGCTGTCTGCCTCAAGCGGACAGCCACGGATCGGATCACACACGCAGTGTGAAGCCGGCCTAAGTGTTAAGTGTAGCTAAGTGTTAAGTGTAGTTAAGTATAGTTAAAGGGGTTCATGTGGGTAGATCACACTCCATCATGCCTCTTGCTCTCTGTCCGGTGTCTGCTGCCCCTCCCCCTCCCGAGCCGACACTCGTGTGTAGCAGGGGATACTGTACTGTAAGGAGCATGAGTTTCCCTGTTGTGAGGTCGGATCCTCTCCCCACAGTGAGGGAAATCACAGCCTAGAGACATGGCTGAGCAGGGAGGCGGCAGATCAGGGAGCACAGGAACCACCTGGCTCTCTGGCGCCCCCTCTGCAGTGTGATGGCCGGTGCCCTGTGCCATCGCACAACTCCCTGGACGCCAACTGGGGAGAAGCAGGACATGTGGAGCTGGATCAGTGCACTTCCTTGTCCTCTTCACTCACAGTGACAGGACCAGCGGTGTAACTAGGTATGCCGGCGCCCGGAGCAGAGATCTGTTTTGGCCCCCCCCCCAAAGCGGGTGAGGACAGGGGGAAGGGGTGCTGTCAGATTCCAGCCCTGCACCCCCTATTGCAGCCCTGGTTGAGGAGCGGGGGGGGGGGCAAAATGTCCGGCTGCACCCCCCTAGATACGCCCCGGAGGACAGGGGTTCTGTACATAGCGAGGGATGAGACCAGGCCCAGCGTTAGCACCCGGCATACCCGGGCAGATGCCGGGGCCCTGAAGAAGTGACAGGGCCCCCAGCTGTGTGTGAGGGAAGCAGTGAGGAGACGCTCACATACAAGCTGCCTGCCCTCTCTCCCTCTCTCTTCTGCTCTGTGCACTGATTTGTGTGATCAGTACAAAGCAGGAGAAAGCCCCGGGAGTTACAAAGAGGCTGTAGGAGCCGGGCAACTGAAAGACTTTCCTGACTATCATGTGACCTACATTCAAAGGTCCTGCAGATTATGCTTAACAGCTTTTGTGCAGGTTGCAGTGACTCCTCTCCTGCTCGATATCGATCAGGAGCTTCATGATATGGTAATGGATGGTGTGTGTGTGTGTGTGTGTGTGTAATAAGTGTGCCTGCTGCAGGGGTGTGTATGTTAGTATAATAAGTGTGCCTGCTGCAGGTGTGTGTGTTAGTGTAATAAGTGTGCCTGCTGCAGGTGTGTGTGTTAGTATAATAAGTGTGCCTGCTGCAGGTGTGTGTGTTAGTGTAATAAGTGTGCCTGCTGCAGGTGTGTGTGTTAGTGTAATAAGTGTGCCTGCTGCAGGGGTGTGTGCTAGTGTAATAAGTGTGCCTGCTGCAGGTGTGTGTGTTAGTGTAATAAGTGTGCCTGCTGCAGGGGTGTGTGCTAGTGTAATAAGTGTGCCTGCTGCAGGTGTGTGTGTTAGTGTAATAAGTGTGCCTGCTGCAAGTGTGTGTGTGTTATTGTAATAAGTGTGCCTGCTGCAAGTGTGTGTGTTAGTGTAATAAGTGTGCCAGCTGCAGGTGTGTGTTAGTGGAATAAGTGTACCTGCTGCAGGTGTGTGTGTTAGTGTAATAAGTGTGCCTGCTGCAGGGTTGCATGTTGTGTCTTTGGCTATGTGCACAAGCTGCATAATTCACCATTTACGCTGCGCTTTTTAGCGCTTGCGTAAATGCCGTGAAATGCAACCCTGGAAAATCATCCCGGCAAAATCAAAGTACAGACAAAAATGCACAACTGCATAAATACGCAGGTATCACACAACGTGTGAACGTAGCCTTTATATGCATTTAACAGAGCTATGTGTGTCTTATAGGCTGGGCCCTGCCTGGGGGAGGTGATATATTTAATTGAGGGGGTAGGCTTGGGGGGTAATTATAATGATGAGGTGGTAGGCTGGGCCCTTGGGGTGGAGTAATATACAGTAATATCCAGGGTGAGGGTGCTGGCTGGGCCATGGGTTGGGTGGGTGATATTTATGAAGGATTAGGCATTATACTATACCTATATATCTGTATGCCATATCAGTGTGTGGCGCCCCTGCGGGTATTAGCCACAGTATAAGATCATAATAGTTGCACTCACTTAGAAAGCCAAGCCACTGCACTACCACCTTTGGCCAGTAGGGGGAGCTCCAGAGACACCAGAGACTTCCCTAGAGATAAAACACTGGTTTGAGGTAAATTTTCAGACAGTTGGAGCCAGGAGCTCAGAGTGACAGGAGCTGCATTGAGTTCCTGAGGACTGGCTGACAATTTCCAGGGCCAAGCCATCGGTCTGAGGAGGAGAAAACTGATAAGAGGAACACTTTCAGAATCGGGTAGCATCATTATCTACCCTAGATAAAAAGCGCAGATACGGATACCGGATCCGTGGCTGCATTAGTTATATACAATACAGCAACCGGAAAATGTGAGGTAACAACAAGCTTCACAGGGCCAGACACAGCAACATACTAAGAGTTCAGCAGTACTCCCGGAGGGGGTAAGCAGAGAGAGACAAAGGACTCAAGTTGCCTGTTGAGTGGGACCCAGAGAGGACAGATTTGGGCCGGCAGCGAGTTCACACACGGCAGCAGGGCCACATAGACAGCGCAAGCAGGAGGTAAAGGACCCGGTGGGGCCTGAGCAACTGAACCCCGATTGCAGACTCCGGAGACGGGACTTGTTGTATTATAGTTTGGTTGAAAGTAAACCAGTTAAACCTCATCTGTGCCTCAGCCTCTGATTTAACAGCTACCATCTATCCAGGATTGGGACCATCACCGCTAAGAGAATTTGCTGTGAATCAAGTAAGTGTCTGTGTCCTTAACATCTCCTCACCATACTTCCATCTTCATCCATCATTAACTTTAACATCACCTGTCCAGGGACCCTACAGCCCTACCCGGAAAAGGGCTATACCATCTCAGCTGCCTCTCACCATCATCCCCTGGCCAGTACAAGACAGCGGTGGCCATATATAGCCACATTATTCCGGGTGGCGTCACGACAATAACATCTACAAACTTTATAAATTATATAAACTTCTAAATCCCCTGTAAATACCCCCTTTTAGGAGTGTGCCAGCCTGGGGCCACGGCCTGGGTCCAGCCACCAGTGACTCCCCCAAGGAAAGGGACCCTGCGCCGGGTATCCCGGTCCCCTAAGCTGGGCGGCACAGCTCTCTTTGGCGTCACGAACAGGATTTACCGTGCCTGGTTAAATCGGGTACTGTGTGCCGTGATTAATGCCGAAAATTGTGAGAAAATCCGAGAAAAATTGACTTTTTTATCAAAAAGTGATTTTCCCATTGGAAACCATTGAAATAGACTTTTCCCCATTGACTAACATTGAAACAAAATGGCCGCCAGCCTCTGAGGTAAAATTGCATCATCACTAATTACCTCATAACTGCCACAGCACGAGACTGCTATTTGAACTGTGTCATAGCCCTGAGCTCTGATCTGACTGAAAAATTTCAGATTCCGCCATTACTGAGCTCACGGCGAGCAGAAGCAGCAGGGGGCGTGTCTTTGTGGGCGGCACCAAGCTGAGAGCTCTGACGTCGGCAAAAGGGGAAAACCAATCCTGCTGCACAGCGGAACGATTATACTCCATCCTGACGGAAGCAGAGGACCGGAAGGGTCCGGATTAACTAAGGGGGCGCAACATGTCGCAGCACGGAGACGCCGAAACACTCGGCGACACAAATGCAGCTGAAGCACAAAACAGAGCGCTCGGCAGCACAGCGGCGCAAGGTGCAGCGCCCATTATGCCGATGTTGATGCCATATACCCCAGGTGCTCCATGGCTTCCAGTGTATGAAGGTAAGCCTAATACTTTTGATGATTTTAAAGAAAAACTGCTGGCCTATTTAAACATGTTTCCAATGGCAGAAGCTCAGCGTGTCGGTTTGCTGATGGCACAGTTAAGTGGTAATGCCAAGCGAGAAGTCACAGCATGGTCCGCTGATCTAAAAGACACTGCTGAGCATATTCTAGCTGGATTAAAGGCAGTATTTGAAACTACTGCTGGTAGCAAAGCAAAGACCAAATTCTTCAATTGCAAACAAAAGGCCAATGAGAGTGTGAGAGACTTTGCCCTGAATTTACAGGAGGCCCTTAAAGCGCTTACACTGGCTGAACCAATGTTTAACACTGGCGCTGATAAATTGTTAAAAGATCAATTCATTGAGGGACTATTAACCCCTTCTCATCGAGGGCATGTGAGTATGCTGACTTTCAAGGACCCTGAAGTGACATTTGCCCAGTTAAAGGAGAGCGCTATTCGTCTCCAGCAGGCAGAGGCACTTTGGGATCAGGATCCTGAGCAATCCATTACAGAAACCCCTCAACAACAGAGAGTGCTAGTGACATCAGTTAAGCCCCTGGAGGCCAGTGCTAATGATGCTTTCCAGCAAAAGCTTGACTCTCTAACAGACATTGTCACCTCAATGGCTAAAACCATGCAGGAAATGAGAGAATCACAGACTACATCCAAGATGGAGTTGGCGAACCGCAGAGAGGATATTCCCTGGATGAGACCCCAGAGATACCCAGCGTGGAGAGGACGACCCAACGACCGTTACCAGCCGGATGGACAGCCTATTTGCCGCCGTTGCCGGAAGCCAGGCCACATCGCCCGTAATTGTGATTTAAACAAGGATCCCCTGGGAATGCGGGCCGCTTCGCAGGAGTGAACTTTCAAGGCCCAACATCCTGGCACGATAAGTACGTCGGAGGACGTCCCATTATTCCCATCGTGCTGGACGGTATTCCCATAAATGCCTTGTTGGACACTGGTTCCCAGATTTCATCTATACCACATATCCTTTATAAGAGGTACTGGGCAGATTCAGACATTGATAAAAGACCATCTAATGTTGAGCTAAGTATATATGCTAGTAATGGAAAATTGGTACCGCAAGTAGGATTTAGAGAGATGACCATTAAGATTGGTAGAGCAGAATTAAAAAATCAGGGTATCATAATTGTTGATGTTAACCGACGGGAACCTTTTGTATTGGTAGGTATGAATGTTTTAGAAAATTGTTTTTCCGAGGTTATTACTATTTTACAGCAATTTGCGGAAACTGCCCAATCCTGCCAGCAGAGAATTCTCCGGAGAGAGATAAAAGCATTGGTGCTGAAGCAACAAGTAGAGGTTGCAGGTGGAGAAATCGGCAGTGTGAGGGTAAGTGACCCAACTCCTATAGTAATACCTCCAAAAACTGAAATGCTGGTATGGTGTAGAGCAGCCATTGGTATTAAAGGACGAGATTACCAAGCCTTGGTAGAGCCTGTGTACACTGATAGTAGACCCACGATATTAACGGCTAGAGGAATAGTCGAGGTACACAGGGGAAGAGTGCCCATACGTCTTTTGAATTGTGGAGAGGAAGAGGTCACTTTACCAAGGTACGCTACAATGGCCAAGCTATACACTGTTGACAACAATGCCATCACAGCCATTGGGCCCTTGAATCCGTCATGTCAGGCGGACGACAATGGTTCAAGTGGAGAATTAGAAGATTGGTGTCAGCAGCTGCATATAGGTACAGATTCAACACCTACCCACCAAAAACAAGGGGTGTACCGACTAGTAGAAGAATATGAACGGGTCTTCAGTAAACACCCATTAGACTTCGGACAGATTAAAGGGGTAGAACATACAATTCCTACCGGTAACCACCCACCAATAAAAGAGAGATATAGACCCATACCGCCCGCTCATTATCAATGTGCTAAAGACATGCTGAGGGAGATGAAACAGGCCGGGGTAATAAGAGACAGTTGTAGCCCCTGGGCAGCCCCTCTGGTAATAGTTAAAAAGAAAGACGGAACCATGAGAATGTGCGTAGACTACCGGCAGATTAATCACATTACCCATAAAGACGCCTACCCCTTACCTAGAATTGAAGAGTCATTAGCCGCTTTAAGATCTGCTAACTATTTTTCCACCTTAGACTTAACAAGTGGGTATTGGCAAGTCCCTGTGGCTGAGGAAGATAAAGAGAAGACAGCATTTACCACACCAATGGGTCTCTGTGAATTTAATTGTATGCCATTCGGACTCTGCAACGCACCCGGTACCTTTCAGCGATTGATGGAATGCTGTCTCGGACACAAGAACTTTGAAGCCGTCCTTCTGTACCTAGATGATGTAATAGTCTACTCAAAGACTTACGAACAACATCTACAAGATCTGGCAGAAGTGTTCGAAGCCTTATCCCGGTTTGGTATGAAGATCAAGCCATCAAAATGTCACCTTCTAAAGCCAAAGGTACAATACCTGGGACACGTTGTAAGTTCAGAAGGAGTAGCACCGGATCCCGAGAAAGTAACCGTAATAAGGGATTGGCCAAGACCTACCAGCGTGAAACAGGTGAGGCAATTCCTGGGACTGGTGGGCTACTATCGTAGATTCATCCAAGGGTTCACCAAGCTAGCAGCACCTCTACAAGACATCCTGGTAGGGCAGTCGAAGAAGCCTTCAAACCGCAATCCTCCTTTCCAGTGGAGTGATGAGAGGGAAGATTCCTTTGAAAAGTTGAAGAAGGCATTGACCGGAGAAGAAGTTCTGGCATACCCCGATTACCATCAACCTTTCATCCTTTACACAGATGCCAGTAATGTGGGACTGGGAGCAGTACTATCTCAGAAGCAAGGAGGCAGGGAGAAAGTCATCGCCTTTGCAAGTAGAAAGCTCCGGCCTACTGAAAGAAATCCTGAAAATTACAGCTCCTTCAAGTTAGAACTACTGGCAGTAGTCTGGGCTGTGACTGAGCGTTTCAAACACTACTTGGCAGCTGCAGAATTCACCGTCTATACTGATAACAACCCATTGACCCACCTGGATACAGCCAAGCTAGGTGCGCTGGAACAGCGATGGATAGCCCGGCTGTCTAATTACAACTTCGTGATCAAGTATAGAGCAGGCCGAAAGAATGGAAATGCAGACGCCTTATCCCGGATGCCGCACTTGAGAGACGTGGAAGAAGAACCGGTAGAACTTGAAGAAATTGAACTACCCGCCTTCCATCGTCCCAAGGTAGGACAGTATCAATCCAGTGCCTACCAGAAACATCAACAGGTGAATCTCAACCCATTAGCACACCACAGATGGGCTGACACTCAAGACAGCAATCCAGCTGTGAAGTTGGTGAAAGAACTGCTGACTGAGCAAAGTGCGTATCCCAATGAAAATGCACCGAAAGAGACACATCAACTCTGGAAAGAGAGAGGCAAAATGTTCCTGTACCAAGGAAAGCTGTGCAGAAGATATACCAATCCAAAGACGCATGAGCTAGTATGGCAGATCATTGTGCCTAAACAAGATGTAAAAATGGTCCTAGAAGCTTATCACAATGGTGCTGGTCACTTCGGGTGGAAAAAGCTAGAAGTACTTTTAAGAGAAAGATTCTACTGGGTTGGAATGAGAAGATCAATTGAAGAATGGTGCAGAAACTGTGGTCCGTGCAACCTCAGAAGAAAAGATCTAAAAAACCAAAGAGCACCACTCCAGCCTATAGTTACCAAGCAACCACTTGAGCTCGTAGCAATAGACCACGTGAAATTGACACCAAGCCGGTCCGGCTATGTCTATGCTTTAACCATCGTGGACCATTACTCACGCTTCCTGGTAGTAGTGCCCGTGAAAGATCTCACTGCAAAGACAGCAGCTAAGGCGTTCCAGACATACTTTTGCAGACCCCATGGATATCCGGAACAAGTACTCGCAGACCAAGGCACAGCATTTGAATCAGAGATCTTCAGAGAATTTTGCAATATGTATGGCTGCAAGAAGATCCGTACAACAGCCTATCATCCGCAAACAAATGGCTTATGCGAAAAAATGAACCATATTGTAATCGATCTCTTAAAGACTTTACCAGAGACAGAGAGAAACCTATGGCCAGAGAAATTGCCTGACTTGGTAGACCTCTATAACAATGTCCCGGTAAGCTCCACAAACTGTACCCCAGCTTACCTTATGCGTGCAAGACCTGGCAAGCTACCAATAGATCTAGAAATGGGCATCGTAAAACCTGACGCAGAAGTGCAGGATTCCAACTGGGACTTCCTACGCCAACAACAGTATCGCCAAGTGCAAGAATGCGTAGAAAGGAATCTCCAGAAAACTAGAGAAAGACAAGAGCAATACTTCAACCAGAATGCTCTAGCAACCCCATTAAAACCTGGTGATCAAGTGCTCAAGAGAAACCGTCGCACTAATAAACTGGACAATCAGTGGGAATCCGCCCCATATACAGTTTTACCAATGAGAGTGAACAATCCTAAAATGTGTCTTATAAGCAAAGATGGTGGATTAACATCAGTACTAGTGTCAAGAGACAATCTAAAACTATGTCCAGAGACATTGAGAGAAAAAGAAGTCATTCAACATGAACCAGAAGTTATTCAACCAGTACCGGTTCAACCTGTTAAAGAAAAAGAAGAAGATGGAGTATATCACACCTATCTAGGAGACTTTCCTAAAACCTGGCCAACCTACAATGGTGCAGTAGTAGTTCCCATGATGGCCTTCTATCAAACACCAGAGCCTGTAATACCAGAAGCCCCAAGACCAATAGAATTAGAAGCAGACCCTGTACCACAAGACGTTCCAAGACAGGAAGAACAAATTCCTAGTAATAATAGTCCTGGACACGGTGGAATTGCCAATCCCACAAATGTGGAATTATCCCTAGCAGAACCAGAAGTACTTACTAGGTATACATCCACTCACACCATCACATTGAGTACACCCAGTACACAAGCGTTACGCAGATCACAGCGTAGTACTCAGGGTCAATTACCAGCAAGATATGCAGACTACCAAATGTAAATAGATATTTCAACCAGAAATATCTGAAAGGAACTTGTTTAGTTGTTAATCAGTAGTTATTAGATGTAACGTTAAAAAGCTCAGTACCTACAGAGACTATTCTGTATGAACTACTTGCATATTCTTGAACTCTTTTCTTCATTTATCAGCCCGGAGGCGGTAAATTAAAGCTCCGGAAAGACTGTTTTTTGAACATTCTTAAATTATTCATAAACTTTGTTGGAAAAATGGACGCTAATTGCAGTGCCTTTCCTAACAAATAAATAGCCCTCAAGGACAGAGCTGTATTAATGGACGCTATTTGAAGTGACTTTTTACAAGACTCTATTTTTTAAACTTGAGTGGTTTTTGTAACTTTTTATTTTTTTTAAGACTCTGTAGATATTATCTGTTATATCTTATGTTTATTGTCCCACAGTCCCGGAGTACTGTTCTTAACTAAGGGGGAATGTGGCGCCCCTGCGGGTATTAGCCACAGTATAAGATCATAATAGTTGCACTCACTTAGAAAGCCAAGCCACTGCACTACCACCTTTGGCCAGTAGGGGAGCTCCAGAGACACCAGAGACTTCCCTAGAGATAAAACACTGGTTTGAGGTAAATTTTCAGACAGTTGGAGCCAGGAGCTCAGAGTGACAGGAGCTGCATTGAGTTCCTGAGGACTGCTGACAATTTCCAGGGCCAAGCCATCGGTCTGAGGAGGAGAAAACTGATAAGAGGAACACTTTCAGAATCGGGTAGCATCATTATCTACCCTAGATAAAAAGCGCAGATACGGATACCGGATCCGTGGCTGCATTAGTTATATACAATACAGCAACCGGAAAATGTGAGGTAACAACAAGCTTCACAGGGCCAGACACAGCAACATACTAAGAGTTCAGCAGTACTGCCGGAGGGGGTAAGCAGAGAGAGACAAAGGACTCAAGTTGCCTGTTGAGTGGGACCCAGAGAGGACAGATTTGGGCCGGCAGCGAGTTCACACACGGCAGCAGGGCCACATAGACAGCGCAAGCAGGAGGTAAAGGACCCGGTGGGGCCTGAGCAACTGAACCCCGATTGCAGACTCCGGAGACGGGACTTGTTGTATTATAGTTTGGTTGAAAGTAAACCAGTTAAACCTCATCTGTGCCTCAGCCTCTGATTTAACAGCTACCATCTATCCAGGATTGGGACCATCACCGCTAAGAGAATTTGCTGTGAATCAAGTAAGTGTCTGTGTCCTTAACATCTCCTCACCATACTTCCATCTTCATCCATCATTAACTTTAACATCACCTGTCCAGGGGACCCTACAGCCCTACCCGGAAAAGGGCTATACCATCTCAGCTGCCTCTCACCATCATCCCCTGGCCAGTACAAGACAGCGGTGGCCATATATAGCCACATTATTCCGGGTGGCGTCACGACAATAACATCTACAAACTTTATAAATTATATAAACTTCTAAATCCCCTGTAAATACCCCCTTTTAGGAGTGTGCCAGCCTGGGGCCACGGCCTGGGTCCAGCCACCAGTGACTCCCCCAAGGAAAGGGACCCTGCGCCGGGTATCCCGGTCCCCTAAGCTGGGCGGCACAAGTGCATCATAAGTTGTTGTATGTATTAAAGGGGCCCACTGGGACTCTTTCGCCCGGGGCCCACAAAAACCTGGAGCCGGCCCTGGATGAGACACAGGTGGGACTAAGGCTCTGTACCCAGTGAGGGGTAGGACACAGGTGGAACAGGGGCTGTGTACACAGTGAGGGGTGGGGGGGCTGTGTACACAGTGAGGGGTGGGACAGGGGCTGTGTACACAGTGAGGGGTGGGATAGGGGCTGTGTACACAGTGAGGGGTGGGACACAGGTGGGATAGGGGCTGTGTACACAGTGAGGGGTGGGGGGCTGTGTACACAGTGAGGGGTGGGACAGGGGCTGTGTACACAGTGAGGGGTGGGATAGGGGCTGTGTACACAGTGAGGGGTGGGGACACAGGTGGGACAGGGGCTGTGTACACAGTGAGGGGTGGGACAGGGGCTGTGTACACAGTGAGGGGTGGGACAGGGGCTGTGTACACAGTGAGGGTGGGACACAGGTGGGACAGGGGCTGTGTACACAGTGAGGGGTGGGACACAGGCTCTGTATACAGTGAGGGGTGGGACATGGTGTCTGTACACAGTGAGGGGTGGGACAGGGGCTGTGTACACAGTGAGGGGTGGGACAGGGGCTGTGTACACAGTGAGGGGTGGGTCAGGGGCTGTGTACACAGTGAGGGGTGGAACACAGATGGGACAGGGGCTGTGTACACAGTGAGGGGTGGGACACAGGTGGGACAGGGGCTGTGTACACAGTGAAGGGTGGGACACAGGCTCTGTATACAGTGAGGGGTGGGACATGGTGTCTGTACACAGTGAGGGGTGGGACAGTCCACAGGCAGGGTCTGGGTACAGAACGTCAGTAGAGCCGCAGAAGATTAGGATATAGGATAGTGGCGGCCCCATGTGTGTGCTCCCGCGACCTCTGTGCACCCACCTCCATAGGACGCGCTTTTTCCTCCCATCTGCCGAGATCCCCGCTCTCCTCTCGGCGATACACTGTGCAGTATCCTGTGAGGTTCAGCCTGACACACCGAGGACGCCGCATTGCTCCCGTCCGGGTCATAGAGCCACAGCTGGGGGTGAGCGTCTGTGTGCCGGAATAGACGCTGAGGCCGAAGCAGAGCGGGGCCTGCATTACATGGGGGGAGGAGAGCCCCGGAGCGGAGGAGGAGACGGAGCCCATCACTGAGCCGCCATGCATCTGCACCAGGAGCTCACCGGAGCCGCCAACCCCGGGGTCAACTGCTACTCCGTGGGCAGCATCAGTGACGTCCGGGGAGGGGGGTGCTGTCAGATTCCAGCCCTGCCCCCCCTTTTGCAGCCTTGGTTGAGGAGCGGTGGGGGGGGTGCAGCCGGCGCCCCCTGCTGAGTTGTGCCCAGGGCAAAAGGTCCGGCTGCACCCCCCTAGATACGCCCCTGGACAGGACAAGGAAAGGCATTGGATGCTGCACTGATCCCGCATAGAAGATGCCGAGCTGCGGGTGTAATCTTCAGGTGAATTGGAGCTATTCCTGCCCTGGTGGCCTGTGTATTGTATGCAGGCAGCACAGGCCACATATTACACTACTTCAGCTGGATTGAGATCCGGCTGCTGACGTGCGGAGGGATTCAGAGCAGGGGCGGCCACTTCAAAGAGGGAAAACTGCGCATGAGCGACCTGTAGAAGGTGATTTACTACAGACACTAGGGGGCGCCATACCTAACATCATTAGGGCAAATCTTTCAAATGGAGCATCATTTTTAATATAATTACATTACAATAATGTTTATTTAAAAGATGTCTGCAACATTAGCAGTTTATTGCTTCGTGACACAACTCCTTTAAAAATGAATGTGGAGTCATGGCAACCGACTGCAAACCACGCCCACTGACTGCAAACCACGCCCACCAGACACAAACCACGCCTTCCGCCTGAGCAGCTCCCCCCGCCACTTCCGGACGAGCTTTCTTCAGGTATGTCGGAGGTCAGTTTCTTCTTTTTACAGTGAATGAGTTTAAACAGTTAAAAATAATAAAAAATATATTTTTTCCCTCCATTTCACCCACTTGGAATTTGTATCCCATATTCTAATTCATTATTGTGTAATATGAATGGATCCGCTCAGAACTACAACTGGAGAAAACAATGAAGCATTGAGCATCCAGGAAGGGGTTAATAATAAGGAACCGTCAGACACCTGCTGCCTGCAGAGATCACAGGAGCGGGTCCAGAGGACGGGACCATGGCGGGGGCGGGGGAGCACCTATCAGCCAGCTCCGATAAATCACCATACAATGAGTGTCTACAGGACGGTTAGCACACAATGCTGCAATGTGAGCAGTAAATGTTATCTGTGCGCACACAGCGGCTTGTCTCTGTGCAGTGTGTACAGGACACACAATGGTACGGTCCGGCCTATCGGCGGCTCCTGCTGGATCAGCTGTGTCCCGGGAGCAGCTCGGGAGTGACGTCACGTGTCTACAATCCTGCAGTCAGTGCGCAGGCGCAGAGCAGCGCGAAATTCAAATGTTCCTGCACCGAGGAGACCGGTCCCGGAGCACGGTGTGCAAGAGCTCGGCGCTGGGCATGGAGATCCGGCGGAAGAGGGTCCGCTCCCTGGAGGTGAGTGCGATAGGGATCTGTCTGCTCGTACACTGCCCCTGGGCACGGATGGGTTAATAGGACCACAAAGGACGAGCGGTGTCCGGGTGGATCCGCTGTGTGTGTGGTGATCGCACTCAGAGGGGTTACCTGATGTGCTGGCACCTGATCACACAGTGCGGCTCTGCGGCGGAGTCTACCGCTGATTTAGGTGTGGAATGAACAGAATAAATGTAGATAATAGGAGAATGACACATATCCCATATAACCTGGTGTATGTTATGTCACCTGAGCTTTATAGGTGGGGAAGGAAGATAGAGGAATGAACACATCCCACATCAGGGGCAGACACACTTTAATGGGCCCCTGTGCAAGAAATGTTTTGGGGCCCCCCCTTCATAGTGCAACAAAGTTATGTAAATATATAGATTGTAATATTTATAAATCATAAGAAAATACAATACAAAGCATAGAACAATAATTAAAGTAAAATAACAGCCCCACACATAAGAGCTTACAATGAGGTGGGGGTGACACAAAGTACAGGGGCTTATTTGCAATGATGAAATAGTCATTTTGAGGAGATAAGGAACAGATAGGAGCAGCATACGTGGCCACCAACCATTATTTGCATTTGAGACTGGTGGAGCTGATAGGCTATGTCTAAATAACTTCGACTAGGGATCATGATGCATGATGGGCTGCCCTAAAAAGATGTGATTTTAGGGATTGCCTGAAACCATGTAACTTGTGGAAAGGCCTAATTTCTTGTGGTAGAGCATTCCAGAAAATTGGTGCAGCTCGGGAGAAGTCTTGGAGCTGGAAGTGGGGGGTTTGGATTAATGCAGAATCCAGCCTGTGGGAGAAGCTTGGCTGCATCAAGGAAGGGGGGGTTCCTGGGGGAGAAGCCCGGCCACATCAAGGATAGGGGGAGGGGTCCTGGGGGAGATGCCCAGCTGCATCAAGGATAAGGGGAGGGGTCCTGGGGAGATGCCCAGCTGCATCAAGGATAGGAGGAGGGGTCCTGGGGGAGATGCCCAGCCACGGCAAGGATAGGGGGAGGGGTCCTGGGGGAGATGCCCAGCCACGGCAAGGATAGGGGGAGGGGTCCTGGGGGAGATGCCCAGCCACGGCAAGGATAGGGGGAGGGGTCCTGGGGGAAGGGCCCTGGGGGAGATGCCCCAGCCACGGCAAGGATAGGGGGAGGGGTCCTGTGGGTGAAGCCCGGCCACATCAAGGATAGGGGGAGGGGTCCTGGGGGAGATGCCCAGCCGCGGCAAGGATAGGGGGGGGGAGGGGTCCTGGGGGAGATGCCCAGCCGCGGCAAGGATAGGGGGGGGGAGGGGTCCTGGGGGAGATGCCCAGCCGCGGCAAGGATAGGGGGGGGGGAGGGGTCCTGGGGGAGATGCCCGGCCACATCAAGGATAGGGGGAGGGGTCCTGGGGGAGATGCCCAGCCGCGGCAAGGATAGGGGGGGGGGAGGGGTCCTGGGGGAGATGCCCAGCCGCGGCAAGGATAGGGGGGGGGGAGGGGTCCTGGGGGAGATGCCGCGGCAAGGTGAGGGGGGGAGGGGTCCTGGGGAGATGCCCAGCACGCGGCAAGATAGGGGGGGGGGGGTCCTGGGGAAATTGCCCAGCCGCGGCAAGGATAGGGGGGGGGGAGGGGTCCTGGGGGAGATGCCAGCCGCGGCAAGGATAGGGGGGAGGGTCCTGGGGAGATGCCTAAAAAGTGCGAGGTGAGGAGCACCATAAGCCCCTTGTCACGAATCTTTTTTTTCTTTTTGAATATTGGTTATTCTTCATATACGTTTGCAAGTATCTTTAAAATAGCGACTTAAAGGGAACTTGACCCATATACATCACCCCCCAGCCTATTAATACCTGTCCCTGCAGCATCGTTATGCTAGTATACCTATCCCTTTGTGTAAAAATTGTGTGCTTTGAATGTTTATAAAAGTGCTTTATATACCTCTAGATCTGCGGCTTGTGAGCTCTTGAGAAGTCACACAGGGCGTTTCCTGTGGCTTCTTTCCCCCGCCTGTAGTGCAATTATTCACGCCCCGATGGGCATGATAATACTTGTGGAGGGGGAGACACAGTGCCCAGGGGCCCACAGCCATCGGAGGATACAGGTTAGGGGACGCTGGAGCTTTCGGGGCCCCCTCTAAGCTTGGGGCCCCGGTACATTGAACTGGCTGCACGAGTGGTAGGTCCGTCCCTGTTCCATATAACCTGGTGTATATTATATTCCCTGAGCTTCATAGGTGGGGAATGAACATGGAATATATGTAGACTAGATGGCGGCCCGATTCTAAAGAATCGGGTATTCTAGCCTATGGTTAGCATGGTATACGGGGCTCAGTGGTTAGCAGACTATACAGCGGCTCAGTGGTTAGCAGAGTATACGGAGGCTCAGTGGCTCGTAGTCTGCCTCAGGGCAGAATGCAGTGGTCGGGGGCAGAGTGCAGTGGTCAGGGGCCCGATGCAATAGCATCGGGAGCGCTGTGAAATAAATTGTGTGTATAGAGGCGGCTCTGTGGGTAGCAGAGTATAGAGGCGGCTCGAGGAGAGAGGAGGCTGGAGCGGCGACATCACCACTCGGCACACCTCTCCTGCTCCAGGCTGCACAGCTCTCTCCCTCCCTCCAGGCTGCACAGCAGCTGGCTCCATATCCCTGGTGAAACTTACCCTCCTGCTTGCCGTCCGGCACCGGGCTGACCCCCGGAGGCTCGGGCCAGTCCAGGAGCGGAGGCCGGTCCGTGCGGCCGCCATTTTGCTGAGAGCCGTCAGCAGCCCCGGGCGCCGGAAGTGAGGGGGAGGAGCCTGCACCTGTGAAGCCGGCCGGAGCGAGCGCGAGGCACCCGGGAGAAGACCGGCATTGGCCGGTCATCTCCCGAAGTGGTGTGTGGCGGGCGGGAGACGAATGGCTAACGCCGGTCCTCTCCCGCCCATGATGTGTGTGTGTGTTTTGGGCAGTGTAGGGGCGGCCGTAAGCGTGGCGGGGCTGCCTGAGTCCCGCTCCGCTTAGGGCCGCCATGTTGGTCCACCCTGGACGGTTGTAGCTTTGTGGTGACGTCACTTTGGCCATGACAAAGTGACGGAAGTCCTGGCCAAAGTGACGGAAGTGAGCCTTGGGGTTTTATATATTCGATAATAGAGGAATGAATATATATCCCTTATAAACAGGTGTAAATTATATTCCCTGCTCTTGTTATCTGGGGAAGCTACATATATTCTCTTTTCATTCCCCTGATAACCGGCATAGAGAATATAATATACACCTGGTTATATAGAATGTGTACATTCCCCTATTAACGACATATTTTGTGTCCATCTCCACCCATAAAGCTCGGTTAATATAATATACCCCTGGTTATATGGGATATGTGTTAATTTTCCTATTTACATATATTCAGCATACTTGGATTTTTAACAGCCAGAAGTTAATGGATGGGCCTGATTTGGTGTCGGTAGGCGTGGCTCTGCCTTTCCTTCTGCAAAAGGAATGTTAATTTTTAAGAACATGTGGTCATGGACTTGATTATACAGTGGGTACAGAGGTGCAGAGTGTACATTTAATAGGGGAAAAAAAAGAACTTTTTTGAATTTACCAAATGGCTGCAATGAAACAAGGCATGCAAAATTTAAAAGGGGTTCACTTTGCGTACCCACAGTAATAGAAGTGGAGGTCTGGGGTGAGACCCCCCAGATGGCGGGGGTGGCAAAGCGTAGCTGAATCATACCAGTGGGCGTGACCAGCTTAGTTGGTGAATGTGGTGAGGCAGCCGTCCACATGCTCTAATTGATCATGCAACGGGGTGCTTCTGTGGCGCCCCTGCGGACTGATCGCCACTAAATGGCGCAGTAGCTGGGCTTGGTAAGCCGGTCACCCCAAACACACTCCCGATCTTAGGTCTAGGGACTCTATGCCCAGCAACGGGATAGCGGGAGGAGCCAGGTGGAGGGTGGAAAGTTAGAGAGACCCTGTTAGGGGAGGTACCAACAGAACAAAAAGGACATAACACCAAAGAAGTGAGGCATTTAGGAGAGTTAGTCTGAAAGAGTCAGCCAAGAGAAGTCGAAAAGTGAATTCCAGTCAGTAGAAGGAGAGGCGAGAACACCACCGTACAGGATTAAGAGTATTAGGACTCGGCGGCCTGTGCCTCCATGAGGCTTGTCCAGGTCCCCGGCTTCAGACACTAGCCAGGAGTCCAGGTGTGCTCAAGTCAGCGGGGACACCGAGGGACTGGGCCAGAACCAAAGTGCCAGGTCTGCTGAAGTGGCCAGGAAACTCTATGCTCTAACCATGATCCTCGGCTGGGAGCGGGATTTTTATGTCTCACGACCCAACTTCCGGCGCAGCGAAAGGAAAGTCATCGTATTAGGGCTAGGTCGCCCACTGAAAGCCCGTGACTGCTGGACAGTAGCTAGCATGCGGACAGACCGAAAAGGCCCAAAAGAGAGAGACAAGGGGGTGATGCAGACGAGCCATCCTGGCTGCTTAGACCACATCGGAGCCACCTACTGAACTGTTGTAAACTTAACCATCTGTGAGGAAAAGAGTAAACCCGGTTAAAGCTCTATGCAACTGTGATTTTTGCGCCTGATGTGGGGATTCGGCAGCAGGAGACTGCCTGTGACTGCAAACACTGCACCTCTGCACTACACTAGACTATACGGTTGCCCTGGGGACCTGCTCTTCCCGTGGAGGGCTCAACATCCTCGCTGCTACTCCCATCATCCCCAGAGGACCCGATTGCAGCAACGGCTATACCAGCTGCAGTCCACGGGTGGCGTCACAGCACTCTTATATTTGTTTGTTTCTTTTTCTCCATTTTTCTAATTCACTTTTTAACTGCTCGCCCGATGAGGGGATCACGGACCGGGTTAAGCCACCATGACATCTCGCAGCCACAGACGACGACGAGAGGGCCTGGTTCCAAGTACCCCAAGGTCCCCGCCAGGGGCAAGTCACTTCACACCCTCTCCCACTGACCCCTGCTTCTATTATAATCAGCTCCACGACCACGTGGACTTAAAAATTAATCTTTATTCTTTTGGTAACCCACCGGGCCACACCCACTGTCTCAAACCACACCTGCCACCTAAGCGCTTATGCCTTTTACCTTCCGGATGTTCCTTATGCAAGTATGCCTGTATATTCCATGTCTAATATGCCCAATAAACCTATTCATCTCCATATCTTTGGCCTGATTAGTTATTTTTCTGATTCTTTTTATTTATTCCTTTTACTTCATTCCTTTTAATGTATCAGTGCTGCAGATTTAGCATCGGTCCGGTGTCATTTGTGATTTGTAGTAAATCCACAATACTTGTGTCCTGGTGTTGGCGCTGGGGAATTTCTTCTCACGTTTTGTTCACACAGGTCATTCCCATAGCGGATTGTCCAGACAATATCTTGTGGTTGGGGGAGAGGAAGTTTCCAGTCCGGTGCACTGGATCTGACATTTGTAGCAGATTAAGTTATACGATGGGAAGTGCAATGATGGAAATCTTACACTCGCTCTGTCATTTTGCTGAAGTTCACAAAGGCTTTTTTTTTATAACATTCTTTCAAATATTGTGGCACAGTCTGTACCGATGTGTCTGCTGGGTTGCTCATAAGACAATGGCACTTCTATGAAGACTGACTGCTGAGAAATATATACTCTGCACAACTAATAGTCTAAAGAACAAAACACAAAAAAGTATGTGTAGTGTTCAAATACCTTGCAATAAATTGGTAAAAAGTAAAGTAGTTAAAAACACAGGGTACTTGGTGCATACCTTTTTTGCAAAAAAAGAACTGAAGCCATCCCACCAATGACAAGGTGACCCATCTCGGGACGGACCCTACACTAACAATATTGTGACCTCAAACAGAATGCAATGTATGACCAGGCCCCAAGATGAATCACAGATGGGATGCATTATAACAGATTCTGCTCAGCAAGGGAGGGGCGGGGCTCTCCCAAACTTGCCAGGAGACAAGCAGCTAAATGGAATTGGTGGGATGGCTTCAGTGCTTTTTTGGAAAAATGTACCAAGTATCCTGTGTTTTTTAACTACTTCAGTTTTTACCTATTTATTGCTCGGTATTTGGACACTACACACACACATTTTTTGTTCATTAGTCGGTTTATACAGTTTGGTGGTTTAGTCAGCTTGCTATACAGGCCTGTTCACTGTTACATTCTGGCTCAGATTTTGTCTGTATTCCATTTAGCTGCTTGTCTCCTGGCAAGTTTGGGAGAGCCCCGCCCTTCTCTTGCTGAGCAGAATCTGTTATAATGCATCCCATCCGTGATTCATCTTTGGGCCCAGACATACACAGCATCCTGCTGTGAGGTCGCTTGGCACAACAGCAGGTCACAATATTGTTAGTGTAGGGACCGTCCCGAGATGGGTCTTTTGCAAAAAAGGTATCTACTAAGTATCCTTTGTTTTTAACTACCGTAGTTGTTACCTATTTATTGCAAGGTATTTGGACACTACACATTTTTTTTTTTTTTTTTGTGTGTGCTTGTCTGTTTATACAATTTGGCAGTGATCTTGTTATACAGGCCTATTCACACGGTTACATTCTGGCCCAGTTGTTGTCTGTATTACAATTAATAGTCTCTTGGAGTTCTGTTTTTTTTAATTATTTATTAGCTTTTTCACAACACAAAATAGCGCTAGATGTCATGTTCCGGTTGCATTTAGTTTAGTTTTCTGTGTCTTTGGAGATGACATGACAGGTGTCCGATCACATGCTGCAATATGTAGTAATATTGGGGTCTAATTCTGTTACAGAAACCCCCCTCTTTCCCATTACTGATCAGGACTGAAGCCCAGTACACTGCATTGTCTTATGAGCCAGTGACATAGTCAGTGTTTGTTTTTATAGTTTACTGTAATGTCCTTTCCTTTAGGATGGCTGTATCCAGGAGAAGCTTGGCTTTGAAATCCGTATGCGTGACGGTGTCCGTAAGCTGCTGTCTGTTAGCACCCAAAAGGATCAAATCCTAAATGCAGTGAAAAATCTGATGACCTGCAGCGCCCGGATCCAGGAGTATACGGCACAGCTTCATTCCACGCAGGAGGCGAGTAACGCTATTAATGTGGGAAGAAGGTAAGTCCAGGGAAGAGAGCACTGCTGCACTGCAGGGGTAGCCATTAGCTTCAGGCAGAGCATTGATTGATCATAGACTGTGAGCAGGAACCTCACTCCTCTTGATATCTGTTGAATTGTTGTTACTCTGCATTGCCTCATATAGTCTGTACATGTCACCTATGAATTGTAAAGTGCTGCGGAATATGTTTGGCTCTATAAATAAAATTATTATAGGGTAAGGCCCTCTCTGCACTTATTGTCCTTACAGTCATATACTTTGTTTTTCTCCTCCTGGACTGATTATTTATTCTTAATATTCTGAATTGCCTGGTAAAATCTGTCATCATTGCATACAGAACATTACGTTACTGGGATTGGAGATGTCAGGTGCTACTGGTAAGATTCTATATAGAGGGGAGGGGGAAAATGGCTCTCCTGGAGCTCTAGCTCCCTCCCCTCTTGAGTGCTCCCTCTCCCTCCACTCTGCAGCGCTCTTGCTCCCTCTCCCTCCACTCTGCAGCGCTCTTGCTCCCTCTCCCTCCACTCTGCAGCGCTCTTGCTCCCTCTCCCTCCACTCTGCAGCGCTCTTGCTCCCTCTCCCTCCCACTCTGCAGCGCTCTTGCTCCCTCTCCCTCCCACTCTGCAGCGCTCTTGCTCCCTCTCCCTCCCACTCTGCAGCGCTCTTGCTCCCTCTCCCTCCCACTCTGCAGCGCTCTTGCTCCCTCTCCCTCCCACTCTGCAGCGCTCTTGCTCCCTCTCCCTCCCACTCTGCAGCGCTCTTGCTCCCTCTCCCTCCCACTCTGCAGCGCTCTTGCTCCCTCTCCCTCCCACTCTGCAGCGCTCTTGCTCCCTCTCCCTCCCACTCTGCAGCGCTCTTGCTCCCTCTCCCTCCCACTCTGCAGCGCTCTTGCTCCCTCTCCCTCCCACTCTGCAGCGCTCTTGCTCCCTCTCCCTCCCACTCTGCAGCGCTCTTGCTCCCTCTCCCTCCCACTCTGCAGCGCTCTTGCTCCCTCTCCCTCCCACTCTGCAGCGCTCTTGCTCCCTCCCCCCTCCCTCCTACTGCAGCGCTCTTGCTCCCTCTCCCTCCCACTCTGCAGCGCTCTTGCTCCCTCTCCCTCCCACTCTGCAGCGCTCTTGCTCCCTCTCCCTCCCACTCTGCAGCGCTCTTGCTCCCTCTCCCTCCCACTCTGCAGCGCTCTTGCTCCCTCTCCCTCCCACTCTGCAGCGCTCTTGCTCCCTCTCCCTCCCACTCTGCAGCGCTCTTGCTCCCTCTCCCTCCCTCTGCAGCGCTCTGCTCCTCTCCCTCCTCCTACACAGGAGATGACCGTTGGTACTGAAAACATTCTATCTCAGTAATGTAACATTCTGTCTTCACTGAATCGAGAATTTTGAATATTTAAGATCAGTCTAGTAGGAGAAATAAGCAGATTTGTGTGATAAGATATATTCCAAAGTTTGTTATTTTAATGTTCACTATTCATTTATGAAATAAAACCTAACACAACGGTTACTCTTTATAGTGAACCTGTCACAAGTTTTTTTTTTCACATATAAGCCTAAATAATGTGTTTCACTTTTTGTATTGAGTTAGTGAAATTAACTTTTGATGATATTCTGATTCATTGCGATGCACCTGTAAGACCCCTGGGTGGTGGACCAGTCTAATGGCTGTCATTGGTCTTGGTCCGGCGCCTCCTCTCGTCTTGTGATCGACGTCCTCCTTCTTGTGGATGACACGTCTTACATCATCCACTCACTGGCCTTCATTATGTTCCAGTGCACTCCTCTCTGCCTTGCTGAGGGCAGAGCAAAGTACTGTAATGCGCAGGAAAAGGTCAAAGAACGTCAGTACATGCGCACTACACAGGCGTAGTTTGGCCTGGAGATTCATACAGAATGGTAGGTTTGGAAGGGACCTCAGGAGCTATTGGGTGTAACCTCCTGTGAGTGCAGGTTTTTGTAACTCCTCCCAGCTATATGTTTATGCAGTTTCCACTTGAAGCTTTCCATTGTTGGAGCGCTCACAATCTGCCATGGCCGCCTGTTCCTCTCTCTGACTACCTTCCTTGTCAGGACGTTTTTCCTAATGTCTAGTCAGTATCTCCTTCCTTTTAGTTTTATCCCATTGCTTCTTATACTTCCTTGTGCTAATGAGTATGGGGTAGATCCCTCTGCATATACAATATTCCAGAATGCTGTATATAAAGCCTTACTGGTGGTGACCGCAGCTTATATGGGATAAACCTGCTATAAATAGCCCACAAGTATGATGATTATGGGAGCTTTATCCCCCTACAAGGCTATATGTGTGTAGTGTTTACTGTCAGATTGGGAAAACAAATTGCTGCATAATAATAATAATCTCAATACTATTTAGTATTATTATTTTTATTATCATCACTACTATTAATTATTATTACCAATTATATATACTATATCCTCTACAAGCCCATATGTCCTTAGTTTATACTGTCAGATTGGTCTAACAAATTGACTTTTAATACTAATTATTATTATTAGTATTATTACTATTTAGCATTTATTTATCAGCACCACTGTTACTACTAATTCAGGTTATTTTGCAACCTCATTACATGGTTTATGACTGCCATCTGCTGGACATTTACAATTGTAAAGAGGTGCTCTTACCGATTAGTTACAGATTCACCATTAACCTATACATACTACTCTCCTATGCAGATATTTTTATATGTATCTGTTCATCCACCTATTTTTAGCCATTTCAGAGCATCATGTCAAGTGGGTGCATCCGTCTTATACCAGATG
The DNA here is from genome assembly GCA_033576535.1 of Allobates femoralis. Lineage (NCBI taxonomy): Eukaryota > Metazoa > Chordata > Amphibia > Anura > Aromobatidae > Allobates > Allobates femoralis. The sequence continues at coordinate 85,012,019 of JARQOC010000006.1, forward strand.
AGCACGTCCACGTATATACTGCTCCTTCATAGACAGGCATATGTTAGTCCTTTTATGTATGGCCGGTATATATCAGCAGATCATATTTTTCAAGCTTCTGTCAAGTGGATTTGTCATCAGGTTCACAATATAAACTTCCATTAATGGAGATCTGTGGTGTACTTGCCCTATAGAAGCATGTCCTATAGACTGTATAGTCCTGGTAATACAATGAGCATTTTACCAGTCCAGCCAGAACTGTCTGCGTTAATATTTAGACTGGAAAACCTTCTGAAAGGATTATAAAGATCTGAGATCCATTCCACAATGTGGTGACTGATCGGCCTTAGACAGTAGACTCCATCTTTATCATACAGTGTCCTCAAGTAAACAATGCACAGTATATATCACTGGGCCGCATGGTATAGTCATGTTTTATGATCCCAATTTATTAAAATGCAAATAGAAAATTTTTTTTACCCAAGGTGTACATAACATTTTTAGGCCAGGGCTACAAGGTCTCGGGTCATAAGGAGTCGTGCTATTGAAGAGTGCTCTGTGCTGTGCCTATGCTACATTGCAACGCTATAGGAGCGAATGGGATCACATTGTGAATGCAATACAACCGCGACAAGCATGTAGCCAAAAATCAACAGGGTGTACTTTTTTTTTTTTTTTTTTTTTTTTTTTTTAATGGCTACAGCGCCCATAGACTCCCGCCGGATCGCCCCGGATCTGTTTCTGTCCAGTTTTGTCCGATTCTGTTTTTTTTCAGAAATGCTGCAAGCTCTGATTTTGGGCACGGTGAAAGAAAACGACAAACGAATCTGGCTCAGAATACACAACTGGATGGCCAAATAGGACCGATCCGGAACCATAGGGATCCAGGGGACGCCAAACCGGATCAGGTTCTGTCCAGTTCAAACCAGACAGAACCTGATGTAACAGAAACTGACCGGCAAAATAGTCTAATTGCACTCGAGAGATCACTTCTCAGCAGTTTTCTCATTCCTCTCACAGGCAGGTGATATTGACGTGTAGCACATATACAATCGGTGTGTTTATGTGTGTGTGAGTATATAGATCGATATATATAAATTGTCTAGGTTTTTCCTTAGTTGCATTAAGCTACACTTTTTGTCATTGTACCAATTCATAGTAAATGTAGGCTACATGTTATATGTGGCCATACCAGTGACTGTAAGAACACGACTGTGCAGGATTACAACCCGTATTGCTGTTGATGGTCACAGCTCCCCTTTCCTGCATAATGGCCCCTGCACAGATTAGAGCATGACTAAGAAACTCCTTAGAAGTCAATGAACCTCTTCGATTTATGTATCTCCAAACTGGTACCAGCAGCTCCAGGGTGTCGGCGACCCCATAATATTAATCCTAGAGAAATCTGTTTTCAATATCTGGTATCTTTCATATTAATTTCTTTTTATGTGCAGGTCTTCAGATGCTGGACTGAGTGAACGCCTGGCCTGTGCTGGAAAACTCTCTATAAAAGGTACCACTCATTTTCTGGCCTTTCCTATTTGTAATAGATGCTGTCCCCCCACCTCATCCTTCAGGTCACTCAGTTTGCACGTTTGTTGTATCTAATGCGTCATTGTAAAGTTGCTGATAAAACTCTGGTGGCTGCACAGACATGTAAACCCTTCCTGACCGGACTATTGTTACTTCTTGCACTGTCACATTTTCTTCCCTTTTTCCAGCGGCCTCAACTTTTTTCTTTTTACATTGCTCTAACACTATGAAGGCTTGATTTTTTTGTTTTCTCATTTTCCTTTGGGGAGTGGGATGACTTTTAGATTTGAATGACCATTATTTTATCATTCAATTGACATACTGATAGTTAAATTAGATTGTGAGCCCCGATGGGGACAGTGATGTCAGTGAAGTGCTGCAGAATGTGGTGGCGCTATATAAGACAGCACTGGATTGCCCTTTACCTGCACCTTTACCCTGTACCTGTAAGTAAAATATCACTTTCCAAGAAGACAGGTTCCCTTTAAAGTGGTTAAACTACAGAGCTCAGAACAAGCTCTGGGTGCTGTATTTCTGGGCAGATGTAACATTTGCCAGCATTTGCTCAGGCATGGTGCAGGATCAGCTCCTGAGCCCGCTACATACATGAGACCTGACATAGGATGTAATAGTATGTCAGGAAGGGGTTAAAGATTTGACCCATCTAAACTATTAATATGAACATACAGGTTATAGACTGCTAAAAATAATGCTACCTGTCTGCCTCATATCAGATGCCTTGTTGTGGAGAAATCCTCTTTCATCACTTTATATAAATGAGCTGTTCCAGGCTATGGGGTGGATGCTGCTTGGAAGATAACTCCGCCTCCTGAGAATATGATAAATAGGGGGAGATACCAGTCCAATCTGTCGAAATATAAAATCAATTCATCTGATTGGTAAACTGTGTAACGGATAAAAAGGAAAAACATTTTTTGGGTTGCCACAACATTGCAATAACGGGCGATCAAAACATCACATCTACACAAAAATAGAATCATTAAAAATGTCAGCTCGACATGCAAGAAATAAGCCGTCACACGGCCCCAGATCCTAAAAAATAAGAATGCCAGGGGTCTTTCCCTTGCTAAAACTGCAATTATTTTATTTATTTTTTTTTTTTTGACAAACTTCTGATTTTTTTTTTTCACATTTGGATAACAGTAAAAGTATACATGTTTGGTATCTACAAACTTGTACCGACCCGAGGCTTCATACCAACATGTCAGTTTTACAATGTAGTTGTCACGCTTCCGGGGTAAGGCACCCTAGAGTGGACCCACTGGGCCGTGGTACCGAACTCCCCTGAGTGAGCTGGTCCTAGTTTAACCAACCTGTATACAGGGATTGCCAGGGGGTCTAAATACCACAGCTGCTAGTGCCAGGGTGGCGGCTCGTTGGGTTGGCCTATACCACAGTATAGCTAAGGGTACCGTTACACGTCGCAACATTGCATGCAATTTCACTGGCAATTTGCTGGTTGCAGTGAAATTATGGACACATTGTTCCATTTTGTTGCCGTGTACAAATGTAACAATGTGTCAATGATTTCACTGCAACCAGCAAATTGCCAGTGAAATTGCATGCAATGTTGCGACGTGTAACGGTACCCTAAGGAGGATTTGAGGGATCAGAGCCCCAGGCTAGGAAACCCAGAACACAAATTTGTTCCCCGTAGATTCCCCTGTAGGTCTCTTGTGCTGCTTGTCTACAGTTTAACTGTTTTCCTGTTTTTACAGCCAAGTTAGTGATCTCCGATAGTCGCTACAGGAAGTCGCCCATGTAATTTGTGTTAGACATGTTGTCTCCCCACCTCTCCTCATGTAATGTACTGTATGTTGCACAGTGTTTTCGGTTGTCTCTTGCTGCACACGCTCTTTTAGTAGTCATGTTTTTTTTTGTTTTTGCTTTTTTTTTTTTTTAACAAACCTCAGATCATTTTTGATTTGTGGCTCACAAGATTGGAATCTTTTGTGTGATTTTGTGGCACTCGGTGGGAATCTAGCAGCATGTCTCCCCCACACCTTACTAATCTACAGCCTGCACATACAATCTGTCCTGCTGCTTAAGACCAGTTATTCATTAGCAGAAAACTAATGACTGAACTCTTTCTTGATAAGATTTGTGGAAAGTGCATGTTTACTAAGACGTCTATTGTCTTCTGGAACACATGTCCGTATATTACACTAAAGGGCCTGTCACACGCGTCAATGTCGTCAGTGAGATGATCGCTGACGACATTGACGGCTGATCGCTGGTGAGCTGTCACACAGACAGACTCACCAGCGATCAATTGACCAGAAACATCGTGGAAACGATTTAAATATCGTTTCCATGATGTCCTGCTCCCGCTGCCAGGCTGCTGGAAGCGGGAGCAGGCTGGTCTCCAAGGTAAACTGCGGGTATCTAGGCAGCGCGCGCTGCCTAGATACCCGACGTGTACCTTAGTTACCAGCCTCCTCCGCTCACCGGCTGGTATCTAAGGTACACAGGGCAGGGAACTAGGACCCAGTTACCCGCTGTGTACCTTAGATACCAGCCGGTGAGCGGAGGAGGCTGGTAACTAAGGTACACGTCGGGTATCTAGGCAGCGCGCGCTGCCTAGATACCCGCAGTTTACCTTAGTTACCAGCTCCCAGCGCTTGTGAGAGGCGCTGGGAGCTGGAATATCGCTACTCCCGGTGTCACACGCAGCGATGCTGCGTGTCCACCGGGCGACAATCGCCAGGTTTTAGAGCAGGTTCTAAAACCTGGCGATCATCAACCAGCGATTTATCGCTGGTTGGTGCAGTATGTCACACGCGGCAATATCGCTTCAACGTCACGTGCAGCCGATATCGTGCAGGCGATATTGACGCGTGTGACACCCCCTTAAGACGGGTCAAGGCCCGACCACCGAGCCTCCAGGTGAAGTTCCCATACGTTCAGCTGTCACCTAGCCGTAAGGACAAACATAACTTCCCATTGCACCACTCCAGCGATCGGATGTATGACTGCAGGTATTTGTTTTCATTGCGAAAAAACTGATGTGCAATTGTAATCCAACAAGCTAGGAAAACCCTGTTTGTGAAATTAAAAAGTAGCAAACTATGTAAAACTTAATAGTAGACGAATATCAGAAGTTTTGTAGTAAACAATGAATTGAAAAATGATTCCTACTCCATGAATTTCTACACATTTGTTTCCCATTACATCCACAAACTTCAAGCTCCCCATCAGCGTTATTTTTCATTGCATTGCGGGAGTGCTGCTTTGAATGTAAGTCCCCTGCTCCCGGTCTTGTACTCGCTTTTTAGCGGTTTCATCTTTTGCAGTGGCGCTCCGGTCGGTCTCCTGTGATTTGTGACCAGCCGGTAGCTCCAGTGTTTCGTGGAGCATGAAGGAGGTCACATCTCAATACATCTCTATGCTAGCTGCATTCTGCATCTCATAGATTTGCATTGAGATTTGTGATGTAACTTCTGACCTCCGGCCACTTAGAACAAGATGGAGCCGTGGGACCGTATTGGTGTCTCTAAAAGGTGGAGCTCCAGTTAGAGATCTTTTTAGTACAGTTCCTGCCCTCCTACATGATGACGCAGAGCCGTACACTGCTGTTCTAGGATCTATAGAGCTTACAAATCCATACCTACTCCTCTGCTCTGGCCCCCTCCCTCATGGAGCTTACATCTCTCTGCATGCCAGCTTCATGCTGCAGGTGAGAATAAGAGGTATGTCAGCGGCATGGATGCTGGGAGCTTCAGAATTGGCCTACATTCCAGCCCCCTCACATTTCTGTATAGGGAGAGGCGCGTGGCCGCCGGCCCCATGCTCACATACAATCCAGCCGCTGATATACCATCATGTGTGACGGGGGAGTCCAGGCTTCAAATAGCTATCATGTCACCAAGCAGATTCAAATACATGCTGTGATCCTCTGCTATATGATGATGCATAATGTGTACTGTTATTGTGAGGATACGAGCAGAGGCAAATCATTACATTCATCGATTCAGCTCTACATGGTATGTTTTTCTCTCCAACTTTCAATGGATCATCTTCATCACTCCTCACTGGAATGTAAGATGATCCTGCAGCTCCCAGGGTCCATGCCTCTGACACACCTCTTCTCACCAGCAGCATGAAGCTCTCATGCTGAAGATTCTAGTTTCCATGAGGTGGGGGCCATAGCAGAGGAGCAGGTACGATTTGATCGATTTATAAGAGATCTGTAGCTCCTAGAACTACAGTGTATGGCTCTGCTTCATCATGTAGGGACTGTACTAAAATGTTTTTCTCACTGGAGTTCCCCTTTAAATCTGAAAATTGTGACATGCATTTGTATTCAACCCCCTTGGTCACTACTTTGAAGGACCACCAATTACTGCTGCAAGTCTTTTGGGGGATGTCTCTACCAGCTTTGCACTTATAGAGGCTGACATTTTTTACCCACTCTTTGCAAAATAGCTCTAGCACAGTTAGATTAGATGGAGAGCATGATGACCTTGTGTGTAACCCTCCACAAGGCTTCCCGTGATCGAGTGTAATTCTTGATCACTATAATTAGGGCAGGGCAGAAGATGAAGCTACTGGGACCTTACTATCTAAAGATGGAAGGAAGCCTCAGGTCCAGACTAGGGCAGGAACCTTCAGGATGTGATTGGTCACGTGTTTAGAAGGAAAATTAAAATGTGAGAGTGTATACAGTGCAGCAGATGTTTGTTTTGCAGGGGAGCTGTGTTCTCTTGCGTGTTCAGTGCAGCACAGGAGTGTGTGTGTACGCGTACACAACTGTGTGTGTATACAAGAGTGCCGTGTATGTGAGTGCGTGCTTGCATGTGGCACAGCTGTGTGCATATGTTCATGTGCATGCAGCAACAGGTAATCTGGCCTGTTGTTGGCCCCTTGGCTCCAGTGTGTACATACTGTGCTTTCTGTAAAGCTACAGTGGCATGTAAATGTTTGGGTACCCCAGGTCAAAACCTCTGTTACTGCGAATAGATAAGGAAGTTGCAAATGCAATGATCTCTAAAAGGCATAAAGTTACAGATGACACAACATGCATGCATGTATGCTGCGTTCAGTCAAGGGGTCCCCATGTGTTTGTGAAGCTTGTACCCCGAGATATAAGCCATGGAGGCTGTCCCCGGTGCTTGGAGCTACCTCACTCCACACTGCATTTGACGCTCCCTGTATCTCTGTGCCTCCTTGTTTACAGCCATTGCAGCCTCCCTCCTGCCAGTCAATTCTTCCTCCTCTGCACCTCCTTGTGAAGCTTTTAGCAGGCGCAGAGCGAGGCATCGCTTCTTGCAGTTGCCGGGTGCCTGTCCCGCCTCTTGCTCTGACGTCCTCTCCTTTCCCCGTCCTACTCCATGTTATGCAGGGCGGGCAAAGGAGCCGACATCAGAGCAGGAGGCGGGACAGGCGCTCTGACGTCAGCTTATTTCCCCGCCCTGCTCCATAGCATAACACGGAGCAGGGCTGGGAAAGGAGAGGACGTCGAAGCAAGAGGTGGGACAGGCGCCCGAGAACCGCAAGAAGCGAAACCTCGCTTTGCGTCAATCTTCACAAGCAGGCGCAGAGGAGGAAGAATTGACTTGCAGAAGGGAGGCAGAAACGGCTGTAAACAAGGCGGCACAGAGATGCAGTCGTGGAGCGAGGTGGCTCCAAGCACCAGGGACAGCCTCCGTGGCTTCCAACTGTACCCAGAGATATAAGCTTTTTAAAACTTACAATCTTCACAAACACTTGGGGGACCCTTGACTGAATGCAGCATACATGTACGGTGTCTGCCCGTACAGGGACATGGTCTGATCATATCACATCTCCTAGGTTAGGGAGACACATCCATTACACAGTACATAGCAGGGACACATATATAAGATTATCTCAGCACAGGAACAATTTTTTAATCACATTTAATTGTGGATATTATTGTTGAGGGCAGAATTCAATCACAAATCCATCAGTCACTCCTAATTGGTATATTTAGGCAAATTACGCACGTCTGCGTTATCGCAAGTAAATGATACGGACACCAGAGCCGTCTCAAGCCTTACTCATCATGCCTACGCCAAGATCAAGCACTGCGCAGACTTTTATTGAAACACACATTTTTGTACAGAAAACAAGAGGCGTGTTAGAATTCTGGAACTTTCTACAAAATAATCATCTCCTAATTGGTCAATCCTTATCTAGTTATTTAAATCCTAAATTCCTTTCTTAATAAACTGCACAAAGCGTGGGCGCCATCTAGTGTATAACAGACAACATAACATTTCAAATTAGAATTTATAAAAAGAGAGAGAGAGAGAAAAGGTGTGATATTTAACTCTGAATTCCATCCTCAACAGATCCCTCCTAAATACACACCTTTTCTCCAAAAATCTATAATATACCTCCATGCACATAGGTTTGGTGCATAAAAGTCCATCTTCACCTTATTTTACTTTTTATTCAAAATGGATTGAATAATAAGGGACACTTAGAATTCTCATTAATATTCCCATAACCCACCCCCCCCTGTTCTCTTAAACCAATTTGCAGGGTTAAATATTAAAAACATATCACTTCACAAAGCATAGCCTATTCTTAATAATACCTTACACAGCATTTTATACTCTAGGGAATAGACGTGAAATAGCCAGGACAAGGTGGGATTAGATGGGGGTTAGGCTAATATATCGATCTCTGTTAATAATAATTAGTCTTTTGTCTTCTCTGTTGAGTCCATCCTTCATCAGGTCATAATATCTTCTCTTGGCCTCTGGTATGCAGGATATCTCTGGCTTCCCATGGTACAACCTGGCATCGGCACAGTAAGGACCAATCAGCTCCTTAGTTTCCTGGGCACCTCCGCACACTGTATCTTCTCTTCACACATCTGAAAGACACTTTGTTTACACATAGCTTTGGTTCATGGATGAGAGAGGGAGAAGAAAGAGAGAGAGACATAGAGAGAGAGAAGAGGAAAGTGAATGAGAGAGGGAGAGATATAGCTATTGGATACTAGGTTAAGGAAAAACTTATTGTTTCTCATCTAGAGCATTAGTGGAAAAGCGTCCCCAACAGTTTGTCCTCCCTAAACAAAAAAGTTTTCCCCTAAAGGTCCTTCGAGACTGTCCATGTGATGGGGAAGGGGAAATAGATTTCTTCATCCAGACACCTTAGAGACTCCTTCCTTGTAAAGGGCCCCCGGGCACCTGAACCCTACACTAGCCTCACATGGAGTTCTCCCATTATCCCTAAATCAGCTCCATATCACTGCAATAATCAACAGTTTATTCTAAAAAGGAATAATTCATTTAGATTCTACAGTTAGTATAGAAGAAATTATTTTCGCTATTCATTGGCTGTTTTCAGAGTCCAATCTGTTGAAGGGGAAAGAAACCTCAAAACATATTAGAAACGGCCTGGGAAATTGTGTATCAGTTTTACACTATTAATAACATATAACCTTAAAGGTACAAGACTCATTCTCCCTTGAACATTTTATCATATACCACTATCATTATAGAGGGTATACAAAGGATATAAACTTCTTAAATATCTGCAAATAAGCACAGTTATCCACAAGAGAAAAAAGATACACAACAAAATCATACAAGAACCATGTTATGTACTCCTGTACTTACTTATTCCAAAAACATTTTTAACTAGGGTATGTTTGACATTCTATAATACCTTGGATAGGAAAAAGAGATTTACACATATTGGGATAATTTTTATACAGTTTTCTTGGTTTCCTTGTCCGCTCACTACTTGCAATTTCCAAACCCATGGAGCGATCGCCGCTCGAAGCCCGTACCTTTCTGAGTTGTGTTGTGCGCAGGAATAATGCAGGTTAGTATACACAGCTTACCTGTACCAGGAGCGAACTAGGAGGTACTCACCTGATCTCACCCGTGACCTATTTTGAGGCGTAAAGTGAGGCCAAGCAGAGACCAGTCTAACCTTTGCTGATGAGAGACATCATGGCCTGCCCTGTCCACTCTCACGACTCCTAGTTTAACACTGTTAGTGGTTCGGTCAGTCCCTATAAGGCAGTCGACTATAGAGAGGGCTCAGGCCGCCAGACGCAATCCGGCTGGGATGGGGCAACCACCCGCCACTACCTTTCCTTCCTTTTGTTGTAACTTGCCTTCTACCTCCAAGAGGACAGGACACCTGTGGTGATTGTCAGTATGATTATACCATCCTAGACTGATAACATGGTGTCTACCTCACCGTAATATACCAATACTGCATTTAGTAGGCTTACCGTATTGTTAAGAAATTCTTCAACCGGAAATCGCTCCATCCGCTCAGAAAGTGCAAGTCAGAACCAAACATTCTGATTACCTCATGTGAGGATTCTACCATTATCCAGCATAAAATCTCTTTGGTCTATAAACATATCTGTAATAAAAAACTTAAAGAAATTTGTATTAATTTCAGAGATTAGAAAATTCTTATTCAACAATCTAATTAAAATTCTTTATTAACTATATTGATTCTCTATTAACTATATTAATAACTAGACAAAAATAATACAGCGCTACAGAATATGTTGGCGTCATATCCAGAATCTTTTGGATTCAGTTCTCACTCCATCCCTCCTCCCTCACATGAGAAACTCAGAACAAATAGAAACATTCTCACATCACCGCCAGGTGTGGGAAACTGCAGACAAAGAAATACTTTGATAAGAATACTAGGCAGATATGAGAGTACCGTACATTACTCCCTTTTTTTCTCATGTATATTGTTAACCTTGGAAAGATACATGTATCACTGTGAAACTCCTAATTCACCCACCCTCCTTTTTTTTTTTCTCTCACAGCAAAATCATTATCTCTAAAGAGCACAGAGGGGAGGGGGGGAGCAGAGACAGGCACACAGGACAAAGCCATTCCTGGCTAGTTTTTACAAATATTATTAACCCTTCCATTCCTGTAGTTACGTACAACTAATAACTTCAGTCATTACCTGAAATCCATGACTTAATATCTAACTCCTCATTTCACTTAATTTCTAACACTTCAAAAACTTTTCATAACAGGAGTTTTCCAAATTAGAAAATTTGATAACTGTAAGCAAAAATACATATCTACTCAATATTTATCTGTCGGCATACAGAAACTTTGGCTGCGGGGGTAGGAGTGGAGGTGGGATTGGAGGTGACTTGGGGTAGGATATAGTAGATTCTGTTGATATTGTCGTTATTGTGGGGCAGTGATTACATCATTGGAGATACTCTGGAATTGGTTCCGTGGTGTCCCTGCTGGCGGGATCGGCACTCCCTTCTCATGTGGCCTTGTTTGCCACAGCACCAGCAGACCCAGGCTTCTCTGGACTGACATCTATTCTGCTGTTGTGTCTGTGTTCGTGGTTGCCATGGCTGAGGCATGTCATATTGCTGTTGTGTGGCTATATTCCCCCTGCCCACAGCTATCAATATCTGGTGTTCCCCCTTGGTAACAAACATCTTTGAACATATAACATCATCATTCTCCCTTATGTCCTCCTGGAATGATGAGTCAGCAGGTAGATATATATACACATATTCTGAAGGGGCAGTGGCTGCACATAAAATGGTGTCCGGGAGTCCCGCATCGCTGCCAGCCTCACTAACATACAGTGGCACCAGTGTAGTTAGGTGTTGAGTCGAGGTGTAGTGCCTCCCTTTAGCAGTGAGTACTGGAAACAAGAGCGTTATTCGGCTGCCATTGGGTATAATAAGATAGCCGCCGCCGGAAGTCAGTGAGACATTATTTCTGGAAAAAGGGGATGGGGACAGCTGGTCTGGGAATGAATTGGCCGCTGCGGGTGGGCTAGTCAAGTCAGGAGAATGTAGAGTACACACTTGTGGGCCGTCACATGTCATACACATCTTTAGTTTCTCTGGTACCATTTCTCCTTGATCACTCATCACCTCAGTCACACCGGCAGGTGTCCTCTGCCCCTCCTTCTCCATTAACTCCTTCCTAAACTTTTTTGTGTTTATTTGCTCACACGGGGAATTGCCGGCAGCAGTCCCCAAGCAACCTTCTCTCTGGCGGCTTATACTCTCACGGGGGATTTGCCTCTAGCAGTCCCCAAACGACTCACCGCTCTCGGAAAGAGGCTATATTTTACTGAAAAGACGCAACATTATAACACCTGTGCCGTGTTTTTTATCGTGCAGCTGCCTACCGTCCTGGCGCAGCTCTCACCGACCCGTCTGAACGCTAATCGTCCTCCGGTACACTGGCCACCTGCCTCCTCCTCCCGAGGAGAACAACACACAACTTCTCACACACACGGAGACAACCCAGTCTCCAAGTTCCCTAAACTCCAGTGTTGAATAATGATGCGCCGCAACAGTAATACATATGCAAAATGGCCTTCCCTCCTCGTCCAACACAAGGAAAATATCTATACTTTCTATGTCTGATCTCTCAACGGGGCAGAGTACAGTGCATCATGACTGATGGAGTTGGGCGACGGTTTGTGCTTAATCACGTTCAAACCCCGCTATGGACAACCAGGTCAGTTACCGTCACCTTACACCCTCGTGCTCCGGCTGCACCCTTATGGATAACCGCACCACCCCCCAAGTCACTGGCAAGTAATCACATATACATAATATACATGACACTTACCGTGATCTGGGGTTGATCAGGTCCCTTTGGTGGGCGGTGGGTCTCCGGCAGGAGTGCCGTGCGGGGCCACGGGGGTGCCTGGTTTCCTCACGGGGTCCCTGTTCAGGCGACAATTGTTGAGGGCAGAATTCAATCACAAATCCATCAGTCACTCCTAATTGGTATATTTAGGCAAATTACGCACGTCTGCGTTATCGCAAGTAAATGATACGGACACCAGAGCCGTCTCAAGCCTTACTCATCATGCCTACGCCAAGATCAAGCACTGCGCAGACTTTTATTGAAACACACATTTTTATACAGAAAACAAGAGGCGTGTTAGAATTCTGGAACTTTCTACAAAATAATCATCTCCTAATTGGTCAATCCTTATCTAGTTATTTAAATCCTAAATTCCTTTCTTAATAAACTGCACAAAGCGTGGGCGCCATCTAGTGTGTAACAGACAACATAACATTTCAAATTAGAATTTATAAAAAGAGAGAGAGAGAGAAAAGGTGTGATATTTAACTCTGAATTCCATCCTCAACATTATTATTCCAAGATCTATTGGTTAAAATGAACTGTTGTTTGTAGTTAAACCCCTTTAACTGTTCACAATATCAGTAAATTTGACCAGGGTGCCCAAACTTTCCTTGCCACTGTATGTGTGTATAATTCACATACCGCCGATGAACACTAGTCGATCAATTACCTCTCTATTCTACCTTAGTGCTATTAACCCTTTTTTCTGGTCATCATAATGGGAGACCCAGACAATGGGGTTTAGGGCACTGCCCTCCGGAGGTCACACTAGGTACTACAAGTTTGTAAAACACCGCCTCCTCCGCTTATAAACCCCTACCGCAGGGAACATCCCCAGTTTTAAACTTAGTGTGCTCGGAGGATCACGCTTTGCTTGCACTTCACTGCATTCTCACAGCTTACGTGATGGCGTCTGAAGACAAGGTAAAAAGGTTCCAGTCGGGACCTGCGACAGCCTCCCCGCTCACCCTTGTGGAACACGCAGGTGGAGGTACCGGAGGGCCTAGAGCCTGGACACTTTGTGTTCTCCCGGTACGCTGTTGCGCTCCTTTCCATCCCTCTCTGGGGGGCTCTGGAGAGTGGGAGATGGGAGCCTTGCACAGCTCCGCTCCGTCCGAGGCCTCCCTAAATGGTGCTTACAGACCGGACTGGAGCCAGCCCAGTCCGAGGCCTCCCTAAATGGTGCTTACACTCCGGACTGGTGCTGCACCCCCGTCCGAGGCCTCCCTAAATGGTGCTTACAGACCGGACCGGCACTGAGGCACTCTGTGTCTCCTGTGTGCCTGGGGGTAGTGTCTGGCACTTTATGTGTTTCATGACACTCAGACCGCGCGTTACCCTCGGGTCCGCGGTTCTGCGGGTGTACCCTGTGCTGGGGTCACCCTGGCTGACCGCCCTGTGTGTCACAGGGGCTGAGGCCGTGGGCTGCGGATGTTTGTTTTGTGCATGCAGTCTGTGTATAACATTTTACACTTTTTCCCGCGCTGCGGGCTCCGGCTCCCTCATGCTGAGGCTGCTTGGAGGATGGGAAGCAGCCCGTGCGGTGACGTCATCGATGGGCGTGTGTGTGTGTTTTCCCGCGTGTCTTCGGCGCCGCCCACAGTTTCACTGCCGGCGGCCATCTTTACCCTCACTTCCCGGTTGGGATTTGTATGCAGCGTGCGCCTGCACTCCAAAGGGGAGACCGGAAACCGTCGCGGAGGTCACACACACACATCGCTTCCTCATACCGCTTTACTGCGGTCGGTAAGCCACCGGGACTCCCGGTTTTGTTGTCTGCAATTTGGCTTATCTTCCCCTACTGTGGCGATGTCCTCAGCTGGGAAGCGTGCTGCTAGGGCGGCAGAGACCACCATTACCTGTGCTACATGCAATGGAACACTGGTGGAGGGGTCCTGCAATAACTGCGGACGCCCAGAGGCCCGGGCTGGCACTGTTGATGCAGCTCCGGTGCTATACCCTGAGGTTCAGGTGATCTCAGGGCCATGGGAGACTCAGAATAAGATCAATGAATCTCTGTTGTCCCAGTTGTCCTCCATGTCGCAATCCCTGGAGGCACTTAATAGGAGGCTGGATAGCCCGGCTACTCCGTCCAGTTACCCCCGGGTGTCTCCCTCTTCTGCTGTGAGACCCCTTAAGCGGGCTCGTCGTGAGGTGTCACCCGAGCTCCAGGCTCTCTCTGAGGAGGAGCGTTCCTCTGATGGTGAGGAAGATGATGGGGTTCAAATTTCGGGTCTGTGTCTGTATCTGAAACACCAGACGGGGTGGAGGATCTGGTGTCCTCTATCAACGAGACCTTACGTCTCGTGACACCCCCTGAGGAGGTGACGGTGCACCCGAAGGAGGTCTATCAATGGCTGCGGCCAGAGGCTAGACCAAGTGGTTCCTTCATGGACCACATGAATTTTGGAAGGGTGGTTAGAGCTCCCAGGTTGCATCCTGGGCGGCGTTATGTCCGTAAACCCAAGGACAATCGCTTTCCCTTCCCCCAGGAGGTGCTTCAGGAGTGGTCGCAGTCCCCGAAGGTGGATGCTTCCATGACCAGGATTGCTGCACGCTCCCTTTTCTCTGCCTCTGATAGCTCCTCGCTGAAGGATGCGACGGATAGACAGGTCGAGCAACTCGCCAAGTCTTCCTATGAGGCTGTGGGGTCTTCATTTGCCCCTAATTTTGCCACGGTCTGGACCTTGCAAGCGATTACTTCATGCTTGGATGGTATCTCTGACCTGGCCAGATCCAGTCCAGAGGTTCTGGCACTTACCGAGAGGGCAAGGGCCTATGCGGACTACGCCAGGACGGCGACTCTGGAAACTGCCACTCGCTCAGCTGTGGCTTCGGCCAACGCTATAGCGATCCGCAGATTGTTGTGGCTACGTCTGTGGGACTCAGATACCACATCCAAGAAGATTTTGCAGAATCTTCCGTTTGCTGGTGACAGGCTTTTTGGCACCGAACTGGACAAGCTGATAAAGGATTCTGCTGAGTCTAAGATACCGCAGAATAAGCCTAAGCCACGGTATACTGTTAAGAGGAACCCAAAACAGTGGTCCTTTCGTTCCAGCTCGCAGTCATCAGCACCGTCCGCTCGTACGGACCGAGGGGGAAAGCCCGCTTCTCAGTGGCGCTCTAAGAGTCGTCCAAAGAAGCCGGCGGGGGCGGCAGCTGCCACCCCCAAACCCGCCTCTACATGACTCGCTCTCCATTCCTACCTCCCCACAGGTGGGGGGCCGCTTGTCTCGCTTTCAGGACAAATGGCTACTTCACGTTCAAGATCAGTGGGTTCGAGACGTGATCTCACGAGGTTACAGGATAGAGCTGACGTCAAAACCGATATCCCGATTCCGTCGGTCCCATCCCCAGAAAAGGCTCAGGCTTTTTACCTGGTGTTGGAGGGTCTCCGCAGAGACGGAGTGGTGGTACCGGTGCCTTCCGGAGAGAGGTTCAGGGGTTTTTACTCCAACCTCTTTATCGTCCCGAAGAAGGACGGATCCTTCCGCCCGGTACTGGACCTGAAGTTGTTCAACCATCACGTGTTGGTCCGGAAGTTCCGTATGGAATCCCTGCGCTCCGTGATCGCAGCTGTGTCACAGGGGGACTTCCTAGCGTCCATAGATATCAGAGACGCTTACCTTCATGTGCCCATTGCACCAGCTCATCAGCGCTGGCTGAGATTCGCAGTGGGGGAAGAACACTTCCAATTTGTGGCGCTGCCGTTCGGGTTGGCCTCGGCACCGCGGGTGTTCACAAAGGTGATGGCCTCTATGATGGCTCTCCTGCACGTGCAGGGACATGCCGTCATTCCCTATTTAGACGACCTACTGGTCAGGGCGCCATCACAACACCTTTGTCAAGAGAGCCTGGATGTGACCATGCGGTCTCTGGAACAGTTCGGTTGGCTCCTCAATATTCAGAAGTCAACGCTGGTTCCGACCCAGTCTTTGACATATTTGGGCATGGACTTCAACACAGCTTCAGCCCTGGTGTCTCTGCCACGAGTCAAGCAGATGGCGATCCAATCAGGAGTGCAAGCAGTCCTCCTGTCACCACAATCATCCCTACGGGTGTTGATGATGCTGGTGGGGCGCATGGTGGCAGCCATAGAGGCGGTGCCTTTTGCACAATTTCGCCTCCGTCCTCTCCAGCTGGAGATTCTCCGCAGGTGGGACAAAAGGTCGATTTCTCTGAATCGGCTGGTGTCCCTTTCCCAACCGACCAGAGATTCCCTGCAGTGGTGGTTACAGCCGCACCACTTGTCTCGGGGCCGGTCCTTCATCAAACCGTCATGGTTAGTGGTGACCACCGACGCCAGTCTGAAGGGCTGGGGAGCGGTGTTCTTACACCACAGGGCCCAAGGCCTCTGGACTCGGTCGGAGTCGGCGTTGCAGATCAACGTGCTGGAGATCAAGGCGGTCTATCTGGCACTCCTGGCGTTTTCAGAGATTCCTCTCAGGACAACCCATTCGGGTTCAGTCCGACAATGCGACGGCCGTCGCTTATATAAATCATCAAGGAGGAACCAGAAGTGCAGAGGCTCTGGCCGAAGTCCACCGCATCCTATCCTGGGTGGAGGACAACAACTGCCTGATCTCCGCAGTTCACATCCCAGGGGTCGAAAACTGGGAGGCCGACTATCTGAGCCGACAGGGGATGGACGCCGGAGAGTGGTCTCTTCATCCGGACGTCTTCCGGGATATCTGCAGCAGATGGGGCACTCCGGACGTGGATCTGATGGCCTCACGGCTGAATCATCAGGTGCCGCAGTACATGGCGAGGTCATGGGATCCCCAATCTCTGGGAGCGGATGCTCTGATCCTGACTTGGTCCAGATTTCATCTGCCATATGTATTCCCGCCTCTGGCTCTGATTCCCAGGGTGCTGTGGAAAATCAGGTCGGAGTGCAGGGTAGCCATTCTAGTGGCACCAGATTGGCCCAGGAGGTCCTGGTACCCGGACCTGTGGCAACTGTCAGGCGGACACAGGTGGGCTCTTCCAGACCGCGCAGCTTTACTCGCGCAAGGCCCATTCTACCACCTCAATTCCAAGGCCCTCAGATTGACTGCATGGCTCTTGAGGCCTGGCTGCTGACATCCAGGGGTTTTTCCCCTACGGTGGTTGCCACTATGAATCGAGCTAGGAAGCCAGTCTCAAGGAAGATGTACCACAGGACGTGGAAAATCTTTTTTACTTGGTGTGCCTCTGGTGGACGGTCTCCGTGGCCCTTGTCCATCCCGACGTTGTTGGCTTTCCTACAGTCGGGTTTGGAATTAGGATTATCCCTTGGCTCCTTGAAAGGTCAAGTCTCAGCACTTTCAGTGCTGTTTGACAGGCGATTGGCGCTCCTCCCGAAGGTCCGTCAATTTCTGCAGGGGGTGTCACGGATGGTTCCGCCCTACAAGAGACCTCTAGACCCTTGGGACCTTAACATGGTCCTGGCGGCATTACAGAGACCTCCGTTTGAGCCGCTGAGAGATGTTTCTCTAGCGCGTCTGTCCCAGAAAGTGGCCTTTCTGGTGGCAATCACGTCTCTGAGAAGGGTCTCAGAATTGGCTGCACTTTCGTGCAAGTCGCCCTTTCTGGTGGTTCACCAGGACAAGGTGGTGTTGCGTCCTCGGCCAGAATTCTTGCACAAGGTGGTTTCAACTTTTCACCTGAACCAGGAGATTGTTCTCCCATCCTTTTGCCCTGCTCCCGTTCATCAGGTTGAACGCGACCTCCATACTCTGGATCTCGTGAGAGCTATACGCATTTATGTGTCCAGGACCGCCTCCTTTAGGAGTTCGGATTCCTTATTTGTTCTTACGACAGGTCGCTGTAAGGGGTCCGCGGCATCAAAGTCGACATTGGCCAGATGGATTAAGGCTTCCATTCAAGAGGCTTACCGGGCTTCTGGTTTGCCCCTCCCGGTGGGATTGAAGGCTCACTCTACCAGAGCTGTAGGTGCCTCCTGGGCCTTGCGACATCGAGCGTCTGCTCTACAGGTGTGTCAGGCAGCCACTTGGTCTAGCCTGCACACTTTCTCTAAGCACTATATGGTGCATGCCCATGCCTCTGCGGATGCAAGTTTGGGCAGGCGGGTTCTCCAGGCGGCGGTTGCCCACCTTTAAAGGGAACCATGTATTATCCGTCTTGTTGAGGAACTCTTCCCGCCCTGGGGTATTGCTTTAGGACATCCCCATTGTCTGGGTCTCCCATTATGATGACCAGAAAAAAGAGAATTTTGTTTACGTACCGTAAATTCTTTTTTCTTTAATCATCAATGGGAGACCCAGCACCCACCCAGTTGTTCCGTTGCATGTTTTGCATTTGTTCTGTTCTCCGTTGAGACAGTGTTTGCCGGGTTGTTGAACCGTCTGTGCACGGCATTCGGCCCGATGTTTCGGGTGTGGTTTATTTCCTCCTCGCAGCTTATGGACCAAACTGAGGATGTTCCCTGCGGTAGGGGTTTATAAGCGGAGGAGGCGGTGTCTACAAACTTGTAGTACCTAGTGTGACCTCCGGAGGGCAGTGCCCTAAACCCCATTGTCTGGGTCTCCCATTGATGATTAAAGAAAAAAGAATTTACGGTACGTAAACAAAATTCTCTTTACTTCTTTACACTGCAAGGGAAGTTTGTAATTCGTAGAAAATTAGTTTCTAAACTGGTGTGAACTTTATTGAAAGGGGCATCCATTGGTCTGAAAAATACAGTACATTTCTAATTTCAGTAAATAAGTCAACCAATTTTATTGAAAAATGCCAGGTCCATCTATTGTGAGCCCTTGCAGGCTTCAGTGGTATAATTTGAAGATCGGGAGTACCAATGCAAAATCTCCAATGTTCCCAAGTCTTAAAGGAAATCTGTCAGCAGGTTTTTACGATCTCATCTGACAGCAACATAATGTTTGCAAGAAGATTCTGAATGCAACGATGTATCACATAAATTACTGGCTGAAGCCGTTCTCACACAATCCAAGAATTTAGATTCCGCCATGTTGCAGAGCTGAGGTAGCTGCCCCCGCCCATACCAGGCTCTCTATAGAGATTGTCCATACACTGTGAGGTGTCACAGCAGGGGGCGTGTTGGACTGCCAAGTGCGTGAGTTTCTAGTCCTGTAATGGTAATCACAGGTAAATTATATCTTTACTTGACGTAAACAGTGCGCACGCGCAGATAAGAGAAGCACAGCATGCTGTCCTCAGCTTACATAGCAAAATCCTGCTGACAGATTCCCTTTTAAATAGTATTATCTTTTTTTAAAATGTGCGAACAGAACATATTGGGTCCCTCTATTCTGTAGGACGAGCAATTCGCAGACACACCATAGTTCTGCCTCTTGTAGGTTTGTGCTTTTTAACCTTCATTTTCAAAGAATGTATAGCATTTACTTAGTTCTAAATTTGATCCAGCCCTGTACCTGCACTTTATTTTCTTTCTTCTTTTCTTGTTCTAAATGCTATTAAAAACAACCGTTCCTTTGTTTTGGAGGCAGCAGGCAAAGTGAGTATTAGGGTGGAAATACACTTATGCGAGCTGCATGTGAATGTCTCGCATGCGTCTCACATGAGTCACCCACCTGCCCCTCTGAACGGGAGCATGTCCGCTCCTTAGAAAAACATTCAGCTCCATGCTCCCACTCCCATCCAGAGACGTTGGCGGGTGACTCATGCAAGATGCATGCAAGACGCTCACATAAGTGTATCTCTGCCCTTAGAGCAATAATTTAGATGTCAGTCTCCAGGGTTATAAGATGAACAATTTTAGGGCTCGGAAGGGTCAAGGGTTGAAAAGTCTACATTATTTATAAGTCCCCAAGATGCGGCTGAGATGGTTGTGCTGTTGTTGGCGGTATAGCCTCACCATTTATCCTACATAATTACTGTTTCATGCGTGGATTGATTAAAAACCTGACTAATGAGGAGGAGAAAAAAGTGAATCTTGTTACTGTTACATTGGCAACGTCCGAATAGATCAATTCTACTACTGTCAGCAGATTTCCCAGCAGTCGATACAAGTGGGCAGGTCTTCACCCTGTGATTATCTGATATAGAAGTACCAGCTCCGGTCATAAAAGAAGAGCCAGCTCGCAATGAATTCACACCTTTTCCTAAATGCCGAGCGCAGACCCGTGCTGCAATCCTAGTTTACTCTCTCACATGTAATTTAGTTTCCTCCAGTCAACAAGTAGTGAAAATGCTTTATGGGCTTTTAGGTTTAGGATAGGTTTTCATGCTGCAATGAACAGGGGGAAGGAAAGTATTTGCAGCAGCTTTTTAAGGGAACCTGTCAGTCCCCCATGCTCCAACCCAGCAGCAATCACATGCAGGATAAAATTCCCTTCCTAACCAGCCCCGTATACTGGTATTTACTCAAATCAATGTTTGAAAAAAGGATTTATAAGCTCCGCTGGTCCTTTGCCAATCCGGGCTTTGACTGGTCGATGGGCCATTGTTTCCCCAGACTAGTCGGCCCTTTTTCCATGTTATCATGTCCCTGTGGACGTGATAAAATTATTTCCACAAGTCAGCATCATCGCCAGCTCCTGGAAGTCTGTGCAGCTCATTTTGACAGCGTTACCGTACTCCGGGTGTACGTATCTCCGCTTACGAGAGGCACACTGCACTTCTGCACCTTCGATCATACAGAGTGAGCTGTGGAGAGAAGGGTAGCTTTGTCAGCACAGTGTTCAGGACATGGAGCAGATACCAGAAGACGTGGAGGGGACCATAGGAGGGCAAAAACCCAGCAGCAGGACAGCTCCCTCCTCCTTTGTGACAGCAGGAGGAGTGCCCTATAAAATGACCTCCAGCAGCCACTAATATCCTTGGGTCTGCGCAAGCTGTCAAAAACTGACTTCATGAAGGTGGTATGATGCCCAACGTTCAGAAGTGGATGTTGAGTGTACAGCCCAACACAGTTCAGGGCAATTGGCATTTGCCATGGAACATCAGGATTGGCAGACTAGACATTGGTGCTCTGTGCTCTTCACGAATAGGAGCAGGTTCACAATGAGCATAAGTGACAGTCTGGAGACATCGTGAAGAATGTTATGTTACCTGCAACATCCTCCAGCATGGCTGGTTTGGCAGTGGGTCAGTATTGGTGCAGGAAGGTATTTCTTTGGAGGGCTGCAAAGACCTGCATGTGCCAGGGGTACCCTGACTGCCATTAGGTACTGGAATTATATCCTCAGACCCATTATGAGATTCATATGCAAGTGAAGTTGGCCCTGGGTTCCTTCTGGGCACTGCTTCTCCTGGCACAAAGGAGGAGGTAGCGTTCCTGCTGCTGGATTGTTGCCCTCCTATGCCCCCTCCACCTCTCCGTGTGTACTGGCATGTCTCCTGGTATCTGCTCCATGCTCTGGACAATGTGCGGACAGCCACAGCTAACCTTCATGCCTCAGCTGACATTGATGTGTCATGCTGGATGAACTGCACTAACTGAGCAAGTTCTGTGGGTTGTAGACACCATCTCATGCTAACTGTGGTGAGAGCAATGAAAAAATGCAAAAGTGACCAAAACAGCCAAAAAGGATGAGAAGAGAAAAATGGTCTGTCGCCACCTGCAGAATCTCTCCTTTTATAGGGGGGGTTTATTGATAATTCCTGATAATTTCTACCTGTTTCTTCCATTTGCACAACAGCAGGAGAAATCTATTCACAATCGGTGTTGCTTCACACCTGGACATGTGGATTTCACTGAAGTGTGATTGACTTGTAGACACG
The DNA here is from genome assembly GCA_033576535.1 of Allobates femoralis. NCBI lineage: Eukaryota > Metazoa > Chordata > Amphibia > Anura > Aromobatidae > Allobates > Allobates femoralis. The sequence goes on from JARQOC010000006.1 coordinate 85,033,861, forward strand.
TTGTGCTGTCTAAGGGCTCGGACACACATCAGTGAATCTCGTCCAAGTTTACTGTGCGGAAAAATCGTATTGCTCTCGGACCAATGTTAACTAATGTCCGAGAGCACATCTCCGAGTCTCGTACGCATTTTTCGCATTCTCGGATTGCAAGTGAATCGCAACATGCCGCGATTCTATGCGAGTCACGGACGAGACTCGCCAATGCAAGTCTATGGGTCCGACAAAAATCACGGACCACAGTTGGATTACTGTCGGACCACACTCAGACCTTCCAACTCTGATCAGAGTTTTCACAGCTGAAACAATTGCCAAGCTGATTTCATTCAAAAATCGCATACAACTCTCGGATTGCACTCGGACCACACTCTTATTAATGTTTGATAGCTCTCGGATGTGATCTCAGATAATGTTGAACAGTAGCATCACTGTTGGATGCAAAACTGACCAAAACTCTGACAAGTCGTCCGACTCTCGGATCCGTTAATCGGACATTTTTTTCACTCGGATATGTGTCCATACCCTAAGGCCACCTTCACATAGTGGGTTTGATCCGATCCGAGGCTGTCCGTGTAAACTGGAAAGCCCCAGACCGGATTTTAGCCCCATAGTATACTATGGGGCTGGATAGAAGCCAGAAGGCAGAGAGCTGCCATCCGATTTCTATCTGTCCGGGTCAATCCGGAAGAATTCAGTATTCTCTCACGGACACAAAAACGTTGCTTGCAGCGTTTTTGTGCCCGAGAGGAAAACATCTGCTCTAATTGCCTACTCCCGGATCCTCCCGAATCCGGGGCAATCTGGCGCTCCCTGGCATGGGAGCCTAAGGGGCCGGATTGCCCTGGTCCAGGAGGATCCGGGAACCGGACACCTGTGGCTGCACGCCGCTGTTGTTTCAGGACTGCGGCTAGCTCCCTGTGAGCCGCGGTCCTGATTCATCAGCAGCCGCAGCTGCTTCCAGGTGCACACCAGACCGGAGGGCATATTAGCCCTCTGATTCTGTGTGCTGATCCGATCCGGGGCTGTCAGGTTCACCCTGACGGCCTCGGATTGGATCTGACCCGCAATGTGAAGGCGGCCTAAGCGTTCCCTTTTATGGGTTTTTTTGAGCAGTTTAATACTCAGATATATTGCACAGGAGTTCTCAGATTTGGTGACAGCTCCTGCTGTATCTGGTACAATGTTATGATGGAAGTACAAAAAAACACTCAATGGACATCTTGGCAGCTCAGTGACGTCTTGACTTCAAATATTGAGATGTGTGGATGTGCTTGGCGTTCTTTCAGTTTGCAGCAGCGACACTCCAGGTTCTCCTGTTACATTTATAGCATTATACAATATTTATACCTGTAAATAGTTTGCAACTTTGTCTGCGCTTATATAGACGGAAGCAAACCGTGATAGAAATATGTGTGATTTCCATATTACATCTCCTGCGTGCGGCTCCTATCGCCAACTACAGCAGAGGAGCTATTAGAGACTTGTCCGAGGAGCGGAAGGTGCATGTAGCCCTGGAGTGAGGCAGCTAATGAAGACCTCTATGTATCTAAAGTGCTTTTTTGGGATTAATACGGTTAAAGTGAAAAAAAAAAAAAAAAAAAAAAAAAAGTTACTAATGCACCGTGCATGATCCAAATAACATTGGGGGCGATTTAATAAGAACAAAAAAGGACATGACCGGATTAATGTAGGTAGCCGTACCCCCAGCAAACATACATTCATCATTCATCCTGTGAATAGGTGATATATTGTTTATTTGATGACCCATTTTAAACACCACTATAGCATTTGTTTTTTTGTTATTTTATTTATTTATTTTTTTTACTGTAGTGCTGCTTTAAATCTAAACCCCCCCCCAGTCACATACTCACTTTCCAGCAGCTTCACGTCTTGCCAACCTTGCTCTTATCCAGCAGTGACATCTTGTGCGTCTTATTGATTGGTAGTCAGAAGTTACGTTACAGGCGATCAATGCATCTCTAGGAGAGCCAGAGCGAGGTGCCCATAGAGATGTATTGAGATGTGACCTCTGGCGCATTCCATGAAACACTGGAGCTACCGGCTGGTCACTTTCTGTCTTAGACCGACCGGAGCGACACTTGAAAAGGATGAAGATGGCCCGAAGGTGAGTATAACCAGGGGATCAGTGGACTTGGATCTACAGCACCACTACAGTGGTGCAATAAAAGAAATGCAGTAGTGGTGCTTTCAGTGTATTTTATAGCATTATGCAAATCTGGGATTCTAACCTAATTTTATTTTCTTCTATTTTTATTTCTTTTTCTTTTGGGCAACTTATAAAAATATAACAAAAAAAAAATGACCCATACGGTGTATAAAGGGAAATGTACTAAACCAATGTTGAAAACGGCCTAAATAGTTGACTGTCCTATTTCTTTATCCAGGTATACGAATCCCCCTGATGTGGAAGGACACGGAACATTTTGGCAGCAAAGAAAGTAAGTTTTCCAACCTACAGGAAACTGCTGTAATTTGTTTGCATTGTTCGCCCCAATTGTTTGTCCAGCCATCATGTAGCACAGGGCTGGACACTCTTGTGCTGTCACTGTTGAGCTGAAACCCTGCAAAGCCAGAGGGTTCATCCATCCCATGTACCGGGCTTAGCTAACATTGATAGCATGAGAAACCGATGTGGAGGGTGTAGGGGACATCACTCACCTCTAGAGACAAAGTGGTTATAATCTGAAGCTGATGGCGGGCGCAGAGCATGGTCCGGTCTTGCCCATCAGACCCCTCGTGGCCGATTTGCACATGGCATGAGAGACCTAAACAGTGGATTGTATCCGGTATGCCAGGCTGTGGGGACAAAATGAATACACATAATTATAGGGTGAACAGCTGTGTGGCAGACACTGAGAAGAGGGAAATATGACGGCTTCCCTTTAAACACTTTCCCAATCGGTGCAACCCTACCTGGACACCATGTTTACTAGAAACACCCCGGGGTGTATTAGAAAGTGCAGGAATGCAGTTACTCGGCCATCAGCTGGCTTTGATCAATACACCACAAGTGCCAGACGTTCATGTTAATTCTGCCAGTGGTTTTCATCCGGCAGGATGAAGCTTTGCTGAAATGTTTGACACTTGATACAGCACAATAATACATGGAGGAAATGACTTGAGATTGTAAATAATGCTGGATTTCCATTTTAACAAAGCGAAGCTAGAACGCGTTTCAGCATTTCTTTCAAGGAGCTGAAATGTGTTTCAAATAAGACTGTGAAGCCCCATGCACCGCGGAGCTGTCACCGCGCTCGTGTGTTCATTAATTATACATGCAAGAGGAGTATTTTTTTTTTTTTTTTATACATTAGCCTTCATAGAACGGCCGCCGCCATCAGAACGGCACAGTCTGCAGAAAAGGTGCAAAATACAATATTAATTAGCAATTAGCATATTGTAAAATTCTAATTTTATTGAATAGTCAATGATGAAAAATGCATGTAAAAGCCGAAAAGACAGGCTGAGGGTACAAAGCCGAATGCTGTGATATTACTGATGCTAACAGGTCATGCTCAGAGAGATTTGGAGAATTAAACAATGATGAGCGCTCATTTCCAGGAAAAGTGACGAGCAGACGGCATTAAAGGAGCCCGTCGTGCTTTACATGCCATCCAATCTGTGGACCTCATGTACAAGAGCTGAACAACATAATATGCAGGTTGTGGGAAAAGATTCAGTTTAACTTGTAATTTATTTATTGGAACCCCTGCTTATTCCGGGCTTAGTCAAATGGGAGGTCATATAAGAGATTGACTGCTATTACTGGTGTATACTCATACAAAGAAACTGACAATCACTGATGTGACTGCGCACTGAACTGCTAATCACAGAAAACAGGAATTCAATGAAATAATACAAGTTAGACGAGGGTCAGACTGCTGTATAACATGGATGGCACGCTAAAGCTCCCGTCACACACAGCGATGCAACAGTGATCCCAACAACGATAACGCTTTTTAGGGATCGCTGGTGCGTCACTTTGGGATCGCTGGTGAGATGTCAAGCGGTCAGATCTCACCAGCGACTTAAGCAATGATCCGGAATGATAGGAGGTCGTTGGGAATTGTCATTCTGGAGCGTAGTATTGAGATCGTTGGTCGTTGTCCCTTTCCAACACAGCGATGCACCGGCCTAAAAATGACCCAGACCGATCAGCGATCTCACAGCAGGGGCCTGATCGCTGCTAAGTGTCACACATAGCGAGATCGTTAGCGAGATCGCTTTTACATCACAAAATCTGGGACTTAACAATGATCTCGCTAACAATCTCATTATGTGTGACGGGTGATTAAGGCTGGAAACGCACTGTCCAAGTGATATGCAAGTTAGGCTGGGTTCACACCACGGCACAATCCAATCTGGGGCTGTCAGGGGTGAATCTGACAGCCCCGGACCATATTTGCAAACCGAACCGGAGGGCTAATATGCCCTCCAGTCCTGTTAGTAGCCGGATGCAGCAGAGCTCAGCTGTCCCCTACGAAATGGTGCTGAAGCGCTTCACAGGGGACAGCTCCCTAGTGCTGAAGTTCAGTGTAGCTCATGCTGAACTTCAGCAGCCAGCATCCGGTTCCCAGACCCTCCGGATCGGGGAAATCCGGCTCCATATACTCCCATGTTGGGGAGCGCTGGATTGCCACGAATCCGGGAGGATCCAATTTGGGGAGATCTTTCTCCCCGGACACAAAAATGCTGCACAGCGGCATTTTTGTATCTGGGAGAAGAATCTGAATACACCTGGATCTTCCTGGACAGATGGAAACCGGATGGCAGATAGCTGCCATCCGGCACCATAGGAATACACTACAGTAAAATCAGATCCAGGGCTGTCAAGTGGAGCTATGTAGAAAAATATACCACTGATAGGATCCTGTCCAAAGAGGCAGGAGTCGTGCCAGGTGAATGATCTGAGACTCGTGCGAGTAACTCACATGTCACTCAAGACAGTGTGTTTCCAGCCTAATTGTAATGCACAGAGAGTCCTGCACCTCCACTCACCTGGCCATGACAGCTGCAGAGTAATTCATTAGCTGTCATGGCCGGGTCACACTTTTATGCTTTATAATGTGTGTGTAGTCCGTGTTATACAGCCGTCTGACCCTAGCCTTATGCTGAATCTAATCCCACGAAAGTTCCTCCTGTAATATAAGAAGCAGTGGGCTGCTTGGACACCATGGTCTGCCAGTCCAGGTTCCCTTTAATGTGTGCTTGGTGTGCAAAAGTCCGCTAATGCTAGTAAATGCATTACTGCCATCCTGCCATTTAGATGAAATCTGCCCAAAATATAATGTTTATGGCACCAGCCTGCCAATGGTGGTCCTGATCTCTGTGAACATGGTTTTAAAGAAAAATGAGAACTATCCAGCGGATTGTTAAAGGGAACCTGTCATCAGTTTTTTGGATTCCAAGCCCTGCCCACCACCTTTACCATGATATGAATGGAGTTCCTGTAACTCCTTTATCTTCCCCTGCATAACCCTGAAAACAAGTTTTATTCTTGTCGTGCGCTGTATGTTAATTGTGCAGTCTGGTCTGACGGGGAGTCTCCACACTGAAATCAGTCTCTACATAAGCTGAACAGTGCCCAATGTATCACGCCCTGCACATTGGAATCACTGGCTGCTCAATAGGGCACAGTGAGGCGCGCCTGCGCAGGTCTCTGGCTCTACCACTCAGGCGCGGGATTTGGGAAATGTGTGGTTGACATGGCGACGTCATCCACTTGCATGAAAGTACAAGAGGTGCAGAGAGTGGGGAGGCCCTGCCTTGCCATTGACTACCCAGGGCTTCCGGAGTCGGCATATCTACACTATGACCAGTGACTCTCACCTTTCCCAGGAGGAATACAATTCCTTTTCGCCCATCAGCCGCGTTTTCAGTAATGTAGCTGGACAGTCTTGTAACTCTATATCTGCGTATGTGGACATGACCGGTTGCCTTTAAGCTGTAATATTTTATTGCAGAGTTCTGCACAGTGGGGGGATATTCATAAGTTGTGTAAAGAAATAAATGTTGCCATTGGTAACCAATCCAAAATAGAAAAATAATGGCGAGGATTGTATTGATGACTGCGGGGAACATTATTGTGTTTGTTCGTGTCCCCAGTGAGTCGGGAAGATAATGTACAATTACATTCTGCTGCAGGTAAGTGGATCGCTGGTTATAACTCTGTACACATAATTATTCTACTTATCTGTAGGATTGTGTGTTTTTTCTATTTGTGTGTTTTATTATTTTGAAATTTGGCTTAGAAATGCAAAATATTTTTTTAATAAATCTATCTATAAACTTTTTTTTTTTTTTCCCCTGTACATTTATTATCCTCATTTTCAAGTTTTTAATTTACAGCCTTTCATAGCAATATAAGCGGCTTTGGCTTGTAATAGGCTTTTATACACTGCCAGCAGACTTAATCCCTTAATACTGGCAAGAAATATTTCCATTAACAGATAGGAATGCTTTTGTAACTCATCACTCGATATAGTTACTCCATCAAATAAATGTTGTACGTATCGATCATACATTGGGCGAGAGTCTGGCAGTCCCCACAGTAATTACATTGTCTATGGTCACTGTGTTATCATTAATCAGTATATTCTGATCTCCATCATTTATTACTCCCCACTTTTACAGGCTGCCATTTTATATTCCTGTCCTGTATAGTCTAGGCTCCATGCACTTGGCTTACATATTACTCCTACATACATTTTATATGGCAACTCTAAGGAATAAGAGACATCCTGACCTATTCCTACAGCAGCCATGTTGTCAGATGTCACCATATTTTTCTTTACTCCAAGGAGAGTGCCCCCACCTTTTGCATTTCTGGTGCGGACGAGACTGGGTGATTTGTGCGCAGGCGTCCGCCTGCGCACAGATCACATATGGCGGTGAATGGGTGCGCACAGTCATGCGCAGTCAAGCGCAGCACCGTGCGCTCCCATTATAAAGATAGGGGCTTGCGGTGCTGCGGTCACATTGCGGATACCCTCCGCAGAACGCTGCGGAGGGGAGCGCAAATGGGAAGGTAGCCTTAATAAACCTGCACTGACAGATCAGTTCGCTCACTGCTCTAGCTTAATAAGAGGCACTATAGAGCTGCCAGGTTCAGTGGCAAATTCATCACAGCAACCATAGACCTTTTATAGGGCCTCACTGTACCTCTGTATTCCTCCAATTTAAAGGGAACCAACCAGCAATCATCACTTTACTTGAATGATTCCATGTTTGATTGCAGAAAATAGTGTCTTAAAACTCCTGGAAAACAGGGCAGTGGATGATTGATGTGTGCAGCATGACATCACTATTTCGGGTGTGTTTTTTTTTTTTTTTTTTTTTCTTTTTTCTTTTTTCTTTTTTTCTTTAATCTTTTTTCCTCCTGTAAGCCAAAATCCAAACTCTCCCCTTCCCTTTCATCTCTACTTTGTTTTGTCAGGCACTCTGTGGCTGGAGTACAGTGCGCATGAGCCAGAAACTGAAAAATGAGAGAGGGAGGAAGAGGGGGAGAGTTTGGCATACAGCCGAAAGGCATGCCCACAGAGGAAGAAAAAACAACTCCACAGAGTGACGCTGTGCTGCACACATGCTAATTTACTGCACTGTTCTCCAGTTTTATAACACTTTTTTCTCTGCAATCAAACATGGCATCATTCAAGTAAAGTTATGATTGCATTTACCATCCCAGAGCCTGTAAGGCACTGACTTCACTTTATAGCGCTAAATCCTTCTGGTTGGTTCCAGTTTAATATGTAGACTAAACTCCTTTAGAACCGGTGACTATCTAGCAAAGCTGTCTATTTCTGACAGTCCCATGGACCATGAATAGGGTGGAGGTAGTGTGCAGTGGAGCCATATTGGCCATAGCTTTAAAGAGAGCTGGTCATTAGGATTTTATACCTCAAACTGATGGCATGTATGTAATGCCACTATAATGCTGATTAAATCCTTTCATTTGTAGCAGACAGGTTTCAGGGAAATCCATTTTTGAAACTATGCTAGCGAGTTTCTAGTGCACTGGGGATGGTCACTGCATGTAAATCTCTCCTACCTCTGTCCCTGCCCCTGCTTGCCTTCTGTCTGACAGGTCACTCCTCTTTCAGTGACCTGTTGGATATATGAGGCAGGCAGCAGGCGGGGATTGGGAAAGAAGCAGGAAAGATAAGTGCAGTGTCCATCCCCACTGCACTAGAAACTAAATGGGTTTCTCCAACACAGAAGAACAAATCTCTACAGGAAAGTTGAGGATTCATTCAGCACTAAATGAGCTTTTAAATACATGCCATTGATTTAGGATATAAAATCCTAACGACACATTACCTTTTAAAGAGGTTTTCCACTACTAATTTTACCTCCTTTCATTTGTGATAATTCTTCTCAACTGTTTTCTAATAGACTAAAGGTCCTGTTACACACAACGACGCGCCAGCGATCCCAACAGTGATAACGACCTGCCGGGATCGCTGGAGCGTCATTACCTGGTCGCTGGGGAGCTGTCAAACAGGCAGATCTCCCAGCGATCAGGGGCATGGGAGCCACCTTCCACATCGCTGGAAGCGATGTTACCAGCGTCCTCCCTGCTTAGCTCAGCCTGTAAGCAGGGAGCACGCTGCCTAGATACCCAGTGTTGACCATGGTTACCAGCCTGTGAGATAACTGGTCTCTCGCTGTCGCACGCAGCGATGCGTGCTGACTAGCGGGAGACCAACGTGCTGCCTGGATACCCAGTGTTTATCATAGGTACCAGCGTCCTCCCTGCTTACAGGTAGCGCGTGCTGCCTAGTTACCCGGTGTTTACCATGGTTACCAGCCCTGTGAGCTCACTGTTCGCTGGTCTCTCGCTGTCCCACGCAGCGATGCATGCTGACCAGTAGGAGAACAAGGATTAACAATTGGTCCTGAGCCCTTTGCAGCGATCAGCGACCTCACAGCAGGGGCCTGATCGCTGCTAGATGTCACACATAGCGACATCGCTGGGGAGATCGTTGTAACGTCAGTTACAATGATCTCGTTATGTGTGACTGGGGCTTTAGGCTATTTACTCTGCTCTCTACAAGATTCGTAAATACCTTTTTTGTCCTTGTAGCTTTGATCTTCTGGAGCCAGACTGGAAATCAAACAGATGGAGCAGGGCATGTCGCTGGTGGGGACGGGGCTGCCTCTGAGTGACAGCAATCTGGGCACACATGCAGTGTCACCTGGGAGGAAAGAAGTTAGGCTGCCTTTACACTTGCAGATGCATCTGCAGCGTTTTGCAGATGTATCAGCATGCAGACCGCGGCCCCTATGTGTATAATGGGGCGCACCGCGGTCTGAAAGCACTCATTCATTCCTATATGTGAACCGTCCGCAGGCGGATGCCTGCTTACAGATCACACACTCCCGCCCGCACCATGGACGCGAGATGTCGCGTCCATGGTGCGGGCGGGAGTGTGTGATCTGTAAGCAGGCATTCGCCTGCGGACGGTTCACATATAGGAATGAATGAGTGCTTTCAGACCGCGGTGCGCCCCATTATACACATAGGGGCCGCGGTCTGCATGCTGATACTTGCAGATGCATCTGCAAAACGCTGCAGATGCATCTGCAAGTGTGAAGCCAGCCTTAATTTTCTTTTCTTTGGTAGCTACACTTTCAGCAAGGTGGCTGGGCAGTTTTGTAATGCTACTTACTTACCCACAGATTGACTATATCGGCAGGTAAAGTGTTTTCTGAGGGGACACATTCCCTTTAAACTGATTTATTTATGTAAAGTCTTCCTACACATTCATATTAAAAATACAGACATAAACTGAGTCAGAGTGAACTAGTGTGAATAGGCCTGTATAGCATGTTCACTTAAACCGCCAAATTGTATGAAACAACTAGAAAATAAAAAAGTATGTGTGTGTTATGCCCAAGTACCTTGCAATAAATAAATAAAAACTAGTGATTAAAAAAACAGGTACATACCTTGTTTGCAAAAAAAAAAGTACTTAAGCCATCCCACCAACGACAAGGTGACCCATTTCAGGATGGGTACCTACACTAACTATATTGTAACCTGCTGTTGTGCCTACTGACCTCCTAAACAGCAGGATGCTGAGTATGACCGGGTCCAAAGATGAATCACAGATGGAATGAAATTTAAAAACTTCTGTTCAGCAAGGGAAGAATGGGACTTTCCCTAGGTTGTGATTCATCTTTTGCCCGGTCACACACATCACCCTGCTGATTGTGTATGAGGTCAGTAGGCACAACAGCAGATTACAATATGGTTAGTTTAGGGACCGTCCTGAGATGGATCACCTTGTCGTTGGTGGGATGGCTTATGGCTTAAGTACTTTTTTTTGCAAAAAGGTATGTACCAAATACCCTGTGTTCTTAACAATACTAGTTTTTATTTATTTATTGCAAGATATTTGGGCATAACGCACACAATTTTTTTTTTCTCTCCAGTGGTTACATTCATATTTAATTGTTCTTTGGAAACTGTCTTTTCTTTGAGACTAGCTGACCATCTGATTGTGGGGGCCTCCCAACTCTCATCCGATTGCTGATATGATACTGGGGAAGGGAAGATTGGGCCGTTTGCATTTAGACACTCTACTCCATTGTTTTCCATGGCAATAGGCTGCTACCAGTGGTGTCTGGCCAGCACACATGCATTATCTGAAACAAATGTGCACATCATGAGGGCCCAGAGGGATGACCCATGTTCGTAGTCTTGTACAATGCAACAAACTGTTTCATAACTTATGTGCATCCTTTGCTTCCTCTACAGAATCGGATCGTTTTGCATTATTCTGCATGTTGACACTTGGCCATGAAATTTTTGATACGGATATGGTTATCGTGGACAAAACTATGACCGATATTTGCTTTGAAAACACTATAGTATTGTAAGTATCTGGTTTTTGTGATTATGACATCTGTATTAACTGACTGTACAGAATGTATTGAAGTGTGGATTAAAGGGAACCAACCAGCAGGTGTTTGCCCTATAAATTAGCGGCAGTACCATAATGGTGCTAGGATGCGATTAAAATTCTACCTTTAGCGCAGAAATCTGAGGCTTGATTGCAGAATGATCCTGCTTCAAACCTTCAGAAATTACATCATTGGTTCAGTGATTTGAGCATTGAGACAGCACTTTGTGGTTGGGTCCTCTGTAGAGCTTCCTCTTCCTGGCTTGCCCGCTTTTCTTTACTTACATTTTGCATTGCCGACGTCCATTACTGCTGTTGTGATGTTGCCTTCAATAAAATGGTGACGGAATGAGCGGATGCACATACTGCAGTCACCAGCGCCATTTTATTGATGACAATGTGGATACAAGTATCAGTGGCAGATGAAAATATTCTACCCTAAAAGTGTCCAGTTTTTGTTCTTTTTATTCTTGCTGCTTCCCCCGAGTATACTGTCTTTGTTTTCCTAAATCCCAGATATGGGCCTTTTTTATTTAATGCTAACTTTTCTGTTATTTACAAAAGTGTGGCTCATCCGGTCTAAAGTAAGTGCGTTCCCTGCCGTGACCCCCGCTGTGTCTCCCTTATGATCGTACGCACTGGATTCTCCATTGTCAGAGCTGGGAACAGCGGTCATGTGGCTATGAGCATGTTATATGTATAATCTTGACCAGAACCTGACTGTAGGGGTATGGCCTCACTCATTGAAATCCATGTAGTCCTATTTTGGCTGGGAGTCTACATACCACATACTAACGACCACATGACCGCCATTTCCGGCACTGACACCAGAAAATCATCACAATGCATGTAATGAGGATTGACAAGTCTGCAGTCACATAGTGACCTATACACCTATGACCTTACACGATAAGATATTGTGAGCGATATTGTTTAATCGTCACGGTGTTGGAGTCGTTCAAACGACATCACTAGTACGTCGTTGCGTGTGACACCGAGATACGAGTACGATAAATCGGTGATCGCAGATTTGGGATCATGTACTCAAATCAAACGATCCTCGATCAGCGTACCTGCTGCATTGGTGTGTGTGACACCGCGATAGCAATATCATTAACGACTTCGCCCATTCACATCAGTGAACAAGTATCGTTCGCTGGATTGTGCGAGCGATAGCTGCTTGCTATCGTTTGTGCGTCATCCACGATAACTATACGTGTGACGACATCTCAACGATCTCTAAATGATGTCCTAACGGCCGCGCGCTCCCAAGATCAGTAGTGACAACATTGCAGCGTGTAACGGTACCTAAAGAGAGACTAAAAACTTTAGGATTTAGGGCTCGGACACACTTCCGTGAAACTCGTCCAAGTATACTGTGCGGAAAAATCGCATTGCTCTTGAACCAATGTTAACTAATGTCCGAGAGCACATTTCCGAGTTTCGTATGCATTTTCCGTATTTAATTCTCGGATTGCGAGTCAATCACAACATGTTGCCATTCTATGCGAGTCACGGACGAGACTCGCCAATGCAAGTCTATGGGTGTGACAAAAAACACGGATTGCACTCGGACCGCACTCGCACCATCCGAGTCTGATGCGAGTTTTAATTGAAACATTACCATTCTGTAGCTCAGACAACTGTACAAAATGCTCCTGTAAATGATTATACAGTAATAGCTGCTGAGGAAAAAACTGATTGCACTCGGACAGCACTCGCAAGCCACACTGAGCAAAAGTCAGATCACACTCAACCAACTCTCTGATCCGAGAATCGGGCAGTTTTTCCACTCGGATGTGTGTCCATACCCTTAGACCAGACAACCCCATTTAAGAGCAAAAACACTGTCCTCCATCAGTCGACAGGTCACCTTTAAACATTGGGTCATATTCCCTTTACACATACACACAATCCTTTGCTCCCCTTTTCTTACTGTTGAAAATGATGAGGCTCATACCTAAATTATTTCTGCTGTGACCTCAATGTATATGAAGGAATAGGGATGAGACAGGCAGACTGAAGCTTATGCAATAAATGGATGTGTTTTGTGTCTTCATGGGAGATTGCTGCCTTTTATTTCCCAGTGATTTTAAGAAAAGTATGAATAATTGATTATTAAAACATCAATAGGGATTAGTACAATTAAGCATAGAAGCCGTATACACAGTACACAAGCCGTAGATGAGCACGGCACCACGGGAAATGCTGAGTTTAGTACTACACTCTCTTCTTTATAATATTTATCCGGCCTAATCTCAAGGTCAAGGATCCCGGAGCTCTGTAATGTAAAGCCTGTGCATCTTGGCTGTTACTTCGCCTGTTCTCCACTTGTCTTGTATAATCCATAACTCCATAGTGTAATATATCTCTAAATGCTTCACAGCAGAATGTGATGATGTATCAATAAATGGACATGGTACTTTATAGCAGAATTTCTTCTATTCTACATGATTGTATTATATTGGACATATTAACAAATGTGTTTTCTCCAGCAAAATAATTACAATGCACTTTTTTTTTCTTATTACATAATGTGGTTTATCATCTTGTATCATTGATGTCCTTTAGTGAAAAGTAATTGTAAAATCTTTTTAAAGGTAAATTTTTTAATTGAGACAATCTGTGTCCAAAGCAAATCTGTCTTCACCCCCCCCCTGCACTATGTGAGGGCGATATATTATTGGGACAGGTCCACTTTAGGGTGTGTGCCCACATAGTGGTTTAGTGACGTTCAGTTCGTCAGTAAACCGGTGGAAAATTCAAGGAGCCTAGACTCCTGAGCTCAGAAGTCACCAGCGGTTTTCCAGCGTTTTTTTTCAGCGTGTGCACAGCGTTTTTCAGGCAGTTTTTCCAGCGGTTTTTCCGGCGGTTTTCTATGGAGGATTTTGTCCATGGAAACGCTGAAAAACCGCTGAGAAGAATTGACATGCTGTATGCTGCTAAACCGCTGGAAAACCGCTGGCGGATCTGCTCACATAAACCCACTATGTGTGCACAGCGTTTTCTAAATTACATAGGGTTACTTGTAAGTCCTAACGCTGCTTAGGATTTACATAAATTTAAATAAAACCTATGCTAAACCGCCGGCGGTTTTCGCTGCTAAACCGACGTAAAACCACTATGTGGGCACACACCCTTACTGTTAGCCGAAAACCTAGACGTTAAACATAATTCTGCTGTTTGATTATTAGGAGCAATGGAAGTGCACACAGAATCCTAGATAACGGGAGTGGATCATCGGAGAATGAGCTTTTGTTTAAATCAGGTTTTGTTTTAATAATTGTAAATTGTAAATTATTAATACAAATTAGTAAGCTTGCAGTTTGCATACTGGCTATTTTAGACTCGTTTTGTCCATTCTTTCAAGACGAGTTTTCAGAAGTCTCGCTATCATCACAGACAGGATTTCAATGTATGAGAACACCTGATAACACAGGAGCCAGCAATCACTATAGGTGAGGTCACCCTTGACCCTGCTCCTACACCCTTTACAGTTACCATGTCACATGCTCATTAGATGCTTCTGTACAACAAATTGTCAATTTATTACTGACATGTGGATTTCAAGAATGGCCGTGAAGCTAGTCTACAATGTGAGTGGCCGATGAGAAAATTAGAGCAGTTACATATGGAAGTTTGACCTGACAGATTCCCTTTCAAATTCTTTCCTCTAAGCGCTCTATGTATTTTTTTTTTTTTAATTAATATTCCCTATCCTATCCCCTCTGTAAACTTCAAATAAAGAGATTCATTCCATCTGTCACTCACCGTGAATGATCCACTTAGATCTCCTGTGCAGTAATGTGAATGTGTGACATTGAGTATTCATCCTTTGGGGAGTGGACAGCAGAGATCAGTAGGGGGGCTGTATCCTCCTCTCTGCTCTGTTTGCAGCCAAGCAAGAGGTCAAATAAAACACAGAATCTGTCACAGGACAGCAGGGATACCTGCTTAGGCTGGAATCACACTGTCCGTGTAATATATGACTAAGTTGGACATGTCACAGATGAGTAACTTGGAATTTCCTCCCCCTCTCTGGACAGGAGTGTCAGCTGCTTGTGTTTCTAAGCAGCTCCACACTACTGTCCTGACAGGGTGAAGGCCATTCCAAGTTTCTCATCATTGACACGTCAGACTTGGTCGTATATCACATGGACAGTGTAATTCCAGCCTTAGAGAAACAAATTGTGTTGATACTGCCTTAGGATGGTTTCACACTGCAGTTTTTTCCTGATCAGGTTTGTGTGCCAAAACCAGGAGTGTCTCCAAAACTCAGAACAGATGTCAATCTTTCAATTATAGTTTTTCTCTGCAAATTCCTCTCCTGGTTCCTCTCCTGGTGTCTGCAATCTCTCAAAGTTCATCTGAAGCTCCTTATTGAAACTGAAACCTGACAAGTAGAGACAGCAAAGGGAAGGGAGAGCTGCTGAGAAGGAGTGAATATTTAAATGGACAGTTTAACACAGCT
This sequence comes from Allobates femoralis, assembly GCA_033576535.1. Taxonomy (NCBI): domain Eukaryota; kingdom Metazoa; phylum Chordata; class Amphibia; order Anura; family Aromobatidae; genus Allobates; species Allobates femoralis. Next base: position 85,049,254 of record JARQOC010000006.1, read on the forward strand.
GGACTAATCATCTGTGAATATAATGCACAGGACTAATGCAGCAGCTCCCTGCTGGGTGTGAAAATGCTTATAGCAAGAGAACTCCAAACAGTACAGTAATGATTTTACATGTTTTTAAAAGGGTTTCCCAGGCTCTATTCAAAGGTAATATTAATATCATACTGAAATTGACCTGACAGTGTCCCTTGAAAATTGCAAAATTTACTAATTTATTATTTTGAACGTAAAATTTAAACAGTAGGCCATTTTCTGATGACGTAATTCCTATAACCCTATCAGGAAAGAGCATTTTTTTCTCATTTTGTTGCAGTGGCGGACACAGATGGAAGAGGGCTCTGTGCAAGCACAATAATTAGGTCCCTCTTTGTGTCCGTGCTTGCTGATTTGCAGGTTGGAGTGGCCCCCTTACCTCTTGAGGCCCCTTTGCGTCTGCACACGTTACACCAATGATATTTTCTGATCATCATAATGGGAGACCCAGACAATGGGGTTTAGGGCGCTGCCCTCCGGAGGTCACACTAGGTACTACAAGTTTGTAGCACCGCCTCCTCCGCTTATAAACCCCCACCGTAGGAGACATCCTCAGTTTTAAACTTAGTGTGCTCGGAGGATCACGCTTTGCTTGCACTTCACTGCATTCTCACAGCTTACGTGATGGCGTATGAAGACAAGGTAAAATGGTCCCGCTCGGGACCCCGACAGCCTCCCCGCTCACCCTCTGCGGAACACGCTGGTGGAGGTACCGGAGGGCTTTTAGCCTGGACACTTCAGTGTTCTCCCGGTACGCTGTCGCGCTCCTTTCCTTTCCATCCCTCCATGGAGGCTCTGGTAAGGGGGAGCCTGGAGCCTTGCACAGCTCCGCTCCGTCCGAGGCCTCCCTAAATGGTGCTTACAGACCGGACGGAGCCAGCCCAGTCCGAGGCCTCCCTAAATGGTGCTTACACTCCGGACTGGTGCTGTACCCCCGTCCGAGGCCTCCCTAAAGGTGCTTACAGACCGGACCGGCACTGAGGCACCTGGTGTGTCTCCTGGGTGCCTGGGGGTAGTGTCTGTCACTGTGGTGTCATGACACTCAGACCGCGCGGTTACCCTCGGGTCCGCGGTTTGGCGGTGACCCTGTGCTGGGGTCGCCCTGGCTGACCGCCCTGTGTGTCACAGGGGCTGAGGCTGTAGACTGCGAGTGTTTTTATGTGTACATGCAGTCTGAGAGTGTGTGTGGTCATATTCACACTCTTTTCCCGCGCTGCGGGCTCCGGCACCTCCATTACTGAGGCAGTCTGGAGGAGGAGGAGGCAGCCCTTATGGTGACATCACCGCTGGGCGTGTTGTGTGTTCTTCCCGCGTGTTCCTGGCTCCGCCCACATCTTCACTGTCGGCGGCCATCTTCTCCCTCACTTCCCGGCTGGGATCTGGCTGCAGCGCGTGTCTGCACTTGCAAGGGAGACCGGAACTCGCGGAGGTCACACACACACACCGCTTCCTCCTACCGCTTTACTGCGGTCGGTAAGCCACCGGGATTCCCGGTTTGTTTGTGAACTTTGGCTTATATTCCCCTCACTGTGGAGATGTCCTCAGTTGGGAAGCATGCTGCTAAGGCGGCAGTGGGCACCGTTACCTGCGCTACATGCAACGGGACACTGGTGGAGGGGTCCTGCAATAACTGCGGACGCCCAGAGGCCCGGTCTGCTACTACTGAGTCTGCAAATCCGGGATTATACCCTGAGGTTCAGGTGATCCCAGGGCCATGGGAAACGCAGAATAAGATCAATGAATCTCTGCTGTCCCAGATGTCCTCCATGTCGCAAACCCTGGAGGCACTGCATAGGAGACTGGAGAACCCAGCTACTCCTCCTAGTTACCCCGGGTGTCTCTTACTTCTGCTGTAAGACCCCCTAAGCGAGCCCGTGAGGCTTCTCCTGAGCTCCAGACTCTCTCTGAGGAGGAGCGTTCCTCTGATGGTGAGGAAGATGATGGGGGTTCTACTCTTGGGTCTATGTCTGAACCTCCAGATGGGGTGGAGGATCTGGTGTCCTCCATCAATGAGACATTGCGTCTTGTCACTCCTCCTGAGGAGGTGACTGTACACCCCAAGGAGATATACCAATGGCTGCGGCCAGAGGCTAGACCAAGTGGCTCCTTCATGGACCACACTAATTTCGGAAGGGTGATTAAAGCTCCCAGGTTGCATCCTGGGCGGCGTTATGTCCGTAAAACTAAGGACAATCGCTTTCCCTTTCCCCAGGAGGCGCTCCAGGAATGGTCGCAGTCTCCCAAGGTGGATGCTTCCATGACTAGGATTGCTGCGCGCTCCTTGTTTTCTGCCTCTGATAGCTCCTCATTGAAGGATGCTACTGATAGACAGGTCGAGCAACTCGCCAAGTCTTCCTATGAGGCTGTGGGGTCTTCGTTTGCCCCTAATTTTGCCGCGGTCTGGACCCTACAAGCGATTACTATCTGTTTGGATGGTATCACTGATATAGCTAGGTCCAGTCCAGAGGTCCTGGCTCTCACTGAGAGAGCAAGAGCCTATGCGGACTATGCCAGGACGGCATCTTTGGAAACTGCCACTCGCTCTGCTGTGGCCTCGGCCAATGCAATTGCGATCCGCAGGCTGTTGTGGCTGCGTCTTTGGGACTCAGATGCCACATCTAAGAAGATTTTACAAAATCTTCCGTTCGCTGGTGACAGGCTTTTTGGCACCGAACTGGACAAATTGATAAAGGATTCTGCTGAGTCTAAGATGCCGCAGAACAAGCCTAAGCCACGGTACACCGTGAAAAGGAACCCTAAGCAGTGGTCCTTTCGCTCCGGTTCACAGTCATCAACGGCGTCCACTCGCTCAGACCGAGGGGGCAAGCCTGCTACTCAGTGGCGTTCCAAGAGTCGGCAGAAGAAGCCGGCGGGGGCAGCGGCTGCCACCCCCAAGCCCGCCTCGACATGACTCGCTCTCTCATCCTGCCTCCCCACAGGTGGGGGGCCGCCTGTCCCGCTTTCAGGACAAGTGGCTTCTTCACATTCACGATCAGTGGGTTCGAGACGTAGTCTCAAGAGGTTACAGGATAGAGCTGACGTCACGACCAATACACCGATTCCATCGGTCGGTTCCATCCCCAGAAAAGGCTCAGGCTTTTCACCTGGTGTTGGAGGGACTCCGCAGAGACGGAGTGGTGGTCCCTGTGCCCATGGAAGAGAGGTTCAGGGGTTTTTACTCCAACCTCTTTATTGTCCCAAAGAAGGACGGCTCTTTTCGCCCGGTGTTGGACCTCAAGTTGTTCAACCGTCACGTGTTGGTTCGGAAGTTCCGCATGGAATCCCTGCGCTCAGTGATCGCTGCTGTGTCACAGGGAGACTTCCTAGCGTCCATCGATATCAGGGACGCTTACCTTCACGTCCCCATTGCACCAGCTCATCAGCGCTGGTTGAGATTCGCAGTGGGGGAAGAGCACTTCCAATTTGTGGCACTGCCATTCGGGCTAGCCTCAGCACCACGGGTGTTCACAAAGGTGATGGCCTCCATGATGGCTCTCCTGCATGCGCAGGGACACGCCGTCATACCCTATTTGGACGACCTGTTGGTCAGGGCGCCATCGGAAGACCTTTGTCGGGTGAGCCTGGAGGCGACCATGAAGTCCCTGGAACGGTTCGGGTGGCTTATCAACATTCAAAAGTCGACCCTGGTTCCGACCCAGTCATTGACATATCTGGGCATGGACTTCCACACGGACTCGGCCCTGGTGTCCCTACCTCAAGCCAAGCAGCTTGCGATCCAATCAGGAGTGCAGAATGTCCTCCTGTCTCCACAGTCATCCCTACGGGTATTGATGAGACTGGTGGGTCGCATGGTAGCGGCGATAGAGGCGGTGCCGTTCGCACAGTTTCGCCTCCGTCCTCTCCAGCTGGAGATTCTTTCGCAGATGGGACAAGAGGACGATTTCGTTGAATCGGCTGGTGACGCTGTCACAACCAACCAGGGATTCCCTACAGTGGTGGCTACAGCCACATCATCTGTCACGGGGACGGTCCTTCCTAAAACCAGCATGGTTAGTGGTGACCACCGACGCCAGTCTGAAGGGCTGGGGTGCGGTGTTCTTGCACCACAGGGCTCAAGGCCTCTGGACTCAGTCGGAGTCGACGTTGCAGATCAACGTGCTGGAGATCAAGGCGGTCTATCTGGCGCTCCTGGCGTTTCAGAAATTCCTGTCAGGACAACCCATTCGGGTACAGTCCGACAATGCGACGGCCGTCGCCTACATAAATCATCAGGGAGGGACCAGAAGTGCTCAGGCCCTCACCGAAGTCCACCGCATTCTAGCTTGGGTGGAGGAAAACGGCTGCCTGATTCCGCAGTTCACATCCCAGGGGTCGAGAACTGGGAGGCCGACTATCTGAGCCGACAGGGGATGGACGCCGGAGAGTGGTCCCTTCATCCAGACGTCTTCCGGGACATCTGCGGCAGATGGGGCACTCCGGACGTAGATCTGATGGCCTCACGGCTGAATCATCAGGTGTCCCAATACGTGGCGAGATCATGGGATCCTCAGTCTCTGGGGGCGGATGCCCTGATCCTGAGTTGGTCCAGCTTCCAGCTGCCATATGTGTTCCCGCCTCTAGCTCTGATTCCCAGGGTCCTGTGGAAGATCAGGACGGAATGCAGAGTAGCCATTCTAGTGGCTCCAGATTGGCCCAGGAGGTCCTGGTACCCGGACCTGTGGCAACTGTCAGGCGGACACCGGTGGGCTCTTCCAGAGCGCGCAGATCTTCTCGCGCAAGGCCCATTCTTCCACCTCAATTCCAGGGCCCTCAGATTGACTGCATGGCTCTTGAGGCCTGGCTGCTGACATCCAGAGGTTTCTCTCCTACAGTGGTTGCCACTATGAATCGGGCAAGGAAACCTGTTTCCAGGAAGAGATACCACAGAACGTGGAAAATCTTTTTTACCTGGTGTGCCTCTGGTGGTCACTCACCGTGGCCGTTGTCTATTCCGACATTGTTGGCCTTCCTACAGTCGGGTTTGGAGTTGGGATTATCCCTTGGCTCTCTGAAAGGTCAAGTATCAGCACTTTCCGTGCTATTTGACAGGCGCTTGGCGCTCCTCCCGAAGGTCCGCCAATTTCTGCAGGGGGTGTCTCGGGTGGTTCCGCCCTACAGGCGGCCCCTGGACCCTTGGGACCTCAACAGGGTCCTAGCGGCACTGCAGTAACCGCCGTTTGAGCCACTGAGAGACATCTCTCTCTCTCGTCTGTCCCAGAAGGTGGTCTTTCTGGTGGCGATTACGTCTCTGAGAAGGGTCTCAGAATTGGCTGCACTTTCGTGCAAGTCACCCTTTCTGGTGGTTCACCAGGACAAGGTGGTGTTGCGCCCACGGCCTGAATTTTTGCCGAAGGTGGTTTCCACATTCCACTTGAACCAGGAGATTGTTCTCCCATCATTTTGCCCCGCTCCCGTTCATCAGGTTGAGCGCGACCTCCATACTCTGGATCTCGTGAGAGCTGTACGCATTTATGTGTCCAGGACCGCCTCCTTTAGGAGTTCGGATTCCTTATTTGTCCTCACGATGGGTCGCTGTAAGGGGTCCGCGGCTTCAAAGTCAACCTTGGCCAGATGGATCAAGGCTCCCATTCAGGAGGCTTACCGGTCTTCTGGTTTGCCTCTCCGGTGGGTTTGAAGGCACACTCTACTAGAGCTGTAGGTGCCTCTTGGGCCTTGCGACATCGAGCTTCTGCTCTACAGGTGTGTCAAGCGGCCACTTGGTCCAGCCTGCACACTTTCTCTAAGCACTATATGGTGCATGCCCATGCCTCTGCGGATGCGAGTTTGGGCAGGCGGGTTCTCCAGGCGGCGGTTGCCCACCTTTAAAAGGGAACCATGTGTTTTCCGTCTTGTTGAGGAACTCTTCCCGCCCTGGGGTATTGCTTTAGGACATCCCCATTGTCTGGGTCTCCCATTATGATGATCAGAAAAAAGAGAATTTTGTTTACGTACCGTAAATTCTTTTTTCTTGAATCATCAATGGGAGACCCAGCACCCACCCAGTTGTTCCGTTGCATGTTTGCATTTGATCTGTTCTCTGTTGAGACAGTGTTTCCGGGTTGTTACACCGTCTGTGCACGGCATTCTTCCCGATGTTTCGGGTGTGGTTTATTTCTCCTCGCAGCTTATGGACTAAACTGAGGATGTCTCCTACGGTGGGGGTTTATAAGCGGAGGAGGCGGTGCTACAAACTTGTAGTACCTAGTGTGACCTCCGGAGGGCAGCGCCCTAAACCCCATTGTCTGGGTCTCCCATTGATGATTCAAGAAAAAAGAATTTACGGTACGTAAACAAAATTCTCTTTATCCACCTCTGTTCTGTACGAATATTATGATACCAAACTTCAATTTTTCTTCTATGGTTCAAAAAAATTCCACAGTTTGTAAAAAAAAAAAAAAAAAAAGTTTTCATGAATGGGGGCTGTGTGGGGAGTTGTTTTTATACTTTGGCAAAAAGCCTATCATGTTTCTGTGTGTGTGTTTTATGATGACTTTATTGCTACTTCCAATAGGTGGTGCTAAATTCTAAGTCCTCTTCCTCTCTGATGGGGCTATTTGAATATTTCATTCCCCTGAGGAGCATTGCATGGCCTACAAGCCTCCTTACACTAGCGTGTCACTCTCCATGTGGACAAATGTTCCATTATTCAACAAATAATTCCCATGAAAGACCATTATTAGATATCCCCAGAACTGCCACTGATCCAGAAAAAAAATATATCTGAAAGAAGTCTGAAGACTATGAAACAATGAAAGATGTGAATGAGCATTGTGACGTCTCTGTACATTTCCAGTCTTCTTTGCCTTTATTATTTGCTCACCTTTTTATGTTTCCTCGTCTTCATTCATTAGCACTTGGATCCTTCCCGCACATCAGCCTCCTCCGTTCACAGGCCTTAATGTAAAGTACACGTCTTTTTATTGTGAGTTATTAATTTCCAGCACAACAGATGTTTACTTGCTTTTGCAGCACTGAAGCAAGGCCAGACTTTCAATTAAAGCTAGAAGTGTATAGCTGCGGTATGGAGGAACCGTCTATAGCAAACACTCCCAAGAAGCTGGCGCGGAAGCTCCGAAACTCAATTGGGAAATCTGCAGGGAAGAAATTTAATTCAGAAGTGGAGGAATCTGAGCCAGAAGCCTTTGTGTTCTCCAATCCTCACATGCCGTGAGTTGCTCTTTCATCGTTCATTGCTATTAATATACATGTATGTGGTCACCGCGTCTCTGTAGCTCTTCTTACAAACAATGCATGGAACCTTTAGAAGAAGAAAAATCCATAATTGATGTTTTAATTGCTCTAACGGAACAGAGAATTATGGTAACTTTTATCTGTTGTGCTGGAGGGAATAACTCGGCTACTATAATTCTGCGTCACTAAACTGTATTAGTTTTGCCAATAGTATATATTATTATTTTTTTGCGCACCTTTAGGCTACATGCCCATGATCAGGATTAGTAGCCATTTGGACTCGTGCGTAAACTGACCTGCGATTTGGGTTTCGAGCGGGACGCTTGAGTCTTCTGTGTGGGAGAAAGCAGTGGATGCTGCGTCCAGAATGACACACAACCCTGAACCCACTAAAAGATTACGGTACCTTAAAAAAAGAATTGGTGTTTTGCAGATTATAAGACTCACTCCTCCTCCCTCAAATTGGGTTGAAAATGGGGGTGCATCTTATTACCCAATTTTTTTTTTTTTTTTTTTAATTACTATGGGGGGATTTGAGTGGAGGTGCAGGAGGCAGGGTCCATAGAGGATGTGGACAAGGGTGCAAGGCTGTGGGACAGGAGCTGCAGGTGTCATGGTGGTAGAGCCGCCATTTTCTGTGTTCCTGTAGGCATTTGCAAACTTCCAGAAAATGACCACGGATCTTGATCTGCACATGTGCCGCCTCTGCTGCAATTTTCTGGAAGTCCTGGATGGTAGAGGCCAATGCCTGTAGGAACAAAGAAAATAGAGGATGCCGTGACACAGTCCCAGCTCCGGTCCTCAGCCTTGCACCATTGCTCACATCCTCCGTGAACTCTACCTCCTGCAACTCCATTCCACCACCACAAATGCCCATCGGTAAGCCAAGTGTGGGATCAGGATGGGGTGGCCCCATGGACAAGGATGTGGGATACATATAACAGGATGGAGACATGTATATTGATTGTAAGACATACACTGGCATTATAACATGGACCCCAATTAACACTAAAAAATTATTTTTTTTTCTCTCTTCCTTCACCAAATTTGGAGTGTGTCTTATAAAGCGAAAAATACAGTAGTTGTGATCCCATGCTGTAATGTCTGTATACTCTTTCTTCCCAGCACAGGAGATGTGGTATGATCAGACCATGTCCCTGTATGACTCTTAAAGGGGAAGTGGCACCCTGCTATATAATAATTAAATTTAGAAATATTTCAGCTAATAAAATAGGGATACTTCGCTTTATAAATATATCCATACAGATACACCTCAACGCAGTAATTGGACAGTTTAACTTTTCAACCGAGTCCCTAACCTTCATTTTCAGCTTTTCTCTGGGTTACAATCCTTTTCATTTATAGGCAAACTTGGTTAGGGACCAGGTTTAAGAGAGATACCTCGACGCGGTAACCGGGCAGTTTATCTCTATGACCATATTTATAAAGCTAAGTATGCCTATTTTTTTTAGCTGAAATATTTTTAAATTCAATTATCATATAGCAGGGTGCAGCTTCCCCTTTTAAGAGTTGTGATTACTATTGTGTTAAGCAATGCACCTGTGCACATATCCCTGTACAGTCAGACACATCCATTACACAGCAGGGACACATGTATAAGATTATCTCCGCACAGGAGATGTGATATGATGAGACCATGTCCCTGTTTGGTTAGACACATAAGGGACACATGTATAAGTGACTTTGCCTCAAAAAGTCCTGTGAAGAATGGTCCTTAGTTAATTAAGAGTTCACGAACATGTAAAAAGTTCATTTAGAAAGTCCTGTAGGCATGGTTTGCTTGGCGGTTGCATTGTTGCTTAGTTAATTGGAAAAACGCATATACTCACGCAGTGCATAATAGAAAACAAAACATCTTTACATTATAAGCCTTGTTACACTTGCCCATTTCTCTGGCTAGTTATCCCTGTAACGGACTGCAGCCTGACCTATGTTGCTACATATGGACCTATGTAACACACAGGTGTTTGTGCTTAGTTAATCTGGTCTGTAGTGTGTGCTACTGGTGGAGTGTGTGCACTACTTGCTGATGTTAGTGGTTCTGGTATGGCGGCAGTTTTACTCTGACTCACCATGGGACTGACAGGCTCACCAATAGCAAAGCTCTGACTCTCTGGTTCTCGTCTTGGTGCTGGCTCTTCAGCTCTTCTGAGTTTGTATAGGCGGTTGCATCCCCAATAGGGGAAGGGTCAGTACAGGGACCACAATAGCTCCATTGATCTGGGTCCAAGTCTTGGGGAAGTTTAGATATAGTCAGGGCTTTTCTTGGCTTTTCAGCTGCTCAGGGCATCGTTTCAGGTGATCTCTAGACATGGTGGCTGAGGTTTCTCCCCGTCTTTACTGATCAGGCAGGCCTTTTGTGGGTCAAAGTGGGAAGGCATCACGGTGTAGGGCTCTGCCTCCCTCTGGTCATCCAATTCGTGTGTCCGCCGCATTTTTTTTTTAACCTGATCTCCTGGTACCAGGGGGTCTGCGGGTGCTTTCTGGTTGTATGTCCTCTCCTGTTTCTCTCTAGCCTGAGTCAGGTTTCTCTCAACGTATTCTTGCACCTGGTGATACCTCTGTTGGCGCTCTGCATTGTAGTCTCTCTAGGAGGTTGTTTTTGGGTGTCGGCATCCCCATTTCTAGGTCAATACGCAGTTTGCCTGTTCTTGCTCTCATCAAGTAGGCGGGGCTGAAGTTGGTGGAATTCACTTGGATGTGGTTGTACAGGTCCACTAGATATGGCAGCTTCTCTGGCCACATGTTCCCCTCTTCTAGTGGAAGTGTTTTCAGCAGATCCATCACTACTTGGTTCATTTTTTCGCACATGCCATTTGTCTGGGGATGATACGGCATGGTTCTGATCTTCTGGAATCCGTACAGGCTGCAGAACTCCTGGAACACTACAGCCTCAAAGGCCGGACCTTGGTCTGTCAGTAGTCCTAGTAGCTGTGGGGTCTGCAGAAGTGCGTCTGGAAGGCTCGTGCTACGGTCCTCGCTGTCGGGTCTTTCACGGGTACCACCACCAGGAACCTGGATTAGTGGTCCACTATCGTGAGGGCGTATACATAGCCAGACCTGCTTGGGGTCAACTTCACGTGGTCCAAGGCCACTAACTCCAGGGGCTGTTTGGTGACAATCAGTTGCAGCGGGGCCCTGCTGGCTGTCAGTCCTTCCTGTGGAGGCTACAGGGGCCGCAGCTCCTGCACCACGCTTGGATGGGTTGCCCTCATACCGAGCCAGTAGAACCTCCCATGTAGTAATACTTCCAGCTTCTTGCACCCAAAGTGTCTGGCTCCGTCATGGTAGGCTTCCAGGACCATATAGATATCTCTCTTCATGACCACTATCTGCCATACTAGTTTATGGGTCCTTTGATTGATGTGCCGCCTGCACAGTTTACCTGCATGAATGAACAGTCTGCCTTGCTCCTTTCACAGTTGCAGTGCCTCCGCCGGGGCATCTGGGCTTGGGTGCATGTCCGCTTTTTTGCAGCAGCTCCTTGATCAGGCTAACGGCGGGGTCACTGTCCTGTGTCTCTGCCCAGCTGTGGTGGGGCAATGGGTCTGTGGTGACTTCCTGTTCCCCTGGTCGCTTGTCTTTTTTACTTCATGGGAACACTGGGTCACATTTTTACAGTGGAATTCCGGTATCTCTCCTTCCTCCAGCTCTTCTAGATCTTCCCCCTCGTCTGGTAGATGGGGCATCCTGGACAGGGCGCTGGCATTCTTGTGCCCTGCCGGTATTTGATGGTGAGTTGTAGTTAGAGAGCCGGGCCATCTAGGGGTGTTCCAGCGCGCCCAACTTGGCGGTCTCCAGGTGGCTCAGGGGGTTGTTGTCCGTGTAGATGATGGACTTTGTGGCTGCCAGATAGTGCTTGAAGCGTTCTGTCACTGTCCACACTACGGCCAGGAACTCTAGCTTGAAGGAGCCGTAGTTGTCGGGGTTCCTCTCTGTAGGCCGGAGTTTCCTACTGGCATAGGCAATCACTCTCTTTGCGCCTCTGCACTTGGGACAATACGGCTCCCACTCCCATATTGCTGGCATCGGTGTAAAATACAAATGGCTGGCTGTAGTCAGGGTAGGCCAGGATCTCTTCTCCTGTCAGGGCTCTCTTGTGCTGTTGTACTGATTGAAGGAGTCTTCCTCTTTGGCCACCTATTTCACTGGGGAGCTTGGGCCCCTGGCCTTCTTGGGCTGGCCTACCAGGAGGTCTTGCAATGGCACAGCCATCTTGGTGAAATTTTTGATGAACCTCCTGTAGTAGCCTACCAGTCCCTGGAACTGCCGCACCTCCTTGGGGTGCTGAGTCTTGGCCAACCCTGGATTGTGGTGACTTTGTCGGGGTCTGGGGCCATGCCTTCCGTGCTCACCACGTGGCCTAGGTACTGCACCTAGGGTTTGAGGAGGTGGCACTTGGCCGGTTTCCCCTTCATGCCAAACATGGATAGCACCTTTTAATACTTCTGCTAGATGCTTCAGGTAGTCTTCATATGTCCCCGAGTAGACTGACATCCTCTAGGTACAGCAGCACCGTCTCAAAGTTTCTATACCCCAGGCAACACTCCAACCTCTGGAATGTCCCTGGTGCATTGCAGAGCCCGAATGGCATACAGTTTAACTTGCAGAGGCCCATTGGGGTTGTGAAGGTGGTCTTCTCCCGGTCAGCCTCTGCCATGGGGACCTGCCAATACCCACTGGTGAGATCTAGTGTGGAGAAATAGTTAGCGGTTCTCAGGGCAGCTAATGACTCCTCTATCCTGGGTAATAGATGAGCATCTTTATGAGTAATGCGATTAATCTGTCTATAGTCGATACACATCCTCATTGTACCATCTTTCTTCTTTACCAGGACTAGTGGAGCTGCCCAGGAGCTACAACTATCTCTGATCACCCCAGCCTTCTTCATCTCCCGTAACTTCTCCTTGGCACATTGGTAGTGGGCTGGTGGTATAGGCTTTTACCTCTCTTTGATGGGTGGATGGTCCCCTGTGGGTATGCGGTGCTGCACCCCTTTTGCCTGCCCAAAGTGTAAAAGTTGTTTGCTGAAGACCTGCCCGTATTCCCAGACTATGCGGTACACTCCATGCTTCTGGCGAGGGGGGGGGGGTGGAGCTGGTGCCCACTTGTAGCTTCTGGCACCAGTCTTCCAGCTGCCCTTTAGGGCCGTTGTCCTCTGCCTGTTCTGGCGAGACCAAGGGCTCTGCAGCTGTGATTTGCATTGTTACTGACTGTGTAGAGCTTGGCAATAGTAGCATACCATGGCAGTTTGGCCTCCTCTTCCCCACAGTTTGACATGTACAAGTACCCTCCCCTTGCGGACATCAACTACACCTCTGGCTGTCAGGATGGTGGGCCTACTATCTGAATACACGTGTTCCACCAGTGCCTGGTAATCCTGCCCTCTGAAGCCTATGGCCGCCCTGCACCAAATCAACATTTCACTCCGCGGGGGTGTTACAATAGGGATCAGGTCACTTACTCTTATGCTTCTGACTTCACCTCCAAACAGCTCCACTTGCTGCCTCTGCATCAGGGCCTTTATCTCTTTCTGGAGAGCCTTCTGCTGCTCGAAGTTGGCAGTCTTGGCAACCTGTTGTAAAAATGCAATAACCTCGCCCAAACAATTTTCAATCACATTTGTGCCTATTGACAACATTGGTTTACTAGCTCGCCGGTCAACATCAACTATTACCATACCCTGTGCGCTTAGTTCTACCCACCCCTCTTTAATAGTCACTTCTTTAAATCCTACTTGTGGCATGGGCTTCTCGTTGCTTGCAAATATGGTGAAACTGTCATCTGGGCGGCAGGCAATATCAGAGACTGCCCAATAGCGCTTATAAAGGGATATAGGGTATTGTTGTCGCCTGTGACCCGGTGTCCAGTGAGGCGTTCATGGAGATCCTGTCCAGCACGACAGGCAGGACCGGTTGTCCTCCCACGTACCTGTCGTGCCAGTGTGGTGGGCTGGGTGGATCTACACCTGGAGGTTGGCGCTCTGCCCCAGGGATTTCTCATTTAAAGTGCAGGATCTTGCTAGGTGTCCCGTCTTGTTGCAGCGGCGACAGATGGGTTGTCCCGCAGCGTCATAGAGGCCGGCAGGTCATCCTCGGTTGGTGGGGTACCTCCTCTGGCGCATCCACGAGACCTCATCTGGGCTGGAGGCTAGGCAGATTCCTTCTTATGATCCTGCTCCTTGAATAGCTTTCATGGCTTTGGCCAGGTTGGCTATCCCTTTGGTCACCTGCTGCAACTGGAGGCGCATGTCCTCGGGAGTGAGGGGCTCTGAAGGCTGTGCACTGGCAACTGCAGAGGTCAGGGAAGAGACTGCTGCCTTTGTATGGTAGTTGAGGGCCAGCCACTGTGAGGGCGCGGGTCTGCTGACGGTGGTGTCTCTCAGCAGTTGGAGGGCCCGATCTTTGAAATCTGTAAAGTCTATTCCTGGGTGCTGCATGGCCAAGGCCCAGAGCTGGACCTTATTGGCCAGGTTCCACAGGCCCTAGATGAATTGGTCGGTCAACAGTTTGTTCTCATTTGGCGTACTCTCAGGGTCTACCTGCTTCATGGCCCTCAGCGCCTCTTGCAAAGTTAAAGCATAGATGCACATACTGTCCTGCACCCCTTGCTAACACCTGAAGAACCAGACCTTTAGCTCAGCGGCCGTCCGTGTCTCGAAGGCCTCTTTTAGTTTAGCAAAAAGTAGCTTCACAGTCTTTTTGTCAGTGGTTGACCAGGCATTCGCCTCTCGCCGGGCCTCACCGGTCCGCTTTCCCATTAACATAGTCATGCATTGTCCTTCAATCAATGGGTACACTCCGAACACACTTTTCATCCGCTCTCAGAAGTCACTGAGGGTGTCTGACTCCGAGTACTGCGGGAGCCACGCCGCACCTGGGAGTTACGGCATGGTGAACGTCAAGATGGCGGCGGCCGGAGGTGTTGCGGCCTCTTCCCCGGCGATGGCATTGCCCGGGTGCTGCAGCCCGCTCCTCCATGCGCTGCTCCTCTACTGGGGCGGACATCGTTCTCCCCTTTGGTGAAAAGCAGCCCTGCCTCGGCTTTCGGCCACCACAGAGTTTTACACAAGTCACGGGTTTTTGGCTGAGGCTTTTCTGTATGGTCCTCCCAGCAGGATTTCCGGTGTGGCGTGGTTTACGTCAGAGCGTGGGGCCTTTGTCTGCATCCGCACCCTTTCTGCAGCCCCGCCCACAGCGGCACGCACCACGCGAGACGAAAAGAAAAATGGTGATTGTTCAGTTTGATACAGTCTAAGGCACACGAGCCGGTGATATTGGATCGGTAGTTCCTGTTCGTGAAAGCTGACTCACCCCAGTGGGGGCTGTGGGGTACTCCGATCCGGGCCCCCTCGATGTCATCGGGGCTGTGGGATGTCACGGTAGCATGACCTGGTCCGTGGTCCCCTTGTCTGGTGGTCAGTAAAAAGGGGAGTTTGAAAAAGGGATGAAAAGAAAAGTAAAATAAGAGTTTGTGTCATGCCACCCATGGAAGGTGGCCAGTAGAGCCGCTGCTGCAGTCGGGACCTCTGGGGATGATGGGTAGCCGCTGTGGTGGTTTTGCTCTCCACAGGAAGAGCGGGTCCCCAGGGCAACCGTAAAGTCTATGGAGATGATAGGTTTGTTGGGGGTGCAGGACTTAGTGTTATGAAGTAACCGACAGACACAGGGGTGACAGTCTCCTTTACCTTTACTGAGAGAAGTAGCAGGTTCGTCCAGGGCACTGTCCACAAGCGGTGTTAGGGGTCCGGAGCCTGTGAGCACGTCAAGGTTCTCCTCACCTGGCGAGTTCTGAGGCCTACCTACTGCGCTGCTCTCGGTAGGTCCTGGCTGCCTGAAGCTATGCTGTGACCCTCTCCTCTCTCGTTCCGTCCCTGGCCCATATGACAGGTGGCTTGAGCCCTTTTTAGGTTACTCTGTTCTGACTGTGTCTCCCCAGAGTTCTCTGGTGCTGCTGTGTCTCCTGGCCACGACCTCGGACTCCAGCGTTCGTTCCTCCCCTCGGTGCTGGGACGATCTGGCACTGGCTCCACTCCCCAGACCTACTGTTCCCCCTCCTCAGACCCTTATTTACGGGTCCCTCAATGGCTAGTCAGTATCCTCTGACAAGTCTGGCACCGTTCCAGTCCACAGGATGTCTTCCACTGTCCTCATAGGATCGGAACTGCTTAACCCGTCCCCCAGACCTTCCCTTGAACTCTGGTTTCAGAGCTCCGCCTTCTAGCCTGGAGTTGGAAAGGTGTTGTGTGTGTGTGTTTCACCGGGTGTGGGTACCTTCCTCTGCTTCCAAGCCACAAGATTATCTCAGCACAGGAGATCTGGTACGATCAGATTATGTCTCTGTATAGTCAGACACATCCATTACACAGTACATAGCAGGGACACATAAATGAGATCATCTCAGCACAGTAACAGTTTTTTTTTTTTTTAAACCTCTAAATGTGGAACTTAATTTTAATCAGTAGATCTTTGAATAATAATAGGTTTGTTTGTGGGGGAAACCCCTTTCAACTATAACTTGAACCTTAAAAAAACTAAGTAAACTGAAATTCTATATACAAGTGTCTCTAGTCCAGAGGAAGTGTCAGGTATCCGGTTTGTCTGGATCCTCGGCAGGGATACTTTGTCATGTAAGTAATAATTTTTTTCTGTGTTGGTCTATATTTTAGGGGAGCGAAATACAACCTTCTGGCTCATATTACATTCACACTGGATAGTGTGGAGGACGGCTTCAGAACGCACACCCTCACTATTGCTGCACATGGTAGGTGTTCACGTGTGTTAATGGTAAATTCCACTTGTTCGCACAGTGTGTTTTTTTTTTTTTTTTTTGTTTTTTTAGTTCTTTTTTTTTTTTGTGATCCGTCTTTGCATGGTTAGGGATCACTTTCTCTGATGTCCAGCAATGTTAGGCCCCTTTCACATCAGCGGTTTTCGCTGATTACAGCAGATCCAGCAGATTTACCACACCTGCCACCTAACAGCCGCACTTGTGGCAAGCCCCATGCATCGTCTATGGAGTTTGCGGCAGTTGCAGCCGCGGAAAAATAATGGTCAGCTGCTGTTTTTACTTTCGCAGCCGCAAGTGCCTGATTGCGTCAATACCGCAAGCTCCATAGACCATGCTTGTGGCTTGCAGCAAGTGCGGCTGTTAGTGGCAGATGTGGTAAATCTGCTGCAATCAGTGAAAACCGCTGATGTGAAAGGGGCCTTAATGAGTTTATAGAAATGCTGTTCAGACGTCTGCGTTCTTTACTATCTGTTTTTGGGGCAGAGAACGCATCAAGAAAAAGAATCAGCATGATCAATTGTGATCTGTTCTTTTTTTTTTCTCCTGTGTTTTCTCCATTGACTCCATTGTAAATATAAAAACGCAGCACAAAAAAACGGTCAACAACACATCAAATATGCAATGTGCTTTTGCTTTTTTCCTTTTCAAAACGGGTCCAATTTCGTGTTGAAATTGTACAAAAACCAGATCAAAAACGCACCGTTGCACATCTTAGACACATTTTGATGCGATGTGCACTCTGATGTCTCTCCTTTTGCGATGCTCCTTTTGTTATCACGTGCCCCCCTTGTTAGTAGAGTCCAAAACACTAAATGTGGCCCATAGCATAAGCGCCAGATTCTGGTAACTTGGAATAGTAAATCGCATCATCATAAGGGGCATTCAGGCGACTGTATAAATCAGCACATGCTTAGCTGGCGGTCGAAACGCACAGCTGTCGAGCATCAATGCGTTTTTTTCCATTTTTTTAGGATCTATTAAGTTGAGCACGTATGAGTAAAAAGTAGATAAATGGCGCTAGGGACAGAAACAGGCATGGGCTCTTATCGAATATTACCTTTCAATTTATGTGAACAGAGATGTTATAGGTCTCCACAAATGTTTCGCTAGGTGCTTAGGGTCACGGAAAGACACCTTAGTGTCGACATTTTGGAGAGACTATAAAGTTAGGCATAAACCATTTAATTTTAGGCCAGGGATGCTTAGTCCTACATGGGACATTGGTGAAGTAGTCAGGGCGCACCCTAGTGAGCCATAAAGAGGCATATATTTGCTTACACCCTCTCTTCCGTGCATGGAATACCAGACGTCTCTATGTAACGCCCGAAGCGAACATCATTGTGATGTAATGCGCTTCAAACTAAATCGCATCAAGTCTACTAATGAGTGGAGTGAAATTTGGAAATAGCCTATTGCATTTACTGTATTGGCCCTAGTGATCCCATATTACCTGATCCCTTCCAAGACTCTCGTGCAGGGTCCTATCAACATAGCGTAGCTCTCCGTGCAGCTACTACAGATTGCAGTTTGAGGTCTGAATTAAGCTATATGTCACTATGTATGTCACATTACACTCAAATCATCAAGCCAAATTCTGGCATTGTATTTTACAATTTTCTGCAGTGTCACATTGCGACCTGCCACAATCGCAAATATTTCCAAATGTGTAGGATTTTCCGTCTCCAGTCATACATGACTCATTTGCCATAGGCTTCAATGTAACTTGCAGGCGCCTGCAACTTATCTGCAATTTACCATTTTTCTTACAGCAAAATCTCAGCTCTAAAATAGTTGCAATTCAGATACTAACTGCACAGATATTTGACCATGTTACCTGTCTGAAAATTGCTGTCGGCAACACACTACCCCATAACCCTAGCCTTAAAGGTTGTCTGTCACCAGAATTTTGCTTTCTAATTTGAGAGCAGTGTGATGTAGGGGCAGAGATCCTGTTTCCAGCAATGGGTCGCTTATTAGGCTCTGCATTGTTTTTTTCAATAAACTCAGTTTTGTCAGCAGGAGATTATCAATACAGGACTAGGTGTCTCATGCCTCCTAAGCAGCGGCTCGGTATAATGCCTCCCCCACCAGATTAGCAGCTTTCTTTGTACACTGTATATTGGCAGAAGCTGCTGCTAATCAGTTGTGTTGGAGGGATTATACATTGCTCAGTGTTCAGAGAACTGTTTGATTTGAAGCAGAATAAACAATGTTTTATCAAAACTACACCAGGCAGACCAGCAAGTGATACATTGATGGAATCAGGGCTCTGCTGCTACATCACACTACTCTGATTACAGATCAAAAAACTAGTGACCGATTCTGCTTAAGGAAGTGACATCAAAATAATTTCCATACAGATTATTACATAAGTGGTTAGGCCAGTTTGTGTATTACTGTACTCACTGATCGCCATTTTCACTGGTTTCCAGCATTGTTCCGGTCTCTCCTGAGTGCTCCTCTTTTCCGGGCTCGCACAATGGCCGCTGTGTGGAGCGGAGCCATTTCTTTCAGTGTAAGTCTACGGAGAATCTGAACAAACTCCATATACCCTAGACAGAGAAAGCAACTTATGGGTCACACAAAAACCCCGGTGTCATCCACATTAGTCCGTGGGCAAGAAGAGCACCATAGCCACACTTCTTTAACCCCTTCCCGACCTATGACGTTATAGAGACGTCATGAAAGTCGGTGCGTTCCCGACCTATGACGTCTCTACAACGTCATGGCTTCTTTGCGGTCCTGCAGCTCCAGTGACAGGGCCAGTGACAAGATCAGAGCTGCAGGATCGCAAGGACCTATACTTTAGCCCCTCCCCCCAATCCCCCCCCTCCCACCCGTGGCTAAAGCCGCTCTGATTGGCAGTTGAACATGAAACTGCCGATCAGAGCAAATCAGAGGGCTTCACCCCTCGAGATCTGATTGGAGCTCTCCAATCAGATCTGGAGGGGCAGATCGGCGGTGCCCTCCCCCTCCTCAGCCCCACCTCCTGCTCCAGGCCTCATCAGAGGCCCCCCGTGCCTCCCATCCACCCCCTCTGCAATCATCTGCTGGTGGGCTGCACCCACCGGTCAATGTCATCTGTGCCAATTGTGTCCCCCCCCCACCCCTTTCCAGACACCTACCTCCGATGGATGGGTGCATGCATGGGTGGATGTCTCTGCGTGCGTGGATGCCTCTGCGTGCGGGTGTGTGTAGATGGATGCATATGTGGATGGATGGATGCATGCGTGGATGGATGGGTTGCAACAAGGGATCAAGTGTCCTCCTTGTAGTCTCTGGGATCATAGTCATAGTGCAGACAGATCATTGCCATACAGTGCACCATAACGCTGACCCCAGAGACTGTAGGAAGAGGACACTTGATCCCTTGCTGTAATCTCTGGATGTAGCAGAGGCAATGACGTCATGGGACCTTCGTTATGGACTACGTCGGAGGAGATCGAGCGTCGTGGGACCTTTGTTGTGGACTAAGTCAGATCTTTATAATAAAGATGGAGTCCGAATTTTGTTTTGTTTTTTTCAAATAAAAAGATTTTTCTCTGTGTGGTGTATTTTTTGACTATTTACTAGAGATTCCTAGTGGCTGGGTCTAACATTGGCCTGACATTATGAATCTCGGACTTAGTGCCAGCTGCCAATAAAAAATCTGGCATTAACCCCTTTATTACCCAGTTTGCCACCGGCACCAGGGCAACTGGAAGAGCCTGGGTACAGCGCCAGAAAATGGCAATGAATGTGCCATTTTCTGGGGTGGCTGCGGGCTGCAATTCGCAGCATGGGGGGGGCCAAGAACACTTGAGCCTCTCCATGCTGAGGATTACAACCCCCAGCTGCCAAGTAGTACCTGGCTGGGCCAAAAATATGTCGGAGCCCCATGTCATTTTTTTTCTTTCTAGAATTAGTTCTAGAAATAAAAAAAAAATTGGGTTTGCTTTTTTTTTTTTTTTTTTTTTGTTGTCAGCCAGGTACAACGAGGCAGCTAGAGGTTGGTGGCAGTCTGTAGCTGCCAAGTTGTACCTGGCTGGACCAAAAATATGGTAGAGCCCCACATCATTTTTCTTTTCTAAAATCAGTTCTAGAAAGAAAAAAAAAAAGGCCTTCCCTGTATTTTTGGTAGCCATCCAGGTACAACTTGGCAGCTGGGGGGCTGGAATCCTCAGCGTGGAGCAACCCAATTGTTGTGGGCCCCCCACGCTGCAAATTGCAACCCACAGCCACCCCAGAAAATAGCGCATTCATTAGAGGTGCCATTTTCTGGTGCTGTACCCCAACTCTTCCAGTTGCCCTTGTGCTGGTGGCACACGGGTTCTCCATACGCCATGGTCTCCATGGTGTCTGCTAACCATTTCAATGGAAAATTAGCTCCAATTGTTAGCGGAAAGCATGTTGCGTATGGAGAGCCCTCCCTGTGTGCCTGAACATTAGAGCTCCCCCACAGGTGACCCCATTTTGGAAACAAGACCCCCAAGGAACTTATCTAGATCATAGTGAGCACTTGATTCCCCAATGCTTCACAATTGATCCGTAATAAGGAAAAAGTACTTATTTCACACATTTTCTTTTCATTTACAGATCAATTTGTGAGCACCTGGGGTTCAAAGTGCTCACTATACATCCAGATAAGTTCCTTGGGGGTCAGTTTGCAGTGTTTAGCACACAGACGCTCTCCAATGCGACATGGTGTCCGCTAACAATTTGAATGGAAAATTACTCATATTGTTAGCTGACACCATGTCGCGTATGGGAGCCCTGTGTGCCTAAACATTGAAGCTCCCTAAAGTGACCCATTTGAAAGTAGACCCCCCCAAGGAACTTATCTAATTATAGTGACACTTTGAACCCCCAGATTTCACAAATTGATCCGTAAAAATGAAAAAGTACTTTGTTTCACAAAAATTTTCTTTTAGCCTAAATTCTTTCATTTTCACATGAGCAACAGGATAAAATGCATCCTAAAAAATTGTTGGGCAATTTCTCCTGAGTATACTGATGCCTCATATGTAGTCATAAACCACTTTTTGGGCACACAGCAGGGCTCAGAAGGGAAGGAGCGCATTTTACTTTTTAATGGAAAATTAGCTCCAATAGTCAAATTGCGCTCCTTCCCTTCTTTGCCCTGCTGTGCGCCCAAACAGTGGTTTATGACAACATATGAGGTATCGGTGTACTCAGGAGTAATTGCCCAACAAATTTTAAGATCCATTTTATCCTGTTGCCCATGTGAAAATGAAAGAATTGAGGCTTAAAGAACTTTTTGTTAGAAAAATTAATGTTAATTTTTTCCTTCCACGTTGCTTTAGTTCCTGTGAAGCACCTGAAGGGTTAATAATCTTCTTGAATGTAGTTTTGAGTAGCTTGAGGGGTGCAGTTTTTGGAATGGTGTAATTTTTGGGTGTTTTCTGTCATGTACATCCCTCAAAAGGACTTCAAATGTGATGTGTTCACTAAAAATGGTTTTGTAAATTTTGCTTGAAAAATTGAATTGCAGATGAATTTTGAACCTTATAACTTCCTATCGAAAAAAGTTGTTTTCCCAAAATTGTGCTGATGTGAAGTAGACATGTGGGAAATGTTATTTATTAACTATTTTGTCACATAACTCTCTGGTTTAGCAGAATAAAAATTCAAAATGAGAAAATTGCTAAATTTTCTCAAATTTTTTTCGCAAATAAACGCAAAAATTATTGACCTAAATTTAATACAACATGAAGCCCAATATGTCACGAAAAAACAATCTCAGAATCGCAAGGATCCATTGAAGCGTTCCAGGGACACTGGTCAGAATTGACAAAAATGCCAAGGTTTTTAGGGTCAAAATAGGCTGGGTCCCGAAGGGGTTAATTAGAAGAGCATCGGAGCCACACTTCTTTCCTCTGTTTTTTCTTTAAACAATCATGGCTTAATTTTCTCTTTTTTCAGAGGATTCCTCTTTCTGGCTTCCCTTGTATGGTAATTTGTGCTGCCATCTGGTTGCACAACCCACGTGTATGACTGATGACGTTATTACTGGATTTCTTAACCAGCAGGTAAGATTATCTGTTTCCCAAACAGAACCAAGACAGAATACTTTACTTTCTCTTTTTTTTTTTTTTTTTTTGTTTATGTATTCGAGTGGAGCGGTTGCAAGGGCCGTGGTACTTGGTAGCTGGGCCGGCAGTTTTTTTGGGTAGTCACGGTGACGGCACTCCAGCCCGTGGCCCTGACCGAACCAGTTAAGGGGATTATTTACAATGGCGTTCTAGTTGAACATGACTCCGCCTTTGGTGCCTAGTCAGAGATGACCAGCACTGCTTATGCAGTTCCCAGGGGATAGATGGACGGGCCGCTTGGATGGTACATTCCCCCACTTGCGGAGCGGGCCCCTTGGACTTGGAGTAGTAGTCTATGTGGATAATGGTGGTGATAATTGTTGCATGGTATACAGCAAAGAAAGCGCTGGAAATAAGCAGGAAGACAGTGTGCAGTTCTTTCACCTTTATTCACAGTTCTCAATGGTTCCAGCCGGGTCACCTTGTCCTTCGGTCAGAGATCCAGTCAACACCCTGGCAGTCCAGGGTCACTCCACTCAGACACCCTCTTATATGCCTTTCCAGGTTGCGTTTTTTCTCTCCTCGCTGATCATCTTCTTGTCCCCCTACATGCCTTCGTGCTACAGGATCCCAAGCAGGTATCTGCGAGTCTTGTCGAGCAACAGTCAGCACGTCCTCTTGGCTCTAGGTCTAGCCACTGTACCTGGGATTGTCCACAAAAGATAGCCACTGCACATAAAGTTCAGTGACCCCCGGTTTCCTGGCTCAAACTTGCAGTCTTGTTGCCAGGTTGGGGCTGGTCCTCTCTTGCAACCAGTTCCTCCACCACAAACTCGAAGTCGGGTGAATTCAGGGTCACTCTGGCCTGGGTTCCTTGGGCGACCTACCCACTGGTCCCCACTCCTCCCCAGTGCCAGAGTTCCCCTAGAACTCTTCCATCTTTCTCTGTCTGCTCTCCAACCCTCCTCTCTTCTCCTCTCTGACTCCGACTCACTAACTGTTACCCGCCTCCAACCAGTGATGAGGTCTGCTCAGATAGTTTCTACCGCCCTTCATCCCCTGGCCTGGAGTTAGGATGGGTGTTGGTGTTGGTGTAGGGTGTTGTGCCTCGGTAATGCCCCCATTTTTTATCAGGGAGTAAGATACCACACCTATGAATTAGGTGCAGTACCTCTTTGGTGACCAGACCGCAGGGGCGCCACACGAGCACTTTTTACTTTTTCAAATTTTAGTTCTAAATCGCCCAAATAGAGAAACCCTCTCCATCTTGAACTCTCATTGTATTCCTTTTGATCTCATTTGGAATCTGATTAAAGAGAACCTGTCATATGAAAAAACCACTATAAACCTGCAGTGTTGGGGATCACCTGCAGGTTAATAGTGCTTGAACCTGCTCTGTGCCTGAACATCAAAACCCCCCTGCTGAGAGGAAATTTGTTTTATTTCTATGGGTAGTGTTCGGGTTTCAGCTTCCTCTAATGCTGAGCGGCTGTCAGTAAGTGCGGAGGGCTGTTCCAGACGCCGCTCCCTATACACAGAGAGCTGTGACTGAACCCGGCGCCGCCCCATAACTGAAACCCGAATGCTGCCGGGAGGATTAAAGTTCTTTTCCTCCCAAAGACTGTGATCAATGTGCAGATACTGGGCAGTTTCAGAACAATATTACCCTGCAGATAAACCCCATATCTGAATGGTTAAAAGCATTTTTTTCACGTGACTGGTTCAATTTGAGGTTAAGGTTAAGGTTATTTCCATCCTAGGTGTAAGAACTGACTGTACTTGGTCAGAGCATAAATGAGCCATCCTCCTTTCCCTAACTTTCACTTTAGTTAACCAGACAGGGCTCGGTCAGATGTCGCCAATTAATTTCCGTGATTGCCTGAAAAATCTGTTACTTAATATATTTCAAATTTCATAAGTCACAATGATACACAATAAGATTGAATTTTCTTGCACATCAGAGGTGTGCCTGTTGGTTCAGTGTGGGTTGGGGGA
The DNA here is from genome assembly GCA_033576535.1 of Allobates femoralis. Taxonomy (NCBI): domain Eukaryota; kingdom Metazoa; phylum Chordata; class Amphibia; order Anura; family Aromobatidae; genus Allobates; species Allobates femoralis. Next base: position 85,073,313 of record JARQOC010000006.1, read on the forward strand.
GCGAAACATCTGAGTGAGCCCCTAACAAGGTGACCATTTGTACAACTACAGTGGCACCGCCATATGGGGATATGCAGATACTACCCTGATTACTGTACATCTCTATACATTACATTAACTACGATCTTACCGCTATGGTATAGTGAAGGGGCGTACATACAAATTATGGGGCTCCGTTGCAAATGTTCTAATGGTCCACCCTCCCCCTTACATATCCCTCCTATACGATGTAGATAAAACAGAACTCATCATCTTTCCTCCATCCCACACATCTTCCGTACCAGATCTATCGATCACAATAAATGACATCACACTTTGCCCTGTACCTGAAGTCCGCTGCCTCAAGTAACCCTTGACTCTGCCCTGTCCTTCAAACCGCACATCCAAGCCCTTGCCACCTCCAACTAAAAAATATTTCCAGAATCCGTCCCTTCCTCAACCCTCAATCTACTAAACTACTAGTGCATGCCCTCATCATGTCCCGTCTTGACTACTTCAACCTCCTCCTCTGTGGCCTCCCTGCTAACTTTCTTGCATGTCTCCAATCATGTCCTTAACTTTGCTGCCTGACTAAACCACCTCTCTCCTCGCTATTCCTCTACTTCTCCCCTCTGCAAATCCCTCCACTGGCTCCAAATTCACCAACGTATCACTACTAACACTGACTTACAAAGCCATCCACAATCTATCCCCCCCTATATCTCTGAACTAATCTCCTGATATCATCCAACTCATAATCTTCGATCCTCCCAAGACCTCCTTCTTTCCTCCACACTTGTACGTTCCTCATCTAACCGCCTGCAAGACTTGACCCGAGCATCCCCCATCCTCTGGAATTCTGCACCCCAAAACGTCTGACTGTCCCCCACACTCGGAACCTTCAAGCGGAACTTGAAAACCCATCTTTCATAACAGTCTACAACCTACAATGACTACGGTGTCACCCTCGCCACCACTGGACCCGGCGTCCTACCACCACCACCAGAACAGACCCAATCTACTGTCTCTCTTCCCACCGCCCTGTAGAATGAAAGCCCGTTAGGGCAGGGTCCTCTCTCCCCTTTGTATCAGTCTGTCACTGTTAGTTTGTTCATTGTATTTAACTTGTTTGTATGTAACTCTTTTCATGTACAGCACCATGGATCCATGGTGCTCTATAAATAAACAATAATACAGCCCTTACAAAGTAATTCTCCAACCAAGTGTGCCACAAACACTCTGTGTTCAATAAATTTTTATCGAGTTTCAATAAATAAGTACCAAATAATAACCAATACAGTCGTACAACAAACTGATAAAAGTAGAGAGTCACAAGGTATATGAAGAGATTACCTTATTACAATCATTTCATCAAATACAAGAATCACCAAAAGAGAACAATGAAAGTAAACAGTGAAACAAAGAATTACCCATCTCCAAATAATACTTGGGAAGTAATTATAAATAGTATAACTAAAGGCAATCAATACTAAGGACCAAGAATCCACAAACACTCTGATGCCTCCACAGTGAATTTCTCCACAGTACCCCCCACATGCGAAATATGGAGACCCTACTGTACCACCCTCGTCTGCCTCCGCTAAGCATAATAACCCCAATAGTTGGCCCTGCTGTTGACACACGTCTTCTTTTGACACCTATTTTGCGGTCTCCATGGTATAAGAGGTACAGGACAAATTTTATGCTTTTCTAAGGCTGATTTCACACTGTCATCTGGCTGTGTTGTGCTGGGATACGTTTGTGTACTAGTGCATTTTTTTTATCAGCAGGTAAAAAACATGACTTGTTGCATTTTTTTGTGCATTCCAAGATTTTTTTTCTTTCTCTCTTTCTCTCTCTCTCTTTGTCTCCCTCTTTTGCTCTCTCTCTTGCTCGCGCTCTCTTGGAAGAACCTGATGATTGCCAGATCTTTGAGTTTCTACATACTGTATAATGGTCCCCAATAAAGTAAAATGATTTTTCATAGCCCCCGAGTATTATACTGGCCCCCATAGAGCCCACCATATATTATTATGGCCTACACATTAGTCCTTCATATAAGTATAATACACCTCATAGTAGTCTATATATTATAATACACCCCTATAATTCTCCATATATTATAATGCAGCCTCCATGCATTCTAATGCAACTTCCGTATACTGTAATGGAGCCACCATACTCGCCCAGTATTTTCCCAATGAGCAAAAAACAATACATATTGATACTCGCTTACATGTGGATCCTGAGGAGTCCACTAGCAGAGAGGACAAACGCAGTGATGTCATCACGCCAAGGCACACAGTCTCGCTCCCACTACTCCACATCCTGCCATGCCTCTGCTGTCCCATAGACCTGCAGCCTACAGTATGGAGAGCGGTAGAGAAGTGTGATTGAGTCTCCCTGCTCTATTGTAGAATTCAACTATATCGCATGCAGTTCAAAGTAGTGATTGCTCCCTCCAGGTGGGCATCTGAGTGCAAGGCCTGGGGAGACCCCTCTGCCCCCAGGGTAGCTACTCTACTGTTGCGCAGTATTTAAATACTTTTCATGTTTTAATGTAGGAGATGATTGGTGACGTTCGTAGCTGGATCAGAATGTACTGTGTGCTGAAAGGCGGGAACCTTCATTGCTACTACACACCAGAGGAAATAGAAGCTAAAATCGAAGCAACTATGACAATTCCTATTAACAAGGTAAACTGCATCCAATGGCAAATGTTCATCTATGTACAAAGAAACTTTATCATTTTTAACTTTGATTCCTTTATCGTCCTTTTTTTGTGCATCTTTTTTTTTTTTTTTTTTTCTTTTAACTTAACGGTGCAGCCTGGGGATAGTGAGCGGAGTCACTTCACTATCACTAAAGAAGGTCCAATGACAGATCTATTAAGAAGCCAAGAGGAATCCTGTTCTGTTTAAAAACTGTATATCTCAACTGTATAGTCTAAACAGAGAGATCTTTACACTTTATCTCCATTATTTGCGGCATCTAATAGCTTATAAAAGGTGCATTAATCTGTATTTTGATTCTTATTTCTTTTAAAGAATGTTTTTTTCAGTTACATAGGCTGCCCCACCATGCACACGCTGATCATCCTTTAGTTTTGACAGTATCTCCAATATTCTGCACTAAAAGTAAATTAAATGCAAGTGAATCTGGCTTTTTATGCTGCAAGAGAAATCAATGTGGATATTAATCCATGTGGAGGTATTTTACCTGAAGGAAATCTGTCTCTAGGTTTTTGCTGCCTAATCTGAGAGCAACATATAATATAGAGACAGAGACCCTGAGTCCAGTGAAGTGTCACTTATTGGCCTGCTTCCTTTAGTTTATATAAAATTACTGTTATCAACAGATGTATCCCTAGAAGGTTAGTAAACCTGCTGCTATACAGAGCTCCATATTAAGGAGCTCTGTATAACGTTGCCTGCACAACTGACTGGCAGATTTCTGTGTACACTGTGCATAGGCAGAAAACGGCCAATCGGTGGTATTGGCAGGGTTATACAGAGCTCAGCATTCAGAGAACTGCTAGATCTGCTGAAGATAAAACAAGGATATTATCAAAAGTAAACTAAGCAGCCTAGTAAATGACCCATCACTGGAATCAGGGTATCTTCCCCTACATCATTCATTATATGATATAGCAAAGGCCTATTGACACATTCCCTGTAGCTAACATACATAGTAACATAGTTTTTAAGGTTGAAGGAAGACTATAAGTCTATCTAGTCCAACCCATAGTCTAACATGTTGATCCAGAGGAAGGCAAAAAAAAAACCATGTTGCAACACTAAGGGGTAAAAGAATTCCTTCCTGACTCCACATACGGCAATCAGACTAATTCCCTGGATCAACGTCCTATCCAAGAATCTAGTATATGTAACCGGTAATATTATAGTTCTTAAGAAAGGCATCCAGGCCCTTCTTAAATGTTAGTAGTGACTCACTCATTACAACATCATGTGGCAGAGAGTTCCATAGTCTCACTGCTCTTACAGTAAAGAAACCACGTCTGTGATTATGATTAAACCTTCTTTCCTCCAGACGTAGAGGATGCCCCCTTATCCTCATCTCGGGCCCAAGAGTAAAAAGATAATTAAAAAGGTCTCTGTACTGTCCCCTCATATATTTATACATTATTATAAGATCACCCCTAAGCCTTCGTTTCTCCAAACTAAATATCTCCAAGTGTAATAACCTGTCTTGGTATTGCAGACCCCTCAGTCCTCTAATAACCTTGGTCGCTCTTCTCTGCACTAGTTCAGCTATGTCTTTCTTAGAATACGGTGTACAATTCTGGTCTCCAGTGTTATAAGTGGTCGCACTAGTGACTTGTATAGAGGTATAATTAAGTTCTCCTCATGGGCATCTATGCCTCTTTTAATGCATCCCATTATTTTATTTGCCTTTGCAGCAGCTGCCTGACACTGGGCACTAAATGTGAGTTTATCATCTACCCATACACCCAGGTCTTTTTCAGTGACAGTTTTGCCCAGTGTTTTACAATTAAGCACATAATTATACCTTTTATTTCCTCTGCCCAAGTGCATGACTTTACATTTATCCCCATTAAAGCTCATTTGCCATTTATCAGCCCAAGCTTCTAGTTTACATAAATCCTCCTGTAATATAAAATTGTTCTCCTCTGTATTGATTACCCTGCAGAGTTTAGTGTCCTCTGCAAATATTGAGATTCTACTCTGTATGCCCCCTACAAGGTCATTAATAAATATATTAAAAAGTGGGCCCAGCACTGACCCCTGTGGTACCCCACTGTTAACTGTGACCCATTCTGAGTGTGATCCATTAATAACCACCCTTTGTTTCCTATCACTAAGCCAGTTCTTAACCCACTTACACATGCTTTCCCCTACCCCCATTGCTCTCATTTTATGTATCAACCTTTTGTGTGGCACCGTATCAAAAGTTTTTGAAAAGTCCATACAAACCACGTCCTCTGCATTTATTTGGTCCAGTCCAGAGCTTACCTCTTCATAGAAGCTTATCAGGTTAGTTTGACAGGAACGGTCCCTCGTAAACCCATGTTGATATTGGGTCATGAGGTTATTTTTCTTCAGATACTCCAGTATAGCCTCTCTTAGAAAATCCTCTAGAATTTTACCCACAGTAGAGGGTAAGCTAGTAAGCCTATAATTTCCAAGTTCAGTTTTTGTCCCCTTTTTGAATATTGGCACCATATTTGCTATATGCCAGTCCTGTGGTACAGACCCTGTTATTATGTAATCTTTAAATATTAAAAATAGTGGTCTATCTATGACAGTACTTAATTCCTGCAGTACTCTATTTTGTGGAAAGAGGATTCTGCCGTTTAATGTATGCAAAAGCAAATCTACAGTGAGTAAGGGATACTGTTTCTGCTTTTTAGGAAACCAGAATCCGTGCAGTGGAGAAAGACTCCAAGAAAAGAACCAACAGCTTTACCATCATCAACCTGATATGTGGAGAAGCCGTAACTAAAATATTCTCCACTGACAGCAAAGAAGAACTTCAGAAATGGATGGAAGCCTTTTGGCAGCATTTCTACAACCTTAGTGAGTGTAGACGTGTCCTAGTCTTCAGTACTAAGGATGTAGCACGTTATTTGTGATTAAAGCAACACTCCAGCATTTTTTTAGTGCTGAAGTGGCACTTTCAATGTAAACCCCATTTCATATACTCTCCTTACGGCGGCTTCACTTCTTACCAACGCCACTCCTGCTGTCCATTGGTGCCATCTTGTTACTGTAACTTCACTGACTGGAGCAAGGCTTTCATAGAGATGTATTGCGTTGTGACCTCGGTGCTCTCCATGAAACACTGGAGCTGCCGGCAGGTCACAATTTACACAAGACTGACCTGAGTGGCGGTGATGGAGGATGAAGGTGAGTATAAGACAGGGGAACAGGGGACTTGCATTTGAAGCACCACTCCAGCAGTGCAATAAACAATACCCTGGAGTGCTGCTTTACTCTTGCCGCTTATGATTGTGGTGCGCTTACGGTGGGATAATGGCCATTCACCGGCAGAGTACTTTCTTCTAGTTTGGAAACAGTTTTTGGTGTAGTTTGATTCAGTTTTTTGAATTATAGCCAAAAATAGATCCATCAGGAAAAATAGCCGAGCTCCAGTCTTTCCAAACTTCCAAACAGTGAATGCATAGAATTCCCCATGATGCAAGAGGGCAGTGGCGTAACTTGAAGCTCTTAGGCCCCGATGTGAAAGCTCCATCAGGGCCCCCAATGATTGCAAATCTTTAATAACAATAGTCTTTTTTTTTTTTTTTTCTTTTTTATATAGACCAAAGGGACTTTTGGGGACCGGGTGTAATTGCAACCCTTCACCTGTTGTAGTTATACCCCTGCAAGAGGGTGAGAGTCCCAGGGGGTGGGGTCCACAGGCATTTATGGCATATCTTGTGGATACCCCATTAATATCTTCTTTCCAACAAAGTAAAAAAAAAAAAAAACATGTGCACCAGCACAGTGTAAGGCTAAATGGCATTCTTTTGGTATATACTTGGTCCATGAGGACATCTGTATTCATTAAAATGTGTTCAGACCTGAGCATTCCCAACGTATATGTCAACCATGATATAAAAAGATGGGTGATTGGAGAATGTATGGTTCTTAATAACATAATGTCTTTATGGACCAACTCTGAAATGTAGCATTTTTCTCAGCAGAGTATATGGAGCAGGGTGTACAGCAGTTATAGAGACCCAGTTTCACAAGTTAGCATGTTGCTGAACCACATGTCCCAGCATGGATACTCTAGATCACACATGGGTGTCCTCTGTGTGGTCTTTCTTTGTGCTACATGTAAAAATATATTATTTTGTAGCATATAAAGAGGCTTCTTGCCATGCTTACAGAGTTGGGCGGTTGCTGGCGCTAACAAGCCATTCTGTACACAGTGGTTTTCTGCAGGCCTGAATGGCAGCATTGTACCCGCTGCTCCTGCAGTATTCATCACCTGTTATTTATACCGTAATATCAATAGGATAAATGTACTCAGCTTTATTTTTGTTACTTTTTCAATACATTCTCCACTGAAAATAGTTTTTTAAAATGGTAAATACTAGTGTGAGCCCCCGTGCTGGTGTGCGGGGTGTACAGCTCCTCTGCCAAGGGAAAATCACATAGTCCTGTTACTGCAGACTGGGGGGCTATGGTCACTGAAGGAAATATTTACTGTCTTAATTCCAAAGTGCAAAATAAGAGCGTCTTTCAATCAAGTTCCATATTAAATCCCTTTTATCTGTTCACTTGAATGAGCCACCTACAAGGATCTTATGGCAGAATGCAGGTAGTTTGTTTTACTCTGTTTATTCCTGGGTCACGCTGTGTCTTCCCAACTAATATTTAAAGGGATTGGCCAGAAGATGGGAAAGAAAACTAAATCAGACCGTTTCTTCTTTCTTTCTCTTTTCCTGTGGAGGTCTCTTCTGTCTGTCATCTGCAACTGCAGCCTAAGAAATTGTGCACAGGCTGCGGTTTTCTTTTATGAATTTTTGATGTTTTGTCACAAATCTGCATGTCTAACCTTAAGCCAGCAAAGTCTATTAGAACCCTGAAGATTGTGCACATGTTGCTTATTTTTTTCCTTGCAGATTTGGCGCAGAAATAAAATGCAGCCTGTCGATTGTCGGGGCGTTTTTGCAGTGGTTTTTTATCCTCTTACCTCAATGTAATCATGAAAAAAAACGCTGCAAAAAGGTACAGTTGTCGCCAAAAGTATTGACACCCCTGCAATTCTGTCAGATAATACTCAGTCTCTTCCTGAAAATGATTGCAATCACAAATTCTTTGGTATTATCTTCATTTAATTTGTCTTCAATGAAAAAACACAAAAGAGAATTGTCCTAAAGCCAAATTGGATATAATTCCACACCAAACATAAAAAAGGGGGTGGACAAAAGTATTGGCACTGTTAGAAAAATCATGTGATGCTTCTCTAATTTGTGTAATTTACAGCACCTGTAACTTACCTGTGGCACCTAACAGGTGTTGGCAATAACTAAATCACACTTGCAGCCAGTTGACATGGATTAAAGTTGACTCAACCTCTGTCCTGTGTCCTTGTGTGTATCACATTATGCATGGAGAAAAGAAAGAAGACCAAAGAACTGTATGAGGACTTGAGAAACCAAATTGTGAGTAAGCATGAGCAATGTCAAGGCTACAAGTCAATCTCCAAAGATCTGAATTTTCCTGTGTCTACCGTGCGCAGTGTCATCAAGAAGTTTAAAGCCCATGGCACTGTGGCTAATCTCCCTACATGTGGACGGAAAAGAAAAATTGGCAAGAGATTTCAACGCAAGATTGTGCGGATGGTGGATAAAGAACCTTGACTAACATCCAAACAAGTTCAAGATGCCCCTGCAGTCCGAGGGTACAACAGTGTCAACCTGTACTGTTCGTCGGCGTCTGAATGAAAAGGGACTATATGGTAGGAGACCCAGGAAGACCCCACCTCTTACCCCGAGACATAAAAAAGCCAGGCTGGAGTTTGCCAAAACTTACCTGAGAAAGCCTAAAGCATTTTGGAAGAATGTTCTCTCTTTTTGGGCAAAGGCATCAACATAGAGTTTACAGGAGAAAAAAAAGAGACATTCAAAGTAAAGAACATGGTCCCTACAGTCAAACATGGCGGAGGTTCCCTGATGTTTTGGGGTTGCTTTGCTGCCTCTGGCACTGGACTGCTTGACCGTGTGCATGGCATTATGAAGTCTGAAGACTACCAACAAATTAAGCAGCATAATATAGGGCCAAGTGTGAGAAAGCTGGGTCTCCCTCAGAGGTCATGGGTCTTCCAGCAGGACAATGACCCAAAACACACTTCAAAAAGCAGCAGAAAATGGTTTGAGAAAAAGCCCTGGAGACTTCTAAGGTGGCCAGCAATGAGTCCAGACCGGAGTCCCATAGAACACCTGTGGAGAGATCTAAAAATGGCAGTTTGGAGAAGGCACCCTTCAAATATCAGGGACCTGGAGCAGTTTGCCAAGGAAGAATGGTCTTATATTCCAGCAGAGCATTGTAAGAAACTCATTGATGGTTACCGGAAGCGGTTGATCGCAGTTATTTTGGCTAAAGGTTGTGCAACCAAGTATTAGGCTGAGGGTGCCAATACTTTTGTATTGTTTGAGAGAGACACACACAGAGAGAGAGAGACAGACACAGAGAGAAAGACAGACACAGAGAGAGAGAGACAGACACAGAGAGAGAGAGAGAGTCCCGATTAAAGACTCCAGTGGAAAATACCTCAATACTAGACGACACTTCCCTGGAAAAAGGGTTTCTAAAATCCGCTGCTCAACTATAGAACAAGCAACAGCAGTAAGTAATGATCCATATTTCACCAACCCAAACCACATCATCATACATACAGGCACCAACAATCTCCAGGCCCAACACCAGCAGGACAAATATATCAGCTAGCTAAGACCACACAACAAAATTTCCCTGGCAGCAAAATTATCCTCTCTTCTCTGCTGCCAAGAAAAGATTCCCTCAAACACATCACCCAAGACGTTAACAGAGAGCTGACAGCCAAGATCACCACGACGCTAGACATCACCCTGGCACAACATCCCGTCATTAACCACCACCACCTGTATGATGACAAACATCTCAATAACCAAGGAGTCAGCCTTTTTGCCAAACAACTTAAAGACATAGTATTCAACAGACCAATATCTTCAATCAGACACAGCACCTATAGGAATAACTAGGGTTCTTGTTAACATTACCCTAGATTTGGGGCGCATGTCACTCCAGGGATTTCTACCCGGACATCATCCAATATATAAGCAAAGGACACAGCGCCTCACACGTTGATAATTTCCAAACTTCTTTTTCTGTCCATTACCAGCGACGTTTTGACCATCAGCATATGGTCTTTATCAAGCTCACACATACCATCAAGTGTCACCCTTTTATAGTGTTAAACACACCCCCATCATTATACCAACCAATTACAGATCATAATATATATCTAATCTTTAAAAACATCCCTGTTGATATCACAGTATACTCTCTCACCCAGGGGATCACCCCCTTAATAGATCGCACCCATCAGGTCATTAGAATCCTTACAGATACAATAAAAAGTTTGTTTATTGTAAACAATGGATAGCAGCCAATCAGTAAAGTGCATTAACGGATGCCAGGGATACTCTCCAGAGCGTCCTATGTCAGCACGCATCAGGGAACATTCCTACCAATTACCGATTATCCTCTTTTGTGCATAGTCTTTTGTTTGTATTAGTCTAGATATATATTACGATCTGTAATTGGCTGGTATAATGATGGGGGTGTGTTTAACACTATAAAAGGGTGACACTTGATGGTATGTGTGAGCTTGATAAAGACCATATGCTGATGGTCGAAACGTTGCCGGTAATGGACAGAAAATAAAGAAGTTTGGAAATTAACATCAACGTGTGAGGCGCTGTCCTTTGCTTATATATAGTATTCAGAGTCCCTGTACTAAGAACCCATCCAAACCGAAAAATGGTAGAAAGATAACCAACAGCTAATAGACCTAAAATAGAGTACGCTAAACAAACTGGAACCTGCAACCTGTATGCAAAACAAGCCTATGAGAGAGACAAACCATGGAAGACATCACCCGCCACACAGAGTGAAGCAGAGCAGTGACCTGGCAGAAATAAAGACAATGCTCATCTCCATGTGCAAGGAACGCATGCGACTGGACCAATTAGGCCTTGTGCACATGTTGAGTATTTGATGAGTTTTTTTACCTCAGGATTTGTAGACAAAACCCGTAGTGGAGCAATCAGAGGAAAAGTATGATAGAAACACCTGCACCACTCCTGTATTTAATCATCCACTCTTGGTTTTGGCTACAAATCCTGAGGTAAAAAACTCATCAAATACTCAGCGTGTGCATGTGGCCTTACCTATAACAAGGTCACCAGTCAGCAATCCAAGATGTTCTATGCAGGGCAGCCCATTACGAGGTACACAGCTACACCATGTCAACCCTCATCATAAGTAGCTTCTGCCTTCGGATGTAAGACAAACGACCCAAACTTTAATCAAAGACTGAAAAACATCGATATACAGATCCTCCTTGAAACATGGACTAAGGCAAATAATGAATCCTATGTTCCCACCGGATACAGGGAATTCTCTGTCTCCGCCCTGAAAAATAAAAACATCAAACAGGGCCGGAGCTCAGGAGGAATATTAGTCTGGTACAAAGAGGAGCTCCATGACTATATCAGAGCCGTGAAGAGAGGAGACAGCCATATCTGGATAAGAATAAGCCGCTCCATCCTCACCTCCCAGGCTGACATCTACCTGTGTGCAGCGTATGTAGCCCCTCCAGAATCTCCTTACTTCAACCTCGACAGCTTTGAGTCCCTAAAAACTGAAGCTGACCACTTCCAGGCTCTGGGCAATGTTCTCATCTACGGAGACCTCAACGCAAGGACTGGAAGGGAAAGACTACCTGACCACTTGTGGAAACATCTATATGTTTGAAGCAGATACTGACTGAAAACCCAGTGCACACCCACAGGAGCAGCTATAACTGTCAATACAGTTAATAAAAGCAGCAGAACACTGCTGAACCTATGCCGAAACCTGGGACTTCGTATCCTCAATGGACGCACCAGGGGAGAGTCACTGGGAAGACCTACCCTAAAGTTTCATATGGGTAGCAGTGCGATAGACTATGCCATCACAGATATGGAGCCTACAAATATTGGCACCCTCATAGTCATCCCATAAACACACCTGTCAGATCACAACCAATTGCTCCTATACATCAAATCCACAAACAAGTCACCCTAGCAAACCCCGCAAAAGACTGGCCACTCTAGCTTGCCACCATCTTCCAAATGTTCCAAGATGTCTGCCCCAAAATATAAAGATCCCATCAATAGACCAGAGATCAAGGAGAAGCTCCAGCACTTCCATAATAATGAGCTTAACCCAGAAGGAGTGCAACTGGCGGTAAGGGACCTCAACAACATTCTCTGTCATTGCGGAAATGTCTGACCTGAAAAAAAAGCATCAACAAGAGGCCGGGTAAACCAAATCCCAACAACTGGTTTGACAAAGAATGCAAGACCATACTGAAGGCCCTAAGAATGGCCTCAAATGAAAAACACAGAGACCCAAACAACCCCACTTTGAGAGAAGCCTACCACACCATACAACAAAATTACAAAGCCATCCTCAGAAAGAAAAAGCAAAACCACATCTCCATCAAACTCCTCCAACTCCAACAAAGAGAGAGAGAGGGGGGCAACAAATAGAGAGAGAGGGGGGCAACAAATAGAGAGAGAGGGGGGCAACAAAGAGAGAGAGAGGGGGGCAACAGAGAGAGAGAGGGGGGCAACAGAGAGAGAGAGGGGGGCAACAAAGAGAGAGGGGGGCAACAAAGAGAGAGGGGGGGCAACAATTATTGGTAGCCAGAAATTATTTCATAACATTTCATAAAGCATGCATTTTTTGTATGTGGAAAAACGCCCTAAAGCTGCACCAAGTAACGCACTGTGTGAACGCATACAGTTGTGGCCAAAAGTATTGACACCCCTGCAATCCTGTCAGATAATACTCAGTTTCTTCCTGAAAATGATTGCAATCACAAATTCTTTGGTATTATTATCTTCATTTAATTTGTCTTCAATGAAAAAACACAAAAGAGAATGAAGCAAAAAGCAAAACATTGATCATTTCACACAAAACTCCAAAAATGGGCCCGACAAAAGTATTGGCACCCTCAGCCTAATACTTGGTTGCACAACCTTTAGCCAAAATAACTGCGATCAACCGCTTCCGGAAAAAACCTGAAGCAACAAGATTCTACCTGAAATCATTAAAGTGAATGGGCAAAAAAATGAATCTTGTAAGAATCAGGTTTTTTCCTGATCTTCCAGATCAGAAAAAAAACGCAAGTGTGAAAGGCCCCTTAGACTGAAACTTCAGGAAACCTTTGCCTCTCATGTAACTTGTAGATTTCTAAACTTATTGTAAGAGATGGGAATATTTTAATTTATTAAGCACAGAAATTGCCTCCAAGGTCACAGAGAACTCGTGTGTCTTGTTCACATTATTAGCATTCTTTTTGTGTGTGCCGCTACATAATCACAATTAGCCATATACTGAATGCAGGGCGACCAATATTCTAAAGACCTCGTCCAGCCGTACCGCTATATCCAAGGTTAATTGTATCCTTTAATAACATTTTATGTATTCTCCAACAAGCCCTCCATCCAAATGTAAAACAGAAGACACTCACGACTCTGTTACATAAAGGAAACAAAACTATTGATTTATTCTATGAGTTCCGGCCGTGGAGTTTAACAAAAGTTCAGGTTAGGAAAATAATGGCGCGGTGTTAATGAGCCGAGTTGTTGCCCTGTTATCAGCAGCTGACGGCGCGGTGCGAGGCGGTTCAGAGCAGCTGTTCAACAAGTTCCTGACATACCGAGACAGCTGCTCCCAGATCGGATCATTCACCAAACAAATATTAATTCCCAATCCGATAATGATTTAACACTTCAGGTCTAGTAATCTGCACTGGGATAATGAGATGACAGATTTACCAGGCTGTGAATGGGGGAGGACCAGGTACAAAGGTGATGGGTATTTATACAAATGCTCTTGAATCTTCTCCTTGGAACATCTCTCAAGTACTGTAACTGCCTCCCAAGGACCCAACCAATATGGCTTTAATCATAAAAAAAAATTTATCAGCAATTCACAACTTTTTTCTTTATCTTGAATGTCTGCCCAAATAGTCATTTAAGAACTTTTTTTTTTCTTTTGCAAGATGTACGCATTTTATTACTTTCTAAGGTTTTTTGTTAGATTTTGGCAGTCACTCTTTAGAAGTTTTTTTTTTATTTTTTTTCTCGTTTTTGAAAAATTTGTTGTTTTGTCTGAACAGCATGTTAACAATTTTCTGCCGATCAGTAAAATTATAGCAAAGTTTTTCATATTTGGTTTCCATATTTTTAAACGATAAATATGCTTTAAATTAGTAGTTTATGACCTGTTTGTCTGGGACACATAATTTTATTGCTTAGTCAGTGGAGCAGCATGAGGGCTTGTTTTTGTAGGCGAACCTGTAGATGTTTGGGGGTAAATTATGTGTTTTGTTTTCTTTTGTTCTAATTTTTTTTTTTTTTTTTTTGGCACAACAAAAAAGGTGCCATTTTTTATAATGTTTAAAATGCCACATTGCCCTTGTCAGGCTTCCCCTACCTCTTTTTAGCTGTTTAGATTAGGGATCTCAGTGCTCAGGTGGCAGCCGGGTCTTGCTGGCTGCCGACTCTTTAAAGCCGCCGCATTCACTGATAAACGCTACACACACGTAATGAAGGATTACTTACTTATGCTGAGAGTAAAAAAATCCCTGGTCTGTGGAGCGCTAGGCACTAGGGTTATTTTAGAAAAAGTTTCTTTATTAACCTCTTACAGGCCACTACGCGTTTCTGCAGCAGAGCGCTGCCTTCATCAGGTGATGAAGGCAGCGCTCTGCTGCAGAAACGCGTAGTGGCCTGTAAAAGGTTAATAAAGAAACTTTTTCTAAAATAACCCTAGTGCCATTTATCTCTAGCCCTGGCGCTCCACAGACCAGAGATTTTTTTACTCTCAGCTTTTTGCACTTGTGCACACCTGGCAAGAGCAGCTCTGGACAAGAGATATTATTAATCCTAGATCCTGAGCTCCATGACCTAGCAATACAACACGGTCACCGTTGTAGGACCTGTGGTGACATCAATCCGGTCATTGATCGCGGCAGGAGTTGGAGCTCCCGGAGCAACTTTCGGTGCCTCCACTATACCTCCAGGCGGAGGTGGATTCACAGGCATAAGACCGCAGTTGTGCAGGGTTGCACAACCACCTCTGGTGAGTGGCTACACAGCCTTGGGCCTAAATCCACTTCAAAAACTTTCTTCACATGCGCTCCCACCCCCTCCCCCCTTCTTGTCTTGCATACTTACTTATGCTGGCACTTTGTGGGTGAGGTAGGCAAGTGCTGTGCTTTCATCCCACAGAAATAATGCCCCAAAGCCATCTGAAACCCCCTGTTTGTGATTGGGAAATGGATAGACATAAAATAGAACAAAAATAAAAGCATGTTGTGATGCCACCCTTGGTTTGTGGCCAAATGTAGCCACCGCTACGTCAAGACCTCTGGGCATGATGGGAGTAGCAGCGTAGGTATACCAGCTCTCCACGGGAAGAGCAGTTTCTCCAGGGCACCGCGTGGACGTGTAAGAGTAAAGTTCTCTGCACCCTCAGGGAGGCTCCTGATGCTGGCTCACGGCTCAAGCTCCGGCTCTTGAGTTCACAAACCAGTCTTGCACAGTTCTGAGCTTTTTACCGGGTTTTACTTTTCCACTCGCAGTTGTTAAAGTACAGTTCAGTACAGCAGTGGTTCCGTTGTTGTATCAGCAGCTGGGACAGCTCGTCTGCGGCACCCCGGTCATGTACCTTTCGGGCCTCTGTTCCGCACACGAACTACAGTCCAGCAGTCATGGACTTTCTGTGGTTTCCTTTACTGGTCTCCTAGCCCTAGTTTGACGGCCTTCCTTTCGTTGTGGCGGAGATTGGGTATCGGGACATGAAGACCCCGCCGGGGTTTGTGGTTTGGGCATGCAGCTTCCCTGCCACTTCAGCAGAGCCAGCACTCTGGTTCCGGCCCGGTCCCTCGGCGTCCCCGCTGACTCAGACACACCTTGGACCCCTTCTGTCTGGCCTGGGACCCTGACTAGCCATACGGCGGCAAAGGCCGCCGGGTCCAGGTTCTTTCAGTCGGGTGGTTCTGGCTGACGGGTGTCTCTGTTGTTCTTTCAACTACTAGCTTACTAGCCTACTATCTCTCTCTCCTCCTCCTCCCACTTGGTGTTGTGCATTCCCTTTTATTGTGGTGTTTTCTCCACCCTTTCCCGGGCTCTGTCCTAACTCTCCACCCTCCACCTAGCTCCTCCCTCTATCCCGTGTTAGACATGAAGTAACTTAAACTTGGGATGGGAGTGTGTGTGTGTGTGTGTGTGTGTGTGTGTGTGTGTGTGTGTGTGTGTGTGGTGTCCGACTTATAGTATCAGCCGCTGCGCCATCCTGTGGCGACCGGTCCACATGGGCACCATATCAGCATCTCCTATGTAATGTATATACAGTAGTCCCGGCGTCTCCTATGGGATGTATATGTTTTGATCACAGAGTTGATTGTGCTCCAGGCCAACACAAACCTAGTAAATCAGTTGGGAGAAGCAACATGATCAATATCGCCTAACGTCGCAGCCCCAGCCACCACTGTAAGAGTGAGTTAACAAATTGGTTGACCACATATATCAGGGTAATTTTCAAGTTAATCATTTTGTGTGGCCCCCGAATGATGGTAAAATTTCCAAATGGTCCTTGGCAGAAAAAAGGTACCCCATACCTAGTTTAGGTACTGCACCTTCTATTGAGCAAGGTATGTAGGGGATTAGATAGTCTGGATTAGGGTTACCTCCAAACCTGGTTGTTGCTGCCAAGTCCTGCTGATGGTGCGCGGCCCCTTTACATACAAGGGCTGTAAAATCATCATTTAGGAGGCCAGCCAATGGATGATATAAGGAGTATTTCATATATCATTTTTGGGTTACAATGGCTTTAGACAATACTTCTCCACTTCAAGAAGCCTTCAATTAAATTTAGAGGGGAGGTGAGTAACATTGGATGGCGGCTGTGAAGACTGAGCTACTTACATAAAAATCAACACAAGCAGCGATGTCCATCTGCAGAGCAAAAAAATGCAAATAATCTGGAACCTGACCTTATTATATATATAAATCTATAGGCCTAAAGCTTTGTAAGACTATGTTCACATTTCCATTAGGGCGTTAAATTTGCCTGATATGTTTTATGAGCATAATAACAAAGTCAGCTGCACTCAAACACTAAACATGCTAATTAGAAAATAGAACTGCATTACAGCTAATGCATTGTGGAAAATGGAGATGCTTAGCTAGTACATATGGCCATGTGTACAACTGCCCTGTAGCCACGTCGATACTGGTATGAAAGCAGTTTAGGAAGCCAGTACAGGGGGGACACCTTGACGTGGCTACTGGGCGGTTGTACACATGGCCATATGTACTAGCTAAGTATCTCCATTTTCCATAGTTCATTGGCTGTAATGCAGTTCTATTTTCTAATTAGACATGTTTAGCGTTTGAGTGCAGTTGACTTTTTATTATGTGTAGTGTTTCAGCAATGCATCAGTACACAGTGAGTGCAACAGTCTTTTCTTAGAAAAATATTAGAACCTGAAAGTCCTCCAGTGGTTGATACCTTTTAATGGCTAACTGAAAAGATGGTAAGAAAAAGCAAAGCTAGCTTTCGGGACACTATGACCCCTTCATCAGGCTGATAATGATACAAATTCTAAAGATACACACAGATATACATAAGCAGGGTAGGATAATGCAGTAAATATGACAGGTGACATAAGCAGAGTCAGTCTTGGGAGGGGGAGAGGAGCTGGGGAGGTAAAATCAAAATTCTGAGATAAGAGGAACAGATAGAACAATGATTAGTGGTCTGTGGAGACCTGAAAATTCCTCAGTGAGAAAGCTATAAATCCATGCGAGGCAGTGGACGTAAGAAGTGTTAGAAGTTCATTGTCCTCTAACTGGGGTCTGTTGGAAGATGTGATCTCCCCAAATGCTCTTTAAATTGGTATAAAAAGCCATGAATCCATATGCGACATAAAATTTTGTTTTAAATGTGTCAAAGGTCGTTATCAATTTATATTCCTAAATTCTTCTCTTTCTGAGATTTGAAGTTACTTTTTAAAATGAGCAGACTCATGTCTGTTACCCTGTGGTCAGAGCTGCAAAAATGCTTGACTACAGGTAGGCCCATATGCCTTTCTTTAATTGTGTGACGGTGAGAATTCATTCTTGTTCTGAATTTTAGTCCGGTCTACCCTACGTACATGCCACCTGTTGGACATTTGGTACATGTAATTAAATACACCACATTGCTTGTGGTGCAACTGAAGCTACCTGGGATCTTTGTAGTCCTGATCTGTCCTAGGAATCCCTATCTTGCGGTTGTCATTATGGATGGACAGGTTTTGCACCTGTTCTGGTAAAGCTTCCTGTGGCTGCTGGAGAGGACAGGGCGCTTCTGACAGTGGTGTTTTTTTTTAGATTCGGAGGTTGTCTAAAACACAAGAGTGGGGGATCCAGAAATATTGAGTTTAGTCAGGCATCTTTTTATAGTAGTGGTTGCAGTTTCCTTGCAGCTCCTCTTAACACCTCCAGACTTGGATTTTTGGTGACTACAAGAGGGACCCAGTTGTTTTTTTTTTTTCTGTCTTGTCTTGTCTATTTTATGAACAAACAAACAAAAATCTATTTGTGTCGCTCCCAGGGCCGGGTACTCGGGTTTCAGGTGCGAGGTCCGGGGGGGATCACTGGTGGCAATGCCTGAGCCCGTGTCCCTGGGAGGGTACTCCTAATGGGGGGTAAATTGAAGGTGATGAGGTAAAAGTTATTTTGTGACGCCACCTGTAGTACCTGGTGAGGAGTCACCTGCGCCGCCACAGTCCTCCAGAGGGCGTTGGTATTGCGGCTAGGTGGTATAGCTTTCTACAGGTAAAGCTGGGCAGCGTTGAGTAGAAGTAGAGAGATTCAATGTCGGTAGCACAAAGACAGAGACAAGTTCACTCTCTCCCGGGTACTTTACTGGAGACAAGCATCTACTGATACATCATTCACAGTTTGGTACAGATGTATAACAGGTAGCCTTCTGGGTGGCTGTAAGTGGATGCAATGCGGTATGGAGGTACCCGTGGTATACCTTAGTTGACGAACCTGTGGTCCCTGCCTGGGATAAGTCCTTTCCCTCTTCCCTCAAGCTAATCTTGGGGCTCCTCTCCTTCCCTTCTGCCTCTGCAACTTCAACCCGACCTCTATGGAATCACGGGTGGACCGCTTCGTAATGGCAGGATGCTGAGGCCGGTAAACAAACCGCAGCAGCTGGTTGACGACTTCAGAGCTGGACTCTGGCCGTTTCCTCGCCTCTTTCCATGGTGGACTTGGGAAGCTCCCCGAAGTATGGTCGCTCCGCACTGGGGTTCCCCCTTTCTCTCTTAGGCCAAGACTCACGCGTCGGGCACCCTCTCTCCAGGTCCCCTCAGGTGCAGTCTGCAACTTTCCTGTTCTGTCCTCCCGACTCTCCTCCCTCCCCCCGGGTGACCTTACCCTGGATTGAGTGTGGGAGTGCTGGGATTGGGTCCCTCCCATCTGCCACTGCATCCACCTACAGTTGGAGAAAATTACACCGCTTTTATGGGTGTAATACCCCGGTGTGACGCCTGACCATCTGGGGTGCCACATTTGCATATGTATGCATTAGTTCACAGAGAGGTCTCATTAATTTTTCTGTGGTCCGTTTATTGTCTGTGTTTAGAATGGGGGAAAGAAGGGGCACTATACTGAATTTCCCTTTTATTCTAAAAACCTGACTTCTGTGCATGAAATCTGTTTCTGCTCCTAATACAGAACACACAAATGGTGCTTCCAAACAATGTGAACAGGGACTTAGTGCTCCTGATGATGCAGGTAGGAGGAGGGACACAGAGCTCTGTTCTGTATATCGCCATTGATGTATTACACAGTAGTGCAAGTCTTGATTGCTGTTTATCTTTTCCCTTTCTTACATAAATATAATGAAGTTCTGTTCCTTTATAATTTTAATGAAAGAAAATCAGATGCTTCATCAAAGGAAACTATGTATTTCATGTATATGAAAATTGCTGTCTGCCGCCCAAGTAACGTCTGTTCCCCTCTCAGGTCAGTGGAAGCATTGTGCCGAAGAACTCATGAAAATAGAGATTATGTCACCACGGAAACCGCCATTGTTTCTTACAAAAGAGGCCTCGTCCGTGTACCATGATATCAGTAAGTGGAATTTGTAGATGTGGAAGATAAAAAATAAAATACTGAACGCTGGTTGTTTTTTTTTTTCTGCCCTTTTATGTAATAGATTTCTTCTACATATGCGATATTCTGCGTAATCAGAAATATGCCCAAATTTACCTAATATACCATCTGCCTACGGATTGGTTGAAGTATTTTAATTTTAGTAATTAGCACTTTTGTATTCCTGCAGCCAAGAATGATTAGTTATTCTGCGAAAGACTCCAGATCACAATGTGGCGTAATCTAGTATAATCTTTACCCAAAATACAAGACCTGTTGGAGACAGACTGGTGTGACCATTATTGACTGAGAAGGGGCCTATTTTAGATCCTTACGCTGGGGAACAGACCTTGCAATAAGTGGAAGTTAGAGATCCAGATTACAAATTTCAGGTTTCAAAACTACCATTTTATTTTTTTCGGTATTTTGTAATACTATAGACTGAAGTACCATCTATAGGTAAACCTGAAATATATTTTCCTTCTGTCAGCACCAATTGTTTCTACCATTTTTACTTAAATTGCATTCTTAACCGTTTAGTTCATTATGACTAAAGCTGGCCATACACGAGAGGCTTGTGTCACTATCATTCGGGTGACAGCCACCTCTCCCAGCTCCCCCATACACAAGAATGTGGTCTATGAGAGCGTCTCCCAATGAAGTCTGTAAAGGGGTCAGCTGCGGAGGCCCCCATACATATTACTTGGTCAACTGGTCTTGAAGAAATTGGTGCCAAATAATCTGTGTATGGGGGCCTTTAGGCTGCCTTCACACTTGCAGATGCATCTGCAGCGTTTTGCAGATGCATCTGCAAGTATCAGCATGCAGACCGCGCCCTATGTTTATAATAGGGCGCA
Source organism: Allobates femoralis (assembly GCA_033576535.1). Taxonomy (NCBI): domain Eukaryota; kingdom Metazoa; phylum Chordata; class Amphibia; order Anura; family Aromobatidae; genus Allobates; species Allobates femoralis. Next base: position 85,094,115 of record JARQOC010000006.1, read on the forward strand.
CCGCGGTCTGAAAGCTCTCATTCATTCTTGTATGTGAAGCGTCCGCAGGCGGATGCCTGCTTACAGATCACACACTCCCGCCCGCACCATGGACGCAACATCTCGCGTCCATGGTGCGGCGGGAGAGTGTGATCTGTCAGCAGGCATACGCCTGCGGACGCTTCACATACAGGAATGAATGAGAGCTTTCAGACCGCGGCCGCGGTCTGCATGCTGATACTTGCAGATGCATCTGCAAAACGCTGCAGATGCATCTGCAAGTGTGAAGCCAGCCTTATTGATACATCTAAATTGTTTGACTTTGTTTGTTCTCTTAAAGGGGTTGGCCAGTCTAAAACTGATAACTCTGCAGTCGCTTGATGTGACTGCAAACTTATTCATCCTTTCAGTGCCCGCACTATGCGGTGCGAGGAACCACCAGTGTCTATGCCAGGGATGGACCACAATTATGTAGTAAGCATGTTCCCAGAACAACACGACTAGTGGGCACAGCCTCACTCAATACAAGTGTATGGAGCGGGTGTGTCCAACTAATATAGACTGCTTTGTTCCATACACTTGTATTGAGCGAGGCTGTGCCACTGGTTGGTGGCTCTGGCCTGGAAAATGCGTACTCCATAACTGCAGTCTGTTCCCAGTCTAGAAAACATGAATTCTCGCAGCGCTCAGTATGGGTGCTGGAAGGTTTGATAAGTCTCCAATCACATAGAGTGACTGCAGAATTATCCGTTTAGACCGGACAACCCCTTTAAAATAACAGTTCATCACATCATCTTTAAGACCTATCCAAGCGGTAGGTTGTCAATATGAGATTGGTGAAGGTCCAATGCCCACCACCCCCTTCAGATTATTCTTTGTTGAAGGTGGCTGGGTGTCATGGATCACAGCTGCAGAGTGCATCTCCATACTGTGTGTAACAGCCACAGCAACTATTGGAACAAATGATCTTTGGGGTACTCTGTGTCAGACCTGCACCATTCTCCTGTTGATGTGCTATCTTTGCGGTAGGTTTTCAGTATGGTGTGATTGGACAACCCCTTTCATAACTTATAAAATAATGACCTATTGGAAACATAATTGTAGATTATTGCCCAGAGCCCCATCAATCATTAGACCCTTCTTTTCAAATATAAGAAACTTTGATATCTATACCATCAGATAATTCTGCTTCTTTCTCCACATGAGCCACCTCTTCCCCTCCTCCTTTTTTCTACTTGTCTTTCACTCCAAAAAGAAACAGCTCTACTCTGAGACAGACTGCCAGCTCACTGTGGTGCTGGTTACACAGTCTATTATACTCTGAGAGAGAAGTAGAAGTGATAAACAGATTAAGAAAACGAGCAACAGAAAGATCTTACTGAGCTTTCTAGCAAGGCTTTTACTTCACCCCAGAGCTGGATTCACATCTATACTGCTCAATTCGACTGTATCATTTTCTCCATGCTGCTAATGTTTGTATTTTAACTAAAGAATGAAGGGAAGTAATTCATCCCTCAGTGCTGCAATGTGTATAGGAACTGCATAGTATCTAGTCTCCTATCAACTCTGAGTCTGTTGTAAATCAAGAGCTAGATTCCAAAGAAAGGAAAACTGAAAGATGCAAATGTCCAGAAATGCTATTATTCCTACTTTAGACAACGGACAGTTTATGCTGAAAATTACTAAAAAGTAGTTACCCTTTAAAAAATTTACAAAAATTGTCCTTTTTAAATATGAAGATCCAATTATGTAGGGCAAACAAAGGAAAGAAAATAAATATCGAAAGAGTTGGCAGTCTAGGATTTACCAATACTTTTAGTTAAGTCATCTTATTCTTCCATTCATCATTTTATTTATCATTTTTAGGCATTGGTTCTCCTGTGAAGTTTGAAGGTTTAACAGATATTCTACACAGGAAAATAGAAGAAACAGATGGGCAGTTTCTCATCGGTCTGGAGGACCCTGTTCAACCCCCATGGTCCGCCTTATTTGATGGAAATCATCAACTCCTTGTTGAAAAGAACACCCTCTCTCCAACATCAAAAAATAATGAATCAAGCCTTCCAGATGGCAAAGGAAAGAAGAGAAGAGCTCCTCCTCCACCTCCTAACAAAACTCCTTATAGCGCAGATCTTAAAATCCCAGACCCTACAGAAAAGGAGAATATCTGGCCACGATCGAGCTTTTCTCGTAAATCTCTTGATGCTAAATGGTCTTCCATCATGCAACAGTTGCAGAGACCGATCGCCCCTCTGAGGAAGCCCATGTCCTCCGAGGGCAATGACCTGATTGTGAGAGATGCTGAGGATGTCCCATCAAAACCAGTGCCTGCTCCGAGACAGAAGTCCATAAAAGATAGACTGGTCCCCAAGTCATGGCTACAATCACAAGAATGATTTCCGTTTTTTATATCCTCCTTTATATGTGTTTTATAAGCTAGAAGTCGATATTTAAGACAAATTAACTGTAATCTGCTGTGAAAAACTTGTTGAAAAGATTTATTTTTTTCACCCTTTGAGCAATTTGTTGCAAATCATAATTGGCTTAGTGTTTTAATCACAATCCCATCCTCGTGTTATTTGTTATGTGCTCAGATTATATAAGTTTTTTTTTGAATACTGTGAAAGAAAACCAGGCTCCTAATCTTCAAAGAAAGTTTTCCTTTTTTTAATAATTATCCGCTGGCTCGCAGACTGTTCTGCTTCATAATTACACAGGACACAACAGTAAAATGTCAGCTTAGGTTGAATTGTGTATATTTATCCCCTTCTTTGCCGGTTACTGTCCTGAGCCGAGGCCTGGCTATGATTAGTCCCACTCATCGGGCCTACTACAGCTCGTACTAATTAAATTTATGGCAATGCTAGACAAATGTTGAATGCAAGGCATATAATGAAGCTGTGCTTACCATTAGTTCTCATTTAGACATTTTTATGTTTTTAACATTTATTGTAACTGTGATTGGTTTTGTTTTTTTTTTGTTTGTTTGTTTTTTTAAAAAAAAAAATTGCATGCCAAGAAGGGGTGGTTTGTGGGTGGTGTATGCCGAGCTCACACCGCCACCCAGTTTGACAAGTGGCAGGAGGTGGCCGACCTGGTTAGAAGTTGGCATCTGGTGCGGCCAAAGTGTCTCTTGGTTGGCCAGCCAAATGCACCCAAAGACACAGGGCATGGACATGTTCTCAAATATGGTCCTGGTCCAGTCTGTTTTAGAGGGGGTGATTATCCCCTAGTTACTCCATCATCTTCTCCAACTGTGCCAATGATGTGCTGGAGGGCAGGTGTTGTGTTTTTTTTTTTTTATTATAAAGTATGTTGCCGAGCTTAGCAACTTAAAAGTAGCAGTTGGTTTAATTATATTTCATAAATCAATAGTGCACATGAAAATAAGCAACTTTGTAATATATCTTATAAGACCAATCTGCTTCTCTCTCCTCTACTCCTGGACTGATCATTCACTGTGTTAATAGAAGTGAAGACAGATTTCCCAGTTCTCAGATGGGGATGACAGTTGGTGCTTTTAAAACTCTATGGAGAAGGGGAGGAGTTAGAGGCGGAGACACATTCTGCTGCAAGTTCTCCTGAAGCTACAGTTCTAGTTGTTTTATAAGCATCAACTTTCTATTCTCAATAATGGCAAAATGTACTCATGGAAGACAAATTTTACCTGTGAATTGAGAATAAGTCCAAGGGAAAGAAGTATTTTCTGCTAAGTATTACAAAGTTAATCATTTTAATGAGTACTGTTGATTCATGTATAAAAATTGCAGTTACTCTTGAATTGCCTCTCTGCACAATAGTTTTCTTTCGGTGGGCAGAGGGATCACACAATAGTATGAGGAACGGTTAATTTGTTTTCTTTCCTAGAATACCTTAAAACTGTAAAATGCAGAATCTAATGTTGAAAACTGGAGAAAAAATATATACATTTTGTAACAATCATTTTTGATTCGTTTGGGACCACATATCGTTACATGAGGTTGTCAAGAATTAGAAAAACAGTTCCGCCACCACCCAGAACGAGCACTGTATGTAATTTCTGACATTGCAGTTAGGCCAAATTTTCTCATATCTGTTGCAAAACGCAACCAATGGACAGACCTGGACAAGCCTTTTTAAAGGTCATCTATAGTAAATGTGATTGTAGTTCATAAATATATGTAGAAAAACACTTTGGGTTTTTCATTTTTATGTTTTTCATTTTTATATAATTATTTTTATGTTCTTGGAGGTTGCCAGGTTGTGAGATCATTCCTTTTTGTATGTAAAGGTTTGCTTTATGGCAGCTGCAATTAATGGGAGTTAATGAGCAGCAAAGTGTTTATAGAGCTATATGGCCTCTGATAGTACCGCGTCTCTCCTTAGGAACTCGGGCTTGGCAGCGGACCGGTGTAATCAGTCTTAGGCCCCTTTCACATCAGCGTTTCATGGAGCTTGCCGAATCAACCGCCCAATGGCCACACTTGCGGCCTGGATCCGGCAAGCCCCATGCATTGTCCATGGGGCTTGCGGTCTGGTGCGGCAAGTGCGGTTCAGCCGGATACAACCGCTGCTTGCAGCTTTTTTTCGCTGCCGTATCCGGCCGATCCAGTGTTATCACACTTGCCGCACTGGACCGCAAGCCCCATAGACTATGCATGGGGCTTGCCGGATCCGGGCCGCAAGTCGGCCGTTAGGGCATATGCGGCGCCACCTGCCGGATCGGCCACACATCAGGGAAAAACTCTGATGTGCAAGGGGCCTTATATATGTACATTGTGGTATATGATCACCTCCAGCGTCACAAGAGCAATTGGATAAAACCTCAGCAAAGTCATCTCCTTATCATGAACTGGAATGTATCATCAGAAAGACTCCTTGTCTAAATCAAATTTTTAAGTATGTTTTTGGGATTTAATTAATATTATTTTAAAATATCCTTTACTTTTAGCACTAGACAGAATGTCCAATCTTATACCGATACCTCCTATTATGGACAGATCACTATTCAGCAGGCATCTTATCACAAAGAGGATTGTGTGCAACGCCTAAATCTAAAGAACACAAGTTAAAAAGAATAATTATATATAGATATTGTAGAGCTATGTATACATACATGTATGTATGTATATATTACAGTTTGTGGTGATACATTCACTAAAAAGATGCTGACACCTTACAGATTACCTGTTACCAAAAAAGTCTATTTTCCTTCAGCTGTAGTGCTAATCTGCAGGTAAAACAGTTTTGAGCATGATTAGTCTAATTGGAAGTGCAGGACAGATAGAATGAAGTTATGTTCTTGCTGCATCAGTTGGCTTTGTTGAACTGCCCTAGTGACAGTCAGTTTAATTGGGGGGAGGATTTTAAAAAATATTATATATTTAATGTGTACCTTCCCTTTTTCCACATGTGATCACCCCATCTGGCAGGGTGCGCGCTTGGCGGTGCAGTTAGACCCGTGCACAATACTCTCCTGGCACAGTATGGTTGGCACTGGACCGGCACTGCCTGGCATGCAGGAGTCTGGTGTCAGAACGTACAGAACAAAAGTTTACATACAGTTTAATAAACGTGCCATTTTCAAATAGTGGCATGAAAAAAATTATATAATGTTGAAAAAGTATATATTATGCTTTATTGAAGATTGTTTTTCCTTCATAAAGATGCACATGTCAGTCTCACGGTTTGTGCGATGCAACGAGTTATCGTATATGGAAACTGATTTTTTTATATAATACAAGTTTACATGTGTATGATCTGGTGTGTTGTCCATGTCAATTGTAGATGTACAGTATGTTAGAATATTATGCATTTGGATATTTTTGTGAAAAATAAATGTACTTGTGATGCTAAAGACTGTAAGCCTAATTGTATGATTGTCCTACGCCTGACAAAGTGATCCATTGCCTTATGGTCTGAGAAGTGCAGGTCCTGGAGCAACAGTGGATACAGAGAAGAAACACTTCATGGTGGAAGCACAAAACTTTCTTCCTCTTCCTCTTCGATTTGTATTTAGGAACAACAGAAAAGAGCTAGTAAAATCTCTGGTTTGGACACAGATTAGTATGGGGATCAGTCTCCAGGGATTATCTAATATATATATATTTTATATAATAAAGCTGAATGTGTGTATGTATGTATGTCCGTGATTGGCATCTACACCGTCGCAACTACAGCCACAAAATTTTGCACAGTCACACGTCTGGACCCCGAGAGCGTCATAGGCTATGTTGTGAGGCGAAATTTTAACCCTGCGCGTTCCAGTTCACCAAACAATTTTGCCCCTATCTACATAATGGGGAAAAAGTGAATGGATAAGTGTTGAGGAAAATTGACAGCTGTCAGCTATAGCCACAAAATTTTGCACAATCGCACGTCTGGACCCCGGGAGCGTCATAGGCTATGTTGTGAGGTGAAATTTTAACCCCGCGCATTCCAATTCACCAAACAATTTTGCCCCTATCTACATAATGGGGAAAAAGTGACAGTTACCAGTTGACAGTTGTGAATGAGAGGGGCTTAATGATAGCGCCAAAGACTAACAGCACATACCAGCATATAGTCACTAAGGTGGGGCCCCAACATGAGATATTCACCACGCACGGGGACATGTATACACACCACACGCACACAAAGAGTAACAGCAAGTGTATAATCGCTAAGGTGCAGCCCCAATATTGGATACTCACCACGCACCCGAACAAACACACACCACAAAGAGACACACACAACACAGAGAGACGCACACCGACGGGGACACACACACACCCTATAGCAACACATGCACTCACCCCACAGGGACACACAGACCCCCCCCCCCCCCACAGGGACACACACACCCTATAGGGACACATGCACTCACCCCACTGGGACACACACACACACCACACAGACCCCCCACACAGTGACACGTACACACCCTATAGGAACACATGCACTCACCCCACAGGGACACACACCACAAAGAGACACACACAACAGAAACACACACCACACAGACCCCCCCTTCCCCACAGGACACACACACATATACAACCTATAGGGACACATGCACTCACCCCACAGGGACACACACATACACACACCCCAGGGACACACACACCACACAGACAGACACAGATGTGCACAAATCACTTCACACAACTCGCCTCATACGTGTGCTATCTTTAATTTCCAAATATAAACATCGGATTAAAAACAGCCAATGTGCAACTCATGTGCCATATAGGGAATTAAGGCAGATGTCCGTCACATGAGCTGTCTATTATGTGTATGTGAGAGGTAACATATACTGCCCGGCCAGGGGGAGGGTTTACTGTTGGCTGGAGATTTATTAGGCTGCCTATCGCAACCAATCACAGCTCAGCTTCTATTTTCTTACAGGTCATTAACATGACATATTCAAATTCTATTTTGTTATAGCTAACATCAGTTATTTATTAACCCGGGCGTAGCCGGGTAGTACAGCTACCGTGTTTCCCCGAATATAAGACAGTGTCTTATATTAATTTTACCCCCAAAAGTCCCACCCTGACTTATTTTCGGGGGTATGTCTTATATTTCCCTCCCTAACCCAGGGGCATACACATACAGGGGCACACTCACACATACAGGGGCACACTCACACATGCAGGGGCACACTGACCTGGGCTCCTCCGACCACCGGGGACCGCAGCACATCCCAGGCATCCACATGCCTGAGGACCGCAGCACATCCCAGGCACCTCCGACAGCCCCGGGCACCTCCGACAGCCCCGGGCACAGCAGCACGCAGGCTGGGCATCGTCGCACAGACAGCCCGGCCTGCACACGTGCCGCTGTCCCGGCCAATCACAGGCCAGGAGCTGCCTGGGGAACCAATGACAGGCCAGACTGACGTCAAGCAGCTTGACTGGCTTGTGATTGGCCTCTGGGCAGTTCCTGGCCTGTGATTGGCCGGGACAGCGGTGGGGGATTTAAAATACCCGCCCTGCTCACCCAGGCACCGGGAACAGAGCTGGGGCATCGGACACAGCAGCGGCAGCAGCGGTAAGTATGAGAGGTTCCCCTGCCCCCCCCCCACCCCACCAAATTTCCCCCGAAAATAAGTCACCCTGTCTTATAATCGGGGTATGACTTATATTAAAAAAATTGCCCCCAGCCCTGCCCTGTCTTATAATCGGGGGTGACTTATTTTCGGGGAAACACGGTAGTTATAAATAAAACAGGCATTACCAGTGCGAGACATGGAGATTAGGAGAGCAGACTGTCAGTCATTACATGTCTCACACCAGTAACCCCTCCCTTCATTTATAATCATCTCTGAAGTAGAAAATGAGATCAAGTGAAATCATATACCAGAAAATGGAGGCAATATTGAGTATAATGTAGACAATGAAATTGTGTATGAATAAAAAGGGGAAAAAATTGAAGCCAGAAAGGACTGATCGGTGTATAGCTACAACCTTTGGAAAAAATTATTGAATCCCCATGCTCGGAGGATGTCCATTCAGTTGTTTAATGTTGTAGAAAAAAAAGCAGATCACAGACAAGGCACAAACCTAAAGTAATTTCAAATGGCAACTTTATGGCTTTAAGAATCACTAAAAGAAATCATGATTAAAAAATGTGGTAGTCAGTAAGGGTAACTTCCCTCTACTTGGTGTAAAAAAAAAAAAAAAAAATTATGAAATCACCCTGTAAATTTTCATTCCCAAAACTAACACATGCATCAACTAAGATCTGCTAGTTAGTCTGCATCTAAAAAGGAGTGATCACACCTGGGAGAGCTGTTGCACCAAGTGGACTGATATATTCATATATTCCATGGCTCCAACACGAGAGATGTCAATTGAAACAAAGGAGAGGATTATCAAACTCTTAAGAGGGAAAATCAACACGCAATGTTGCAAAAAATCACAGCTGTGTCTAAAATCTGGACCAAATACAAACAACATGGGAAGGTTGTTAAAGGGAAACCTACTTGTAGACCAAGGAAGACATCAAAGCGTCAAGACTGGAAACTTAAAGCAATATATCTCCAAAACAGGAAATGCACAACAAAACAAACGAGGAACGAATGGGAGGAAACTGGAGTCAATATCTTGTCACCGAACTGTAAGAAACTGCCTAAAGGAAATGGGATTTACATACAGAAAAACTAAACAAAAGCCATCATTAACACCTAAACAGAAAAAAACAAGGTTACAATGGGCTAAGGAAAAGCAATCGTGGACTGTGGATGACTGGATGAAAGTCATATTCAGTGATGACTCGCGAATCTGCATTGGGCAAGGTGATGATGCTGGAACTTTTGTTTTGTGTCGTTCCAATGAGATTTATAAAGATGACTGCCTGAAGAGAACATGCAAATTTCCACAGCCATTGATGATATGGGGCTGCATGTCAGGTAAAGGCACTGGGGAGATGGCTGTCATTACATCTTCAATAAATGCCCAAGTTTACATTGATATCTTGGACAGTTTTCTTATCCCAACAATTGAAAGGATGTTTGGGGATGATATAATTTATCAAGATGATAATGAATCCTGCCATAGAGCAAAAACTGTGAAAACATTCCTTGAAAGAAGACACATAAGGTCAATGTCATGGCCTGCAAATAGTCCGAATCTCAATCCAATTGAAAATCTTTGGTGGAAGTTGAAGAAAATGGTTCATGACAAGGCTTCAACCTGCAAAGCTGATCTGGCAACAGAGAAAGTTGGAGCCAGATTGATGGAGTATTGTTGGTCACTAGGGATGAGTGAGTATGCTCGGCGTTACTCGCATGAGTATCCCGGTACTCGGGATGCTCGGCGAGCACCGAGTACCGCCGAGATGCTCGGACTGCTCGCTAATAATTAGCAATGTAACACAAATGCACTGTTCCCTTCAGTGCACACAGTGAGCTGGCACCACACAGGGAGCAGATTAATTGTTAAGATCTCTCTGGGGGCCACAGTAAGGTGTTATATGTTGTGGCGATTTGAAAAAGCCCCCCCTCCCGCCCTTTGCCAGAAATACTCGTTTTATAACCGGAAGTCTGTGGGCGGAGCCTGTCACTCATTGACTTACATTGGGCTCGGTGCTCTGGCCGAGTACATGAGTATCTTGAGATGCTCGGCCCGAGCACCCGAGCATTTTAGTGCTCGCTCATCACTATTGGTCACTCATTAAGTCCATGCCTCAGAGATTGCAAGCTGTCATTAAAGCCATAGGTGGTGCAACAAAATACTAGTAACGTATTAGAGTGTTCATTTGTGTTTGTTTTTCATGATGGCAAAATTTTTTCCCTCTGCTTGGTCTGAAAAAAAATTACCCTTATTGACTACCACATTTTTTATCTTGATTTCTTTTAGTGTTTCTTAAAGCCATAAAGTTGCCATTTGAAATGGCTTTAGTTTTGTGCCATGACTGTGATCTGCTTTTTTTTCTACAACATTAAACAATTGAATGAATATCCTCCGAGCCCGGTGATTCCATAATTTTTGCCAGGGAGATGTAAATATGGAAAAAACGGAGAAAATGACAGTTCAATAATTACATTACAAATTAATTTTTTCTTTTTGTTGAGGGATACAATAGAAAAGGGGAGCACGTAAAAATAAACAGAAATCCAGATCATGAAAATTAAAGAGGACCTATCACCAACCATACATGGGGATCTAATTTCAGCACTGAATGCAGCATGTCTGCTGCATTCAGGCAAGGGGTCCCCCAGGCCTTATGCCCCCCTGTACCCTGAGATAATACTTTGAATACTTACATTGTGGAGCCAAATAGGAGGTGGTTTGTGGCTGGAGCCAAAGGGCAGCTTCACACCCCCTTATGTTTAATCTGCCCACCGCCGCCTCCCTGTTGCCAATCATTGTCTCCCTCGCCTGCAGCATAACACAGAGCTTATTGCAGTGATGGCCGCTTTGCCCCGCCCACTGCGGTGATGTCACCGCTTATACCCGCCTTGCACCATGGTTAACATGCAGCAGGGCGGGTATAAGCGGTGATGTCACTGCAGGAGGCGGGGTGGCTGGCCTCCAGCTCTGACATCACCGCCTTTCCCCGCCCTGCTCCATGTTAACCATGCAGCAAGGCGGGTATAAGCGGTGACATCACTGCAGGGGGTGGGGCAAAGTGGCCATCATTGCAATAAGCTCTGCTATGCTGCAGGCGAGGGAGGCAATGATTGGCATCAGGGAGGTGGCGATGGGCAGATTAAGCATACAGGGGGTGTGAAACTGCCCTTTGGCTCCAGCCACAAGCCACCTCCTATTTGGCTCCACAATGTAAGTTTTCAAAGTGTATTATCTCGGGGTACAGGGGAAGGGGGGTCAAGGGTTGGGGGACCCCTTGCCTGGATGCTGCATTCAGTGCTGTAATTTAGATCACCATGTGTGGTTGGTGACCGTTCCTCTTTAATGAAACGCTATAGGCTACTCAGTCATGTCGTGAATTTTTCAGAGTAAGGCAGAACAAACTGCTGAATATGTTACGGTCGTCATGGGCCAATAAACAGAGACGTATTGAACGAGATAAGAGGAGGGCTGTCCATTTTGATATCTTAATACCTAATAGCAGCTGAACACTGCTGGAGGACTTTGCATTTAACTATATACTATTGCTGTTTTGTGCTGCTCAATACACTATATTTTATTTATATATATATATATATATATATATATATATAGTATATATATATAGTTAGTGATGGGTGTGCAAATATGGCGTTTGTAAATGGTAGTGCCCACTTGCACAATACCGCCAGCGGAGGCATTGACATCACTGCCTGAGTAAGTGCGCATGCATATACTCGGCACACAAGCGCACTAAGAAGGCCTCCTTTTCTTTGGACATCTGGGTATTCAAAGGTGGCAGCGATGTGACCCGATGCGTGCATGTGCACTTACACTGCAATCTTTGGACACCACAGGTAGGGAGAAAGGAGAGAGAACAATGGGGAGAGAGTGCACACTGGGATGACAGCTCAAAGGAACGCGCACAGAGGGGAGAAGACAGCACTGGGGGAGAGATAGCGGATGATGGGAGATAGCCGCCATGCCCAGCACCACAGACGTGCCCTCATCGTATCAACGCCACGGAATGCAGTAGTGCTTTTTTGTGCATCAACGCGCACAGAAAAGCGGCACTGCCAAATACGTGGCAAATTACACCGCATGTGAACATAGCCTTACAGATCATGTCATTGTGAGTTTCTTCATGTTTAAATCCAGGAGTATTTGTTTTATTCTACTATTGTGTGCCCATTATTAAACTAGTTTATAGATGTCCACAGAAGAATAGTTTCGCCAACAGTGATGTTTCCTGATCTCCCTACACATGGGATCACTCAACTTGGTAGAACGCTGTCTGATATTTGAGAAATCTGTTGTGAGACTCCTCAGAGAGCAGCTTTTCTCCTGCAGAATAACATGGTCAAGCCATTGAAAATCCAATGTGCTAAATTGTTCTTCATCTGTCTGGAGCTTTGAAACACACAAGATTGTTGGTTGATATCGGTGGTTTTGGCAGATATTCGTGTTATGTGGTTGGGGGGTCCTTTTAGTTTTCTGTTCTCGACATGTGCTGGTTAAACAGACAATAACAAAAAGATCAATATGTCTCCATAATGAAGTGACACCAGATGAAATTCAATCAATTGAATGAACACAACTCATAATGTGTAATTGAGAACAACTGTAGAAGTGCAGCATTACGTCTATAATGAAGAGCAGTTGGGAGTGTGCACACTCCCATTTCCAGCAGTCAAAGTCGTAAATATAAAAATGGCAAACCGTGCCGGAGGCTGGAGTAACAATGTAATGAATCCAGGTTTTGCGAGGCTTTATTACCAGATGCTTTTAGAAAGCTTAATGTCTTATTTTGCCAAAATATTTAGTGACTGGAGTAAACTGCAAGGTTTGAAAGGTTTTTACAGCCTCAGTGGGAAGAACTTTCCCTTCACAAACATCTGGTAATGAAGAGGGTTATGAATGCCACACACGGATACGAAGGAGCTGTCCTGGTGTACTCATACAATATAGGCATATTTGGGAAATCTCTCAATTTGGTTATTATTGTGACTTGTTGAACTAAACGAAATTGTGACTAAAAGGGAAACACAATGTGGGTGGATTCTTTTCTTTTTAGAGGAGTTTATGTGCTGTATATATTTTTTTTTTTATTACTTTTATTAAACTTTTTCAGTAATCACAAAAAGATAAACACGTAGGTCTTTACGGATAATCCCCACGCAGTATGTTCCAAATCAAATAACAAACTCTGTCAAACACCCCTCTCCCCACTCCCACCCAATAAAGTTCTCTCTCTCTTGATGTATTCAGCTTCTGAATAGCTACGATTCCCATTTTCGAGTGTCCAAAGTGGATGTCAATTTCCTCATGTCATCAGGCGCTATTTTGGATTTTAGTCACCCATCTCAATCACACGTTACATAACGCTCTCATCCAAGTTAGTGAGACAGGTGCCAGCCCAGAGTTGTCTAGCCATGGCGCCCATATATCCTCCCATTCCTTGTCCATCTGTCTCCTCTGATAGACTTATTTCTCCATAGCAATAATATTATTGACTGTGTCAATGACCTCTGTGATCATGGGGACAGAAGTGAGCCGCAACTCTTACGTGCCTGATATAATATGCGTGATGTTGCCAATTGATGTCCTTCCGATAGAGGCAGACTTGATACTTGACCAAGTAAGGCCATGTTAGGGTCTAATACTAATTGACATTGGTATACCTTTATAATTAAATCTGCTACGTCTCCCCAGAATCTGCTCAAACGGCTGTTCCAAGTCAAGTGAATCAGGTCCGCATTAGGCATACCACACTTTCAGCAATTAGCATCACTAGAATATCCCATTCTCAACAAAAGTACAGGGGTTCTATATACACGGTGGAGCAGAAACAAATGTGACACCTTCTGTGCCTCACTGACCAACACTCTCATGACCTCTTGTAATATGTCCTCCCGTTCATCTGCAGTGAAGTCTCTCATGTCAGCTGCCATTTGGTCATCAAAGTTACCAAATCCGCGACCCTAATATCCGACATCTCTGCATAAAACATGGATATAATGCCTCTTGATCCTCCTCCCATCAATATCCTATCCAGTAGTGGTGTTTTAGTGCACCTAGTAAGTGAAATAAGTCGATGTTGTGTTTCACAGGCATGTCGTAGCTGCAGATATTGGAAAAATCTAGCATTGGGGGAAGGAAAATGTCTGTTTGAAATCCTCAAAAGAGCGGAACACTCCTTCCGAGTAAAGTTGTGATATTAATTTAAGACCTTTCCTCTCTCACAGTTCAAATCCTTCCAGTTTATTGATCTCGGTGCAGTACGGGTTTCTCCAAATCAAGGCATGTCTCGTGACTCCTTGTGTACCAAGTAGTCTTTTGGCTGTGTTCCATACCCTATCCATACATTCCATTGTTGGGAAATGAAGTATTAGACCACTGCGAAACCTACCCGAATCCAAAGATTGTACCAGCAAATCAGACCCCACTACACATATGACATTACAAGGCTCTTCAGGTCATATATCTTCTCCCCCACCCCATCCTTGAAAATGTTCAACTGTGCCGAGATATAATAAAGAAACGGGTCAGGGACCGCCAATATCTCTAAACGTATCCTGGGGACACCCCTCTTCCATTTAAGCTCTCTAAATATCCTATTGATTTGGTAGAAAAGTCTATTAGGGATCCAGACGGGTGCATTATGGAGGACATATAAGGCTTGAGGCATAAGAACCATTTTTATTAAGTTTGCTCTGCTCACCATGCTCAATGGTAATCTACACCAATCCTTTACCTTTCGGTGAAATTTAGCAAGTAGTGGGTTAATATTTAGTCATTCATACTCTTGAATAATTTGTCCTATAATAATCCCCAAGTATTTAAATTCTGAGACTATATTCAATACAAAACAGGGTGGGGGAACAAGAGGCGCAATAGTGCCCTATCACTAGTGACACTCAGATGTGGGTGGTATCATGCAGTTCCACTCACCTATTCCACTTGTGTGACCCACAACTGGTTTAAAAGCAGTAACACAGTATCAGCTGCTGCAGGACCTCCACCAACCACTCCAAAGTGGAAAACTGCCAGAAAATATGGAAAGCAAGGTGTGCCACAGTCCGCGCCGCTGAGTCCACACAATCACCTGGGATGCAAGATGTTGTAGCAGTATACTTCTTTATTCCTTCCTACGCGTTTCGGCGCCCTTCCTGGCACCTTCCTCAGGGATATTACATCAGCCATAGGAGCAGGGAATTTATAGCCCCTTACATTAGTAATTATGGGTGTGCTCTGTTTTGTTTACATATGATGTCATAATGGTCATCACTGGAGGAGGGGCCAGCAATTTTTGGCGGAATTTTACACAAATAGCATAATAAAACAAGAAAATAGTTCAAGAAACTAACTAAAATATACATACAAATCCTACCAATAGTATGATAATAAGACCTCCATGAAAATTGCAGCGGAAACGTTGCTAAAATTTCCAGGCTATCAATACAAAAAAAAAAAAATAATTTTTTTAAATCATTGTCACCCGACTTTCAGGGTAGTAGAACCCATACATTTGCTGGTTAGATTGTTTTACCTAGTGACTAATGTTGAACCTATATTCCTGAAGCACTGATATCAGTGAGATGGTGGCGTTCAACATTAGTCACTAGGTAAAACAATCTTGTTTTATTATGCTATTTGTGTAAAATTCCGCCAAAAATTGCTGCCCCTCCTCCAGTGATGACATCATATGTAAAAAGAACACACCCATAATTACTAATGTAAGGAGCTATAAATTCCCTGCTCCTATGGCTGATGTAATATCCCTGAGGAAGGTGCCAGGAAGGGCGCCGAAACGCGTAGGAAGGAATAAAGAAGTATACTGCTACAACATCTTGCATCCCAGGTGATTTTGTGGACTCAGCAGCGCGGACTGTGGCACACCTTGCTTCCCATATTTTCTGAGACTACATTCAGGCATTCTGCTAACCTTGAGGGATTATTGGGAACCCACCTCACCAGCATGATTGAAGACTTCTTCCAATTAATGGAAAAGCCAGAGATTGATGTAAAGACATTAAAAACATCCATTGCTATTTTCAGGGAGGACGGCCAGTTCCCCAGGAAAAAAAGGATGACATCCGCGTACAATGCGATCTCATGCAGACACCCATGTTCGAAGCCCAGAACTGCAGGTGTTGCCCGGATCACTGCCGCCAGAGGTTCTATCGCTTCCACAAATAATAGGGGGGATAATGAGCATCCCTGCCTGGTGCCTCTGTATAAGCAGAATCGGACCCAGATCTCTCCATTAACTCTGATCCTGGCCTCCGGCATTGAATATAACAGCTTTATCCATGTAACAAAGTTGTTATGGAAACCCATTTTGGTTAATACAGCCCAGAAATATGGTCATTCAACGCTTTCAAATGCCTTTGCAGCGTCCAAAGACGCAACGGCTCTGGGCTCCTGTCTGCTCGATGGCATCTGTAAATTGAGATGCAACCTACGGATATTAATTGCGGTCGATTTTTCTGGCATAAAACCAATTTGGTCTGGGTGGATAACACTAGTGATAACTCTAGATAACCGGAGTGCCAGGACCTTGGCCAAAATCTTAACATTTACATTTAAAAGAGAGATGGGTCGATACGACTCTGGCAGGCAGGGATCCTTGTCGCTCTTGGGTATCACCACTATAACTGATTCATTTTATGTGCTGTATATTAAAGGATTATTCCAAAACTATTTTTTTATGGTCACAAAAAATCACTAAAATATATTTAAAACTGTATCCACCTTTCTGTAACTATTATTTTTATATATCAGATATGTCTGGGTTTTATTTTTGCTATTTTTTTTTTTCAATGATGGTCTAGTACAGAGGTCCCCAAATCCAGACCTCAAGGGCCGCCAACAGTGCAGGTTTTCAGGATCTTCTTAGTATTGCACAGGGCTTGGAATCATTACCTGTGCAGATGATCACATTAGCACCTGTGCAATACTAAGGAAATCCTGAAATGCCGCACTGTTGGCGGCCCTTGAGGCCTGGAGTTGGGGACCTCTGGTCTAGTAGCAGCAATTTGAATTAGCAGTGGCTTTTATATCATTTATCTTTTTCCACTTTTTTAAGTTTTCATTTATTTTACACTAGCTGGGTGCCCGATGCACATGCATCGGGATTCTAGAAGAGCGAGTCTCTGACTCGCAATGGCCGCTTCGCGCTGCTAAGGCGACTCGCCATGCCCGCTGCGCGGGCATAGCGAGTCGCCTTAGAACTGCTCGCAATGGTCGCTGCGCGGCCAATGCTTCGGGCGTATCTACATGACCACGCTGACTCGCAGCGCGAGCGGACTCAGAAGGGGCAAAAAACCCATTTGCAATTATATAATAGATTGCAACCTTCATAAGGTAATAAAATATATTTGGGAGAAAAAATGTAAATACTTTTTGTTAATCTTATTTCCCCTGTAACTTGGACAACTATACAGGACAAATTCAGTTCCCTGGTACATAGAGTTGACTGGATCTTCTAGGACCCATCAGATCTTTCTCCATCCTGATACTTAGCATCACATGATTACTGGGTTCAGAAGCGGAAACTGTCAGTTATACTGTATACACAGCACTTATTCAGCGCTGTATATACAGCAATTGGGAAGGCAGAGACAATAATAAACCCTCTCTGTCTTCTTGGTAATCCAGCTGTGTCTGACAGCCAACATCCTGCAGCAGCACATTGTAGAATGTCACTGCAGAGTAGAATGCGGCCCGCCCAGACACTTATAACCTACGAACGGTCTGGAAGTAGTTAATTGACCAAAAAAGTTATTAATTTAGCAATTAGAGATAATATACTTTTAACACATGTCATCAAGTTTAGGAGAAACTCCATAGCAGTCTACAAACCTTCCCTTATTGAAAAGTAGATGAAGCAAAGATGAATCTAGGTCTTGACCATCATGACCTCCAATAATAATGCCCCTATAATGTTCCCTACAATAATATTGATCCAGAGTGCTGTGGCTCCAAAAAAATAAAGTTTTTGCTCAACCAATCTTCAATTCCTGGTATGTAATGCCACCAAGACTTCTGCCAGTGCAAGTAAAGGTACCGTTACATGGTACAATACCATGAATGATAGCGCTCAAACGTTTGGAGTTGTTCCAACAACATTGTTACTACATCGTTGCGTTTTACACCGAGATACGGCTACAATAAATCGTTTAATCGCTGATCGCAGATTTGAGAACATGTTCTCAAATCAGACGATCTTCTTTCAGCCAACCTGCTGCATCATTGTGTGTGACACCGTGATAACTATGTCATTAACGACTTCGCCTATTCACAACAGTGAACAAGTATTGTTCGCTGGGTTGAGTGAACGATAGCTGCTCGCTACATTGTTGGTACGTCATTAACGATATCTAGACATGTGACATCTCACCAACGATGTAAAAAAGATGTCCTAACGACCGCGCTCCCGTTAGATCATTGGTGAGATCTTAACGACATTAAAGCGTGTAACGGTACCTTAAGAATGAACAGAATGTAGGTGGCACAATGTGATTGTGCTGTGTTGGCCCGGGATGATGATGTCTTGAAGGACTTACGTAGACAGAAGTCTGCAGACTACAAGACGAGTGTTAAGGCAGGGTACTTTTGCAAGACTCTGCTCTACCACCTGATCAAACTAGATTGCATCTTACAGAAGCAAATAGAGTTCACAATGTTTCTCACTGCAACCTTAAAGGCCACGTTACACACACAGATATATTGGTCACAGATCTCTGGTTGCAGTGAAATCATGGACACATTGTTACATTTGTACACAGCCACAAAATAGAACAATATGTCCATGATTTCACTGCAACCAGAGATCTGTGACCAATATATCTGTGTGTGTAATGTGGCCTTAAATCTTTATCACTAGTAATGTCATTGCTTCTAGAAGTTTCCTATTGCAATAATATTTTCCTTGTTTTAAATATTTTTCCAAATTGGTTTATCTCCAGTTGACTCAACTAAGTCCTTAAACTATAAAGTATCCCACAAAACCATGTGCAAAGCCACTCACACATACTTCATATTCAAGAGGGAACTTACTAAAAAGGAGATGAAAATCAAAAAACATCACAGAAAAAAAGCCATATAACCAACACCAGGTCACAATACTAATGCACTACAAGATGCAGCAGAGCCCCCATGATAAAGGCGGAGGAAGCACAGGTGCAAAATATTGATGAAACAACCACTCAGATATAGTGATAGGCGAACCCGAAATTGGTTTGTTTTTTGGTTAATAAAGATGGGAACCAGGAATGTCTTTTGTGTTTTATAACAATTAAAAGATTTTTTCTCGGTGTTGTGTTTTTAATCATGTTTACTAGACATTCATAGTGGCTGGGTCTAACATTGGCCCAACATTATGAATCCCGGGATTAGTGCCAGCTCCCAATTAAAAGCTGGCATTAACCCCTTTATTACCCAGCATGACAATGCCATCAAGAACGCTGGAAGAGCCGGGTAAAGCACGTGAAAATGGTGCTACGAAAGAATGCGCCATTTTCAGGGACGGTTGCAATTTTCAGCATGGAGGGCCCAGAACACTTGGGCCTTACCACGATGAGAATCCAGCCCCAAGCTGCCTGGGTTTTACTTTGGCTGGCAATCAAAACATAGCTAAGACCAAGCATTTTTTTAAATTATTTATTTAAATAATTTATAAAAATTTGCATCATTGTATTTTGATCACCGGCCAAGGTAAAGCCAGGCAGCTGGGGGTGGCAGCCCATAGTTGTCTGCTTTCTCTGAGCTGAGAATGAAAAATACAGTGAAGTGCTACCTCATTTTTGTTATTTATTTATTTTTACATTACTATGATGTCAGTCAATGACACCTAGCCAATCTACCATGCTAGAATGTCGGGGCTATTTCCAGATTACTACAACACCCAATCACAGACATCCATTTTCTGTAACAGCATCCGTGATTGGCTATTGTGCCCTTCTGCAGTGAATAGCCAGGAAGTTAATGAGTGGCCTGGGACTACAAGTGTGCAGACCCGCTAAGTATAGCGCTTCTGTTTAATCACTATCTTGTTTCTTTTCACAGCCCCTCAGACCCCATTTTATAACTTTAAAGTCCAAGTTCAGGGTTTGGACTCAAGTTCAAGTCGGGTCCGGCCCCGAACTCAAACTTTAAAAAAAGTCCGGTTGCATCCGCCAAACCCAAATATTGGCGGGTTCGACCATCACTACTCTCAAACCATGGAGGGGGTGGTTACTTATTATTATAAATGCACACACATGAAGTCTGTGTAAAGGCACAAGTCAAACATATGTGTAGTGCACAATGTTTGGCTAACCATCTGTTACTAGTGTCTATACTGTTAGATCAAGAGAGTTGCCCAGCATTATATAAGTGAAGATAACAAGTTATTCTCTGTTTATCCTTTGTTTCCTTGGCGTTACTGTGCATGTCAATGCTCCTTCTCCCTAACCAGCTGGAATACTGTTGTCTGTTACCTTTATGGATGCTGCTCTGTTCCCTGCTTCACTGCGTAGCTGTACGTGTGTTGTAAAGTCTTTTATGAGCTGTGTGACCATCCGAGTGTGCAGTCCATGGCTGCTGCTGTGCAAACTATCTGCGAGTTGCGAGTTCCTTTGCTGGGATGCATGACTTTCCACGTGTGTCCAGGTATGCAGGCACTGCCAGATGCCCTAGGCTTCTGATCCTGTGTTGAGTACAATGGTTCCTGTTTGTGCCTAGGGTGCACATGGCCATGTCTTCCCCGCTTTTATTAGGGGCAGTGTGCGCCTTGAATTGCTGTCCCCAGCCTATTGCTGATGGGCAGCTCCTATTTAAAGTTTCCCCTCCCTGTTGGGTGTTGCCAGAGCTTCACATTAGGTTGCAGAACCTAATTATTATTATTTATTGATAGAGCACCATTGATTCCATGGTGCTGTACATCTGAAAGGGTTACATACAAACAAGTTAAAATACAATGAGCAAACTATCAGTGACGAACTGATACAGAGGGGAGAGAGGACTCTGCCGTTTCGTGCTTACATTCTACAGGGCAGTGGGGAGAGAGACAGTAGGTTGGCTCTTCTCTGGTGGTGGTGGAGCGCTGGGTCCAATGGTCGTGGAGCTCCAGGTCCAATGGTCGTGGAGCTCCAGGTCCGATGGTGGTGAGGTGGCACCGTGGTCATTGCAGGCTGTAGGCTGTTCTGAAGAGATGGGTTTTCAGGTTCTGAGTGTAGGGGACAGTCGGACATTTTGGGGTGCAGAGTACTAGAGGATGGGAGATGCTCGGGTGAAGTCTTGCAGGCAGTTAGGTGAGGAACGTACACATGTGGAGGAAAGGAGGATGTCTTGGGAAGATCGGAGGTTACGAGTTGGATGATATCAGGAGATTAGTTCAGAGATATATGGGTGGACAGATTGTGGACAGCTTTGAAAGTCAATGTTAGGAGTTTGAATTGGATACGCTGGGGAATTGGGAGCCAGTGGAGGGATTTGCAGAGGAAAAAAGTGGAGGAATAGCGATGAGAGAGGTGGATTATGTGAGTTTGGTCCAGCATGCTGCTCCTGGTCTGCCTTTGTCTCCAGCTCCAGTCTTGCCTTCAATCAGCTCTGGGATAGCTGATGTGTTCCTGTCTATGTCTCTGGACCCGACTTGTCCATGTGTTTTCCCTGATAACAGAGTCCTTGCCTTTGAATATGGAATCCTGCTGTGAGATATTCCTGAAGTCCCACTGTGTCTTGAACCATGTACCTAGTGACTGTGAGTTTCCTATGTCCTGTGAATAAACCTCTGTTCAACTTTAAAGTTGGAGTCCAGTGTTGCTGTTCCTGCTGAGCATGTATTATGCTGTGGTCATGTTACTGTGCTGTGCTCGCACTGTTCAGCTCTGGTCCACTCCTGTGGTGCATGTGTCACTTAGCTCTGGACCAGAGCTGGACAGCACAACACAGTAGCATGAGCACAGCATAGTACACGCTCATCAGGAACACCGGACTCCAACTTTAAAAGATGAACAGAGGTTTATTTACAGGACACAGGAAACTCAGTCACTAGATACATAGTTCAAGACACAAATGACTTCAGGAATATCCCAGAGCAGAAATGTACATTCAAAGGCAAGGACTCTGGTATCAGGCAAAACACATGGACAGGATGAATCCAGGGACAAAGAAAGGCAGATATCAGCTATCCTAGAACTGGTTGCAGGCAGGACTGGAGCTGGAGACAAAGGCGGACCTGGAAAAGCATGCTGGACCAAACACACATGGTTAGGTTCCCCAACCTAATGTAAACCTCTGGCAATGCCCAATAGTGAAGGGAAACTTTAATAGGAGCTGCCCTCACCAATAGGCTGGGGCCAGCTTAAGAACATCTGAACCCAGACGTCTAACCTGCCCAGCAGGGATGGCCACCAGGGGCAGGGTTGGTTAACCTCTTTCTCTCGGGCGTCTGTCCAACCGGATAGCAAGGGCCATAGCAGCCTCCAACAACTCTGCAGCAGTGTACTCCGTCATAGAGTCTTGAAGCCGATCTGATAAACACTAACAGAACTGACTCCTAAGCGCAGGGTCATTCCAGCGAGTGTCAGTGACCCATCTCCTGAACTCAGAGCAATACTCCACGGCTGACGACACTCCCTGCCTGAGTTTACACCATTTTGACTCAGCCAAGGATACACCATCATGGTCACCATACACCAGGACCAGAACCGTAAAAAACTCATCCACCGACCGCACAGATGGAGATAAGTCTATCTTTTGCAACTATTTGGTTATAGAAGGATGCAAGTAGTGCAAATGATGTCCCCCCTGTCTTGCACCTATGTTAAGTGCTATTGTCAAGGGTGCTAAATATTAATTATTATGAACTCAGATCTTGTATGGTGTCAATTAATGGTAAAAGTCCATTTTCTCTCTGCAGTCGTTCAATACATTAAGGATATTCCTAACATAAGCTTAATAATCAGCTCACAACATCGTAGCCTTGACTTCAGTATATAATTTAATATATGATTTTCACTCTATAGTTAGTGTCTTTGGTCTTTTGTTCTAATCTCACAAGAATGGAGACATTTTGTTTCTGCAGATACACAAAAGCCTCCGTCTTTTACTTGTAACACTCATTCCTGCTCTGTAAAATCAGAACTGATGATAAATCAGCTTCTCAATGTTTTTATTATTGCATTGTTTAAAAGCAGCTGTTAAATATCGAGATTAAAGATTTTTCTTCTGTAACTGCAATTACTCTTATAGATACATCCATTACATTGATGCATACTTACGTCAGTGTCCTATAATTACCCGCATACAGTATGATGTTTGCATTTAAACAAGAGTTATTTCTGTCTAACTGTAAGAATAATATGGCACTTCCACATTGTTCGCTTCCCAAAGAAAACCATCTAAGGTTACAAATAGGCTACATCATCTCAGCGCATCGCTGCCAAGCCTAACTACAAAGATGTGTTTTGTATCATTAATAACATCTGTATCCTCCAGCAAACTGCAGTTAAATGTATACTTCAATCTGTCAGAGCTGTGGAAAGAATTTCTTGATCGTTCAAGATGAAGCTTTGAAAATATCTCCTAACAATCGAATTTTTATACTTTTTATTTCCGCCTTTTGAATCACTTTTGGAGTTGATTATGGCTTTTACTTTGAATATATTGCATAGTTACAGTATGTGATCCACATAACATGTAATGAGCTGTAGTAATCTGTTCTACTGTATGTATATGTGCTCTTCTATGAAACTTGTTGAGATTGAGCCTAAAGGGATTGTCTGGTTTAGAAAACCAATTTTTAAATATCCTATTAGGACATTCTGTGTTCAAATCATATAAATGCACTTTGATTAGTCACTTGCTATTCAGGCTGGTTTCACATAGCGATTTTTTCCTGTCCGTGGGGATCCTGTTTTTTGCAGGACCCCACGGACAGGAAAGGACCAGATCGGATGTGGCCTCCGGATGCCATTTCTGTGGCCGGGTCTGTGATTTTCACGGATCTGGACACAGAAAGGAACCTGAGCCTGCAAAGCGCAGGCAAGCAGGGCACTTTCACTCCCACAATTTATATACATACATTGTGGGAGTGAAGCAAGGGTTAAAAATATTTTTAAAAAAAACTCCTCACCTCTCTGGCATGTGTCCCACGATGTGCGCCATCTATCTCCGAGCTTAAGGACCTGGCAGGGCTGGGCTACACGATCAGCTGATCGGTCACATGACCACATCAGCTGAGTGGTTTAAATCTCCTGCCCACCGATCGGTTTTGGCGGGCGGGAGACTTAAACTGCTCAGCTGATGCGGGCATGTGACCGATCAGCTGATCGGGTAGCCCTGCCCCGCCAGGTCCATAAGTGCGGAGATAGATGGCGCACATCGCGGGACACGCCGGAGAGGTGAGGATCTTTTCTTTTGCTTTTTAACACTTGTTTTAGTTAATTTTACTTCCGCACTGTATGTATGTACATTGCAGAAGTGAAATTAATCAGGAACAGAGCAGTTTTAATGTACTGAGCATGCTCACTACACTAAAATTGGGTCCGGGAAACGATCTGATGTTTTCCCGGACCTGTTCTCCATAGGCCCCCATGTTAATTGCCGCGAACCGGGTCAGATCCGATTCTGTCCGAGTTGGTCCGCTGTGCCTAAAATCGGAGCAGTCTCCGATTCTGGGTACAGTAAAAAAATCTAACAGAATCGCATCAGTGACAAATCGGATGGCAATAGAGCACCAATCCGTGCTCATAGGGATACATGGGGGCCAAACTGGATTTGTGGCCGTCAGTTTTACAACGGACTGCCACGGATCCCCAAAAAACACAATGTGAAACCAGCACTATTGTACTGTTCGTAGCCCCAATGCCTCTCTAATCTCTTCTGCTTGTGTGATGTCCTGTATTCTGAAGACATGGCTGTCTCCTATGGTCACTTCCAGAAGTGTTAGATGTCATGTGATCCACTTACTGTCCTCTTCTCTGCTGGCTATTGTAACTCCGCTCTGTCCTCTGTAAGAGTAGTGTTTCTCATGCTGGGCAGCAGCTGGATCCTTTTTTTTTAGTTATAGTCACAGATTTCAGAAAACAAATATGATTTCAAGTAGTAGAACCCTTTGTGATCTGCCTAATACCTTTGTACGTTTTAGGCTTGAATGAGCACTCTTTTAGATTTTTCGCACTTGGAGATGTGAAAGTTGTCCATAAATATTGCTAAAAAAAAAGGGACAGGAGAAATTAGCTCCCCCTGTCTTGGAGTCAGATATCACGGCTTAAGTGGATTGGAACCTCGCACGGATGCATTCCGGTCTAGAGCTGCTGAACTAGAAATAAATATCGTGGTTGAACCATGACTAAGGTGTCATCCTGAAACAAGTAGGTTTCTGCCTTTTGGTGTGGTCTCTGTTACCATGTTTTTAATATTTTTCTAAAATAAAAGTTAAGTTTTAGGTCCATCGCTGGAGTTCCACATTATTTATGTCAAGGAAATCCAACTGTTACAAATAAAAGTTTACGCAAACTAATCATTCAGTCAATAATTAGAAAATTTGAATGCCTGGATTGAAGATGCATTTCTGCTGTAAACCCAGTTATGATGGTCCCCAAAATTTGTTGGAATTGCTTTTTATGCACTTCATCGTTATTTTATAATTATGTCTAACATTTATTACTTTTTTATATTAAAAATTGGTCCAAAGCTGTATTAAAACAAAAAAAAAACATATATGTTGCTAGCTGTGGATCCACCAGTCTCCTGGTTACCCCTCTGGCAAGGGTAATTATTCGTCAGACACTAATAGGCTATTGCCTTCTCATTCCAAACAAAGCTGAAGAGAGATTGTTTCTTCTAATATGAAGGCTGTAGACAATCAATGGCCACTCATTGGTTGCAGCACTGATATACCCCCCCCACCTGTAATACGAAGCCAGGAAAGGAGATATAATCAATGGCGTGGCAGAGATGGAAATATTCTAACAAGTGACCATATGATTTTTTTTTTGTTTAAAATCCGGATAGTCGTCATAGTCTCGGTCCTGATCTGCTGCTTGGCACTTTAGAAGCATTTTGTAACGATGACTATGGGATCATGGGGAACCAGGGGGTCTGATCCGTTCCACAAGCTAGGGGACCCTATGCTATTCCTTATCTCAGGGGTACCCCTAGTGGTGGGGCAGCCTCAATCTTCAGCCGTGCCTGCTCGTGATTTGAACCTTCCTATAAAAGTTATAAAACCCACAGATAAAGACAGACAAGGGAAAAGCAAAACTCTGTCACTAAGCATGCACACATGGTAAAGACAATAAGAGTTGCAGGAGGAAAAGCAAGAGCAATTACGAAGCAACAAAACAACAGGAGAACTTCCAAAACCACATCAAGCAAAAAGCACAACTTTCACCAGAGTCTAGGACACCACACCTCACAGACCAACATAGGATAAACTATAGCTGGCATGGTTAAGGCCCAGTTACACGGTACGAGGTCATGAACGATATCATTCAAACATCAAGGGTTTGGAGTCGTTCAAACCACATCGTTAGGACGACGTTGCGTGTAACACAGAGATACGACTATGATAAATCGTTGGATCGTTGATCGCAGATTTGAGAACATGTTCTCAAATCAAATGATCCACGATCAGCCAACCTACTGCATCGTTGTGTGTGACACCGCGATAATGATGTCGTTAACAACTTCTCCTATTCTCAGCAGTGAACAAGTATTGTTCGCTGGGTTGAGTGAACGATAGCTGCTCGCCACATCGTTGGTGCGTCATCCATGATATCTAGATGTGTGACATCTCACCAACGATGTAAAAAAGATGTCCTAAATAGTGATGAGCGAGCATGCTCGCAGCTACTCGGTACTCGCATGAGTATCCTGATACTCGGGATGCTTGGCGAGCACCGAGCACCTCCGAGGTGCTTGGACTCATCACTAATCATTATCGATTCGATGTGACACAAATATACAGCTCCATACAGTGCACAAAGTGAGCTTGCACCTCACAGAGAGCAGATTGATTGTTAGGGTCCCTCTGGGGGACACAGCAAGGTGTTGTATGCTGCGTCGATTTGAAAAAGCCCACCTCCCGCCCTTTCCCAGAAACACTCGTTTTATAGCGTATATGTCTGTGGGCGGAGCCTATCGCTCATTGACTTGCATTGGGCTCGGTGCTCGGGTCGAGCACACGAGCATCTCAAGATGCTCGACCCGAGCATCGAGCACCCGAGCATTTTAGTGCCTGCTCATCACTAGTCCTAATGACCGCGTGCCCATGAGATTGTTGGTGATATACTAACGATATTGAAGCGTGTAACGGTACCTTTAAAAGGATTCCAGCAACATAAATAGGAGAGGAGCACACGTGAAAGGCCTCTCCACAATATGTGATAAGAGGAGAAAGCAGACAGCAGAGATTAACTCTTGCTAATAAAGATTCAAAGTGCATAGCTCACCATGGCCTTCCTAGGCTGTTTGTGCTGGAATCCAAGCTGGTATCCAGTTTAGCCGTGAAGTAAATAGAAAAATTCCGCACAGACCGGGTATTCTGATTTAAAACTCCAATTCTTTATTCATCCATACGAATAAAACACAAGTTCTGGGGTACACAAGCCCCCCTCCCACGCCTTACGCGTTTCGGTTAGAGCACCTTAATCATAGGCATACACAGCAGTGTCTGCACAACACATATATAGGAAACTTTACATGTACACACCCCCTACCATCACCCATGTGCAATCATTTAACAATTATTCCAGAATCAAAGAGTTAACTTTTTCAGAGAGCAGGTCAAAGTTCCAAAAATATTTTTGCAGGAAAAAACCAAATCTAATATAACCTATAATATTTACAGGCTGGCCTTATATCTCTTACTACTGACTGAGTACTATATTCTATCAGGTTCGTTTTTACAGAACCTTCCTTTAGATCCATAAATAAATATACATATGTCTTACTCTACTCAGTCAGAGTAATTACAAACAATAGTCGACCAGACCAGTATTTAACAGATCATATATTAGTTTGCTAGTACATATAAGATGGAGCATAGTTATACCGTAATATTCATATATCCATAAATATGATTGAACATGACTGTATATGAATGTAAATATGAGAGATAGCTATGGTTTTTAAATCTCACAATGTTCTGCATGGGTATTTTCACACCCCTTATTCATTATTCCCATCAGTCATTATTCTTATAGGTGATGTCTGAGTAAATCTACCTAAAATACAAAAGATATGATAAAGTTTTTATAAAGTTTTTATAATAACGTTTTTGTGGCGGGGTAGGGGTTATTTATTCAGATATTAATCAACAAATGGACAGCTTATTACATTACACTCGCTTGCCCCAATCGTAGCTGCCCTCCCCATCCCTGGGACGCCGTCAGGCTCATAAGCCTAATCAGCGGCACCATAAATAAGAGGAGCTGTTTTTGTGGCGGGGTAGGGGTTATTTATTCAGATATTAATCAACAAATGGACAGCTTATCACATTACACTCGCTTGCCCCAATCGTAGCTGTCCTCCCCATCCCCGGGACGTTGTCAGGCTCATGAGCCTAATCAGCGGCACCATAAATAAGAGGAGCAGTCAATGCCGGAGCAGTCAATGCCGGAGCAAAACGGGAGGACAGCTACGATTGGGGCAAGCGAGTGTAATGTGATAAGCTGTCCATTTGTTGATTAATATCTGAATAAATAACCCCTACCCCGCCACAAAAACAGCTCCTCTTATTTATGGTGCCGCTGATTAGGCTTATGAGCCTGACGGCGTCCCAGGGATGGGGAGGGCAGCTACGATTGGGGCAAGCGAGTGTAATGTAATAAGCTGTCCATTTGTTGATTAATATCTGAATAAATAACCCCTACCCCGCCACAAAAACGTTATTATAAAAACTTTATAAAAACTTTATCATATCTTTTGTATTTTAGGTAGATTTACTCAGACATCACCTATAAGAATAATGACTGATGGGAATAATGAATAAGGGGTGTGAAAATACCCATGCAGAACATTGTGAGATTTAAAAACCATAGCTATCTCTCATATTTACATTCATATACAGTCATGTTCAATCATATTTATGGATATATGAATATTACGGTATAACTATGCTCCATCTTATATGTACTAGCAAACTAATATATGATCTGTTAAATACTGGTCTGGTCGACTATTGTTTGTAATTACTCTGACTGAGTAGAGTAAGACATATGTATATTTATTTATGGATCTAAAGGAAGGTTCTGTAAAAACGAACCTGATAGAATATAGTACTCAGTCAGTAGTAAGAGATATAAGGCCAGCCTGTAAATATTATAGGTTATATTAGATTTGGTTTTTTCCTGCAAAAATATTTTTGGAACTTTGACCTGCTCTCTGAAAAAGTTAACTCTTTGATTCTGGAATAATTGTTAAATGATTGCACATGGGTGATGGTAGGGGTGTGTACATGTAAAGTTTCCTATATATGTGTTGTGCAGACACTGCTGTGTATGCCTATGATTAAGGTGCTCTAACCGAAACGCGTAAGGCGTGGGAGGGGGCTTGTGTACCCCAGAACTTGTGTTTTATTCGTATGGATGAATAAAGAATTGGAGTTTTAAATCAGAATACCCGGTCTGTGCGGAATTTTTCTATTTACTTCACGGCTAAACTGGATACCAGCTTGGATTCCAGCACAAACAGCCTAGGAAGGCCATGGTGAGCTATGCACTTTGAATCTTTATTACGTATACTGGATATAAGCTCCCTGACCCCTACTGTATTATTGAATTAAATTATAATGGAGGCTGTTCCGGGGAATTTTGAAATGTCATATCAAGAGAGACGGAGAAGAGCGGATAATATTTTTTCTAAGGAGCCAGGCAGTGGTATTAATGGTGAGACATCAGATATAAGAGAATTATTCTCTAAACTTGAAAAATTTACCATTAGCCATCTTAAGACCTGGTGGGATTCAGTAACTTTAGAGAAATTGTGGATCATAATATGATACCAAGAGGACTGAGACTGCGGAAAGTTGCAACTACTGCATTTAATGATGCCTTTGTTGAGAAATGGAATAATACTCTAACTGAATGCTCCCTGAAACTGATGAA
The DNA here is from genome assembly GCA_033576535.1 of Allobates femoralis. Classification (NCBI taxonomy): domain Eukaryota; kingdom Metazoa; phylum Chordata; class Amphibia; order Anura; family Aromobatidae; genus Allobates; species Allobates femoralis. The sequence continues at coordinate 85,124,221 of JARQOC010000006.1, forward strand.
CTTGATTATTGAGGAGGAATCAATTAAATTGAAAAATCTGGAGGCTTCCATTAAGGAGACAGAGAGCTCATTGCAGCATATGGACAAACACTCTGAGTATGAGCCCTTGAATAAACGTTTAAGACAGAAAGTGAATGACTTGGAGATCGCAATCACCGAAGTAAAAAGGAGAAAATTTGTCAGAGACTGTAAGGACTATGACAGCAACCAGGTTTACACTTGGAAAAGGACTATTACACCTAAACCTAAATCTATCCTAAAAAGACGAGTGGAGGGAACTAATACCCCACGTGTGAGCTTTTCCACCCCGGAATATACAGATCAATCATCAGTGCCCTCATCTTCAGTGGACTCTAATCGTGGTAACCCCCCTTATCAGCCCCCAAAAAACGGAGGAGGAGGAGGGGGAGAAGGGGAAAACAGGGGAGAACCCAGATACCCCTCACGCAAGAGGAGGAGAAGGTAATGAGGACTGATAATGTGGGTGAGGATTACACTGTTTTAAACTTGTCAGCTAATGTTATCACTGCTGAACAAAAGCAAGTCTTATCTAAAGGGTTAAAATTTGTACCAACCTGCAGAAGTGATTTGTTAAGAACGTTACAAGATGTCAACAGGTTTGTCAGACTCCTTACAATTAAGAGGCATTTTTTTGAGGAGGGGAGGGAGGAAGCAGACACTCCAGATACTTCGTATATGGAGAGGTCTGTGCCCCTCTCGGCCACACTTGCAGAGCAGATAACATTGAATGCCTTAAATGATTTACAGGGGACTGAGGACTTGTGGACATCAGAGAATGAAAAAACTGACCAATGTATGCGTGTTCCTAATCCTACATATTACCCTATTGTTTCTAGATGCCCTGCTATGGATACATTCCAAAACCTAATGGAAAGAGAAATCAGGAGTTTGCTTTTGCAAGAAAATGTAAATAATGATAATCTAACTAGACCCCAGAAAAAATCTTTATGGGAACTAAAAAAGAACCCCAATATTATTATCAGACCAGCGGATAAGGGCGGTGCGGTGGTGGTGTTGGACAAAATGCTATATTACAAACAAGTTGTGGAGATGTTGTCCGACGCCACCACGTACCGCCCAATGCCGGATAACCCCACCACAAAAGTACAACAGGAGCTGGATTTAATATTAAGAGAAGGTCTGGCTATGGGGGTGATTTCTAAAAATGTTTCTGAATATCTATATGTGGAGAACCCTGTAACACCAATTTTCCATGCATTTCCTAAGGTGCATAAACAAGTCTTTCCCCCACCCCTTAGACCAATTGTGGCTGGTATAGGGGGAGTAAATGAACGTTTGTCTGAATGGATCGACAAAAAACTACAACCTTTAGTTACAAAAAATCCGGGCCACATTAAGGATACTAAACACCTATTGGGGGCCTTGGAGGATATCAAATGGGAGAAGGGCTACGAATGGTTAACTTGCGATGTTATTGCACTTTATTCCTGTATCCCACACTCACAGGCACTTTTGGCTATGTCGGAGGTCTTAAAAAGAACAGCATTATATTCTGAGGAGGAAAAATTGTTTTTTATGATGTGCATAGAACATTTGCTTAAAACAAATTTTTTTATTTTTGATTCTTCCTATTACCTCCAGGTTTGCGGTTGCCCTATGGGCGCGAGTTTTTCACCAACACTCGCTAATTTATATATGAGTATTTGGGAAAGTAAATACATATTTACCGCGGCCAATCCTTATTTGAAGGAGATTGTATGGTGGGGGCGGTACCTGGATGATGTCATCCTAATCTGGCAGACACCAGAGGTACCGCTCCCCCACCAAGAATCTAGGTTGGAGGAATTTATATGTTATATCAATGGGAATGATATGAACATCAATTTTACTCATGAAAAACAGGGCATTTCAGCAACTTTTTTGGATGTAAATCTAAGGGGGATTTAACAACAAAGGAAATTAATACCTCCCTATATAGAAAAGCTGTCAGTGGGAATTCAATCTTACACGCTGACAGCTGCCATCCAAAACATGTTATCCGTAATCTTCCCCTAGGGGAATATATCAGAGCAAAGAGGTCCTGCTCTACCAATACCTCTTTAGAATTGGAAAATAGGCGTATAGACCGACGGCTAAAAAATAGAGGCTATAAAGTATGGATGCTGAACAGGGCACGGAATATCGCTGACACAAGAACAAGGAAGTCTTTACTTGATTCTAAATATAAAAAAGGGAAGGGTGGGAACATCCCAACTTTTTCAACAGAATATACAGTTGACTACCAGGCTATTGTAGCTCTTATGCATAAATTTCTACCTATTTTACATCAGGATCAGAAATTATCCTCAATATTGGGGGAAGGTTATAGATGCGTCCCAAAGAGATCCCGCACCTTGGGTAATATTCTATCACCTAGTACTTTCAAGGAGAAGGAGTCCCAACCCACGTGGTTAAAATATACAGGTACATATAAATGCGGAGGTCGTAGGTGTACACTATGTAATCACATAGAAATAACTGATACATTTTCCAATGCTATTACTAAACAGCAATTTAGAACAAAAATGTACATAAACTGTAATTCAACCCACGTGGTTTATCTTGCTTCGTGCGAGTCATGTGACAAACATTATGTTGGCTGCACAAGCAGGGCCCTGAAAAAACGTATAGGGGAACATATAACGGCAGCAAAACCAAATAATGCAGCCAGTCGTAAAAACCTCTCGGGACTATCACGACATTTCCTTGAAATACATAGAGGGGATATTAGCGCATTAAAAATCAGGGGGATCGAACGTGTGATGCGACCAAAAAGGGGCGGGGACTGGGAGCGCATATTGCTTTGTCGCGAAGCCCACTGGATATTGTCATTGAATGTACGGTATCCGGAGGGATTGAATTACCGTACGGACATATCCCACTTCTATTAAATTCATCCTATACTGTGACATAAGTAGATATGGACCCTGGATATGACTTAAAAACGTCAAAATGAAAACTGACTCTTATACTCGTTTTGCTCCGGCATTGACTGCTCCGGCATTGACTGCTCCTCTTATTTATGGTGCCGCTGATTAGGCTCATGAGCCTGACAACGTCCCGGGGATGGGGAGGACAGCTACGATTGGGGCAAGCGAGTGTAATGTGATAAGCTGTCCATTTGTTGATTAATATCTGAATAAATAACCCCTACCCCGCCACAAAAACAGCTCCTCTTATTTATGGTGCCGCTGATTAGGCTTATGAGCCTGACGGCGTCCCAGGGATGGGGAGGGCAGCTACGATTGGGGCAAGCGAGTGTAATGTAATAAGCTGTCCATTTGTTGATTAATATCTGAATAAATAACCCCTACCCCGCCACAAAAACGTTATTATAAAAACTTTATAAAAACTTTATCATATCTTTTGTATTTTAGGTAGATTTACTCAGACATCACCTATAAGAATAATGACTGATGGGAATAATGAATAAGGGGTGTGAAAATACCCATGCAGAACATTGTGAGATTTAAAAACCATAGCTATCTCTCATATTTACATTCATATACAGTCATGTTCAATCATATTTATGGATATATGAATATTACGGTATAACTATGCTCCATCTTATATGTACTAGCAAACTAATATATGATCTGTTAAATACTGGTCTGGTCGACTATTGTTTGTAATTACTCTGACTGAGTAGAGTAAGACATATGTATATTTATTTATGGATCTAAAGGAAGGTTCTGTAAAAACGAACCTGATAGAATATAGTACTCAGTCAGTAGTAAGAGATATAAGGCCAGCCTGTAAATATTATAGGTTATATTAGATTTGGTTTTTTCCTGCAAAAATATTTTTGGAACTTTGACCTGCTCTCTGAAAAAGTTAACTCTTTGATTCTGGAATAATTGTTAAATGATTGCACATGGGTGATGGTAGGGGGTGTGTACATGTAAAGTTTCCTATATATGTGTTGTGCAGACACTGCTGTGTATGCCTATGATTAAGGTGCTCTAACCGAAACGCGTAAGGCGTGGGAGGGGGGCTTGTGTACCCCAGAACTTGTGTTTTATTCGTATGGATGAATAAAGAATTGGAGTTTTAAATCAGAATACCCGGTCTGTGCGGAATTTTTCTATTTACTTCATTAACTCTTGCTAGCCTGCCTATGAATCAGCACACATCAAGTGGACGCCCAAATCTGCCTGTGTTGATCCCAGACTCCAGGGAAACCCTCAAGCGGGATGACAGAATCTGTAATCTGAACAGAGACCAACGCGGCCATGACAGTCAGTTAAGTTTGTGCAAAATTTTGTGTGTCACATTTTATGGATATACTGTCTTGCAGTCAGTTTGACCTATAAAAATCTACAGTTTAGAGATTACTAAATTCTATGGGAGAGTGTTGTTGGAGTGGTTTGTGATCTGGAGAGAGGAGGTGAGCTGTGAATTGTGTGATCCTCTTTTATATAAATGCTAAAAACATCATTTCTACAGGACAGGATGTATCAGCCTCAGTGTGATGCTCAGTGGTCAAAGTAAAAACAGCAACACATCAGGATTATTTTAAAGCCGTTTAAAACAGTTTTTTTTATCAATACTGTACTAAAGTTTTAAGCATGTGTTGGGAAAATGCTGCAAAGTAAAAATACTTTAAAAAAAAAAAGAATTCCTATTTTTAACATTTAGTAAAAAATGCAAAGTGGATGAACATAAGCCAAATCTAAATCAATATTTGGTGCTACTGCCATTGCCTTCAAATCTATTAAAAAGCATCAGTTCTTCAAGATACTTTTATGACTGAGCCCTACATCTCACATGGGGATGAACAAATCAAGAGATGGAAATCTGCAATCCACAGGTCAGACTAGGAGAAGCACTAAATCTGACCCTGATTTGTCTCTGATAACGACGGATGTCACTCTAATGGTGGGTTTACACACACCAACTTATCTGTCCAACTTCAGACCAACTTGCTGGTTGCAGTGAAATCATGGACACATTGCTCCATTTTGTGACTGTGTACAATGGAGCAATGTTTCCATGATTTCACTGCAACCAGCAAGTTGGTCTGAAGTTGGACGGATAAGTTGGTGTGTGTAAACCCACCATTAGATTATGTAATGGCGCACCCACCCAACATCAGCTGATCCTGAGTGTCCTTACCCACACCCTCCACTATAAACAAAGTGTAACACAAAACAACAATAACTGTAAAGGAAGTGCACACAAGTAGAGGGCGAGATGCAGGGCTAAGAATGTATTTACAAAGTCATACAGGGAAGATGCAGGAAAATGGAAATAACCCAAACGACTAATGAAATATGTGAAAAAAAACAAACCCTAAAGTTAACAGAATGGGAAGAATACTGGGAAGGGAAACTCACAAACAAGCAGCAGGGAAAAACAACAGAGATAATTCACCAAGATAGTCCTTAGGCCGGCTTCACACCACGCTTTTTGAGCTGTCAGGCTGTGTCCGGTGTTTTGCAGGATGCACTGGACACAGCCTGACAGCTCCGGACAAACAGAACCGGGGGGCATATATGCCCTCTGAACCTGTTTTCTGACGGAGTCTGCAGTGTGCGGCTGCCACTGTCCAGTGCTGAAATGTCAGAATCACAGCTAGTGGGGAGCTAGCTGTGGTTCTGAAATTTCAGCCGGGAGCTCTCCAGGTGCTGAAGTTCAGCGCCAGGCGCCGCTGAAATTCAGCACCCGGCGTCCGGGAACCGGAACAATTTTATGTCGTATCCGGCGCTATCCTGCGCCCATAGACTCCCGTGTTAGGGGGCGCCAGATCGCACCGGATCTGGAAGGATCCGATTTGCTCCGATTTTTGCCCCAGACACAAAAATGCTGCAAGCTCTGATTTTGTGTAAGGGGCAAAAATCTAAATGTGCCTGATCCTCTCAGGCAGCACAAAACCGGATGGCAAATCACTGCCATCCGGCCCCATAGGAATACTATGGGGCCAAAATCACATCCGGGGCTCTCCGGGGGAGTAAACCGGACAGCCCCGGATCCCTAAAATTGTGGTGTGAAGCCGGCCTTAACTGAGGAGCAGAGGAGCTTGGAATTTAGCCAGCAATGAAAGCATGTGCATTGTGAGTATACAGTGGGTACAGAAAGTATTCAGACCCCTTTACATTTTTTACTCTTTGTTTCATTGCAGCCATTTGGTCAGTACAAAAAAAGTTCATTTTTTCTCATTAATGTACACTCTGCACCCCATCTTGACTTAAAAAAAACCCCGAAGTTTAGACATTTTTTGCAAATTTATTAAAAAAGAAAAACTGAAATATCACCTGGTCAATAAGTATTCAGACCCTTTGCTCAGTATTGAGTAGAATCACCTTTTGAGCTAGCACAGCTAGTCACAGCTAGTCCCTAGTATTTTTGGGAATGATGCAACAAGTTTTTCACACCTGGATTTGGGGATCCTCTGCCATTCTTCCTTGCAGATCCTCTCCAGTTCCGTCAGGTTGGACGGTGAATGTTGGTGGACAGCCATTTTCAAGTCTCTCCAGAGATGCTCAATTGGGTTTAGGTCAGGACTCTGGCTGGGCCAGTCAAGAATGGTCACAGGGTTGTTGTGAAACCACTCCTGTGTTATTTTAGCTGTATGCGTAGGGTCATTGTCTTGTTGGAAGGTGAACCTTCGGCCAAGTCTGAGGTCCAGAGCACTCTAAAAGAGGTTTTCATCCAGGATATCTCTATACTTGGCCACATTCATGTTTCTTTCAATTGCAACCAGTCGTCCTGTCCCTGCAGCTGAAAAACACCCCCATGATGCTGCCGCCACCATGTTTCACTGTTGGGATTGTATTGGGAAGGTGATGAGCAGTGGCAGGCTTTCTACACACATACCGCTTAGAATTATCACCAAAAAGTTCTATCTTCGTTTCATCAGACCAGATAATCTTACAGTGCTGTGCAAATTAATTGGGACAAAGCAAGTCTTTACTTGTTTTTCTTGCATTAGTTTTACTATTGCTGATAAGTGTTTTATCAGTTCTTGGTGTTGTTTTCTGTTTTCTTCCACATTTCCCTTTTCATTTTGGAGAAAACAATCCAGTTTCATTGTGTGTGCGAATTATTCTTGAAACGGTAGATTTTCTAATACCAACGGTGGAAGCGAATTCTCTTACAGTCAGACTTGTATGTTCATTAAGAGTAATAATTCTAGACCTCTTCCATGGAGTAACATCCATTTTTACAGGCACGAATCACACTGAGAGAAAAAGTACACTAAACCACTCCTCACAGAAACAAGCTCTCAACTGAAGCTGAGGGGGCAGCTAGCTGTTATTTTCTGACTTAAAACCAGTCAAACCACATTTTGTTACTCAAGGTTGTATACTCACACCTGTTCAAAGCAGTTAAAACTGGTTTGAATCACTGACTAGTAACCCCAATTTACGATTTTACTTAAAAAATGCTTTTTCCCAATTAATTTGCACAGCACTGTATTTATCATAGTCTGAGGGTCCTTCATGTGTTTTTTTGCAAACCCTATGCTGGCTTTCATATGTCTTGCACTGAGGAGAGGCTTCCGTCAGGCCACTCTGTCATAAAGGGCAGACTGGTGGAGGTCTGCTGTGATAGATGACTTTGTGGAACTTTCTCCAATCCCCCTACTGCATCTCTGCAGCTCAGCCACAGTGATCTTGGGGTTCTTATTTACCTCTCTCACCAAGGCTCTTCTCCCACAATTGCTCAATTTGGCTGGACGGCTAGGTCTAGGAAGACTTCTGGTGGTCCCAAATGTCTTCCATTTAAGGATTATGAAAGCCACTGTGCTCTTAGGAACCTTGAGTACTGCAGAAATGTTTGTGTAACCTTGGCCAGATCTGTGCCTGGCCACAATTCTGTCTCTGAGCTCCTTGGGCAGTTTCTTCTCATTTGATCTGATAAGTACTGTGAGATGTGAGGTCTTATATAGACAGGTGTGTGCTTTTCCAAATCAAGTCCTATCAGTTTAATTAAAACACATCTGGACTCCAATCAAGGAGTGGAACCATCTTAAAGAGGATCACAAGGAAGTGGACAGGATGTGACTTAAATATGAGTGTCCAAGCAAAGGGTCTGAAAACTTATGACCATGTGACATTTCAGTTTTTCTTTTTAAAAAAAAAAAAAAAAAAATTAGCAAAATGTCTACATTTCAGGTTTTTTTACAGTCAAGATGGGGTGCAGAAAGTATGTTAATGAGAAAAAAAAACTTTTTTGAATTTACCAAATGGCTGCAATGAAGCAAAGAGTGAAAAATTTAAAGGGGTCTCAATACTTTCTGTACCCACTGTAAATAGCTCTTCCCAGGATTTGATAGGGCCAACAAAAATAGGAAGGAAAAACATCTAAATTGAAATACAAAGGAAAGCGAGAGAAATAGCAGCAACTGGCCAGAGGTAAAACAGGCCATTGTCCAACAGAAAGGGAAACCGACCACACAACGAGAAGTCACTGGATCGAGCCTCGGAGTCGAGACATGATAGGTACACTTGCACAAAGTTTTTTAAGGAAGATGGCAGGGAAGTTTTTACAAAGGGTTAATTTAGCCATTTTGCACAGGTGGTGCTGTTTACACGAGCCCAATAATACAGTATAAAAAATAGGGATATACGTGTTTTTCCACAAATTTACCTGTTCTCATGGCCCTTTATAGTCACATAAAAAAGTGAGTGAGGTCTGAGATTGACAGTGATTTGCTGAATGATAGATTACCCAATACACTAATAAATTCCAACAGGTCACTTGAGTTATAAAGAAAACCAGTTAAGTCTATACAGCCAATATCACATCACAGAAAAATGAACTCCAAACCTAACTATAATAATAAACTAACTTTGATATTCACAGGGTACATTATTGTTGGCATGTTCTATTCTACATGGTTGTTCTTGGCGTTCGTCATTGATTTCCTGCCATATCTTTCTTAGTGGAGAATTTTAAAATGACTTTGTCAACAATCCTCATCAGCTATATTACTCGTTGGCTAAAAAAGTCGAAATAAAGCTACAACATAAATATTCATTTTATTACTGAATGTTCTGGGGATAAACCTAACACACTAGGCAGGTGTTTCATGTTAGCACAAGTCATCTACCTATCTAGAATACCATCTATTACTGATTGCTAAACATTTTTTTCAAAGAAGTTATAGGATTTATACCAAAAATTAACTTTTAAAGAAACGTTATGTCATTATATATTTACAGGTTTTTTCCAGCCTCAATTCTCAGTTTATACCAATGGGGATATGCGGAACTTAAGATATAAAAAGTGTGTCTAAGTATTAACAGGCAGGTAGTTGCTAACTATCTGCCTGTTCTGCCCGGCGCCATTGTCCGCTAGCACAGAGCGGTAACAGACCCTTCCTGCCGGCGATACAATGACTTTGTCAACAGAGCAGATGCTTCTTTTCTGCTGTGCTCTGTAGATGGATCAGGACAGCTGAGTCATGCTGATTGACAGCCAGCTTACTGCTGTCTAACTGGGGGAGAAGGATGTCAATCAGCATGACATTTGGCTGTCCTGTCCCATCAACATAGCAGAGTGGATGAGAAGCCACCACTCAACATCAGCGGAAGCAGTTAAATTGCTGGCATGCGCGATCTGTGATAGCTCTGTGCTGATATAAACAGGTGCTGGGCACAACAGGCAGGTAGTTAGCAACTACCTGCCTGTTAGAGCTTAGGCACTTTTTTTTAATGTTCTGGATGTACCCTTTAACATTGATGACATTGGTCATGATTAGTAAACTGGGATCCCAAAAATTATCTTCTGGGAACAATGGCTATTTGAATGAAATACTATAGGCAAATTTCTCAGCACCCCTAAAGTCTCTTACCTCTTATCTTTGTTACCTCATGACTTTCCTAACCCGTTTTTGACCAATTACTACTTAAAGGGAACATGTCAATAAGTTCAACCCTTCTAAGCCGTCTATATGGACATGTACATCATATAAAATTGTATAAAATAGTACCTGGATATCTGCAATTTAATGTTTTATTCCAGAGTAGCTTACATTTTTCTTAATATGTAAATTAGCTGTTAAGATCTATAGGCTGGAAAATAGATCTCCCTGAGAATCTACTTCTGGAGCTTTTTCTAAATGAAAAGCTGACTTTACCAGTGTGATACATGGAGTTCAGGAGAGCAGACTGTCGGTCATTACTTGTCTCACACCAATAACCCCACCCTTCATTTATAATAATGTCTGGATAAAGATTCTCAGGGAGATCAGTGTATTGCCCATAGATCTGAACAACTCATTTACATACTAAGAAAAATGTTGATTTCTCAGGAACAAGACATCGGATCTTAGATATCAAGGTATCATGACCTTGAACTGCATGACCATTTAGACAACTTATGAGGGCCCGATAAACGTATAGAGTAAGGGGCCCATGGGTACACAGCCCGCTTTTTTGACAGTTTCGGTGTTTAACTCTGAGATGGAAGCATTATATGGAATGGAATTTATATGAGTTATATGTATTTATACACATTTATGGAGGTTTGAGCTAGGCTCAGATATGGTTATACAGCGTGTGCCTGTATCAGGTTACAGGACCCTTTGTTTTTGCTGTGAGTGGCTGCAATGGGTTGCTGGTGAGGTGAGCTGTTTGCTGATTGGACAAGCGGGTGAGCGCGAAAAGTAAATTTACCTCAGAGTGCCTGGAGCTTCAAGAACACAGGACGCAGATACAAGCTCTGTAGAGAAAATTGCCATGGAAGACGTTCTCCTGGAATTGAGGAACAGACTTAACCAGGAAGGAGGTTTAGAATGGCTGAGGACATGCCTGGCAGCCCCAGCTGTAGCTACACAAGAGACTGCTACGATACCAGCAGTTGCGGAGGTGAATGAGATACCTCAGACTGCTTCACTGCAAATAACAGAGGACACAGTTCAAGGCAGTGCTTTGCTGGAGAGTGAGGAAATTTGCCTGCAGGCTTCACAGAACGAGGGAGGAAGGAGGAGGGAGGATACAACTCAAAGAAAAAGGAAAGCTAAGCCGAAATACTCCCCTCACAATTCTCCTGTCAGTAGAGGAAATGTTAAAAGAAGATGCAGCAAACTGGGAGGAGGTAAAGATACAGTTCCAATCTCAGCAAAACAAGGTACTGAGGGAAGAACTCATAAAGAGGCGAGGAAAAGGCCAGCAGCAAGACAGGAGGACATGTCACACAGAGCACAACAACCTAAGGGATCTGGTAAGATCGCCAGGCAGACTGGATTAGATGATATGATGAAAGACCAGCGCAGTTTGAATGTGGGGTATGCTAGTAATGATGTACCTGTACACTTGCCTACTGATGCTGCAGGGATGGCTCAGGGGGGTACGGAAGGGGTTCCTCCGGCATTTAGCCCGACATATGTATCTCAAGCATGGGCTATCGCACCCTCTTCCTCAGGGGAGGACTCCGAGCACTCGTACAGGTCAGTTTCAATGTCCAGCCATAGACCTACTAGGGTTAACAAACCTAGGGGGATATCGGCACCTGCGTTGTTGGATATGGGTGAAATCCAATCCACTTCCTTACTGGATCATGCTTCGTTACAAGCATGGATTAATCAAGCGGTGTCATCAGCTTTAGCATTGGAAAAAGCTAATAGCGGTGCAGGTGCTGTGAGTGGCCCTGTGACCAAACCATCTGGAGTTGCTGAATGTTTTTTGAAGGAAGCCCTAACTTGTTATATGTCACCGTTGGGTTTCCATCTTAATAGTGCAGTTAAGGACAAAATTTGGCAACATGAGTATGTTGATGTCTTTTCATTGTTGCCATCTAATAGATCTACTTCTAGCTTTGCACAGGATAGGAGAGAAGATAGACAGGAGATGGATAGTAAGAAGAAACGTCCGTATCGGTCCTTTCAGAATTGGCTTCAGGCCTTTTCAATTTATTCGGCAGTTTTGGGGGAGAAGGAACCTCAGCTTTGCTCTCGTCTTTTCCAGCATTTAGATATAGTGCTCGAGGCATATAACAAATTTTGCTGGAGGAGCTTGGCTGCAATATGACGAGGCCTTCCACCAAAAACTATCGGTGCACCCTGCAGTTCAATGGGGAGCCAAGGATGTAGGCTTGTGGGTTAGCCTGATGCTACCACAACGAACCATATCAACAAGAACCACTGGGCAGTCAACGCCTAAAAAAGGCATATGTTTCGCATTTAACGATGCGGGGTGTAAGTGGCCACAGACCTGCCGCTTTCTTCACGAATGTTCATTCTGTGGCAGGGCCCATACCGCAGTTAAATGTTTCAAAAAACAGAACTTTGAGGCGGGAGCTGGAAATGTTAGGGAGGCAGGGGCAAAAGGGCAGGACTCCAGTGATCCTAGCCGCCCTACAACCTTACCTAGACAGGTATCCCGATCAGGAGAAGGCTCCTCTCATTAGGAGCAGTTTTCAGTTAGGTTTTTGGGTACCTTCGTTCCATGGCCCCGGATGTACCATCCACGAGAATCTTTCATCGGTCAAACTCCATCACGATTCTACTTCAACAGAAAAAAGAAACTTTTTTCTCCAGGAATGATTTAAGAAATTATATCAAGATACAAATAAATTCCAAATCTTTATTTATATTTCATAATTTCCAATATTTAAAATATTTAAAATATTAGACAGAGCATTCCCTCATAAGGGACAAGTCATATTACAGCAACGACAGTATATATTACATAGTACATGAAAACACTCAACAAATCATCCTATTACCATAGTGCAGCATCTACTTATACTTAGTGTTACATCCACTATTGGCAGGATCTAAAGGACTCAAAGATGTATAAGCCAGAACTTTCCATCTGAAATAGCCACATGTAAAATCTCACTCTCTCCTATTATTACGGCCCCCATCCAATCATATTATGCCACATAACATTGCCGTGCACACATCTAATAATGGCGCCGATCCAATCACAACGCGCTCCTTTAGCTCCACCCACCCGCGGCATGACGTGCGTTGCACAGTCATCATTGTCGCACGTGAAGGCGTGCTCAGAACGTCAATGCGATTACGGACATGTGCACTAGAGTTGTGAGCGGCGATATAGAAAGCTTCCCTGCTGTTATGGCAACCATCACATGATTAATCATGTGATGTCTCCCAGCATCTCAATGTAAACAAACCTCCGTGACCATTACTATTTACCTCCTAAATTCATATATACTAAGAAAAATTAATATCCAAAGGAACTAGATTTATATCTAACATATTACAATTCATAACCCTAAATAATTATTACTGATAATAAATACAAAGTCATTATAAATGTGCATTAATCAATAAATATATGTAAAGTAACATAGTGATGACTACCCTAATCCTAATTTATTATTCAAAATATAAAAGGAGATTTAATCAACACTATCAGCCTATCTAAATAATACATCTCATATAGATAGAATTTGTATCAATATTTTAAAGTGCTAACGTGCTATTTTACCCTATATACAGAATTAACCAATAAATTACAAAAAAAATTTTTTTTTAAATAATAAGTAAATATGCAAATCCTGAAAATTCAGGTATACAAAAACAAACAACTAGTGTAATTCAGTTCCTATATAAATATGACAATATAACAATATAACATCATGACAATCATTTTCCTTTTCTTCTGCCTTCACGTGCGGCAGTGATGACTGTGCAACGCACGTCATGCCGCGGGTGGGTGGAGCTAAAGGAGCGCGTTGTGATTGGATCGGCGCCATTATTAGATGTGTGCACGGCGATGTTACGTGGCATAATATGATTGGATGGGGGCCGTAATAAAAAGCCCACTGACACTCATTGTAACCATGCCCCCCGGAAGAAGCGAGGTGCGAAACGGACGTAGGGGAGAAGGGACCTCATTACAGCACAGCGGTTGATATCAGGTACATGCTCTAACTATCCAATAGGGCAGGGGTGGGGAACTCCAGTCCTCGAGGGCCGCAAACAGTTCAGGTTTTCACGATTTCCTTAGTATTGCACAGGGATTGGAATCATCACCAGTGCAAGTGATTATGTTATCACCTGTGCAATACTAAGGAAATCCTGAAAACATGCACTGTTTGCGGCCCTCGAGGACTGGAGTTCCCCACCCCTGCAATAGGGTCTGGACGGCTGATTGGGCATTAGATCGTATTATTAGCCACTTAGTAATACTATAGGTATTTTGCCTAGGAGAGAGTGAGATTTTACAGGTGGCTATTTAAGATGGAAAGTTCTGGCTTATATATCTTTGAGTCCTTTAGATCCTGCCAATAGTGGATGTAACACTAAAGGGGGTGTCACACGCGTCAATGTCGTCAGCGAGATGATCGCTGACGACATTGACGGCTGATTGCTGGTGAGCTGTCACACAGACAGACTCACCAGCGATCAATTGACCAGTGACATCATGGAAACGATTTAAATATCGTTTCCACGATGTCCTGCTCCCGCTGCCAGCCTGCTGGAAGCGGGAGCAAGCTGGTCTCCAAGGTAAACTGCGGGTAACTAGGCAGCGCGGGCTGCCTAGATACCCGACGTGTACCTTAGTTACCAGTCTCCTCCGCTCACCGGGTGAGCGGAGGAGGCTGGTAACTAAGGTACACGTCGGGTATCTAGGCAGCGCGCGCTGCCTAGTTACCCGCAGTGTACCTTGGATACCAGCTCCCAGCGCTTGTGAGAGGCGCTGGGAGCTGGAATATCGCTAGTCCCGGTGTCACACGCAGCGATGCTGCGTGTCCACCGGGCGACAATCGCCAGGTTTCTGAGCTGGTTCTGAAACCTGGCGATCATCAACCAGCGATTTATCGCTGGTTGATGCAGTATGTCACACGCGTCAATATCGCTGCAACGTCACGTGCAGCCGATATCGTGCAGGCGATATTGACGCGTGTGACACCCCCTTGAGTATAAGTAGATGCTGCACTATGGTGATAGGATGATTTGTTGAGTGTTTTCATGTACTATGTAATATATACTGTCGTTGCTGTAATATGACTGGTCCCTTATGAGGGAATGCTCTGTCTAATATTTTAAATATTTTAAATATTGGAAATTATGAAATATAAATAAAGATTTGGAATTTATTTGTATCTTGATATAATTTCTTAAATCATTCCTGGAGAAAAAAGTTTCTTTTTTCTGTTGAAGTATATGTCATTTGGAGTGACTACATTTAACAGGGAGTTTATTTTAGCGATTTTTTCCGTCACGATTCTGTTAGAGATTATATTTGTAAAGAGTTATCCCTAGGTCGTGTTGCGGGACCTTTTCATTGCCCGCCTTTCAGGGATTTCCGCATCTCCCCGTTAGGTATCGTGCCAAAAAAGGAAACAGGTTCTTTCAGGGTAATTCACCACTTATCTTTCCCTGATGGGTCTTCCCTGAATGATGAGGTTGCGGAAGTTTTACCTAGTATGTCTTACACTTCTTTTGATAAGGCAATCGATCAGTTGAAACGATTTGGTAGAGGTGCACTATTGGCCAAGACTGACATAAAGTCAGCTTTCAGGCTTTTACCGGTTCACCCTGAAGGCTTTAATTCGTTGGGTTTTCATTTTGATGGCTGTTTTTTCTTTGACAGGTGCTTACCTATGGGGTTTTCTTTTTCATGTTTTTATTTCGAAGCGTTCTCCACCTTTTTGGAATGGGCCACTTCTTTTGTTCAGCCCAATGGCCATATATTGCATTATTTGGACGATTTTCTTTTTATTGGACCTCGGGACAGCGATATTTGTTTTTCTTTAATTTCCGGGTTTTGCCAGTTGATGAAGTCCTTCGGGATCCCGTTGGCAGCAGACAAGACTGTCTTGCCTTGCCAATCCTTGGAATTTCTCGGGATCAGAATTGATTCTGGCAACATGATAATGAGTTTACCTTTGGAGAAGAGAAATAACATCAAGCTTAAGATTTGGGAGATACTGAAAAAAGAGAAAGTAACCCTTAAAAATTTGCAATCTCTCCTCGGCAGCTTGAACTTCGCTTTGAGGATACTACCTATGGGTAGGGCATTTTGCAGGAGACTTTATGATGCGTCAAAAGGTATTTGATCTCCCAACGATCATATAAGGGTTTCTGCATCAATGAGGGACGACCTGTTGGTTTGGGCTCGTTTTTTTAGATCAGTTCAACGGGAAATGTTTCATTCAAGAGGTTTTCACCCCCGCTTCCAACTTATGTTTCTTTTTTGATGACACTGATCTCACCTCACTGCGTATCTCATGTGGTCCGGAGGTTATTGATCAAGAATGGCCTTTATGGTGGAGTACCTCTAACCCGGGTTTCAGCTTTACCTCTTGTAAAGTTTTTGCAGTCTTGGCCGGCTTGACGACTTGGGAAAGCTTGTTCCGGAACCGCCGTATACTTATGCAATCTACGGATGCGGGTCTGGTAATGTCAATGAACTTTTTATCATCAAAAAGCGGCTGTGTTAATTCTTTATTGAGACATATTGTATTTCGTTGCCTGGCGTCCAATATTTTGACTAAAGGGGTTCTCATTCCTTCTTCAGATATTGATTCCGTTTTATTTATGTCCCCCCAGAACACAACCGGAGCCGAGGAGGCAATTCATGCGAAGGCTCAAGAAACAATTTCAGTCCCTGTTCACCTTTGGGAATTTTTACGGAAGGCATAGCGAGGAATATTATGAATTCGGTAGCCAGTTCTACTTGGGCTGTGTGAGGCACCGCCGGCATGATCCTCATGGCCGGGGCGCATCACATGCAGGATCAAGGTATGATCCTGTGCACACTGGCTGGTTTGACTGATAATGCTGTGTGAACCAACTTTGAACACAAGGTTTCATGAGCCTAATGAGCGGCAGTGAGAGGGGAAGCCGTGGTTGACCCGTGGACGCTGGTCCGGGCGTGGTTCACCACACGTCCGGGAAGGGGCCCGTGGGGATGCCTGGTGGAACCTGTGACACAGGTAGCGAGACCTGGATCCGTGCCCGGTAAGAAAAGCAGTTCCTGAATGATTGCGTGAACTGTGCACCTTGGGTGTAAATCATGCTAGGCGAGTGTAGCCGCCATTAGGTCCAGTGAAGGACCTGTTGAACCTTATAAGTACTGTATGGCTTTTTAAAAGACCCAGCGAGTGAATGGAGCCCTATAGGGGCCGATGTATGAAGAGTGCCAGGCGGGCATAGACCGCTTTTGGGTCCGAGTCAGAGCACTCAGTTAAAGGACCTGATGAACCGGATTGTATGTAGCCCTTCGGGAGGCGATTGTATGTAGCCCTTCGGGAGGCGATTGTATGTAGCCCTTCGGGAGGCGATTGTATGTAGCCCTTCGGGAGGCGATTTTATGTAGTGTGCCAGGCGGGCATAGACCGCCTTTGGGTCCGAGTCGGAGTACTCAGTTAAAGGACCTGATGAACCGGAATGTGTGTACGAGAGGTCAGAAGCAGGGGTTAGAAGGGCTCCCGTACTGGGTAACGTGTGGTTCACCTCACAGGTTACTAGGGTTTGCCAATCCCTGTTCTGAGCCCAGAGGAGCCACAGTCCATGGATGTGTATGATGGGCTGTGAGCGAGTGAAAGGACGTGTGTGGTCCATGGTGGCTTATAGGATGGATCACATATGGTATGGAAGAACCCGGTCAGGCTGGAGTCCTGATTCCGGGGTAGTATGAAGCTGGGGAAATAGAGCCAGGCGGCTGGTTCCGCCAATGGGACCCATAGGGCCCATTGATATGGTACTTGATGTTAAATGTATGTGAAATGTATATAGGCCGGAGGCCGTAGCCACCACGGGAGCTGTTAGTAGAGCTCCAATGGGGACAGAGAGTCGTGGTTACAGGTCCCGGGTTACTATAAGCGTTATGTGCAATATATGTATTATGTAATGTTATATGTAAATGTATGATGTGTTTATGTATGGTGTTGTAATCAATGTGATATGTGTCAAACATGCTACCCGGGTTATGTTATTAATATGTGAAAATAAACGGGTAGACATTGGTTAAACTTATAAACACGTGTTTGTTGTCGTTATGCAAGCGGGTTCCCCGGTTGCTACCTCACATATGGTGGAGAATGCGGGCATGCCAGCCCGCTGAGTGAGAACAAGGATAACTCGGGGGTGGTACAGCCGAGGGCTGTGGTATAGTGGCACCTGATATGAACATTCTTATATGGACAATTCTGATTGGTGCACTGTAAATGGACTTGGTTGCTATGGGCGACCGCACGACGCACCCTAGCATCTGGCCGGTGACCTGGCGAGGTCACGAAGACGTCGCACTCAAAGTACCGGGCGGCCCTAGGGGTCCCGAAGACAAAGTCGGCGTGATCAAGGTTTCGGTGGCCTGAGGGGTCACGAAGTTGCCAAGACAGCGCCACTTCCGGATTCTCATAGGACTCTATGAACTGTGTTTGCCCCTGCTGGTTTAAGCAAGGAGGGGGGAGGTTGGACAGGAGTCACAGGTGTACAAACCGGGAGCGGTGCCACAAGGTGTTGTATGGTGGCCCGGCTCCTATGGCAGTGTGTTCATTCCCCACTGGTCTGAACAAGGAGGGGGGAGGTAGGACACGGTTTACCGGTGTCCTAGGTGTACAATCCGGCAGTGTGTTTAGCCTTTATCCACAGGTGTGAGCAACGCTGTCGCCCGACTCCTATGGCAGTGTGTTTAACCCCTACCCACGGGTGTAAACAAGGAGGGGGGTATGTGAGGCACCGCCGGCATGATCCTCATGGCCGGGGCGCGTCACATGCAGGATCAAGGTATGATCCTGTGCACACTGGCCGGTTTGACTGATAATGCTGTGTGAACCAACTTTGAACACAAGGTTTCATGAGCCTAATGAGCGGCAGTGAGAGTGGGATGAGATCGAGGAAGCCCTAAGGAAAAGGGATGTAAGGGCTGAGTGCTGACGACCCGGAACACAGGGAGTTAACCTGAGCTGTGTGAAAGGCTGATTACCGGCAGCTAAGGGGGTGTGTCCATATGGGAGTGGCTGGCACGATAAGAGGCAGCCAGCTGAGTGATTGAGAGATGAGATCTATTTTCAGCCAGACATCAGCCTGAGAGGATTTGGGCTGATTACCAGCCTGAGAGCTGAGCAGAGCCAGTCTGTGTGAGGGACTGGGAGTGCCAGTCCATGCCGCCATGTTGAGATGGTGAAGGAAGCATGCTAGCTCCATGCCGGTGCCAAGGTCCGCGGTTGTGACAGCACCTGGAGGGGGAAGCCGTGGTTGACCCGTGGACGTTGGTCCGGGCGTGGTTCACCACACGTCCGGGAAGGGGCCCGTGGGGATGCCTGGTGGAACCTGTGACACAGGTAGCGAGACCCGGATCCGTGCCCGGTAAGAAAAGCAGTTCCTGAATGATTGGGTGAGCTGTGCACCTTGGGTGTAAATCATGCTAGGCGAGTGTAGCCACCATTAGGTCCAGTGAAGGACCTGTTGAACCTTATAAGTACTGTATGGCTTTTTAAAAGACCCAGCGAGTGAATGGAGCCCTATAGGGGCCGATGTATGAAGTGTGCCAGGCGGGCATAGACCGCTTTTGGGTCCGAGTCAGAGCACTCAGTTAAAGGACCTGATGAACCGGATTGTATGTAGCCCTTCGGGAGGCGATTGTATGTAGCCCTTCGGGAGGCGATTGTATGTAGCCCTTCGGGAGGCGATTGTATGTAGCCCTTCGGGAGGCGATTTTATGTAGTGTGCCAGGCGGGCATAGACCGCCTTTGGGTCCGAGTCGGAGTACTCAGTTAAAGGACCTGATGAACCGGAATGTGTGTACGAGAGGTCAGAAGCAGGGGTTAGAAGGGCTCCCGTACTGGGTAACGTGTGGTTCACCTCACAGGTTACTAGGGTTTGCCAATCCCTGTTCTGAGACCAGAGGAGCCACAGTCCATGGATGTGTATGATGGGCTGTGAGCGAGTGAAAGGACGTGTGTGGTCCATGGTGGCTTATAGGATGGATCACATATGGTATGGAAGAACCCGGTCAGGCTGGAGTCCTGATTCCGGGGTAGTATGAAGCTGGGGAAATAGAGCCAGGCGGCTGGTTCCGCCATTGGGACCCATAGGGCCCGTTGATATGGTACTTGATGTTAAATGTATGTGAAATGTATATAGGCCGGAGGCCGTAGCCACCACGGGGGCTGTTAGTAGAGCTCCAATGGGGACAGAGAGTCGTGGTTACAGGTCCCGGGTTACTATAAGCGTTATGTGCAATATATGTATTATGTAATGTTATATGTAAATGTATGATGTGTTTATGTATGGTGTTGTAATCAATGTGATATGTGTCAAACATGCTACCCGGGTTATGTTATTAATATGTGAAAATAAACGGGTAGACATTGGTTAAACTTATAAACACGTGTTTGTTGTCGTTATGCAAGCGGGTTCCCCGGTTGCTACCTCACAGGCTGCTTATACATCTGCTTGGGAAACGTGGTGTTTTCATTGTCATATTTGAGGTGTGAGGAACCACCAAGCGGACGTCAATATTATTTTACAATTTATTAATAGTCTAATATCAAAACAGTGTAGTTTTTCTAATATTCATAAGACTTTGTCTGGGATTTCATTTGTTTTGAAATTATACGGTAACCCGTCAATTTTTAGTTTTTTCGCGGTCCAGCAAGTTTTAAAAGGATTAAAGAAGAAGCATTTTCGACCCGATACTAGGAGAGCTATTTCAGCGGAGCTCCTGACAAAATTTTTCTCGGTTTTACCATCTATTTGTTTTGATGAATTTGAGGTGACCCTATTTAGGGCTTGCTTCAGCCTGTCTTTTTTTGGTGCTTTCAGAATAAGCGAGCTGGTTAGCAGAAATAGATCTTCTCAATCCGGTTTACCATTCGATGACTTTACTATCCATGGCAATTCTTGTGACATCTTTCTAAAAAGGTCCAAAACAGACCAATTCGGCAGGGGTACTACCACCCATCTCAGATCCCTTAGTGATTGCGTTATTTGCCCAATAAATAACCTTCAGTCTTGGGTTAAGATCAGACCAACCGTGGGTACAAACTTATTTATTCATAAGGACGGTTCACCTTTAACTATTTTTCAATTCAATTCCGTGTTGAAGAAATATCTATCGTCTCTGGGATTAGCAAACTCTAGAATTTCCGCCCATTCATTCAGGGTGGGCGCAGCCACTGTGGCATCAATGGCTGGTTTATCGGATGATCATATAAGAAAGATAGGTAGATGGTCGTCTAACAGAATGAAACTTTATATCAGACCTAATACTTTAGTCTAATTTTTGAATTTTGGTGTGATTACAGGTCATAAAGCAGTATGGATAATAGGAGACTCATTAGTATATTGGGCAAAAAGAAGAGCCGAAAAGAGGATTTATTCCTTGCAATCTTTCCTTTCAGCACGACCAACTCTCTGTCACCTGGTTCGGCAGGAGAGGGATGTCTTGGGACGATCTGGTGCCATTATTTTTCCAATTGTGCGATAAGACCTGCCCACCTGATTTAGTTATCGTGCACTTAGCAGGAAATTATATCGGGAAATTCAGGACTCTAGACTTAATTTGGAAAATGAAGCAGGATTTTCAGTTATTAAAGGATAATTTTAGGGTGGTAGATTTTGTATTTTCTGAGATAGTCCCTCGTATGACATGGCATGACCCTAAGGTCAAATATGCGGACAGAATACGTAAAAGAGTTAACAGGTCAATGGAAAGATTCATGCCGTCAATTTTGGGCTGTTCTTTTAGGCATAGAGATCTTGAAGGCTATTTGCCGGGCTTTTACAGACGCGACGGCATCCACTTAAGTGATGTGGGAGCAGATTTATTCAATCTAAATTTACATAGTGTGATTGATAATTGGTTGTTTGGTTTGGGGGGGGCTTAACGCTTCTCGTTATGCCTGTTTGGGGAATTTCTTCACCCGCAAAAGAAGCGGGATGTTCAAGTATCAATGTTTTTTTATATTTTTACTATTTATGATGGAGGTTTTCCCATCTTTTCGTTTAACAGTTATTATTTCTTATGTTTAAAGAACTTTAAGTAAATGCCTTACGGCCAATTTCAACCACAATTAAAGAGTTTTGCTATTTATTCAGATAAGGTTATTTATTAATAGAAGTCGGGTTTGTGTCCCCATGAGGGGCCCGATAAACGTACAGAGTAAGGGGCCCATGGGTACACAGGCCGCTTTTTTGACAGTTTCGGTGTTTAACTCTGAGATGGAAGCATTATATGGAATGGAATTTATATGAGTTATATGTATTTATACACATTTATGGAGGTTTGAGCTAGGCTCAGATATGGTTATACAGCGTGTGCCTGTATCAGGTTACAGGACCCTTTGTTTTTGCTGTGAGTGGCTGCAATGGGTTGCTGGTGAGGTGAGCTGTTTGCTGATTGGACAAGCGGGTGAGCGCGAAAAGTAAATTTACCTCAGAGTGCCTGGAGCTTCAAGAACACAGGACGCAGATACAAGCTCTGTAGAGAAAATTGCCCACCCGCCCACCTATGGAGGCTTATCAAGACTGGATTGAAGTCAACTTCACTTTCCTGTCGTAAGGCTTTACTTGAAGGGGAATTTCTTCACCCGCAAAAGAAGCGGGATGTTCAAGTATCAATGGTTTTTTATATTTTTACTATTTATGATGGAGGTTTTCCCATCTTTTCGTTTAACAGTTATTATTTCTTATGTTTAAAGAACTTTAAGTAAATGCCTTACGGCCAATTTCAACCACAATTAAAGAGTTTTGTTATTTATTCAGATAAGGTTATTTATTAATAGAAGTTGGGTTTGTATCCCCATGGTGGGTTTATACCCAAGGATATCGTTAACGATATCCTTAGAATAGTCACGTGTCTGAAATCGTACGAACGATATGTATATATCGTTCGTGTGTTGTCACACACAAGGATATCGTTAGCGATGTTAACTTTGGCACCTCTCCAAAGTTGGACAGAAAATGTTATGTCCAATGTCCAAAAAGCAAAGCAATGGCGGTACAATAATGTGCCAGCGCTGTGACAGCAGCACTGGCACATTATTGTATGCAAAAGTTATTAATAAACATTTATTTAAAAATGCAGTCATTTAGTTTACATGTAAAGCCGCTCCTGCAGCTCTGTGGTACCTGTCGGCACAGAGCTGCAAGAGCGGCTATGAACCCGGTGTTTAAGGGGTTAATATTACTGGCTACATGGCCCCAGAGAGTGGCCACATTCCCCTGGAGCCATGTGGCCCAAAACATTGTCAGTGCAGGGGTTAAATCATGTACCGTATTTTTCGCTTTTTAAGACGCACTTTTGTTCCCCCAAATTCTGGGGGAAAGTGGGGGGTGCGTCTTAAAAAACGAAGGTACGGTGCAGGGGAGAGTGGGGGCAGCTCTGGACTGTGTTCGGAGGCTGGGGCGGACTGGCTGCGGGCTGTAGGAGGCAGCGGGAGGTCACGTGACCCCCGCTCATTAACTCATTTAATATGCACTGCACTGCCGCTGTCCATCACCTCGGTGCTGAAGCTAGCGCCGAGGTATGGACAGGGGAGCAGGGCATATTAAATGTCCCTGCAGTCCCCCCATGCTGCTGGGCATAAAATAACAAACATTTTATACTTACATCTCCGGCGCTTGCCTCAGTCTTCAGTGCCTCTCTCCCTGACTGCCGCAATCACCCTCCGAGGTCACGGAGAAGCCGGTCATGTGATCGGGCGCACACTGATGACATCACCCGCCCTGCAGTCATCAGTGTGCGCCCGATCACATGACCGGCTTCTCCGTGACCTCGGAGGTAAGATTGCGGCAGTCAGGGAGAGAGGCACTGAAGACTGAGGCAAGCGCCGGAGAGGTAAGTATAAAATGTTTGTTATTTTGTGCCCAGCACCAGAGGGGGGCCCCCAGCACCAGAGGGGGACCCCCGTGCCCAGCACCAGAGGGGGACCCCCGTGCCCAGCACCAGAGGGGGACCCCCGTGCCCAGCACCAGAGGGGGGCCCCCAGCACCAGAGCGGGACCCCCGTGCCCAGCACCAGAGGGGGACCCCCGTGCCCAGCACCAGAGGGGGGCCCCCAGCACCAGAGGGGGACCCCCGTGCCCAGCACCAGAGGGGGGCCCCCGTGCCCAGCACCAGAGGGGGACCCCCGTGCCCAGCACCAGAGGGGGGCCCCCGTGCCCAGCACCAGAGGGGGACCCCCGTGCCCAGCACCAGAGGGGGGCCCCCGTGCCCAGCACCAGAGGGGGGCCCCCGTGCCCAGCACCAGAGGGGGGACTTGTGCCAGCCCTGCGGGGCATGTACCAGCCCTGGGGGATGTGTGAGAGCCCTGGGGGGGCATGTACCAGCCCTGGGGGATGTGTGAGAGCCCTGGGGGGCATGTGCCAGTACTAGGGGATGTGTGAGAGCCCTGGGGGGCATGTGTCAGCCCTGGCGGACGTGTGCCAGCCATAACCAGAATAAGGGGGCCATATCTAGGATGGGGGAGCTATATCCAAAGATGAGGACCATGTACCAGGAAGAGGGGGCTATGAGAGACATATACCCTATATGATTTGTAAGACGGACACTGACATTATAAGATGGACCCCATTTAACATTAAAAAATATTTTTTTCTCTTTTCCTTCACCAAATTTGGGGGTGCGTCTTATAATCAGGTGCGTCTTATAAAGCGAAAAATACGGTATTTAGCAGAAGCCGCACTATGTCGGCTCTGCTAGATTCAATCATTAAAAGCTGGCGTGTATGAAGCCGGTGTTTAATGGGTTAATTAAACTGAGCTACATGGCCCCAGAGATTGGCCACACTCCCCTGGAGCCATGTAGCTAAAAACATTGGCAGCTCAGGGGTTAAAGTAGCCACTTTGCAGAAGCCGCACTATGTCGGCTGTTAGAATTCTGTATTAAAAGCCGGCGGCTCCTGTCATTTGACAGTGCGCCGTGAAAATGTACTAAACAGCTTCCTGAATAGGGAGCTGTCCAGGTTACTAACACTAAATGCGTTCAGCACCCGTCGCTCTCCAAAGTGCTAAGCGCTGCAGCACTAATAGCTATGGCAGCACACATTGAAACTCCAGTGCGCTGGCCATAGCTATTAGTGGTAAAGTGCTCAGCACCTCGGAGAGTGACGGGTGCTGAACGCATTTAGCGTTAGTACCCTAGACAGCTCCCTATTCAGGAAGCTGTTTAGTAAATTTTCATGGAGCACTGTCAAATGACAGGAGCCGCCTGCTTTTAATGCAGGATTATAGCAGAGCCGACATAGTGCGGCTTCGGCAAAGTGGCTGCTTTAACCCCTGAGCTGCCAATGTTTTTGGCTACATGGCTCCAGGGGAGTGTGGCCAATCTCTGGGGCTATGTAACTCAGTTTAATTAACCCATTAAACACCGGCCTCATACACGCCGGCTTTTAATGATTGAATCTAGCAGAGCCGATATAGTGCAGCTTCTGCTAAATACATGATTTAACCCCTGTGCTGACAATGTTTTGGGCTACATGGCTCCAGGGAGTGTGGGCACTCTCTGGGGCCATGTAGCTCAGTATTATTAACCCCTTAAACACCGGGTTCATAGCCGCTCCTGCAGCTTTGCGCAGACAAGTAGCACAGAGCTGCTGGAGTGGCTTTACATGTAAAATCACTACCTAAAATGTATTTATTCCAGGTTTTTAATAAAATGACAGCGGCAGAAATAGAAGTCTTTTAAACGATATCGTTCAAAAGTCTTCACACTGAATGATGTGGCACATCGTTCGGACGTTAATTGGATGACGAACGATATATTTGAGGTCAGGATCTCTAATCTTGGATGAACGATCTAACGATCTTTTCATCTATATCGTTCATTTACACACAAGGATGCACAAACGATATCTTTGGAACGATCACATATCTGTGACGTTTCAAGGATATCGTTCAGGATATCCTTGTGTGTAAACCCAACATTAGGAGAGTTGATCTGACTGACAGATTCCCTTTAAAGAGCGCCAATCACTTGCCAAAAATATACAGTTGTTTTACCTGGTGAAAATACGGCTGTTTTAAATCTAACATTTTTTTTTCATCTTGCGTCTCTCCAATCCTGATAAATCACTGTCTTTACCCTGTATGTAAATCTAGTATTTTTAGCCATGTGGCTAAATAATAGCAGCAGTTATACCAAGTAAAAATTGACATATTAATGGCAAATAAGGCTGCCACTAGGAATTTCAGGGCCTTTTACTGACAAAATTTTGGGGCTACCCTGAGACTCTACCCAGACTCCTCCCCAGCTCTCTGCCTCCACCCAAACATACATACATTCACATATATATATATATATATATATATATATATACGGTATATATATATATATATATATATATATATATATATATATACGCTGTACTGTGTGTGTATATATATATATATATATATATATATATATTATAATATATATGCATATATATAGATATTTATATATCCACATATAAACACTATTGAGACTGCTGCAGGGTGTATACACAATGGCTGTATACACAATAGAGACTGCTGCAGGTTGTATACACACTAGAGAAGACACAAGAGTCTTCTGCTGGCTGTATACACATAAGAGAATACACAATGGAGACTGCTGCAAGCTGTATAAACGATAGAGACTGCTGCAGGGTGTATACACAATAGAGATGGCTACTAGCTGTATACAGAAAAGAGACTGCTGCAGGCTGTATACACAATAGAGACTGCTGTTAGCTGTATACACATTGGAAACTATACACAATAGAGACTGCTGCAGGATGTATACACACATATTAGATAGAGATTGCCAGCTGTATGCACATTTGAGACTGCCAGCCATATTCAGATTCAAGACTGTTGGCCATATACACATTTGAGACTGCCGGCTGTATGCACACTAGAGACTGATGGCTGTATACACATTAGAGATTGATGCTTGTATATCTTGTATACACAGCACTATACAGTATATACAGGTCCACACTATATACATACAATATATACAGACACACTGTAATACAGTATGTAGTGAGTACCTGTATATACAATATAGTGCTGTGCAGTGACAGGCACACACACAGCCACAGTCAGACAGATACTAGACACACAGATACACATACACATATACATCACACTCACCACCACAGGACCTGTAATGATGTCGCATGGAGGGGAGGAGTGAGGGGTCACATGATCGGCTCAGGGAGGGATCAGGGATATGATGAAGATAATGGCTGTCTCGGGATGTACACCTATCAACCCTGATTAGTCTGAGTGGGACCCTGCTTTGATGAAATAGTCCACCCTCTGCACGTCCATGGCTCTACCCCCTGCATGCTTACCGGACCCCTCTGCTTCAGTCCCTGATGGCGGTCCTGATGGTAAATAAGACAACATTGAGACATGATTTTTATAGGGAATCTGTCAGCAGTGTTTAGCTATGTAATCTGTGGACAGCATGATGTAAGAGTTAAAAAACAAAAAGCAAGTATGTTTTTCTTATCAGGGTCTGTGCAATTATTTACTTAAACTAATGGCTTTATTATCCTGTGATTAACATTGAAGGACTAGGAAGTCATGCTCGTGGAAGTCCAACACACCTCCTTCTGTGATTGACACCTTACTGTTAATACACAATCTCTATAGAGAGCCTGGTGAGGACGGGGGCAGCTATCTCAGCTCTGCTCTGTCCCTGAAAATAAATTCTTTGATTGTGTGAGAAAGGCTTCACCCAGTAATCTATGTGATACTTTGTTGGATTCAGAATTTTCTTGCCTACATTAGGTTAATGCCAAATGAGAAAAAGCAGCCACTAATCACTAGCAACAGTCAAACTAAACTCTTTCAGGATAGTTCACACCTAAAAAAGATGCTGTCACCTAGACTATTATATAGCACTTCTAAGCTCACTCACACGAGCGTATAACACAGATGAGGGCTAGCTGATAAAACTGACCAATATTAGACTATGGGACCATAGCTCTTTTGCTTTTTTCTTGCATGAGAGAATCTACAGCCGTGTGAGCACAGTCTAATAGTATTATTACCATATATAAATTAGCACAATACACCAGTGCTTCTATTAACATACAATAAAATAAGACTAGTGATGGGCGAACCCGAACTGTAAAGTTTGGGGTCCGTACCGAACACCTAGTCTTAGGGCACAGATCTCGAACACAGACTTTCCTAGGAAGTCCGTGTTACAGTTTGGGTCTGGGGGCAGGGGAGCTGTAAAAATAAAGAAAATAATTATTAATCAGCATTATACTTACCGCATCCCACGGCCCTGCTGTCCAATTGCGTCTACTTCCGGTGTTGCTCATTATCTAGATATTCACTGCAGAAGAGGCAAACTGAGCAAGCAGAGCTGAAGATGTTACCCGTTACCTGTGGATTATGTTGGAGGGAACTTTTTTTATTAATTAAAAATGGGAAACAGGATTGTCTTGTATTTTATTTCTAAATGTTTTTTTGGGTGGTGTGTTTTTTTACTGTTTGCACTATGAATTTCAGGCTTAGTGCTAGCAGCCAATACAAAGCTGGCATTAACCCATTTACTTCCCAGCATGCTAACACCACCAGGGCCACTATAAAAGTCATGGTACAGTGCCAGAAAATGGTGCTTCAATGAATGTACCATATTCTGGGGAAGCTGTGGACTGCAATTCACAGTGGGAGGGGCCCCAAAAAGCCTGGTCCACCCTGCGCTGAGGATTCCAGCCCCCAGCTGCCTAGTTGTACCTGTCTTGAAACCAAAAATATGGCGAAGCCCCATGTCTTCACAGTCCTCTCTGGAACGGAACTGCTGACTCCGCCTCCAGGCCTGAATTTTATAGGGGACCTCGTATGAATTCACCTGGTAGAGCTCCCCCTTCATGTCTGGAGTGGAAGGTGTTGTGCGCGAGCTTACCTGATATGGAGATTCTTCTCTGCCCCAGGTGTATTTGTGGCAACTGAATCCAACACGCAGGGCTTCCAGATCATGTGGACATACCCTCACAATGGTATGTGAACCCAGATATGCTCATCACCAAAATTGCTGGATCTGCGCCAGTGTGAAATGTAAGTATATTTTTTTAACACTTCATTTCATAAAGGGGTTGTCCAGGAAGTAGAACACCCCTTCAATTATTATTTTTGTATTCAATAAAGTTTTAGAAAACTTTTATTCACAATTATTGACTTGAAATATTTGAACACATGAATGTTGAGCTCCCCAAAATTAGAATTGTTATTACACACAGTTTGGCTCCGATCTCTTTTATTTTTATAATTAAGCTTTGTTACTAGTTAAGTGTTTTGTACTTACATAAAAGAAATTGCTGCTTTTAGTGTTTGTTTTATCACACAAAATTACTCTTGTTGATGTGTAAATTGACATAATTGCCAAAATGCTTCCATACATTCATCTACCTACATACCAATAAAAGTCTAACAAACTTATTCAACTTTAACACTGAATTGATTGGGTTTCTCTTGGAACAGTCGAGATGCAACCAAGATGTTGGAGAACAAGCAAGTGTGCATGTCTGTATGTGTGAGAATGGTATTAACCCCTTCACGACCTGGGATGCACATGTGCGTCGTAGGCCGTCTTCCACCCTTTGATGTGAACTCACGCACTGAGCTCGCATCCTCCCCCTGTACATCTCAGCTGATCTCATCCACTGAGATGGGTATCTAACAGCACTCAGATTTGTGATCTAGTCGTTGCTGTTAACTCTTTGGATCATGTTGTCAGTCACTGACAGCAGGATCCAAAGCCACGCGGCGGGGATCATGCCATTCCCCACCGCTATTGGAGATCCCATGATACAATCACAGGACCTCCATGCTTTCCTGGACAGCCCGATCTCCTGTGATGACCCCGGAAGCTGTCCTGAATCGCTTCCTGCTGGCGATGACCAAATAAGGTCAACAGCAAAAAGTGATCATTTCCCCTGTCTTCAGATGAGATCAGCTTATCTGAAGACAAGAGAAATAATCAACCTGTGCAGCACTGAGGCCCCCTAGTGGGCCATGTAAAATAAAGAGAAAAAATAAAGTTTTTTAAAAGTATGGAAAAAACCCCATAAAAGTTCAAATCTTACGCCATTGAAAATAAAACTATTAAAAACATGTAAAAAACCACACACATTTGGTATCGCTACATTCAGAAATTCCTGATCTATCAAAATATAAAATCAATTAATCAGATCTGTAAATTGCTAGAACAGAAAAAAAAACTCCAAACACCAAAATTCATCTGAAAGTACAACTCGTCCTGCAAAAAACAATCCCTTATATGTCTATATTGATTGAAAAATATAAACAGTTATGGATCATGGAAGAAGGGGAGGGAAAAACAAAAAACGGAAAACTGAAAATCACCTGGTGGTGAAGGGGTTAATAGATGAGTGTGGAATACCAATGGAATTCAAGTGGATAAATAAGTGGAAAGATCTGCGCTGCCATTGGATAAACCAGACCAAAGGGTTATATGGATCAGGATTGGTGGCTTTATTCAACACGTTTCGGAGAGTCAACCCCGCTCTTTCCTCCTTGACGCTCCGAAACGCGTTGAATAAAGCCACCAATCCTGATCCATATCCAACGGCCGCACGGATCTTTCCACATATTTATCCACTTGATTTCTTCTGTGACCACTTTCTACACGTGGTTGTGTGGATTCTGCAGCAGCCGTCTCATGCGGTTCACTCTGGTTGTGGGTCTCACCTGCTGCCCAGGTGAGCAGTAACTGCTATTGTACATGGTTTCTAATGAGGATAAGACCCTATTGTGCTTCTATATCTTCCATAGCTTCACTTTGGAATGACAATAGGCGCATGGTACCCATAGGCTATTATTCAGTCTGTACGGGCCCAACTCTTTGTGGCCTTGAGGACACAGCAATGTTTTCTGTTATTTTGCCTCCTGTATTTCTTGAGCCATAGACATTTCATCTTTCATTTGCCATGTGGGGGCATGATTTCTGTTTCATGGTCTGCATTTTTAAAGGTACCATAATGGGTTGGAAAACTTTAAACTTTTTTGCAAGGGGGTTGTAATTTTTTGTTCACTCTCTATTCTATACCTTGGAGGTTGATGAGCGACAAACAGCAATGTTGCCATTTTTTTTTGTGGCGCAATCACCTCTCTACAAGATGAGCTATGAACATTATATGACTCTGAAGCTGATTGCACTCCGGGCTTTACTTTTGATATTTGATGAGATTTGTGACCTACTGGAGGGCACTTTATAAAGCTCTGTAAACCCTTGCTCTATATAAACATATATACACTGGTGTTTTTAGAACAAAGAACACTTTCCAGCATTCTATCATTTTTTTTTCCCCTGGTGTATAATGTTTTGCAAGGACAGCGTCTACAGCGCCATCTTGTGGCCAAACAGCAGCCAACACCTGGGCGTGAGAAAAATCTCTTCTTTTTTGTTCATGAAGACCAGAGTTATATATTCACCCTCCAAAAATATCCGCTATGCAAAATTAATGGAAAACAAATGTTTCTGCTTTACCAGTGACAGGAATATTGCTTTGGTGGTTATTTTTATTTTCTGAGAACGCACACGATGTGAAGATCCGGGCTTTGTATTCTGTTACTATATGGAAAATATGTCATTCTGGACACATTAGCTCTCTTAATACCTCTTGGCATATAATCAATTGCACAAAGTTCAGATAACTTTAACACATTATGTGCTAGAATATTTTTATATCTTACAAAATGACAGTTCGTTAATTTGGACCCCATGTGCCGACCCCTATCTCCCCCACCTCCTTGCACCCAAAAAAATGATTAAAAAAAATTACCATCAAATCTAGGTCAACCATTTTGCACCCTGTACTTTTGACAGTGGTAGGAATCTCCTGTACCTTGTACTTCACTCAATGGATGGGCACAGCCTGTGTTTGCTTTTGTGCTTTATTTTTTCCTCCTTTTATTCTAAGGCCCCCTTCACACCATGGTTTTTCTGATCCGGGGCTGTCCCGACTCAATTTCAGCCCCATAGTATTTCTATGGGCTGGATGGAGCCAGATGGCACATAGTTAGTTTCCATCTGTCTGGGAGGATCCGGCAGGATTTGGATTTTTCTCCCAGACACAAAAACGCTGCATGCAATGTTTTTGTGTCTGGGGGAAAATTAGAGAAAATTGGATCGGCCCGGATCCGGCGCGGTCTGGCGCCCCCTAACATGGGGGTCTATGGCGCTGGAACGCGCCCCATCTGACATAACATCAGATCCTGGAGCCCGATGCTGGGTGCTGGAGTTTAGCAGCGAGCCCTGCTAAACTTCAGCACCAGGAGCTGTCCCCTGCACAGATTGCAGGACCCGCGATCCTGTCATTTCAGCAGGGACAGCTCCTGCTGCAGCAATCCGGCTGCAAACCGGACCGGAGGGCATATTTGCCCTCTGGTTCTGTTTGCAAATCCGGTTCGGGGCTGTCTGATTCCCATCGGACAGGCCCGGACCGGATCACAGCGTGGTGTGAAGCCGGCCTAAGCGTCCTTACTTTTTATTTTTTCCTGTCAACATAGCTGTATGAGGATTTGTTATTTGCAGCGAAATTTGCAAGAAATTCCAGGTGAGATGGTGAAAAAAATGCATTTGGGACAATGTTTGTTTTTCGCGCTGCCTAGCTACCCGGAGTTTACCATGGTTACCAGCCTGTGAGATCGCTGAACGCTGGTCTCTCGCTGTCACACGCAGCAATGTGTGCTGACCAGCGGGAGACCAACGCACTGCCTGGATACCTGGTGTTTTCCATGGTTACCAGTCTGTAAGGTCGCTGATCGTTGGTCATCTCGCAGTGATGCGTGCTGACCAGCGGGAGACCAAAGACCTAAAAATGACCCAGAGCACTTTGTAACGATCAGCGATCTCACAGCAGAGGCCTGATCGCTGCTAAGTGTCACACATAACGAGATCATTAGCGAGATCGCTGTTATGTCACAAAACTTGTTACGTTACAACGATCTAGCTAACGATCTCATTATGTGTGATGGGGGCTTTAATTGTGCACCATAATCTACCTGGTAACAAGATTCTGCAGATCAGTACGATTCAACCCAATACCAAGATTATATAGTTTTTTTTATTGTGGCTTAAAAAAAGTTAGGAACTTTATAAAAAGTTATAAAAAGAAAAAAAAGATTTCTGTTGCCAAATTCCAAGATTAATAATATTTTAATCTTTCCGTCGAAGAAGCCCAGCGAGGCATATTTTTTCTGTGCCAAGCAGTGGTTTTAACGGTCATGGCCGAGAATGTTGGCATCCGTGAAATTTCTCCAGAAAATGAAGTATTTCTCCCAGAAAATTATTGCTATTACACGTTTTGTCATACACACGTTTATTTCCTTGGCATCTATTGGAACAACACAAAAAAACTGAGAAAAAAAAGGCAAATTGGACGTAATTTCACACAAAACCTCAAAAATGGTTCGCACAAAATGGCACCCACAACTTAATATTTGGTTGCACTCTGGAATAAATAACTGCAATCAATTGCTACCTATAACAATCAACAACCTTCTTACACTTCTCAGCTGGAATTTCGGACTCTTCTTTATAAACTGCTCCAGGTCTCTCATATATGAAGGCGCCTCCTCCCAACAGCAATTTTAAGATCTTTCCACAGGTGATTAATGAGATTTAGATCTGGACCCATTACCGCTATTTCAGAACTCTCCAGCCCTGTGTTTCAATCCATTTCTAGGGGCTTCTTGAAGTATGTTTGGGGTCATTGTCTTGCTGGAAAACCCATGACCTAGGATGCAAATCCAGCTTTCTGACACTGGGCACTACATTGTGACCTAAAATTGTTTGGTAATCTTTGGTGATGAGCAAGTTGTGAAATATTCTGATTCGGAAAATTCTAGCCGAATACATTTTTACTATTTGGGTATTCAACTTGAATACCTGGCCTAATGCAAGTCAATTAGTCATGGGCTCCTCCTACACACACACACAGCCGACCATAAAACAAGCATTTCCAGGGAGGAGGGTGGGCTTTTTCTTTTGAGTTTTCACAGCATACAACACATCACTCTTTCCCCCCCCCCCAGTGAGAGCCTACTATTCAAGAGGTTCTTACTGGGGTGTTCCATTGTTCACTTAAGGGTGCTGGCAATTTGTGTCAGTTCAAGCATAACTGACACTTCACTCTTGAGCACCAGCAAAACTCATCGAGTAAGGAGTATCCCCCAATACTGTACTATCTGTGCGAGTAACGAGTAGTGACAAGTCGATTCACTCATCACTAGTATTCTTCAGATTTCACGATGCATAGCACACAGTCAAGGCACCCCAGTGCCAGAGGCAGCAAGACAACCTGAAAAAATCTTTGACCTTCTACCATATTTGAATGTATGTACTTTGTACTTTTCTTTGTAGGCCTCATTCCTTTTTTAGTAAACAGTAGAATCATATGCTTTACTGAAAGCTTTATCTTAGTCTCATCTGTCCACAAGACACTTTCCAAGAGGGCTTACGTGCATTTTGGCAAACTGCAGTCTAGCTTTTATATGTCTCAAAGGAATATCAAGATCTCTGGATACAGACTTCTAACACAGTGGACTTCATTTTTCCCACGCACCTCGCACTGGCAGCAACACGGCGGAGGAGTGGGTCTTCTCCTTTCTAGCAACTGCACCTTCAACCCAATTCCCCCTCCTCCCTCCCTTATCCTTTGACCTTTTGAAGTGCAGTCTGCCCGTATCTACTCTCCTTCCAACATCCAAGTGGCCATCATTCATCGACCCCCGGGCCCGACCACTGCCTTCTTTGACCAATTCTCCATCTGGCTCCTATACTTTCTCTCTGCTTACATTCCCACCATCATAATGTGCGACTTCAACATCCTCATTGAACAGCCTCCAAACTCCTGTCACTTGCTTCATCCTTTGGCCTCACTCAATGGTCCTCCACAGCCACCCACACAGATGGACACACACTAGACCTCATCTTCACCCACCTCTTCTCCCTAACTAAACCCACAACCTCCCCTCTCCCCCTCTCTGAACACCATCTACTCACTTTCTCAATCTTGTCCTCCTCACCTGCCACCCATGTCCACCAACTCGCACACCCTCGCAGAAACCTCACACATCTTGAAGCTCACACCATCTTTAACGCTATTTTACTGTCATCATCCATATCCTCACTCCATGACACAGATAATGCCACAGCTTTCTACAACTCTACACTCACATCAGCTATTGATGCAGCTGCCCCTCTCGTTCATGGCAGAATACGACAAATCGACAACCCTGGCACACAGACACCGCTAAAAATCTGCGGCGAGCATCAATTCAAGTCAGTACTCACCACCACTAAGCAAATTACTTCATTACCCTCATATCCTCTTTGTCCCACAACCCCAGGCAGTTATTCAACACATTTAACTCCTTCTTCCGTCCCCACTGACCCTCCTTCTTTTTGTATCTCTGCAGAAGACTTTTCAACACACTTCACCAACAAGATCGATCAGATCAGACAAATCTTTGCTACCCAACCACCACAACTCGCATGTATACCAGACCACTCCCGTCCCCCACTAACCCTCCTCCCCTCCATCACTAAGGAGAACTTGCACACCTCCTCTCCAGATCGCACCTCACCGCTTGTGCATTGGACCCCATCCCATCCCACTTCCTCCCCAACTTCACCACCACACTTATCCCAGCCTTAACCCACCTCTTCAACGTATCATTGACTTCTGGTGCCTTTCCTTTTGCTTTCAAACATGTAACAATTACACATATCTAAAAGAAGCCATCCCTCAACCCCACTTCAACATCCAGCTACCGGCCCATTTCCCTGCTCTTATTCGCTTCCAAACGTCTCGAAAAGCATGTCCACAATGTACTCTTATCCAACTCTCTCTTTGACAAACTTCAATCCGGCTTCTGCCCCCACCACTCCACTGAAACTGCCCTGACCAAAATTACTAACGACTTATGGCCAAAGCTAACAAACAGTTCTCCGTCCTCCTCCTTCTAGACCTTTCCTTTGCATTTGACACAGTCGACTACTGTCTCCTATTACAGATCCTCTCTTCCACTGGCATCAGTGACCTTGCCCTCTTCTGGATCTCTTCCTACCTTTCCAACTGCACATTTAGCGTCTCCCACTCCCACACAACCTCCTCACCCATCCCTCTCTGTTGGGGTCCCTCAAGGCTCTGTCCTGGGGCCCCTCCTTTTTTCAATCTATACCCTTGGTCTGGGACAATTCATAAAGTCCAATGGCTTCCAGTATCACCTGTACCCTGATGACACTCAGATCTATTTCTCTACCCCCGATGTCACCTCTCTCCTGTCCAGAATCCCGAAGTGTCTATCAGCCATATCCTCCTTCTTCTCCTCTCGCTTCCTAAAACTCAATGTAGACATAACCAAACTCATCATCTTTTCTCCATCTAAGACACCTTCCTTACCAGATTTATCTATCACAATAAATGACACCACACTTTGCCCTGTACCTGAAGTCTACTGCCTCGGAGTAACCCATAACTCTGCGCTGTCCTTTTAAACTGCATATCCAAGCCCTTGCCACCTCCTGCTGCCTCCAACTCAAAAATATCCCAGAATCCATCCCTTCCTCAACCTACTAAACTACTAGTGCATGCGCTCGTAATCTCCCGTCTCGACTACTACAACCTCCTACCCTGTGACCTCCCTGCTAGCACTGTTGCACCTCTCCAATCTGTCATTAACTCTGCTGCCCGACTAATCAACCTCTCTCCTCGCTATTCCTCCACTTCTCTCCTCTGCAAATCCCTCCACTGGCTCCCAATTCACCAGCGTATTCCCAATTAAAACTACTAACATTGACTTACAAAGTCATCCACAACCTGTCCCCCCCCACATATATCTCTGAACTAATCTCCTGATATCATCCAACTCGTAATCTTTGATACTCCCAAGACCTCCTTCTTTCCTCCACACTTGTACGTTTCTCATCTAACCGCCTCCAAGACTTCGCCCGAGCATTACCCATCCTCTGGAATTCTGCACACCAAAACGTCCAACTGTCCCCCACACTCGGAACCTTCAAGCGGAACCTGAAAAACCATCTCTTCAGAACAGCCTACAGCCTGCAATGACCACAGTGCCACCTCACTACTACTGGACCCAGCGCTCTACCACCACTGGACCTGGCGCTCTACCACCACTGGACCAATGCTCCACCACCACTGGACCTGCGCTCCATCACCATGGACCCGGTGCTCCACTCCACCAGCGACCCAACCTACTGTATCTCTCCCCCCGTTGCCCTGTAGAATGTAAGCCCACAAGGGCAGGGTCCTCTCTGCCCTCTGTACCAGTCTGTCACTGTTAGTTTGTTAGTTGTATTTTTAACTTGTTTGTATGTAACCCTTTATTTAATTATATAGCAACAAGTGAAATCACTGTAGTCTTAGATGTGTTCTTGCTTGTCACAGGTAATAGTACAGCATTTTTTGCGCACTTTTTGTGAAGGGAGGAATAACTGTTTTATTTTAATACAAAAAAAATCTCCAGTGTCTGAGCAACTATATATTTTTCGCTTTATAAGACACTCTGATTATAAGATGCACCCGAAATTTGGTAATGGAAAACAGAAAAAAATTATTTTATAATGCCATATAATGCCAATGTCCTTCTTATAATCATTATATGTCCCTCATCCTTGTAAATGACCCCACCATCCTGGTATATATGTCCACTATCCTGGTATATATGTCCATCTGGATATTTCTCCCTCCTGATATATATGGTCCCATCCTGGTATATATGTCCCCATTCTGTTATGTCTGTCCCCATTCTGGATATACACTGTATGTCCCCCATCCTAGTATATATGTGCTCCCTCCTGATATTTATATCCCCCCCATTCTGATACATACCTGGATGGTGGGCATACAGTGTATATACCAGAATGTGGGAAAGACATAACAGAATGGGAACATATTACCAGGATGGGGGACATACAGTGTATATATGTGTCCCCTTCTGGTACATATGTCCCACCATCCTGGCACATATATCTCCCATATATGCACATAGCCCCCCATGGCTTACCGAGGAAGGGAGGTTGCGGTATTGCATGTGGTGGCTTCACAGGTCCATGTGGAGGTTGGGACAAAGCCCGGAGCTGTGGAAAAGAGTTGCAGTAGTAATCCAATGGGCACCGCCATTATCCATATCCCAGCATACATTGCCAAACTGCGACACATTCTGTGTCCAGACTTCAAGAAATCGGATGCGGGTCGCGGTCTGTGCATGTGCCGCCTCCGTGGCCATATTCTTGAAGTCTGGACACAGCTGTATTGCAGCTCGGCAATGCATGCTGGATATGGATAATGGCGTTGCCCTTTGGATTACTACCGTGACTCCCCCCACAGCCTCCGGGCTTTGCCTCCACCCCATCGTCGACCTGTGAAGCCACCGCATGCACCCCTCATCCCCCTCCTCGGTAAGATTTTTTTTTATTCAAATTTTTAGACACACCCTATTTGGGGAAAACAAAAGTGTGTCTTAAAATCCAAAAAATATGGTAACTACCTCACAAAAAATGGATTCCACTAACAAATCTGTTTAATTAGTTACATTTCACATTCATACATACCACAACAATACAGCCCTGTTGGCAGGTGCCTGCTTTTTGGAGGTATACAAATGTAACATTTCATATTTCGCCATTTTAGGAATGAGGTTGAATTTTGCTAAAAAAAAATAGAAAAAAAAAGAAGTAAAATGATGTAGGCCTTTAACTATGCACCTCTGTTTTTTGTATTGCTTTATTACTAGTCTAATATTACAATCATACATACCATGTCTACACTGCGACCCACTGACAGATTTTGCTTTCTGTACCTACGTACAGTGAAACTATAAGTTTACATGCACTATATAAAAAGACACATATGCATGTTTTTCTCACTATCTGACATGAAATCAGAATAAACCTCTCCCATTTTAGTTCAATTAGGTTTACCATATATTTGCCAAATGCCAGAATAATGAGAGAGTGTTTTAAGGCTGCGTTCACACATTTGCGTATTTTGCTGCGCTTTTTTGTGCGCGCTTTTTGCCGCGTTTTTCGGCCGCGCAAAAAAGCGCAGCAAAATACGCAGGGGCTTTCACACACTGCGCTTTCTTTACTCCAGAAAGCGCAGTGACGTTACAGAGGGGAGGAAAAATCCTGCTTCCTCCTCCCCTTTGTGACAGCCCCATTAGATTTCACAGTGTATTAATATACACTGTGAAATCTAAATTAAACAGAGGCAAATGTATGTAAAATAAAAAAGAATGAATACTTCACCTGTCCGACGCCTTCTCCCGCTGTCCGGTGCCTTCTGCAGCTGTCCGGTCTCCGGTTCTAAGTGAGATGTGTACTGACAGGACCTGTGGTGACGTCAGAGGGGGCGTTCCCGGGCGTTCCCAGCGCTGATTGGCTGTTCGCGGTCATGTGATATGTATCACATGACCGCGAGTGCCCGGGAACGCCCCTCTGACGTCACCACAGGTCCTGTCAGTACACCTCTCACTTATAACCGGAGACCAGACAGCGGGAAAAGGCGTCGGACAGGTGAAGTATTCATTCTTTTTTATTTTTCATTCACTTGCTTTTGTTTAATTTAGATTTCACAGTGTATATTAATACACTGTGAAATCTAATGGGCGGCCACAGCTGTCACAGAGGGGAGGAGGAAGCAGGATTCTTCCTCCCCTCTGGGAGAAAACGCAGGAGCAGCTGCGTAAACAATTGACATATCAATTGTTTACGGAGCTGCGCTTTCTCCCGGAAAACGCACTGCGTATTTTTGCGCAATGTCTGCACTGCAAAGTGAATTTCACATTCACTTTGCTGGCAGACAAAAGGCACATTGCGTATTTTGAAAAGCGCGCGTAAAAAAGCGCAGCAAAATACGCAATGTGTGAATGCAGCCTAAGGCATTTTATTACTTTCTGCAAAGTCACAAGTTTACATACATTTCATTAGTATTTGGTACTATTGCCCTTAAACTTTATGACTTAGGTCAAACATTTTGGTCACAACAGTTGGTCGGAATTTGGGCCCCTTCCTCCTGACAGAACTGGTGTAATTGAGCCATGTTTGTAGGTCGCCTTGCTCGCACCTGCCATTTCATATTTGCTCATAAATTTTGAATAGGATTGAGATCAGGGCTTTATGATGGCCGCTCCAAAACCTTGACTTTATTATTCTTAAGCCACTTAGTGACCAGTTTGACATTATGCTTCTGGTCATTGTCCATTTGGAAGACCCAACTAAAATAAGCAAAAAAACTTGTATGTTTGCTATCATCACATCCATAACAACCCAAGCTATAAAAACCAGTACTATAAATGTCGTTTAAAAATATAAACTAATTGAGCAAAAAAATGTTAAAAAAGTGATCAAAAGGTGTACAGAAAAAATCATGGTATTACTAAAAATGTAGTTTAGTTCTAATATTGACCCTCTAAATTATTATTTTTGTCTATGTGCGGCCCACATACCAAGGTGAGTTTAAGACCCCTGTTCTGCAGAAAACGAGGGAATATATATATGCATAGAAAATGGTAAACTTTATTAGTGCCGATATAAACAAATAAATTACAAAATATAGCGTAATGTCCCTGAGAATATTAACACATTTTATACACAGAAGGCAATCCAAAGATGCAGAGAGGCAATATTGTGAGACAAATACCGGGTTACAAATCACCAGCCAAGACAGCATAAAATGTGTGTCGCTAAATTAAATCGAAACAGAATTCCAGATGTTATATAAAAAGATCCAGTCTAATAGCCCTAAGCTAAATCTATTAAGAGTAATTAATAGATGTGGCTAAATAGCCATGCTGCAAATATCCTAGCCACTGTATAAAATATATATTGGCTACAGAGCTATAAAATTGCTGGACTCAGCCACATATACTGGAATCCAACCACAACATGTGTCTGATGGTCTCCAGCGAAAAAGAATGTCTAGTCCAATGTAAATAAAGTGCCTATAACATGGAGTATACCTGTGGCCGTCATTGCTGCTGTTATTGGTGTGTCCTCACACAAGTCACTCACCTCTTTCCCCTACGTCCAGGGAGGTTGTTGACGGTTCCATGCTTGGCAAACTCCTTAATAACATTGCACACCATTGAAACTTTGGAAATGGCCTTACACCCTTTGAAAGTCTTGTGTTTGCTAGTAGCAGTTTTGATGTCCTTAGACAGCTCCCTTGTCTTCACCATTGTAACAAAAGAACAGGGCCTAACATGTGGCTGTGACATTGGGTTATGTTTTCTACAATGTCTATGTCATGTAAGGGGAGTTAATCAGCAGTAATGGCGCCCTGACATATTTACTCCCCCTGGTCCTCTGCTGCTACATGGCAGTGATTTTGGGTTGTGTTTTGTGAATAATAAATAAACTACTGCTGTTCCTTTCATTATAAATAGGAGTTTTGCTGCCAAGTGATTCAGTGCGTGTAATAGAATCCCTGGGGAGAAATAAACAACATAATATAGAAATGGTATTAGCAGAATCAAATCTACAGAATAAAATATATGATCACATCTGTTGTTTGCAATACATTTTAATGCTCTAATGAAACTATTTTAATGATGAGATTAGAGAAATTATGCCTCAAACACAAGCCAATGTTACAGCGGAGAACATCGGGTTACCTTTTACAGATACATGTTGATGTTCACGATTTCAGGAGATGATAAGACTTGAGCCAGAGCTTCCTTTCAAGCACACTGGCTATAATGGGCTGTCCATATGCAGTTCGTGGGGTGAACAGATAATATGTACCCTGCACTGGAAATCCGCACCCAAATTTGTGTATCTTTACATTGCAATATACTGTAGGTAGATAGGGTTTTCAAATCTGCATCATGGTCATTCAATTGTGGAATTTCACCACAGAATTCATTCTGCTCTGCACAGGCACAAATCTGCCTCCAAATCTGTGGAAAATCCACAAGTAACACAGCAAAATACAGACAACTTTAAAAATAATCTGTCACCAGGTTTTTGCCTTCTAATCGGATTTAGAGACAGAGACCCTGATTCCAGAGATGCATCACTTACTGGACGTTCTAAAGGCCCCGTCACACTCATCAATGCCCGAACGATCCGATCAATGATCCGACTTTACCTAGATGGCTTGAACGACGTTCAATGATCGCTAGTGAAGTGCCACACGTACAGATATCTTTAACGACTCAACAACG
Organism: Allobates femoralis; assembly: GCA_033576535.1. Taxonomy (NCBI): domain Eukaryota; kingdom Metazoa; phylum Chordata; class Amphibia; order Anura; family Aromobatidae; genus Allobates; species Allobates femoralis. The sequence continues at coordinate 85,166,317 of JARQOC010000006.1, forward strand.
ATTCTGCGACAAGAGAACGATACTTGCGCTCGTTTGATCACCTACGTCCTTTAGTTCTGAATAGGTGAAGTCGTAAACGACATCGTTATCGAGGTGTCACACACACCGATGCTGCAGGTTGGACGGACGATCATCGTTTGGTTTAAGGTCCGGTCACAAACCTCCCATCAACGATCAGCCGACTTATAGTTGATCGTTTGTACTTGTCACACGTAACGACGTCGTTATGACATCGTTGCTCCAATCATAAAGCCGTGACGTACTAACTATATCGTAGTGTGTGATGGGGCCTTAAGTGTAGATTTGAAAAAATCACTGTTTTATCAGCAGGAGGACAAGTAAACCTTCTTCCAGGTAGTCCTTCATATTCATGAGCTCTGTATAACCCTTACCCCCACCACGGATTGGTAGCTTTCTGCCTATGCACAGTGTACACAGGAAGCTGCTAACCAGTGGTTTGGAAAGGATTATACGTTCAGATATCTGGAAGATGTGCAGCAGAGAAAACAGTGATTTGAACAACATGACAACAGGCAGCTCAGTAATGGTACCTTTACACGCCGCTACTGGATGGTGGCAACAACCGGGTACTTCACGTGCACGAGCACGCACAAACGGTTGCAAACGGTAATCGCACCACCTTTACACGCCGCAACAAGGTGTGCTACAGTAGGTTATATCTATCTCTAGATACACCGCCGGGTGTCTCAAGTTACCTTCTGCCGAGCACCTTACCTCATTTACACACCGCTACAACAAGCTAATATGGGCGGACCTGGTGCAGCAGGGACAACACATAGGCGTGCCACAATTGTGGATTACGAGACGTCCGTACGCTGATAGGACAAAGCAATAACATCATGATTGGGCAGGCATCGCAGGAGGCTGATTAATACATGACGCTCGAGCAATTGTGTAGTGTGACTGGTCAGCTCCTTAAATATGCCGCCCTATGCAGCAACAACCAATCGTAATGCAGGAGCTTCCTCCAATGATCACTGAAGGGAGGTGGTAACCCGGAGCCTGTGTCACGCCCCAGGTACATACCAGGTACATAGCATGGTGTCGAAACAACCCTTCTGTTCCTTCTTTACACGCCGATACAGGTCGCTACAATCGCCTGGGTAGCCACCTGATTTAGGGCAGTTCTTGGAAACAGGTGCCGCTACTGGCGGGTGGCTACAACTGTCTTCACACGCCGCTACCACGGGTTGAATTGGCGGTGCAAGATACATTTCTCTCATGTACCCGGTTGTTGCCACCATCCAGTAGCGGCGTGTAAAGGTACCATAAGTGATACATCGCTGGAGTTATGGTTTCTATCCCCAAATTATGCTGCTCCCAGATGGAGTAGCAAACACCTGGAAACAGAATACTTTTAAGGATAGACTCCTGCTGTTCTAGTGAAGCCAGTCAGTAGACGTAGCCATTTTTTGGGTGACATGTCCAAATTGTAACGGGGCAGCAACTTGATACCCATATCTCTCTCTGTGCCCCCATAGTTACCAGGGTGTATTTGTGACTCGGACCTCTGTACCTCTATTCCTTAGAGCCCTATTTAGAATCCCCTGTCTGTCCTCAGTGCCTTGTCTTTCTGTCTTACCAGGAAGAACTTGTGCATTTCAGTTGATTATATTGGATCTCGTATGTATAATTTCTATCCAGTTGAGGTTTCCTGGTCACTACATCAGTTTCCACAATATGCAGTATGTAATGTGGTTGGGATTGATTTTCTTTAAATTATAAATGATATATAAATCTTAGCTTTTATCATGTCCTTCTTGTGGCAGAAAGGAGCAGATTCCAGCCATGAAAGGATTTTGTTGATTCGTTAAGTCGGATAAGTCACATTCCTTCACTGGAAATCTATCCTGGTAATAATGAGAATGATGCAAGTTTCGAGCTATTTCATCTGCCTCCCAGCTGTTCCTCCGCTCTTGTGTTTATCTTCACTTTTATTGTTATTAACTATAATCTGATGATTTATAGAAAAGACCAAAAGAGCAGCATTTATATTGTGTCATAACCAAATATGTTTCTTAATGGCCATGACCCACGTAATCTTATAATGTGGGCAGGAGCATCCGTGTTCCCCTTCCACAAGCACAGACAAGATAATTTACAAATAATCTATTCTACAATCACTGTTCACTCTAAGCTTTGGAATCTGGACTCACTCTTTGGACTCACACAGACTGGGCTTCTTTGGAGACAAAGGTAATGGAGCCACGATGGCATTTCCGGGACTCCTGTACCCTTCCTCAGGACACTTTACAATTAGTACATTTAAATAGTGCAGCTGATTTATTCAATGTAACCTGTCCTGAGGAAGCGGTTGGTGGGGTCCTTAGATGCATTCGCTTACATCTACTTACATAAAAGCCTTTGTCTTTCAGTAAGATGGTCCCAAATAGAGCGCCACCTAGAGGACACTGGCCGCAGACCAGGCAGACCCAGGTAACTCCTGATTGGCCAGATGGAAATAAAAATGTCTTTCCATGCTCATGTACAGTAACCAATGCAATTGCCATCTTTGTAAACCTGGTCACGCGCAGTAGCGGACTGGGGGTAGAAGTGGCCATATTGTTATCCCTGGTCATGACTTAGGAAGAGACGTGACCATGGACTTTATTAGAATTGTGGGTCAGGGAGTAAGACCTACAGGCAGGGGAGGTGCAGGTGGACCAAGACCCCTTGCATAGGCTAAACCACTACGCCCACCAACTAACATGGACATGCCCACCTTGAAGCACACCATATATTCAGTAGGCTTGACTGCCGTCATTGGTGGACATGAAGCTCTTCTTTGATGGACATGGTGACATTTCCTCCCATCCACTAGAGTCATGCAAGGGTGGCCTTCTACCACCCCTCAACCAAGCACCTATGATGTGACGCAAGTCACACCAGACCTGCAAGGAGCAAATAAAGTCTAGCATCTACTATCAGCATTCATCATGTTTTCCATACATATACCTACTTTATTGTTTGCATTTTAGATGATTTAACTGCTATTTCAGTTTTACATGCACCTTTTTTTTGCATTTAGTAAACCAAAACATCAATAATATAGTTTAACTAATATATAAACAATCTCCGATGCGATAGAGTCGGACCCTTGTATAGTTACTAATAACAGAGAACTACTTTTGCAGGCAAAGTCCTTTTGGTTGATTGCATCCTGAGTTGAGCATGGTAACACTTCTATCATTTGTAAAGAAACTCTGTGCGTGATACATCTATGGTAGAGACGAGAAGGCCGATCTGCGGAGGACTGAGTTTGAGTTGAATTTCTTGAAATTTGTGTTTTTCTCATCAATTTATGTTAATTCAAACTTTTATCATTTTTGTTTACGGTTGAAAATAAAAATCTCAACACCCTATCGCATTCCTGCGCTGGCCTTCCCATAATGCACTGGCTGCCCATAAACTACAGGATCCAATTCAAACTGCTTGTGCTCACCCACAAAGCTCTTCACAGTGCAAAACCTCCCTACCTCTCTACCCTCATCTCTATCACCCCACCTGTCCCCTTCGCTCTAGAAGCGACTTTAGAATAACATCTGCATTAATCTGAACCTCCCACTCCTGACTCCAAGACTTCTCCTGAGCTGCACCAATCCTCTGAAATGCTCTACCTCAAGAAATTAGGACCATCCACAACTTATGCATATTTAGGCGCTCCCTAAAAACACATGTTTTTAGGGTGCCCATCATTCTCCCTAATCGTAGTCATTTAGACATAGGGTATTCACTATTGCTCTGAACATAATTTTTCTGTCAAATTCCACCAGACCCAAAAGCTCTATACAGATTGGCTGGTGGCCACTTATACCGCTCTTATCTACTCCCCATCCCCTCACATTGGCTGGACCATCATTGTAAATAAGCACCTGTACTTTATGTCACCCTCCACCTCATTGTTAGATTGTAAGCTTTTACAAGCAGGATCATCATTATTTTTGCTTAATTATTGTACTTTTTCATAATTGTTTCTCATAACTCTTTGTATATGAACCTGTGAATTGTAAAGCGCTACAGAATATGTTGGCGCTATATAAATAAATATTGTTATTATTATAATGAACTACACATATGACATCTAGTGGATTATTATAACGCGTACAGTGGGGGTAAGTACCTAGACATCAGAGATCAGCGGCTGCCAGTGGAGCACAGTTTGTGCCAGAGCTACAGGGTCCTTTTCCATCTCCAGAGTCACTGGGTAAGGCCTTGGTTCCACTTGCGTATTCAATGGATGAATGCAATCCAATAAAACATCGGATTGCCCTCGCACGGTTGCTAAATAATCAGAGAGTGTCAATCTGCAATTTTTTCCTTAGCCAAAATCGTGCCGAGAAACAAATCTTAGCATGCTGCGTTTGGCAGCGAGTCTCAATCACATGCAGCCATACAAGGCTATGGGTGCTTGTGAAACATGGCACTGCACTCTGATAACATTTTAGTGCAGTGTTATATAACTAAGGCCGGCAGTGGTGGAGATGGGGAGATTAATCAGTGACTGAATCATGCCGGTTGCACCCTTATGACTGAAGCCTGAGGCTGCCGGGAGGATTAAAGTTAATTTTCTCTTGGCAATGGATCTCTCAGTGCAGGTGCTGAGCAAGTTCAGAATGCTATTAACCTGCTGATTAACTCTATATCTGCACATAAATAGCGTTTTGTATATGGCAAGTTCCCTTTAAGGTGAGCAGTAAAATCAATATGGAGGGGGGAAGATGAATTAAGCCTCCATACGTTCCATAGATGACTATATTGTTGCTCTATGAAGCTCTTTCCAAGTATTTTTATTTAGAACATACCTGTACAATTTTGCACACAGCTAGAGCCATACCTCCCAACTTTGGAAGAACAGAAAGATGGACAAATAATGCAGCTAATTTTTATTATGCCCATATGACATTTCTTTCTACCCTGGGATAGATGTCAGAGGGGTGGTGGCAATGAAGGACATTCAGTAGATGCACAAACTGCAGGGTGCAGACCTAAATCGAGGGTTGGCTGTTCTATCCAGGCTAGCTGGGAATAAAGGTGAGCGGATCGATTTATGGGACTCTGGTCTCCGACCAGGTCAGTGATACCCGGCAGCTGGATGGGAAGCTGTGAATCTCTTACCTTCGGGTGTCTCTGGTGGTTTTTGATTATCCAGGGCTGGTGTGACGTCATCTACGTATCCTGCTCATCTCTAGTTGGGACCTTTAATTTTTGTTAATTCATTCATAGTTGCAGAAGCCAGAATGTATTCATCTTTATATTGCTTCACTATATGATATGTTGTTTTTTAGTGTCCGTAAGGCCATGTTCACATGTTACATAAATGCTCTGCTTTATGTTTTCTACTGGTTTCTACACAATAACAACCTCCTCTATTTATTGCATGTTTGCTGCATTTTTTATTCCTTTATCATTTTATTTGGAGCACTTGTGAAGCCGCGTGTATAAGTGTTTGTTATAGTACAGAAAAAGCGCTGATTCTGCACTTAAAAAAGTAGCTGCAGGTTTTTACATGTGTTTTTTAGGCTGCACATAGAAACCTCTAGAAAACAAAAGCACCAAAACTGCGCAGTTCAACAGCGTCTTTAGACATAGAGATGGTGAAATTTTAAGGAAATCAAATTCACTTTGATTAGATATTTAAACAGAGCTGAAATTATGTGCAAAAAAATGCAGCATTTCTGCTACATGTGAACAACGGCCTAAATGTCTAAGCAAAGTGGATGTGATTTCATGAAATCTCCGCCCTCAGTGCATATAAAGATGCTGCTGAAATGTGTTTATCTATAGATTTCTATGTGGAGCCTAAAGAAGAACAGGTTAAAAAAACACCATAATTTAGGCGCAGAATCACAGCTTTTCTGTATTATTAAAAGAGCAATAAAAATGCGGATTCACATCTGCACCAACAAAGCATCAAATAAGGTGGAAAAGTAATAAAAAAAGCAGCAAACACACAATCAGTGTGACGCTTGGAGAAAATGTGCAGGAAAATAAACAGCATTTACACTACATGTGAACACAGCCTTAAGGCTCCGTCACACCAGGCGACGGGGCTGGAGATGTCGGCGGCGACTGGCAGGTGCACTCACGTTTTAGGCGCCCCGCCAGCGTCGCCGTCCCCCATTTACATGGGGCGACATCTCCAGCGCCGTGCTGGCGAGCTGACAGGCACCATCGCCGCTGGGGTGTCTGAAAACAGCGGCGATGCAGGACAATGGGAGCCAATGGGAGCCCTGACCATTCGCCTGGTTTCAGAGCACTGCTCTAAGACCAGGCGGCCTTCCGGCGGCGCCGACATCACCCCTTTACATGAGGCGACGTAGGGGCGATGTCTCCACCGATAGGCCATGCCCCTTTGTCACCTATGTAATGGGCGGCGATGTCGCCCCATGTGACGGGGTCTTTAGAGTTACACTTTAATTCCATTTTTATGGGTTTAATAGAGAAAAATAATCAATCACATCGTGTTTTTATGTCATTTACCGATCACCATCTGATCACTGTGTTGTGCGATTACAATGAAATCAAATATGTCCAAGTTATTTGCTGATTTGTGATGACTATTTTTTTTCTTTGTTAAAGCATATTAAAATTTCAATATTTAAATTTTTTCTTCAAGAATTTTATAAGAAGGAAAAAAATCTCTCTTTTGTTCTCTAACCACCTTTTTTTGTTTTAATTATTATTTTTTCCCACTATGGCCCCAACACTGTGATCCTTCAATACACAGCCATACCCTTGATCATTTTACTGAGGGCCGCTTCACACTGCGGCATGATCCGGTCCGGTTCTGTCCGGGATGACCCAGACAGCTGTGGACCGGATCTGCATACTGGACTGGGGGGCTATTATGCCCTCCAATCAGGTGTACAGCCGCACGTAGTTCCCGCTGCTGATAAGTCAGGACCGCGGGCGCCGGGGTCCTGACCTGTCAGTGGCTGCAGCTGAGTGCGCTGCACACCGGACGTAGGGCATAATAGCCCCCCAGTCCAGTATGCAGATCCGGTCCACGGCTGTCTGGGTCATCCCGGACAGAACCGGACCGGATCACGCTGCAGTGTGAAGCGGCCCTGACATTCAACCTATTCAGCCCTTACTGTCCCTGCGCCCATGATGCCAGCTACATGTTCCCCAAGCCCAAAGCCCTACACATAATGACCCTACATATATCACATAGGTAGAATTCCTATACGTTCACGTCATCAAGATTTTGCAAGCCCCAAAAAATGCTAAAACATGAAATGCGTCAGTAAAGTATTAGAAAGCTGTTCTACTTGGTCAGCGGTGATAAACATCACCTTAGGTCTGGAGGAGTGATATTTTTACATTAGATATGGTAGTACGTAGTCTAGATAAGATCTCACAGCTGTGGAATTTGCGCTGAGTGCTGACATCAGGTATGTTGCTTTGCTTTATGTTATGATCTTATCTACCATTTTTCATTTTTCACACCCGCTTTGTTCTCTAGCTTCCTATGGTGGAGCTTGACCTCCTGTGATATGAAGGAAACTCCTGACCATCTGCACAATTTACCTTCAGATCTCATCACTCTTTTTCTAAGAAAACAAAGTTGTCGTTTTTATATTAGATGTAAATGTCTCAATTTTATTAGTTACAACGATAAGACATGTGTGAAGGAAATCTCAAGATGTCACTTTAGAAGCAGTACCTGTCTTATTATGTGTATGAATCTTCTTATTATCACCAATAGAATGATAATTGTATTTCTATTCTGCAACACTTTACAATTAAAGATGATTAGATTGTAAAGCCTATGTCATTGATGAAAACCTGATGGCATGAGCGAATATCTGTGGATGTTTTACTCCGAAATTCTGCTGTGTTTTTAGAAAAAAACTTAAAATCCGGTTGGAGATGCTGCATCTCTGGTGACTGGTCCAAGAGGAAGGTCCTTGACTTTTTCCAGCCAACTTACCTAGACTGACAAGGGTTTCCTTGTGTTTGAGTATAAGAAGAGACCTGTTAGTCAAGAGGAGTGGGGCAGGTGAAGCCATCATGGATCGGCCTCTTAAGGTACTGTCACACACCGCCATATGGCTTCCATATCGCTGGCAATTTGGCGTGAGCGTTCAAGTTTCGGGCACTTTTTTCAGATCGCCGTCGACCTGTCACACATAGAGATCTCGCTTGCGTTCTACGGCGAACCTGCGTTCCGGAAATCGCCTACAGAACACCGGAAGCGATCTTCCCTTCACGATGTCGCCATACTGTCTTGATAGGGGCGTGCTAGAGAGTGTTTCATCGCGCCCCTATCACTGTGATTGGTGGATGTAACTGTGTTCCCATTGGTCAGCCTTGCGTGAACGCACGGGTCATCAAATAAGGCACCTCGGACACAGCCAGCCAATCGGAACGCAGTATCACCTACCAATTGCCGCAGGTGTGAAGCGAAAAACACAACATCCAAGCACGCCTACTTGATTTCTGTCACGATCACTGTGTACGTCGCCCTCGCCCTGAAATTGCCTGGTGGATGACACCTGATTTCTCTGCAATGCAGGGCAATCAGGCGACGCTCCACCAGCGATTTATCGTCATAGAATCTCCCAGTCACACGCCACTATGCAAAGGCGATGTGGTTTCCACATCGCCAAATTCGGGAATTGCCAACAAAATCTCCTGCGATATGGCGGCGTGTGACGGTACCTTTACACTAGTCACCTGAGACTCATCATCCCCTACCAACTTTTACATTTTGAAGGTAGGCCTCTAAATAGATCTCAATGATGAACCAGGTCTCTGATGAATTCTTCCTGTAGTTTAGGAGGCATGAATCTCCTGTCAGGTTCCCTTTAATGTCATAAAAAGTCTCATTTTCTGAGGAGCTTGAGAGGGGATTGATTTTACAGATTAACTAGGTGCAGTAAAAAGCAAAGGGGGAGGCACAGAGTTGCCACATTACTTTATGTTCATACGCTGCACTATTGGTCCGCGTTGTACGGATCCGCTATTTGCAGTGCAATGCAATGAACTGCATTGACATTAGCTGTCCCAGCCAAGTCAATGCATTTCACTATTGGGCATTCAGACATTTTGAGCTGAAAAGCGAGTCTGTAAAAAGAAGTCACATGCCCATTTCATGGCGTTATTTTGCTGCGCTTTTTACACACCTCGCCACGCTCTCACGGTGATCTCCAGCGATGTCTCCTCATACCTTGGCCACTGTGTACTGTGTAATGGATGTCCACTTAAGACAGGGTTTTTTCACTCCCTCTCTCAGGAAAGATTCACAATAAAGAGGACTTAATTATCTGAAATTACCGTATATACTCGTGTATAAGCCGAGTTTTTCAGCCCAAAAATTGGGCTGAAAAGTCACCCCCTCGGCTTATACACGGGTCAATACGGTAACTTCTCCATGGAGGAGGCAGGGGGAGGCTGCTGAATGAGCGGTCCATCACGTGGGGCCGCTCATTAGATATGCACGGCTCTCCCCGCCCATCACAGCGGCAGGGGGAGCCGTGCATACAGCCCCCCAGTGTATACAGCAGCCCCCCAGTGGCACTTGCCCCCCCATCATGAGAAGAGCCCCCCACAGTTTGCAGAGCCCCCCCCCGCTGCATTATCTTACCATCCAGGGTCTTCTTCACCGTGGGTCCTGCAGTCATCATCGCGCGCTGTGTTCCGGTCTCACGTGACCCGGCGCGTTGACGTCATTCCACTGCGACCGCCGGGTCACAAGAGACCGGGAACACAGGCCATGAGGATGGACTGCAGGACCCGCAGTGAAGAAGACCCTGGATGGTAAGATAATGCAGCGGGGGGGGGGGGCTCTGCAAAGTGTGGGGGGCTCTTCTCATGATGGGGGGGCAAGTGCCACTGGGGCCTGCTGTATATTCCCCTGGGGGCCTGCTGTATATACCCCTGGGGGCCTGCTGTATATACCCCTGGGGGCCTGCTGTATCCTGGGGGCCTGCTGTATATACCCCTGGGGGCCTGCTGTATATACCCCTGGGGGCCTGCTGTATCCTGGGGCCTGCTGTATATACACGTGGGGGTCTGCTGTATCCTGGGGGCCTTCTGTATATACCCCTGGGGTCCTGCTGTATATACCCCTGGGGGCCTGCTGTATATAACCCTGGGGGCCTGCTGTATACCATGCTGCTGGGGCCTGTATACCACTGGGCGGGCCTGTATACCTCACTGCTGGGGGCTGTATACCTGTCCTGGTGGCTGTATACCACACTGCTGGGGCCTGTATACCACTGGGAGGGCCTGTATACCACACTGCTGGGGGCTGTATACCTCACTGCTGGGGGTTGTATACCTGTGCTGGAGTCCACCCTTGGCTTATACGCGAGTCAATAAGTTTTCCCAGTTTTTGGGGGCAAAAGTAGGGGGGTCGGCTTATAGACGGGTCGGCTTATACACGAGTATATACGGGTATCTTCATTATACCCCATTCAATACATTAACAATTAAAATTTAGAACATTCTCTATGGAGGGACACGTGAGAACTGACCGAGGCATATATTTTTATTCATAGTATTCAATCCATTAACCATTTAGATAGTCTGTCCTTTCAGTGTCATAATACATCAATATCAATTGTTTTTATCTGATCTATATGCATGAAAAAAACAATCAAAGCTTAGCTAGGTCAAATGCTTTTCAGCTATATTCAACATGTGCTATAAAATAACAATCACACTCAGCAACTACACCTTATTGTCTACAGCACTTTTTAGTTAACAACATCCAACATCCAGTACTGAGACCATTCAAGATTCAGCCAGCACTAAGACCCCAACCTTTTCCCTACATTAGGTATCAAAGATGACATTGTCATAAGCTCACATATGGTTACGGTTCATACCTGAGGTTACTCGGCCGAACAGTGCTCGCGGTCCCTCCTCCCCTACAGCTGTTTCGCTACTAGCTTCTTCCGCAGGAGATGTGGTAGGATCAGACCATGTCCCTGTACTGTCAGACACATCCATTACACAGTACATAGCAGGGACACATATATAAGATTATCTCAGCAGAGGAGATGTGGTATGATCAGACCATGTCCCTGTACGATCAGACACGGCCATTACACAGTACATAGTAGGGACACATATATAAGATAATCTCAGCAGAGGAGATGTGGTATGATCAGACCATGTCCCTGTATGGTCAGACACATCCATTTCACAGTACATAGCAGGGACACATATATAAGATTATCTCAGCACAGGAGATGTGGTATGATCAGACCATGTCCCTGCACGGTCAGACACATCCATTACACAGTACATAGCAGGGACACATATATAAGATTATCTCAGCACAGGAGATGTGGTATGATCAGACAATGTCCCTGTACGGTCAGACACAGCGATTACACAGTACATAGCAGGGACACATATATAGGATTATCTCAGCACAGGAGATGTGGTATGGTCAGACAATGTCCCTGTACGGTCAGACACAGCGATTACACAGTACATAGCAGGGACACATATATAGGATTATCTCAGCACAGGAACATTTCTTTTAATCACTTCCAATTGTGGATATTATTATTATTCCATGATCTATTGATTAAAATTAATTTTGTTCTTGGAAAAAAAACGTTTAAGTGTGAAATTTTGACAAACCAATGAGTTAGTATACAAACACTGTCCACATCCTCCACCATGGCTGCAAGAACAGCACTGGGGCACTTATTGTGAAATGTTGGAACATCAGGACATTACATGCTCTGGATTGCCGCTCAATGATAGAAATATTTTACATTTACAAACACTGCACTTAAATTCCACTAAAAAGTAGAAATTACATTTGTTCTGGATAGAATTGTTTAGGAGCCTTGACCTTTGGTGGTAGTCAGATTTGTTTAATGTCAGCTTACACCCTTGGTATTGCCCACACACTGACTCTTTTGCTTACACAGAGAAAACATAGACCTCTGGGAAGCAAATGTCAAAATGTTGATTCTTTTTTTCTCTGGTTAAGCTGATTTTTATCTCAGTAATTATATTTCTATGATCATTTATACAGCAGTAATTACTTTTACATGATAATTATGCACTGCAGTGTTACAGGGAATTTGTACCTGCCTTGTGTGTTAAAAAAAAAAGTGTCAATTTACTATTTGCAAATGAAGACAATCTTATTGTAATATGAGGTCAAGAAGAATTGCGAGTTTCTGAATTTTCCAATACTACAGGCTTTCAGTGGAAATACTAAAGCAAATTGTGTACATTAGAGCTGTATTACCGGGTTATCCTCCCAATGCTGCAGAATATGATGTCTGATGCTGAATGTGTCCATATCAAATGTTAACATAGGGTAGGGTCACATTACAGACATGAATTGCATTCACCGCATCCGGATCCGGATGCGGTGAACGCAATGCCGATCACACACATTTTGTGACCAAAATGTGTGCTGAATACCGCTGTGCAGTAACCGGTATATAATTCATATAAAACAACCAGGAGTCAGGCCATAATTGAAAAGCAAGTGCACTTTATTAAAATAGCAGCATCAGCTGCATTTAAAAGTGATGCAACACTGCACACACATATAGGTGACCACATGAACATATGTGATTAACATCCAAAAGACTTAGCATAACATTGCAACCAGTGTAATACAATAACTTGCCCCAAATGGGTGCACAGCAATTTCACAAATCACAAGGTACACATAAACAACTTAGTTCATGGGTCAAATTATTACCTATTGGTGGCAGTGGCCCCCTGACGCCTCGGAAGAAGCTTGGCGATACGCGTCAGGGGGCCACTGCCACCAATAGGTAATAATTTGACCCATGAACTAAGTTGTTTATGTGTACCTTGTGATTTGTGTGCTGTGCACCCATTTGGGGCAAGTCATTGTATTACACTGGTTGCAATGTTATGCTAAGTCTTTTGGATGTTAATCACATATGTTCATGTGGTCACCTATATGTGTGTGCAGTGTTGCATCACTTTTAAATGCAGCTGATGCTGCTATTTTAATAAAGTGCACTTGCTTTTCAATTATGGCCTGACTCCTGGTTGTTTTATATGAATTATATGTTGTTTTTGGAGGGCCTTTTATACTGAAAAGGGTTTTTCTGAATCTACTTGTGCAGTAACCGGATGGCTCAGGATGTGTAATCCTGAGCCATCCGGTAACTGCATAGGTTGCTGATCCCGGCTATTGCCGGGATCAGCAAACTGTCCTATGAGTATTAAATAGTTAAAATAACTAACCAAAGTAATGTTTCAGGTCTATAGGGGGGTCTTAGACCCCCCTATAGACCAGCCGCCCACTCCGGTGGGCTGCTACTACAATATCCCCGATGGCACGGGCTCCTTGGAGCCGAATGATGATGGCCGCCTCCTGTGGCCTTCTCCCTGTCTTTTCAGGGCCGCCGCGTCATGAAAGGGGCGGGGCTACGGTATGACGCGGTTTGGCTGATCGAGGATCGTTTGATTTGAGAACATGTTCGCAAATCTGCGATCAACAATCCAACGATTTATCGTAGTCGTATCTCGGTGTTACACGCAACAATGTCCTATCGATGTCGTTTGAACGACTCCAAACCTGTGACGTTTGAGCAATATCGTTCACGATCTCGTACCGTGTAGCGGGGCCTTAACAGAAAACTTTAAATGTGGATCTCACCAAAGGTATCAATTTAATCTGTATTACAGCACCATTGCATCCATGTTTTTACTTTACATTACAAAATGATCAAAATGATGCTGACTAGGTCGCTTTAAGGGCTTTTTCTTCTTTTTACCAGTCACTCTGATTTGCACTGACAAAGGTGCAAGAGCTCCGAAACAATGTTTTGCAAAGAAGTGCTTTTTGTCTTAAATTCTTAGTAGAAATGAATATTTTGTGGAGGACAGCGTTCAAGACAAATTTTGTGAAATTTATAGTTTCACACAAACTCAAACATTTTGAAATCCAATTAGCAGTTTGCAAAAAACAAACAAAAATGTGCTCGTACCAATTCCTACACTGCTAGGGCATCAGTGAGTTGGCTAACATAATTTTTTATTGACTCTTTGGCCTCCCCATTATGTCCTGCAGGTATGACATCCAGTGGATTATCACACCTTGTACAGTGGCGGTCAGGACCTGGGCCATCACAGATTAGCGGCTCCCAGTAGAGGACAGTTTGTATGGCAGAGTTGTTTTCCATCTCCAGAGTTACTAGGTAAGTCTATCTCTTTTGTAGAGTGTAAGCTCTTATGATCAGCAGGATCCTTTTACGCTCTCTTCTGTAGAGTGTAAGGCTGGGTTCACATTTGCGGGCCCCTCCGCAGCGTTCTGCAGGGGGGATCCGCAATGTGACCGCAGCCACCGCAAGCTCCTATCTTTATAATGGGAGCAATAAATGACCGTGCGCACCCATTCACTCCCATATGTGATCTGTGCGCAAGCGGATGCCTGCGCACAAATCACACAGTCTCGTCCGCACCAAGGACGCGACATGTTGCATTCCTGGTGCGGATGAGACTGTGTGATTTGTGCGCAGGCATCCACCTGCGCACAGATCACATATGGGAGTGAATGGGTGCGCACGGTCATGCGCAGTCAAGCGCAGCACCGTGCGCTCCCATTATAAAGATAGGAGCTTGAGGTGGCTGCGGACACATTGCGGATCCCCTCCGCAGAACGCTGCGGAGGGGTCCGCAAATGTGGACCCAGCCTAAGTCCTAAATGGTTAGCAGAGTCCTCCTTCTCTTTCTATCGCCTGTAAAGTGTAATCTCTTATGGTCAATAGGGTCTTCTCTGTCTTGCCTATAAAGTGTAAGCTCTTATGGACAGCTGTGTTTTCTCTCTTCTCCATAAATATTTTACAAGCAATTGCAAGGTTTCAGGTGTTGAAATCTGCAGAAATTTATGTGGTGCAACTAGAGATGAGCGAGTCCGAAAAGACTCGGAATCGCAAGACCCCAACGAGTCCGAGTCAAGGACTCGGGACTCGTTGCGAGTCCAATGTTAATGAATAGGGACCCGAGTAATAGCGAATAATGACATTTACAACTCGCTGATGTGTCTCTGAAAGTGTGCGAGTCCAAACTCGCTGGTTTTTCTCTTATTTTGAGGCTTGTAGCCGATGATGCGAGGGAAGGGATTCTCCAGCACACACCATGCGTTAAGGAAACAGGAAGCGAGTCGCGCTGACAGGCGCACACACAGAGCGATCCATTCATCAGTGCAATCATGGCAGCAGGACGTGGCACGGTGAACACACTGCGTCTTATTGCACTTGTGGAGGCTCGTCCATTTCTATGGCTCCCTACAGATCCTGACTATGGGGATACGACCCAAATTAATACAGCCTGGAGAGAGATCGCCCAAGAGATGTTCCCTGCGTTCCATCGGAGTGACCATGAGGAACAGAGCAATCTAAGTAAGTTAAATGAGTTTACACGTTATATATTGCATTTACTGTATATATACTCGTGTATAAGCCGACCCGTGTATAAGCCGACCCCCCTATTTTTGCCCCGAAAAACTATGAAAACATATTCACCGCCATCCTGGTATACAGCGGCTATCACTGGTAGACAGCCCCCCAGCAGAGTATACACCTCCCCCTGCAGAGTATACAGGCCCCCAGATGGGTATACATCCCCCCATATTGTGGTATACAGGCAGGGGAGGACTGGCCCAGGTGCCACGGGTCATGCGGCTGCAGGAGCATGAATAATCCGCATGTCCCTGAAGCAGCAGGCGGAAACGGAAGCTCCTGGGCGCGCGATAACGTCATCAGCACGCGGCTGCGTCCGGGAGTGAGCGTCTGTGAGTGGCATGCGGCTGCGACTGTTAGCGAGCGGCTGTGAGGAGCGCGAGGCTGCGGCTGGGAGCGAGCCATAGGAGAATGCGGGAGCTGCGGTGACTGTGAGGCGGCCGCCAGTCATCACCCCCCCCCACCCCCCGTCCTCACCTGTGTCGGGCCGGTGAGGGAGGGTTGCGACCCAAACTGTAGGGTGCCAGTCAGTCCCTGTATACAGGGCCCTCAGTGTGTGTACAGGCCCCCCCAGCAGTGGGTATACAGGGCCCCCAGCAGTGGGTAGACAGTGGCCCAGTGGGTTTACAGGGCCCCCAGCAGTGGGAATACAGGGCCCCCATAGCAGGGTATACAGGACCCTGAATGTGTTATCATGCTCCACCGCATAGTTGCCTATATTTGGATGGGGTCACAACAGTACAATGAGTTTAATGTCTGATCCTCCTGGCTCTTTCGGCCAAGGGGTTGGGTGTATATAAATACCACTAATGACCAGAGTCTGGTGCCCGCACTATTACATTCTCTATGCGTTGACATGTGTCCTGCCTCATTTGTGATTGTGGCCACGTGAGCTCAATGTCCGTAATGCTGTTGATGATGTTCCACACTGTCGTGTCACTGTGCCTTGTATACACATTACACACACAAAATGAATAAAATGTTATTGTTGATTTGTACACATACTTTTGTTGTTTCAAATATTACACATCTCTAAACCCGGTTTCAAATCATTTCACAGTTGACCATCTTAAAAAACGGTGGAGGAGCTGCCGGGACCAGCATAAGAAGCAGTACCGGCAGTACTCAGAGAGACAACCGGGAGCCGCTCCATTGCTCAACCACTACCACTTTTATGACCGGCTGTCCTTCCTTCACCCGGTGGCCCGTATGCCAAGGTATGTGTCTGCAGCACTGTTGTGTACATTTAGTATTATTTATTAATATATACATTAGGTTCCATTTCGGCTCTGTGGGTAGCAGAGTATACACGTGGCTCTGTGGGTAGCAGAGTATACAGGCGGGTCTGTGGGTAGCAGAGTATACAGGCGGGTCTGTGGGTAGCAGAGTATACAGGCGGGTCTGAGGTAGCAGAGTATACAGGCGGGTCTGAGGTAGCAGAGTATACAGGCGGGACTGTGGGTAGCAGAGTATACAGGCGGGTCTGAGGTAGCAGAGTATACAGGCGTCTCTGTGGGTAGCAGAGTATACAGGCGGGTCTGAGGTAGCAGAGTATAAAGACGGCTCTGTGGGTAGCAGAGTATACAGGCGGGTCTGTGGGTAGCAGAGTATACAGGCGGGTCTGAGGTAGCAGAGTATAAAGACGGCTCTGTGGGTAGCAGAGTATACAGGCGGGTCTGTGGGTAGCAGAGTATACAGGCGGGTCTGTGGGTAGCAGAGTATACAGGCGGGTCTGTGGGTAGCAGAGTATACAGGCGGGTCTGTGGGTAGCAGAGTATACAGGCGGGTCTGAGGTAGCAGAGTATACAGGCGGGTCTGTGGGTAGCAGAGTATACAGGCGGGTCTGTGGGTAGCAGAGTATACAGGCGGCTCAGTGGGTAGCAGAGTATATAGGTGATGAGAATAGGGTTAATAGATGGTGCTACAGTGTTGGGGCGTGCTAGAGGGAGCAGAGATCCGATTACTGCCATCATTACTGACCTTATTAAAGATAGCGGCCGCAGCTAAATGACATCATGGCAAAGGTAAACATGGGTGTGGTTAGCTGCAGGAGGTTAGTGAGAGGTGTGGGTTGTTTGGCAGAGGGCGTGGTGTGGGCGTGGTGAGCGCGGCTCCCGCGTCAGATACGCTGCGAGCGCGGAACCGCGGCACATCTCCAGGAGCAGAGGACGTGTCCGGTACGTCCGTAGCCCCCGGCCTCCCCGTTGTCCGCACACACAGCCCCGCTGTGACCTCTGCAGTGTCACAGGCCCCGGCGGGCGGCTGTCATCTCCTCCTGACACTGACCTCCTCCTGATTTGATTGTCTGTGTTGTCCCCCCCCCGCTGTCAGCATCAGTGATCTGCTAAGACCTGTGGGTGCACAGACGGGGGAAGTACAAATGCCAGCATGCCGGGGCGGATTGGGCGCTGTGAGGGGCGCAGGTCTTGCTGTGAGCGGAGGGCGCGAGGCCGCTCGAGAAAACGCTATAGCGGCTGTGTGAGTTAAGCGTCTGCGGCTCGCGAAGGCGCATACGCGTCTCCGCTCGCAGTGACGCTAAGGAGTTTGGGATTCGGCTACAGTGCCGGAATTTCAAACTCCCGATTATATAAATATATTATATATATATATATTGTATACCTTTCAACCCCTTCCCTGCTTTATATAGATGATATAAGCTAAAAGTTTTGTGAATTAAGTATGTCAAGTTAAAAGTGAAGTCAGGGGACTTTTTTTTTTCATGTGAACCATTGGTGTTATTGATCGTCTAGATTAGATGGGATGGGGGGGGGGTGGGTGGTAATCAGGGGGTGAAAAATTATGTATTAGTATGGAATTAGCAAAGAAAGTCACGTATTCCTTTATGTTATGTACAGTTGGTTATTATTTCATAATAATAACAAATATCTGATTAAGAATACACAGATACACAGAGTCTAAAAAGCGTGCAACTTAATGTTTGACCTATGTTTTTGTTTCCAAATGCAATGCATTCACCAAATTTTTTTTTACTTTACCCACAGAGAAGCTTACTACAGAGGGCGGCGTGCTGCTAATCCTCCACCTCCAAACAGAAGGCGGCGTGGAGTAAACCCACCACCACCACCACGGCCGGCGCCACCACCACCACCGCCGTCGCCGCCGCCACCACCACCACCAGCATCGCCGCCAGCAGCGCCAGGGCCAGCACCACCACCGCCGCCACCAGCGGCCGTGCCAGCACCACCACCGCCGGCACCAGCGGCAGGGCCATCAACACCACCACCGCCGTCCCCGCCACCACCACCACCGCCACCAGCGGCAGGGTCCGCACCACCACCGCCCCCACCAGCGGCAGGCCATCAACACCACCACCGCCGTCCCCGCCACCACCACCACCACCACCACCACCGCCACCAGCGGCAGGGTCCGCACCACCACCGCCCCCACCAGCGCAGGGCCAGCACCACCACCGCCACCACCAGCGGCATGGCCAGCACCACCACCGCCACCACCAGCGGCAGGCCAGCACCACCACCGACGCCACCAGCGGCAGGCCCAGCTTATGGTCCGATCCCGGGGTCAGCACATTTAAGTGTGCAACAGAGTAATGCTGACTTTGCCCGCAGTATTATACCATTCATGGATAATATTCCATTTGACAGGCTACTGCGGGCAAGGTCAGCATTACAGATAGTGCTGGAAGCCTGTCAGCCAAATAACGACCCCGGTGATGTGTTCCAATATTTGGATGGGGAAAATAAACTCTAACAGGCAAGGCAGGCCCACAACACGGGACAGCCATGTCCCACCCCACAGGGCTTTGCCTCACTGCCAGTGGCCAGCTAACAGGGACCTACCACCGTTCCCTACACCTGTTCAGAGGATCCACCCAGAAGGGTTCGGCCAGGCCATACGTGGGGCCCTTGACCTTTTGCAGGACGGACAGCCCACCTACCAGGACCTGTAGGGCTCCATTTGTTGTTGTTCTTGTTGTTACTACAATTTTAAAAGGTAGTATTTTTTGGAATGTCCAAACAGTGCTGCCATTTTTTTTTTTTTAAACACAGTTTTAAAAACCAGCTTTGTGTCTGTATTTTTTCAAGGAATGAATGTGGAGTTATTTTTGTGGTTGGGCTTCAAGTCATCATAATTATTATAATTATTTATTTATATAGCGCCCATAGGTTCCATGGCGCTTTACATGAGGAAAAGGTAGAGAAGGACAAGTACAATAAACATAGACAATAAGGTCATATAGGTACAATAGTAGAGGACCCTGTACGCGTGGGCTCACATTCTACGAGGGGTGGGTGGGGATACAATAGGGTGGGGAAGGTGTCGGTCGTGGGGCGTGTAGCGGGGTCTCATGGCAGGTTGTAGGCCTGTCGGAAGAGGTGAGTCTTTAGAAGTATCTTTAAGGTTCAGAGGGTAGGCGACTGACTGATGAGGTGGGGCAGGGAGTTCCATAGCATGGCGGATTACCGGGAGAAATCCTGTATGCGGTTGTGGGAAGAGGAGATGAGGGTGGACTGTAGGACAAGTTCTTGGGATGAACGCAGGTTGCGTGAGGGATGGTATCGGGAGATCAGGTCGGAGATGTATGGTGGGGATAGGTTGTGTAAGGCTTTGAATGTCATGGTCAGTGTTTTAAAGTGAGCTCTCTGTGGGCCGGAGGGGCCAGTGAACGGCTTGGCAGAGGGGGTAGGCAGGGGAGTAGCGTGAGGACAGATGTATTAGTCGGGCAGCAGAGTTTAGTATAGATTGGAGAGGTGCAAGAGAGTTGGCAGGGAGACCTATGCGAAGGAGGTTGCAGTAGTCAAGGCGGGAGATGATGAGGGCATTTATGAGTGTTTCAGCAGTGTCAGGATTGAGGAACGACCGAATTGGTTAAATATTTTTGAGTTGGAGTCACAGGGACTTGGTTAGGGACTACAGGTGGGGCTTGAAGGAGAGGGAGGAGTCAAGGATTACCCCGAGACATTTGGCGTGGGGGACAGGGGAGAGAGCATCATTAGCAAGTACTTTACGGCCCGCATGGCGCATGAAGTCACCTTGGTTACTAAGTGTCAAATCATGACTCCACATACAACTGTTGCTGACAAACAGTGCCTGTGTTTGGGGGGTTACTTTCTGCCTCGCTATGGCAACAAGACTATGAACACACATGTGAGAGGCTGGGACGTCTACATGCTACACATCGCGTCTACGCGTTTTGTATGGAGCGTACAGTGGGACCCTTCAACAGGCTCCAGCAGGATGATAGTCCAAGCAACGCCCACGATGCAGGCATAGGATTGGTGCCTGGAAAAATTAGCCCAATGGGCTGTTTCCCATTTTTGGTATAAATGTAGGCCTAAGGGCCATAAAAAGCTTGTTAGCCAGGGTGTCTCCCAAAGCATGATAAGCTTGTTAGCCTGGGTGGCTCCAAAAATTAGCCCAAGGGGCTGTATCCCATTTTTGGTATAAATGTAGGCCTAAGGGCCATAAAAAGCTTGTTAGCCAGGGTGTCTCCCAAAGCATGATAAGCTTGTTAGCCTGGGTGGCTCCAAAAATTAGCCCAAGGGGCTGTTTTGCATTTTGAGTGTAAATGCAGGCCTAAGGGCCATGATAAGCTTGTTAGCCTGGGTGGCTCCAAAAATTAGCCCAAGGGGCTGTTTGGCATTTTTAGTGTAAATGCAGGCCTAAGGGCCATGATAAGCTTGTTAGGCTGGGTGTTTCCAAAAATTAGCCCAAGGGGCTGTTTGGCATTTTTAGTGTAAATGCAGGCCTAAGGGCCATGATAAGCCTCTTAGGCTGGGTGTTTCCAAAAATTAGCCCAAGGGGCTGTTTTGCATTTTGGGTATAAATGCAGGCCTAAGGGCCATGATAAGCTTGTTAGCCTGGGTGGCTCCAAAAATTAGCCCAAGGGGCTGTTTGGCATTTTGAGTGTAAATGTAGGCCTAAGGGCCATGATAAGCTTGTTAGCCTGGGTGGCTCCAAAAATTAGCCCAAGGGGCTGTTTGGCATTTTGAATGTAAATGCAGGCCTAAGGGCCATGATAAGCTTGTTAGCCTGGGTGGCTCCAAAAATTAGCCCAAGGGGCTGTTTGGCATTTTTAGTGTAAATGCAGGCCTAAGGGCCATGATCAGCTTGTTAGGCTGGGTGTTTCCAAAATTTAGCCCAAGGGGCTGTTTGGCATTTTTAGTGTAAATGCAGGCCTAAGGGCCATGATAAGCCTCTTAGGCTGGGTGTTTCCAAAAATTAGCCCAAGGGGCTGTTTGGCATTTTGAGTGTAAATGCAGGCCTAAGGGCCATGATAAGCTTGTTAGCCTGGGTGGCTCCAAAAATTAGCCCAAGGGGCTGTTTGGCATTTTTCGTGTAAATGCAGGCCTAAGGGCCATGATCAGCTTGTTAGGCTGGGTGTTTCCAAAATTTAGCCCAAGGGGCTGTTTGGCATTTTTAGTGTAAATGCAGGCCTAAGGGCCATGATAAGCCTCTTAGGCTGGGTGTTTCCAAAAATTAGCCCAAGGGGCTGTTTTGCATTTTGGGTATAAATGCAGGCCTAAGGGCCATGATCAGCTTGTTAGCCATGGTGGCTCTAAAAATTTGCCCAAGGGGGCTGTTTGGCAATTTGGGTATAAGTGCAGGCCTAAGGGCCATGATAAGCCTCTTAGGCTGGGTGTCTCCAAAAATTAGCCCAAGGGGCTGTTTTGCATTTTGGGTATAAATGCAGGCCTAAGGGCCATGATCAGCTTGTTAGCCAGGGTGGCTCAAAAAATTAGCCCAAGGGGCTTTTAAATGTTTGCTAACAGAAAATAAAGGTTGATTCCTTGTGAAAAGGTGTTGTGATGGTTAATGAAACCGAAGTTAAGGTGTAGTGTTGGTTTAAGATGAAGCAGCCTCATTACCAGGTTGCAGGAACATGGTTACGCAAATCGTTACTGGTCTTGTACATACTGCTTGTACCAAAAAGACACAATATAATACAATGATTAATTATATCATATTGATGTTGAACGTGGCACTTCAGCTCTGAGTACTGTCGTCTTCAGGGCTCAAGAAGTCTTGTGAAATCCAGTTCCTATTAAACTTAATTAGAGTAAGCCTGTCTGCATTCTCTGGAGTAAGACGTGTCCTGGTATCAGTTATGATACCCCCAGCGGCACTGAAAACCCGCTCTGATGTCACACTAGCTGCAGGGCATGCCAGCACCTCCAAGGCATACAACGAGAGCTCGGTCCAAGTGTGGAGCTTGGAGACCCAGTAATTAAACAGGACTGCGGCATCAGTCAGGAAGCAGGTACTGTCACTTAAGTATTCTTGTACCATGTTGGTAAGTTTCTGTCTCCGAGAGATGGTTACTGGAGCAACATGGCGCTGCAGGTTCGATGGCTTATTGAACATAGCCCACTTTGCGGACATCTTTCCAGCATCTCTTCTGGACAGCGTGGATGATTGTGCCCCGACCAAAGGCTGCTGTTGCACAGAGTTGCTAACTATGGGCAGAGTGTTGTCTGACGGTGATATTCGAAGCATATTATCCACAAGAACCCTCTTGAAATAGTCAATTGTCAAGCCACGTGGTGACTGAAACAGCAGCGAGGTGAATTTATCTTTATAACGTGGGTCCAGAAAGGTGGCCAACCAGTAGAGGTCGTTGTGCAATATGTTAATCACTCGTGGGTCTTCTAGCAGACAAGTCAACATGAAGTGAGCCATGTGTCCTAAGCTGCATAGACTCATGTCTTCAGTGTCCTCCGAACGATGTTCAATACCCATTGTATCCGGAAAGTCTGTCTCCGCCTCCTCCTCTCCAGGCCACCCATGGTGGACAGACACAAAGCTGGGGTTGTGAGTACCATCTGGGTTGACATCGGCACCAACAAAAAATAAATCCTCTTCATCGTCTTGCTCCTGTTCCTCCTCAGGAGCCATTGTGGCCTGGTCATACTGGCTTTGCTGGCTAGGTACTGCGCTGTTTAAATCTGGCTCCATAGCCATCTGCTGGGCTCTCAATGCTTCATTTTTCTGATTAATGAGGGATTCTTTCAGCAGACACAGCATGGGTACAGTGACACTGATGATGGACTGATCACCGCTCACCAGTTTTGTGCAGTAGTCAAAATTATCAAGAACCTCAGATGTGTCAGCGATCCACACCCACTCCATTGTACTAATATGTCGTGGCTGACTGCCGGTCTGACGGG
Organism: Allobates femoralis; assembly: GCA_033576535.1. NCBI lineage: Eukaryota > Metazoa > Chordata > Amphibia > Anura > Aromobatidae > Allobates > Allobates femoralis. The sequence goes on from JARQOC010000006.1 coordinate 85,189,910, forward strand.
CATGTTGCAACTGATACTCGGATATTGCCCTCTGCTGCTCATTGATCCTCGATAACATATGGAATGTAGAGTTCCATCGTGTCGGCATGTCACAAATGAGTCTGTGGTTGGGCAAATTCAATTGCTTTTGAAGCAATGAAAGTTTTCCAACCGCTGTTGACGAATGACGAAAATGTGCACAAACTCGACGCACCTTCTCCAGTAGGTCACATAGCTCTGGGTATGTACGCAGGAATTTCTGCACTACTAGATTCAGCACGTGAGCCATGCAAGGCACGTGCACAAGGTTTCCGAGCTTAAGTGCAGCCACTAGGTTACGACCATTGTCGCTCACCACGAGACCGGTCTGGAGTTGGAGTGGGGATAGCCACTCATCTGTCTGTTGCTTCAGACCTTTCAACAGCTCTACTGCAGTGTGCGGTGTGTGACCTAAACAGATCAGCTTCAGCAGAGCCTGTTGGCGTCTTGCTGAAGCACTGCAGCAAACCTCCCAACTTGGCCGTGATGTTGAGGGCAATTGAGGATTGGTCGAGGAAGCGGAAGATGGGGTAGTGGACATATAGGATGATGCAGAGACCCTGAATGAGGTTGTGCCAGCTATCCGTGGCGTGGGTAGGATGTTTGATGTAACACTAACATCGTTTGGCACACTCTCCACAACGTTGATCCAATGCGCGGTGAGCGAGATGTACCGGCCCTGTCCTGAACTGCTTGTCCACGTGTCCGTAGTAAGGTGTACTTTCCCGGTTACAGCGTTGGTGAGGGCACGCTTGAGGTTGTTAATGACATGCTCATGTAACGCGGGGACGGCACAACGTGAAAAGTAGTGGCGGCTTGGAACCGAGTAGCGTGGTACTGCCACAGTCAAAAGCTCACGGAAAGAGTCAGTACCCACAAGCCTAAACGGCAACATCTCGACTGCTAACAACTTAGCTATCTGGGCATTTATTTTTTTGGCTAATGGGTGGGAAGAGTGGTATTTCTGCTTCCTTTCGTACAGCTGTGTCACTGATAACTGTAAGGATGTTGCTGACCGAGAACTGTCTGCACTCGTGTTCAGTCTCTCTGCAACCGCTGCTTGTGATGAGTACATATCAGCTGGACCAGCTTCAGCAACACTTGATTGTGACGGACGTATCTGAGTTACCGTCGCAGTCTTTGGGTCAGATGACACTGTTGTGGAAGGCTGCACTTTTGACCACTGAATAGGGTGCTGACCAGCCATGTGCTTCCGCATACTGCTGGTGCTCTGGTTTCCTTTCCCGTGGCCTCTGCTTAGCCTTGCATGGCAGATGGTACAGATGACCACATTTTCTTGAGAAGGCCCATCTTTAAAAAATTTCCACACAGTGGCTGACCGACCTCTAGGCTTGACTGTACTCCCTGAGGGATTACTGAGGCCCACATTTGAGACATTTTGTCCAACAGTTGACAAATTTTGAGCCACAGTGGACACATTTTGGGCAACAGTGGTGACTCTTTCAGTTCTGGTGGGAGGAGTAGGCCTTGGTGCCTTTGTTGGTGGGACATACACACTTTCTTCCTCCGTGCTGCTCTGCTGGCTCTGCATCGCAACATTCCACGTGGGATCAGTTGTCTCATCATCAACCCCTTCCTCTTCTAAATCTTCCCGATAACAAGATAGATTTTGCTCCCCAGATGACAAGTGTGTCACTGTCTCATCATCATCATCATCCTCCAACTCCTGAGACGGTCTAAGACTTTGCTGAAAGACACGTTCATGTGGCCGGGGTGTCTCTAAAACTTGTCCATGATTGGACAATTCTTCATCAAGTATGTCATCTACTACGGAGTCTGGCAAACCGGATTCATGTAAAGGATTATATGTACCAAATAAGTCATCTGAGTGACCCATGTCTGTGTCAACATTTTCATGGGGCTGCTGTTGGTCTGAGGAACTGTGAAGAGGTTGTGGATTAGATGACCCAGCATGGTATGTACCAACAGTAGACACAGTGCTCAAGGAACCTTGAGTTCTGCAAGAACCTGTTGTTGAGGTCTTGTCTGCCAGCCAAGACGTTAGATGCTGTTCGTCTTCCGGCCTCAATACTCGTTTACTTTCCTGACGGGGAAAGTTAGACAGGAGGAACGATCGATCAATCCTCGTCTGTCTGCCCGAACTGGTGGATAGTTGGCCACGACTACCAATGCATGTACCTCGTCCCTGTCCCTTAGCAAGACTTTTTTTGGGATTTGGTTTTTTGTGTGACATTTTATAATTTCTGGTGGCTTTCTGGGGGCTTGTAAAACAAGTAGCAGGTACTATTTCGTGAAAGGTACACACTAGAGGCTAAGATATTTAAAGACAGATGGAAGGTACCGTGCGAGCTGCAGGCAGGACACCGTACAGCAACGCACTGGCACAGGAAAAAATTGTTTAGTACGCAGAACCAGGCACTGTTAGGCTGCGGTGCTGGCTGCGTGCAAGTTTACAAGTACCGTGCGAGCTGCAGGCAGGACACCGTACAGCAACGCACTGGCACAGGAAAAAATTGTTTAGTACGCAGAACCAGGCACTGTTAGGCTGCGGTGCTGGCTGCGTGCAAGTTTACAAGTACCGTGCGAGCTGCAGGCAGGACACCTTACAGCAACGCACTGGCACAGGAAAAAATTGTTTAGTACGCAGAACCAGGCACTGTTAGGCTGCGGTGCTGGCTGCGTGCAAGTTTACAAGTACCGTGCGAGCTGCAGGCAGGACACCGTACAGCAACGCACTGGCACAGGAAAAAATTGTTTAGCACGCAGAACCAGGCACTGTTAGGCTGCGGTGCTGGCTGCGTGCAAGTTTACAAGTACCGTGCGAGCTGCAGGCAGGACACCGTACAGCAACGCACTGGCACAGGAAAAAATTGTTTAGTACGCAGAACCAGGCACTGTTAGGCTGCGGTGCTGGCTGCGTGCAAGTTTACAAGTACCGTGCGAGCTGCAGGCAGGACACCGTACAGCAACGCACTGGCACAGGAAAAAATTGTTTAGTACGCAGAACCAGGCACTGTTAGGCTGCGGTGCTGGCTGCGTGCAAGTTTACAAGTACCGTGCGAGCTGCAGGCAGGACACCGTACAGCAACGCACTGGCACAGGAAAAAATTGTTTAGTACGCAGAACCAGGCACTGTTAGGCTGCGGTGCTGGCTGCGTGCAAGTTTCCAAGTACCGTGCGAGCTGCAGGCAGGACACCGTACAGCAACGCACTGGCACAGGAAAAAATTGTTTAGCACGCAGAACCAGGCACTGTTAGGCTGCGGTGCTGGCTGCGTGCAAGTTTACAAGTACCGTGCGAGCTGCAGGCAGGACACCGTACAGCAACGCACTGGCACAGGAAAAAATTGTTTAGCACGCAGAACCAGGCACTGTTAGGCTGCGGTGCTGGCTGCGTGCAAGTTTACAAGTACCGTGCGAGCTGCAGGCAGGACACCGTACAGCAACGCACTGGCACAGGAAAAAATTGTTTAGTACGCAGAACCAGGCACTGTTAGGCTGCGGTGCTGGCTGCGTGCAAGTTTACAAGTACCGTGCGAGCTGCAGGCAGGACACCGTACAGCAACGCACTGGCACAGGAAAAAATTGTTTAGTACGCAGAACCAGGCACTGTTAGGCTGCGGTGCTGGCTGCGTGCAAGTTTACAAGTACCATGCGAACTGCAGGCAGGACACCGTACAGCAACGCACTGGCACAGGAAAAAATTGTTTAGTACGCAGAACCAGGCACTGTTAGGCTGCGGTGCTGGCTGCGTGCAAGTTTACAAGTACCGTGCGAGCTGCAGGCAGGACACCGTACAGCAACGCACTGGCACAGGAAAAAATTGTTTAGCACGCAGAACCAGGCACTGTTAGGCTGCGGTGCTGGCTGCGTGCAAGTTTACAAGTACCGTGCGAGCTGCAGGCAGGACACCGTACAGCAACGCACTGGCACAGGAAAAAATTGTTTAGTACGCAGAACCAGGCACTGTTAGGCTGCGGTGCTGGCTGCGTGCAAGTTTACAAGTACCGTGCGAGCTGCAGGCAGGACACCGTACAGCAACGCACTGGCACAGGAAATTTTTTGTGGAAAAATGGCACCAAAATTATTTGGTAGACTAGTGCCAAAAATAAGAAAAAGCTTAGGATTACAGCTCTGCGGAAAGCTGGGTGAACTAAGCTCTGAGGATGGTGCTGGATTCACTGTAAGGCTGCTCCTATCTCCCCTTCCTTACAGTCCTGTACAGCAATCCTCCGTCCTGGTAGTTCTGAAAAGAACTTTTGGGTTATGTGTGAGGAATCTTGACTCCTACACTCCGTCCTGTTAGTTCTGAAAAGAACTTTTGGGTTATATGTGACTCCTACACTGCCTAACTGTCCCTAGATCTGCTCCAAGTCTCCCTGCACTAGGTCAGCTCTTCTCAGGAATGTGCCCAAAATGGCGGGGGCAAGCCTTATATACTGCCTTGCCTGTCATAGATGACATAGGCATCACGATGGACAGCAGCCAATCATAGTCCTGACACAACCAAAGCTGCTATGGCATTACTGACTATGATTGGCTGTCTTCACAAGTTTTCTGACCTAACACGCAATGCTGACTAGTAACATAAAAGATTCTGGATTCGCGAGTCCCGAATAGAGAATACAGGACTCGGAATCGCAGACTCGCTAGGATTCGGACTCGTAGACTCGCTCAGACTCGCTGCTGTTTGGGGAGATTCAAGCTATATAGCGATGTGATAGAGCGAGTCTAGCGAGTCTAGCGAGTGAGATAAAGTAAACTCTGACAAAACTAAGATTGCCATTGACTTGCATTGGACTCGTTACTGAGCGAGTATTCGCTAAAAGACTCGCCGATTACCGAGTCCAGCGAGTCCCTTAAGAATCGCCGAGTAACGAGTCCTAGCGAGTAGACTCGCTCATCCCTAGGTGCAACTCAAACTTTTTTGGGAAAGTTTGTCGAAGTCGGCAAATTTGAATTTCCAAACATCCGCTCACCTCTAACCCTTTGTCATTTTTCTCATTAAAGAGTTGGACATTGACTTACATTGTTGCAACCTCCAGTAAGTGTCAGTGCATAGAGCTAATTTACATCTATTACTATAATATGTTTAATTTTTTACCCCATGACTGATATATCATTGTGTTTAGTATCTCTATATTATGTCACTGGTTAGTGATTTTGAAATGTGACTTTACAGTTTTGAGCATATCTGTGTCATGACATCACTTTGTTAGTTATATCTGTATTGTGACATCTATAAGCCATACACATTAGAGTACATTCGTCCAAGTCTGTCAACATTGGTATACAGTCTAATGTGTATGGAGGCCTCTGGAATGTACCCAGAGAGATGATGTCAGGGCAGAGAAGGATCTTGCCTGTTAAATTTCAATGACTAATCCATTTATTTGGTGTGAAGTAAGGAGCTCTCACATGAGCTCACAGTATCTGTGCAGCATGGCGCGAGGGATGCTGCATGAAAGCCGGGGTTCCGGCTAGGTGTGTGCACTTGTGTTGTGGGGCTGGTACACGCTTGCAGGCCACATGGCGCCATTGACCTCAGCTGGCTAAGACCAGATGTTAACCAGGTCATTGAGAGAGACCACCAGTTCTTTATACAGTACCTTATGAAAGTATTTGGCCCCCTTGAACTCTTCAACCTTTTGCCACATTTCAGGCTTCAAACATAAAGATATAAATTCTAATATTTTTGTGAAGAATCAAAAACAAGTGGGACATAATCGTAGGGTGGAATGAAATTTATTGGATATTTTAAACTTTAACAAATAAAAAATTGAAAAGTGGGGCGTGCAATATTATTTGGACCCCTTGAGTTTCTTACCCATTCTTCCTTGCAAAACAGCTGGAGCTCAGTGAGGTTGGATGGAGAGCGTTTGTGAACAGCAGTTTTCAGCTCTTTCCACAGATTCTCAATTGGATTCAGGTCTGGACTGTGACTTGGCCATTCTAACACCTGGATACGTTTATCTTTGGACCATTCCGTTGTAGATTTTGCTTTATGTTTGGGATCATTGTCTTGTTGGAAGATAAATCTCCATCCCAATCTCAGGTCTTTTGCAGACTCCAACAGGTTTTCTTCCTGAATGGTCTTGTATTTGGCTCCATCCATCTTCCCATCAATTTTAACCATCTTCTCTGTCCCTCAATCAAATAGAGAAGAAATAGAGCCGCACTCAAGGCTTCTGGCAGTGGATATTTATTCAATCTTCGTACAACAGGTTGTGCACAGCGGGCGGGAGGACAGGGGGTACTACGTCGTTACGACGTAGTACCCCCCGTCCTCCCACCCGCTGTGCACAACCTGTTGTAGGAAGATTTAATAAATATCCACTGCCAGAAGCCTTGAGTGTGGCTCCATTTCTTCTCTATTTGATTGAATACGCTGTGACGCTCCTGCTGACAGCAAGCACCGAGACGAGGCAAGTGTTACAACAGGAAGCTCATCCTCCACCCCTCCAGGTCGTGAGTTCATGATCAGCAACGCTGCAGTGAGATCCCCAAAGTGAAAGGGGAATGCTGGAAAGGTCGGTGCTGGCCCAGACCTCTCTTCAAAACGTGATCTTCTCTGTCCCTGCTGAAGAAAAGCTATGATGCTGCCACCACCATATTTGACAGTGGGGATGGTGTTTTGAGGGTGATGAGCTGTGTTGCTTTGACACCAAACATATCATTTTGCATTGTGGCCAAAAAGTTTGATTTTGGTTTCATCTGACCAGAGCACCTTATTCCACATGTTTGGTGTCTCCCAGGTGTCTTGTGGCAAACTTCAAACGAGACTTTTTATGAATATCTTTGAGAAATGGCTTTCTTCTTGCCACTCTTCCTTAAAGGCCAGATTTGTGCAGTGTACGACTGATTGTTGTCCTATGGACAGATTCTCCCACCTCAGCTGTAGATCTCTGCAGTTCATCCAGAGTGATCATGGGCCTTTTGGCTGCATCTCTGATCAGTCTTCTCCTTGTTCGAGATGAAAGTTTAGAGGGACGGCCGGGTCTTGGTAGATTTGCAGTAGTCTGATACTCCTTCCATTTCAATATGATCGCTTGCACAGTGCTCCTTGAGATGTTTAAAACTTGGAAAATCTTTTTGTATCCAAATCCGGCTTTAAACTTTGCCACAACAGTATCTCGGACCTGCTTGGTGTGTTCTTTGGTCTTTATGATGCTCTCTGCACTTGAAACAGAACCCTGAGATTATCACAAAGCAGGTGCATTTATACGAAGACTTGATTACACACAGGTGGATTCTATTGGCTAGGTCCTTCCCTGGAGGGATATCTGGCTAGTCCCGTGTTTGAGACTCCTAAATGAGACTCCACGGACTCTATTTGCATATTCGTATTTCCCAGAGGGCAATGTACCTAGGATTTCACTGTGTTTGAGTGCTTTTGCTGGCTGTTTTCCTTGACTGGTCTCCCTGAGATCAATGAATGCTTTGTATCGTTGGTCTACCAGGCATTGCTCCCACCTAGCTAGAATCCTACTCCACATTGATGAAGGGCAAAACCCTGAAACAGCTGTCTGTGGATGGATACCTGGCCTTGGTATTCCCTTGTCATATCTTTAAACTCATAAAGAGCTGGATATTGACTGAAAGGGCCACTTATTATGGTGGTTATGGTGGTCTCCTCAAGGAGCCACCCCATGGCTAGGTCCTTCCCTGGAGGGATATCTGACTAGTCCCGTTTGAGACTCCTAAAGAGGCTCCACAGACTCTAGTTGCATATTTATATTTCCCAGAGAGCAATGCATCTAAGATTTCACTGTGTTGAGCACTTTTGCAGGCTGCCCGCAGTGTTTTCTTTTACTGGTCTCCCTGAGATCAGTGATTGTTTTGTGATGTTCACAAAAAATTAGAATTTATATCTTTATGCTTGAAGCCTGAAATGTGGCAAAAGGTTGAAAAGTTTAAATACTTTCACAAGGCACTGTAAATATGATTTTACTCAACAGTAGTTTTATAACAACTGTTTACATGAGATAGTGGGCATATGTCTTCTAACACATTTTAGTAGCAAGGGTCAGCTCCAGACATAATCTCTTCACTTCCTTTGCTTGACTGATTCCAGCCTCCACTAGTCCTATCTGCTCCACTACAACCTAGCACCACCTTACAGTCCATGTAATTCAATTTATCTTGCTTGCGGTTCTGTGTCTTCTCCCCCTAGAGGGGGAGCCAATGGCTGGACCTTAGCTTCAATCTCTCAGACGCTTAGGGAGCTGCTGTCAAGGACATTCTCTTCCTCTCATAGTCTGCTCTGTTTTGATCCGTTACCTCGAAAGGTTGTGAATTCCTCCAGACCGCACTGCTAGATGTCCTCTCTTTGGACCTGGCTTCGCTTGGTCACATAGTCCTTTTCAGTCACTCCTCTGAGCTGTCTCCACCCAATAACTCTGGCCTCATTCTCCGTTCGCTCGAATTCTATGCTATATCCATCTCAGCTCTCTCTTCTTTTAGGGACAGCCACATCATGCAGCTTACCAACTAACCAGACCCTAGGTCTGGCTCTGTCACATGTTAAACAAATTAGTTCCATGTGGTTTGATTAGTCAGAAACCAGGCCAGAGGGAAATTTTCTCTACCCCCTTAATTCCCCTGATGAAGCTGATCTGACCAAAAACGTGAAATGTATGTGGGGGTCTTTACTAGAAGGGCTCCCCCTCTTCCCTTCCTGACACTACCAGCACCTCTACCTTGCACTTTTGGTAAGACATGTATTTTTGTGCGATTCTACCATGTTCATTGACCATGCCATTACTGGCTAATGTTACTATTATGACACATGTCCATGTTGGATAGCCCTTTTTGTAACCATGGGAATATGTGCAATACCACTATCTGTGCTGTTCTGATCTTCTGATCTTGTGTGTGCCAATTGTATCTACAGTGTCATTTGAAAATTGCACCATTTTTAACAGGGTGACATTTTTAAAATAAATATTTTTCACTTTGTAAGCAGTAAAAAAAACTACAGGGTGGGCCATCTATATGGATACACCAAAATAAAATGGGAATGGTTGGTGATATATGTTTGTGACAAATTAGTATATGGGAGGGGAAAAACTTTTTCAGATGAGTGGTGACCATGGCGGCCATTTTGAAGTTGGCCATTTTGGATCCAACTTTATTTTTTTCAATGGGAAGAGGGTCATGTGACACATCCAACTCATTGAGAATTTCATAAGAAATTGGCTGGTTTTAACGTAACTACTTCTGTAGGGGATGAGAAAAATGTAAAGGGGCACAGAATAGAGACTGAGCATGTGTGGAGCTGTATAGAGAGGCGGCAGCATGCGGGGACAGTATGTCGAGTTTGATGAGGGAGAACAGCATAAACCATGGGCAGTATAGAAGGATACAGTGTAGAGGATAGAGTGACCAGGGAGCCCAGTATGGAAAGGAGAGAGCAGTGTGATGAAAGGGCAGTGTGGAGGGCATGTGCCAGAAGAGGGACAGTGTGTAAAGCATATTTTGTGTAGGGAACAGTGAGAAGGAGCAATTTATTCTGGGGCACAGTGTAGGGCAGATATTTTTACTCAGGAAAATGTTGATCATTCTGCTATTTTTAAGGATATCGTGTCGGGATGTGCTGCAGAGGATCGGAGAAGATGGAAATCTGCAGAGACGAGCTGTGGATGTCAAAAGTCATCATGATGCCTGCACAAGATGAAGAAAAGACAAAGACGACCCCGATCAGAGACAAGGTCATCTATAAGGTACCTGGATGTAAATGAATATTTGTGATAATGACTAATTCTCATCAGTGCTGTGGTTCCTGTATGCTTTTATTGACAGCAGGTAACAACAGCTCCGAGTATGTCCTCACCATTGCTAATGATGTAGTAGGAGTTATAGGTTCATGCAGTACATTTGTGTATGGGTCTGACCTGACATTACAATTAGTTTACCATTTACTGATGGTGGTTCTGATGTTGAATTTTGGTACTGATGAGAATTGTGATTTCTGTTCTGATGGGGGTTATATTTATGTATTTCTGTACCTCTGGTGGCTCTGGTGATATATTTCTGTACTGATGAAGGTTTTTGACTTTGTATTTCTGTACTGATAGAGGTTATATGGATGTACTGGTGATGTAGTTTTGTGTTAATTATACTGTACACATCTAACAATCCATAACTTGTAAGCTTTCTTGATACATGGTTATATTAATAAAGTGTTGTGCATTCTAACATGTTAAGGGTTCTATGTATTTATTTGTTAGAAGCATTAAATTGGTTGTCCCAAGCTTGTGATGAGTCTGCAGTCACTCTATGTGTCTCTATGTGACTGCAGACTTCTGAATTCTCACAGAGCGCACACTGCCTGCTGTCAGGATTGTCTTGTGCCGGTGGTGAGAGTGGAAGGTCACGTAACTATAAGTATGCAATTTACATACATGCAGTCATGTGCTGACTAGACATGAGAGTCTTCGATCAATTAAATGAATTGAGCGAGGCCAGACATGTCTAGTCAGAATGTGGCCAGAAATATATAAATCACATATTTGTGTTCACATGACCGTCCACGCTTACCATTGAGATGGGAGAATCCTGAAAGTGTGCAGGGCACACGCCATGAGGATTCGGAGGCCTGCAGTCACCTAGACTTTAATCTCAAACCTGGACAAGCCCTTTAATTATAGCATTAAACACCTTAGCCCACTCCTATCAATGTGCAATATCAATATACTCCAACAGTCACTGTACCTGTAAGAGGCAAAAATTGCATATGGATTGGTTACATGACGCCTACTCAGACCACGGGGGGGGGGGGAGGCAAGCTGAACTCTTGCCCCGGGTTGCCAGAAAACCTAGATACACCTCTGTGCCACAAACAGGAAGATGATATCACCAACCGTTCCCATTTTATTTAGGTGCATCCATACTTTATAGACGGCCCACCCTGTACTTCTGTCTCCTTTTGTTAACTGGCTCTGTCACATGCTCAGCCCTATCTAATGTTCTTACAGGAAACAGTCACTGTCCCTATGCATTAGTCTCTCCCACTCTGGGCTGATCCTGAACATTAACTGTTTCTTGCCCTTCTGTCAGCATATCACAATACAATATCACTAACACATGTCACAATTCACATTACACATTACCAATACATATCATGCATTATACATTACAATAAACCATTGGTGTCTTCAAGGGGAACGTTCACCATAAGTCCATCTTCATACACCTTTAAATGGAAGAGTTGGGCTAGATGGCTATCCAAAATGTATGAGGGCCTTATCTCTTTATAATCCCTTTTTAAGGATTCTTCTCTTTGACTGTGTAACATCCCTCTACCTTGACATAACTGTGCTTGCTATTTCTGTGTTATTATGGTGAGACGTCATTTTTTTATCAATTTATGTGGACATTATTTACAAAAAGAGATCTCAAAAAGGGTATAGTTTGGAGACGATGAAGGTCTGTTGAATTGTGTTTTTGGCATACAGAACAGAAGTCTGGCACAGGACAGAGCTGTACTTTTTGTTATAAAGCTCAGCTCTTTAGCTAAGTTATATTTTATTAATAATGCGAATAGTCTATGACCTTTTCTCAGACTGTGTGGGGATGACTTATGTATTTCATTTCGGTTTATTTGAATAGTTTCTTGCTGCTTCTCTTGTACATATTTTAAAATGACTTTTGCTGACTTAACCATACACAGTGCTATATTTACCATAGAGTCTGTTTTTCTTCTTTTTGAGCGGCATGTAAGAAAACCGACCCTATAAAAAGGTACAGAATGTCTAACCTCCCCAAATGAAGACTTTGACGGGTTACGACTAAAATTAGAAAGCAAAGAAAAACAGAGAAGCGGTATGGATCTCTGCTGCTCGTGTTGTTTTACGCTGTGTAGAGTTCGGCTATGTTCACACTTATTTTCAGTCCAAATTTTGCCCAAGGAAATAACTGATGGCACTAGGACCAACGTCATTCATTCATTCATTCATTCATTCATTCATTCATTCAGATAACCATTTTTTACATTGGAAGAAGACAAATGCAATTGGATTTTTCACTTGAAGAAGACACTACATACCTGACATTCCCCCATCCTACTGTATCCCCACCCGCCCCTCGTAGACTGTGAGCCCTCGTGGACAGGGTCCCTGCCCCTCCTGTACCTGTACGTCCCGATCGCCTAGATTTAGTGTACTTGTGCTAGTCTCCCTTATCCTCATGTAAAGTGCCATGGAACCTAATGGCGCTATATAAATAAATAATAATAATAATTATCGTCAATGTCCTCGTTGGGGCTCACAATCTAGTTTTTCTATCAGTATGTCTTTAGAGTGTAGGAGGAAACTGGAGTGCCTGCAGGAAACTCATGCAAAGACAAGGAAAACATACAAACTCTTTGCAGATGTTGTCCTTGGTGTGAAGTGAACCCAGAGCCTCAGCACTGCAAGGCTGCAGTGCCAACTACTGAGTCACAGTGCAACCATGGATGTCATTGTGTGTCGTGCCATAACAATAAAGAAGTATACTGCTACAACATCTTGCATCCCAGGTGATTTTGTGGACTCAGCAGCACGGACCGTGGTACACCTTGCTTCCCATATTTTCGTGCCATAACAGTGCACATTGTGACATCTAGACATCATGACACCCATTGCCTGAGTGACAACATAGCATGCAGTAAAGTAAAATAGCCTAGCTGAGCAATGAGGTATTAATTTTTTCATTTTTTTTACATCTTACATTATGCTTTGTGGTCTAGAGAGCCCCCAGAACATTCAATTAAAAGAGAATAGCTTCACTACTAACTGAATTTCTCTGTAAAATCTGTGTGATTTGGCTACTTTGAATCTTGCCCGTTTCAACCAACTCTAGTTTTAATTAAAATCGAAAATATGTTGTATTTAAATACTACATGATGGTGAATATGAATGAATAAAGTATATCAGTAACTTTGGTCAAATATGTAGCTACTTGCTGAGGACTACAAGGAGGTCTGCTGCTGCCATGAGGTGAGACGAGCTTCCTACCTCACACTACCGCCGCAGGTGACTGAGGAGACAGCGTTTTGCCATTCACTGGGACTTTAATTCATCCCTTATCATGCTTTTTTAATTCAATTGTATTAACATTTTTCTGATGTGAATACAATTGAAGATAGGAATGGTGCTCTGACACAACAGGGGCAGAGTAACACTAACCATCTCTAAGCCCTGACATGCTGACATGAAGTGGCATAATAAGGTCAGCTCATAATGCTGCTAATGTCAGGAAAAGTGATCCAATATTATTCTTGTACTGATAGTGGTTCTGGTGCTGTACTCATGTGCTGTTGGTGGCTCTGGTGTTGTATGCTGTATTACTTCATAGGAGACACTGATATGTTCTATATACTATAATAGTGTGGTATTGCAGTATAAGTTATAACCCATCAGACGATCGCAGGTTCAATTCCCTTAAAGGGACTAAATAATGAATCAATATCATATAAGCAAACCCTAAAAACGATGACTGAATTCAATTTGTCATTTAAATGTTTGCCTCAAGCTGCAGCAAAACTAACTCTAAGTTACTATTTTCCCAAAAACGTGAGATAACATCTGAGCTGGCATTTTGTTACAGTGCTCTATTCATTTTATAGATGATTTGGTAATAATAGCATTTATGGGTGATTTGGGGGGAGACTACTTCCAAAAGTTGAATGCTCACTTTTTGAATAAGGTTATTCTTTAGAATAGATTTACGGTAAATTCATTCTAATAAATGAATGGGAATTACACACCTCAGTGAATAATGTATTATGCCTACTTATATGAATATGATATGGTTGCCTTTGAGGAAAGAACGTCAAGGACCATGACTACTACCATGACTCATTATTCATGGAAGCAACATGATCAAGTGCCCAAACCTGAAAGGACTCCTCACCCACAAGCACTATTTAAGAGCTAGATTGCTGCATGGATGATATATAATAATAATAATAATAATAATCTTTATTTATATAGCGCCAACATATTCCGCAGCGCTTTACAATACAGTATATATAGCAAATTTCCTTCAAGTCATTATGCTATTAATATCTAATATATAAAGCTGAATGTGTGTATGTGTGTATGTATGTATGTCCGGGATTGGCATCTACACCATCGCAACTACAGCCACAAAATTTTGCACAATGACACGTCTGGACCCCGGGAGCGTAATAGGCTATGTTGTGAGGCGAAATTTTAACCCTGCGCATTCCAATTCACCAAACAATTTTGCCCCTATCTACATAATGGGGAAAAAGGGAAAGGAAAAGTGTTGGAGGAAAATCGACAGCTGTCAGCTATAGCCACAAAATTTTGCACAGTCACACGTCTGAACCCCGAGAGCGTCATAGGCTATGTTGTGAGGCGAAATTTTAACCCTGCGCGCTCCAGTTCACCAAACAATTGTGCCCCTATCTACATAATGGGGAAAAAGTGAATGGAAAAGTGTTGGAGGAAAATCGACAGCTGTCAGTTATAGCCACAAAACTTTGCACAATGACACGTCTGGACCCCGGGAGCGTCATAGGCTATGTTGTGAGGTGAAATTTTAACCCCGCGCATTCCAATTCACCAAACAATTTTGCCCCTATCTACATAATGGGGAAAAAGGGAAAGGAAAAGTGTTGGAGGAAAATCGACAGCTGTCAGCTATAGCCACAAAATTTTGCACAGTCACACGTCTGAACCCCGAGAGCGTCATAGGCTATGTTGTGAGGCGAAATTTTAACCCTGCGCGTTCCAGTTCACCAAACAATTGTGCCCCTATCTACATAATGGGGAAAAAGTGAATGGAAAAGTGTTGGAGGAAAATCGAAAGCTGTCAGTTATAGCCACAAAATTTTGCACAATGACACGTCTGGACCCCGGGAGCGTCATAGGCTATGTTGTGAGGCGAAATTTTAACCCTGCGCGTTCCAGTTCACCAAACAATTGTGCCCCTATCTACATAATGGGGAAAAAGTGAATGGAAAAGTGTTGGAGGAAAATCGACAGCTGTCAGTTATAGCCACAAAATTTTGCACAATGACACGTCTGGAGCCCGAGAGCGTCATAGGCTATGTTGTGAGGTGAAATTTTAACCCCGCTCGTTCCAATTCACCAAACAATTTTGCCCCTATCTACATAATGGGGAAAAAGGGAAAGGAAAAGTGTTGGAGGAAAATCGACAGCTGTCAGCTATAGCCACAAAATTTTGCACAGTCACACGTCTGGACCCCGAGAGCGTCATAGGCTATGTTGTGAGGCGAAATTTTAATCCTGAGTGTTCCAGTTCACCAAACAATTTTGGCCCTATCTACATAATGGGGAAAAAGTGAAAGGAAAAGTGTTGTAGGCAAATTGACAGCTATCAGATGTGAACAAGGGGGACTTAAAGAATGAGAACGATGTCGCCAAAGAGTATATACCATACAGTTGCTGAGGTGGGGCCCCGACATAGGATACTCACCACACACGGGAATATGAACACACACACAAAATGCGCCTCACACGCCGCAATTCCAAAGGCAATGTGGGTGTACATGTTCAGCGCGGTGAGGAGATAGACGTGCCACAGTGGTTTACACCACGCCCCATACGCGCTCATTGGACAACGCAACAGCGTAACAATTGGTCAGCCTGCTCTGGAAGGCTGGCTAATACATGATGCCATTGAAGATGTGTGTGTTGCTGAACGGACAGCTCTTCAAATATGGCGCCCTGTGAAATGACAGCCAATGAGAACACAGTAGCCACTACTAATCATTGCAGACGGGGCGCGGACTCCAGCACGCTGTGGTACGCCTACGGGAAATCATAGGCGATGCAGATTCCATCACTATCGCCCTATCACACGCCAAAAGCAGAGAATCTTGCCTTCATGATTGCCTCTGATTTTGGAGCAGTGCTCTGAAATCAGGAACCAGGCGACAGGCAATTTCTCGCCGCCAAATTCCCCAATTACACGCTGCAACTGGAAGGCAATTTGACGGCGATAGTTTCAGGGCGACATATCGCTGTCAGGATTTCCAGCAGTTATTGTGGCGTGTAAAGGTACCCTTAGATGTGTTTCTAATAAAGATATATATTACGTTGCATATATATATATATATATATATATATAATTATGCCCAAATCACTAGATATCAACTCCTGTAAAGGTACCTTTACACGCGGCAACTTTTCTAGGAATTTCACTGGCAACTTACTGGTTGCAGTGAAATCATGAAGACATTGTTCCATTTGTACACAGCAACAAGATAGAACAATGTCTCCATGATTTCACTGCAACTAGTAAGTTGCCAATGAAATTCCTAGAAAAGTTGCCGCATGTAAAGGTACCCTTAAGGGTTATTGGCAGCTCAACTTTTGACTTCCCATGATTTTCACTATACCATTGCTTTGTCTGAAGGTACTGGCATATTGGCCAATCTGAATATCTAAGCCAGCCCCCATCTCTGCCACAGCCAATCTATAAACAGAGAATGCCACTGGTTATTATTTTACATTAAGAACACATGCAGAGTTTTCTTTTTAAGAGAACAACCCAACGCTTTCAATGTCGTTGAATATTTGCACAATCCTGAGTTGCGCAAATTTTTACCAACTTTCTGTGTTTTCATACCAGTTGCGGCCAGCTCCCTTATAATGGGTGTGGTTGGGATAAGGGGGAATGCAGACTAATCAATTTAATGCCAAGCTGAGGTTTGCCTTATGCCACAACTCTTACTCCAGCTCACGACTAGAGTAAGATTTGTGGTGAGGCACACAAAACTTTTCACTCATTAAGACAGAGAAGCCACCTAATAAACAGATGTCACTGGCTCCAGAACACCCCCTCATCAAGACCGGCATGAACAACACCAATCTTGATGAATAGGGTTCACACCGGACAGGCCCGGATCAGCAAAACTGTGGTGTAAAGCCGGCCTAACAGGCAGGTAATTGCTAGCTACTTGCTTGTTCTGTCTTGCTCGGGTTCAGAGCGGTCACAAACCTCTCCTGTCACCAATTCTGTTGCTTCTGATGACTTTCTGTCAACAAAGCAGCACCTTCTTTTAATTCTACTCTGTCGATAGGTCATCACTGATTGACAGCTGGCTCCCCTCTGCCTAACTGGGGTGAGCCAGCTGTCAATCAGCATGATGTCTACTGTGATGCCCCACTGACAGGGTAGACTGGAAGTAGGAGACTTTCCCTGTTGACGTGAGTTCAAAGGAAGCTGAAGTTGCCAGGTCACCTAGAACAGATTGTCTCAGTGCAGGACAGATAGCCAAATCACCAAAATAAGTCCCAGGTAACTCCTTTATTATTAATTTGATCATTTCTGTTTTGTTGGGAAAACTTTTCAGCAATCACTTCATTCATCCTTGGCTTGATCACCTTGAAAGAGAACAGCTTCATACTGATAATACGGGATACATCACTCACAGTAGATGATGGTCACAGCTCACCTCCTCCACCTCTTTGCATGGAGACATCAGCAGATATCACCAAACATGCTTAGACATCACTGATAAGTTAATAACATCTGACGTCTTTTGTTTCCTTTGGCTCACGTGCCTCCTGTAAGCTGACTGCCCCATAATCATACACAAATAGTAGTTAATTAAAAAGAAATACAAAAAAAAATAGAATTAGAAAATAACAATAGACTATAATAAAGATTGATCAGTATCTCGTTCCAAACAGTAAAACAATATACCGAGACATTCCCTACAAGCTGCTTGAATAAAGCAGAAACTGAATATTTTGTTTTATACCCAGCCTTCAGGAGGAAATACAATGAGTCAAAACGAGTTCATAGTAATGTTTTATTAAATATTACAGTGGTTCAAAAAGTACAAAATATCTTTGTCTGCAATGTGATTGGGAAATTTCATTAGCACATCATACAGTATCAAAAGCATTGGGATAGGTACAATTTGGAAAACATACAAAAATGTTGTGTCAGTGTTTGGCTCAGCATTTTGTGGAGTTTAGAATCACTTTACAAGGTTACTCAATAACCTCTTCTTCTCAACTGAAATCCGAGCTAGGACATTACTGGGCATATAGGCTATGTACAAATATTCACTTACATGGATTTTGAGCGACATGACTTGAATCACAAGAAATGTACAATATTTACAGAAGATTATTGGTTTTCCTTTAGAAAAAATATACACAGCCAGCAGCAATATATGAACCTACGCTTTCAGCTCCAAGTAAAATATGCCAGACATTTACAGCAAAGTTTCCTTTGTAAGTGCTCGTGGCTAATAAGACTGGTACTGTCCGAGCTAGATTACCATTCACATAATTATGAGTTGCACAGGACTGAGGATGAGTGGACCCATGGAAGTTCAGGTTCTGGAGATTAAGCCGGACTCTTTATAAAGGTCGATTCAGGACCAACACCTGACCTGAACCTCATAGAAGTCACTGATTGGGTAGTTCGGTTCTCCGCCAACATACAGCCAACCGTAAACAAAACACGTCCGGGAGCGAGAGGATGGGGATCTTAGAAACACCCCCAGTGCGAGCCGATCAAACACTGGGCCGAGCACTGACGGTACCTGAGTACAGCAATGATCGCTGGAGTGCTTTGGATATGTAGAGCACCAGAACGCCAACCTTGAACGGGTTCACTCATCTCTGCACAGAACAAGATGCGGATAAAGGCAGAATATATCTGAGAAGCGGACCTTTAGCAGCCATTCATGCATTAGTCTCCAACATCTTACGGTAATTTGCAGTCACCCATTAGGGTGCGGTGTCTAAGTTCCCCGGACTAGGAGGCTGAACTCATGCCATTACAAGTTTTAACTAAAGAGGTGCCTTCACATTGAGGAGGAATCTCAACTGAAGGTGCTAGGAGTTACAGAAAGCTGCAATCTTTCACTCATGTTACTCATGTTCATTGAATTGTACCACACATAAGTTGCCATCCATTTACCTTCCCACGCAAATCAAACTTGGAGTCTTAATGACATTCCATTTAAAGTGCACCTTTACAGGCAGATCCCAGATTCATAACTTTTTACAGGTTCCCAAAAAACTTCACTTCTTACCCTTTAAAGAATAACTAAACTTATTTTTTGTTGTCAATAATTTTGTCCAGCATAAGTTATGAAAGCTTGCAAATCACGTTATTGATTTTTATTCATTTGTTAAAAAAAATGCAAAATTTGGTGACTTCCAAACCTCTGCTTTCTGCATTCTATTCACCTTCAAATGCATTGATATCAGAATGGAGAACAGATGATGGCAGTGAAAGGGTCAGCTCAGCACTTGTGTCTCACCATATCTGGGGATAAGCGGCTGCAGGATATTGCTCTGGTAAGGAGACAGTTGCTGATCCTTTCACTGCCATCATCTGTACTCCAAATACATACATTCTGATATCAATATAGCTGATGGCAGGTAAATAGAGTTGGGAAACCACTATGATGAGTGAACACTACCATGCTTGGGTGCTCGGTACTCGTAAGAAGCAGTTGGACACTCGGACTGGCGCGACTTGAAGTACCCAAATATAATGGAAGTCAATGGGGAACTTGAGCATTTTTCAAAAGATTTTCCAGAAAGATGCCTGAGTTTCCAATTGACTTTCAATATACTCGGGTACTTGAGTCGTGCCTGTCCGAGCATCCAACTGCTCGTTATGTGTAACGAGCACCTGGTAGTCATTAGCCATAACTAGAAACCACCAACATGGTTTTTATATATTTTTTTTTACAAGAATGAAGATAAATCCACAAATAACGCAATTTCATACCTTTCCATGATGGAAGAAAATAATAAATTAAAATTAAAAATGTAATTACTCTTATTCTAAAAACAATAAAATCTGGTTGTAGATTACTAGTACATAGGTAGTTTGCTTTTTTTTTTAAAGGAAAGTTTCCATAATGAAAAAGTGACATACCCCACACATGGGTATACAATATACCATACATCATATACCGGGTGAAGACAGAGGCGTAATTTCTGATGAAAGTCTAAACGGATCGTATCTCTTCAATAAAGTGAGTTATGCAACACATTTACATGAAAGCTAAAATACACAGAGGGCAAGGACATGGGGTATTTTTGATGGCTCCATACTTGGCACAACAATACTCCAGAATGGCAATGGCTCAACTTGAAGCTCATTGGCCCCAATGCGAAAGCTCCAATTATTGCAAATATTTAGTAGGATGTCTTTTTCTATAGGCCAAAGGCTCCAGGACCCAGGTGGAATTGCAACCCTTGCACCTATTTTAGTTACGCCCCTGCAGAATGAGTGTGTGCCCCGAGCCTTACAGGACATCTCTCAGGTCAGGCCTCACATTTTAGAAATAGATTTGGTTTATTTTAGAGCAGACTTGATATTTTCTTGTGATGATAAAATGATAGTTTTAGCAAAACATATTTTCACTGGTTTATGTGACCAATTGGCCGGGTGCGGAGATGTCTGAGGACGTCAGCCGAGCTCTGCTGGTAGTGATTTAAGCTCATGAAACACAAACTGTTCCCGATCTTGCCAGAGGTTAGAGGAATGTTTTATCTCACAACCTTGAGAACTGGTAATGATGAGTAACACAGCAGAATCGTGTATTACAACATTTCTTGTAAGTGAACGTACTTCATAGGTTTACTAGTATTTCCAATTAGAAATTTGCAGGTTTTTTTTCTCCAGACTTCAAACAACAATGGTTAATTGCACAAAATAGACTGGTGCAATTCAGTATTAAATCCTCTTGAACTTGCACAATGCGAACAAAGCCTCTTTCTAAAACATTTTT
This sequence comes from Allobates femoralis, assembly GCA_033576535.1. Classification (NCBI taxonomy): domain Eukaryota; kingdom Metazoa; phylum Chordata; class Amphibia; order Anura; family Aromobatidae; genus Allobates; species Allobates femoralis. The sequence continues at coordinate 85,210,655 of JARQOC010000006.1, forward strand.
TTCTAATCTGCTCTTAGCTGAGCGAGAATTCAACCGTCTTTTTGAACTGTATCCAAGATTCCTATAAGCAGTTTTTAAACAAATAATCCGGCGGGGGTTTGTGCCAATAGAGTGTTATTTCCAAGCTGATCTGCTGCCTGCTTTGAAAACACTTTCAGGTAAAATCAATAATTTCAAAAGAAAAATACTGCAAACTAACCATAACGATGTCAAATTAAATGGAAGATCCTATATAGTACTGATGAATATTGGCAGAATTATGAGGTTTATTATTAAGAGGATCCATAATTAGCATAGTATTCATTAACATTAAAGTGTAACCGTCATTTAAGTTTTTATTTAATGATAATGTAGAGCAAGTGATTTTAATAAACTTTCAAATATACTTCATTAGAAAATCTGGTTGAAAACCATTCATAAACCTTCCACAAGGTGATCCCCACTGCACTGTGTGTAAAGCAGACATATGTTTATTCTCAGTCAGATCCATCTTCAGTGAAGATGAGGCATGTAACAATATAAGGGAAAGGGGGCAGGCCTACACTGCTGATGAAATAATGTATCAGATGACAGCCCAGAGCTAAACTCCTCTTTACAGCTTCCCTGATCTGTCATCTGGCTCCACATAGCCCAGTCACAATCTTTGTTAACACCTTGTCTGCTGGTTCCCACACAGCTCAGGATCTCTGAGCACTTTTTAAAAGGGCACAGAAAAATATGAGAAAATAAGTAATATGGCACAAAAACAGCATTATCTTAGCTGCTATTTGACCAATCATTAACAACCAGTGCAGTATTTAGGCAATTGTGTCTCTCTTATCAAGGTCTGTGTAATTGTTCACTTAAACTAATGTTTTTTTTACTCCATGATTACTATTACAGGAATAGAAACTCATGCGCATGGCAGTCCAACACACCCCCTGCTGTGAATGACACCTCTCAGTGAATGCACAATCTCTATAGAGAGCCTGCTGTGGCAGGATCCGCTCTCTCAGCTCTGCCTTGTTCCTGGAAATAAAACCTTTGATTGTGAACGCAACCAGTAATCTATGTGATACATCATTAGATTCAGGGATTCTTTGACTACATTATGTTGTGAAATAAAGTAGTGAAAACCTGCTGACAGATTTCCTTTAAGTATAAAATTAAGTATATTCCAAGTTTCTTAAAGGGTACCTGTCACCTAGTTTAAGCCCTCCAAGCTGTCACTACCTATCCCTGCACCTTCCTATTACTTAATCTAACTATCCCTCTCTGTGCTATCTGTGTGCTGGGATGGTGTATAAAATACTTTTTATACTTACATGTTGTTATTGAAACTAAGCGGTTGTTAGTAGCCCCCCAGCGCGTCCTCTTTCGCTGTCTGTCCCCTCTTTATCACACCCTGATGGGCGTCTTCATTCCCTTCTGTAAATCCTCCTCTGGTTTGAACTCTCTTGCCCCTTCTCATCGTATTGCGCCGGGCCAGAGCGTCATACCCAATCCGATGCATTATGGGGCTGGTAACATGGGACGGTCCGGCTCCCGGCGCATGCGCAGTGCGCGTATTGAAGCCGGACCATCCCAATTGATCAGCCCCACAATGCACCGGGCCGGATATGACGATGTGGTCCGATTTTTGCCCCGGACACAAAAATGCTGCAAGCTTTTGTGTCCGGGACAAAAATTTAAAGTAGGATGACCCTGTTGGATAGGGACAAAACCGGATGGCCGCCATCTATAGGAATACTATGGAGCTAAAATTGGATCCTGAGCTGTCCGGTTCACACCGGACAGCCCTGGATTGCTAAAATCATGGTGTGAAGCCAGCCTTAGGACTGCAGTCTGATGTTTTCACAAACATACATTGCCGATTGACTTACATTGCTGATTTTGATCCATCCCTCGGATCAATATTGGACATGTCTCCGTCAACATGAGAATGGTCCAAAGACTACAAGCACGGATAGGACTTGTATATAAAAATTGGACATGGGAATGAGCCCTAAGCCTTATAGAATGTCATTTCTGTTAAAAAAGAATTTGAATAAAATTCTTTGTTGGCAAAATTATTGTGGTACCATCTCTGTGGTTACTTTTGCAAAATAATTCAGGGTTACATAAACAGTCGTTGGACAGATATGACAATAGTCCTTGACCCCATTAATATTTCCTGGCCTTGTGATACATTCACAGTAAATTAATTCAATGATATTAGTATGGTTCTGACCTAATAACAAGAAGAAATGATCAGAGCCAACCCAACCAACCAAAAATACTGCTAAACACCATCTACAAGCCATTTCATTTAGGTGCGCCATCCCATCACGGGTACTTACCCATTATCACCAGGGTGCTGTGAACCCTGACACTGTTTACATGCTGTGTAACCACATTAACTGCAATGGTTTTTCTTTTAGTTAAAAATCAACCATTCCTTTCCCACATTCTCCCAAGCGTCATTAGCTCTCGGCTGACAGTTAATGTATCAAAGACACAGAAGACAAACAAGACGGCGGTAAATGGAGCGTAAACAGAAAGTGCGACATCAACAGCCGATCTTATTTACAGAAAGTAGGCAATATTGTAACTGGAAAACTCAGATACATAGGAAAAATCACCTATATTAGTAATGTAATCTGGTTTTAGCATAATAAAAATTGACCAAGTGCCAAGACTCAATCATTGTATTACTGTCTCTTTGGTGACATCAGTTGGGGACCCTCCTATAGGAAATACTTAACTGGTATGGTCTGGATTATCAAACATAGTATGGATTACTTAAAGTATAACTGCACTTTCGGGTAACTTTTCAAAACAACCTGCCATGTATGTGTACACAGGGAATAACACTATTTCTGTTCCCATATTAGTAGTATCCTCCAATTTTAGCAATATTTCCCTTCTGCTCTAGGACTTAGCACTTTCTCCTTCTACCTTTATGCTTTTCTTTTCCTCCAGCATCTCCCCTTCCCTTTACATTGAAATTTACAGCAGCAGGTGTCATTTTATTTTTCCCTGCAGACAGATTTGTAAACAGTTTTGAGCATTTTTTAAGATTTTATGATCAAGGAGAGAAGAAGTGACTGATAAGTGTCAAAGAGGCCTTATTCTCGCACAAACGATGTTACAAAGTTTACTATCTTCAATTGCACTGTTAACTTGGGGGGGTGTGAAAAATAAAACACAGGTAGTATTTAAGTATTGGCCATACATTATTTGACATGTCTGCGTATGCACTGAAATGCATGGTAATTTACAATTAACTTTCTTCATAAGTTTAGTGATCATTTTAGGGTGTTTTCAATTAGTCAATTTTTAAAACCAATTAATTCTAAAGGGATATAAAGGGGAAAGTCATTTTGCTTTTTCCTTTTTTATATTCAATTCCAGTCTTGGTTTCAAATGGAATTAATCCTTCAGGTCACAGGAAGGCGATTAAAATGATACCTTGATATCTACAATCCGATGTCTTATTCCAGAAAATGTAACATTTTTCTCATATGTAAATTAGCTGTTAAGATCTATGGGCCGGACAGAGATCGCCCCGAGAGTCATTTTAATCCTAGTCTCTTTAAAATGTACAATGTTTTTTTCAAATACTAAAAACTATTGAATATTACATTATACATAATTGTAATGTCTTCATCCTATAGTAAATGATTATCAGTTACTCGATCTGGAAAGTTAAATATTCCACTATACAATGACAATCAGTGACAGTGAATCTGTCTAGAAAAGTTAAATATTTGACTAAGTGCTTTATTTCATTTACATTCAAGTCAATATGTAATATATATACGGTATATATATATATATACACACACATGTGATTTCGATGAAATATTGGATATGAAAAAATAACGTAATTTAGATGAAACAAAGGACATAAAAAATAACATAGTAAGCCCCATTAGAAATATTTTCTTTTTTCACATTTTCTACAATATGACGTCTTATAATAAGATCAACTGTATTTAAAAACACAACTGAAATGCAGGCATCTATAAAGGTAAAGCAAGTGGATTGCCATGCTATATGTAACATGACAGAGTTACCGCTTGCAGGAAATACCACCCACTCACACTGTTCTCCTTATGCCAGACAGTCCTGTGCTCTGCAACACAGACTAAATTGTCTCTTAAAGGGGTTGTCCACTTCTTGGACAACCCCTTCTCATTCAACATGTGTGCCCCCATAAATTAAAAAAGCCTATACTCCCCTCTGGCACCGGCACTCTTCTAGTAGAATGCGTCCCGGCCTCCTTCAGCCTTCATACAGAAGAGTACTCAACAATAAGTGAGAAGCCAACTGCACCGCTCACTTCTTATTAACTACTTATGTGTCCGAAGGTGGGGAGAAGAATGCAGACACTGATTCCTTGTGGGCTTGCGTGCAATGTCAGGTGGCCACGGAAATGCAACTTCTGACATAGCTAAACTGTGCCGTCACTGCACCGAAGGAGAGCATAGGCTTTTTTATTTTTAGGGGGGCACACATGGGGAATGAGAAGGGAATTGTCCAAGTAGTGGACAACCCCTTTAAGAACTCAATAGGCAATAGGTAAAAGCAGGTCAAATCCACAGATTGTGATAGGACTGGCCAAACCTCTTTTACCTCCTGATAATTTGTGCTCCTAAGAGGTAAGCTGCTTCTACAGGTGTATTGTAGAAGCTTACTCTATCCATTTGATGCAGAATGTTTCATTGCTCAGCAGAGCTGAGTATGGTATGCATAGAAGAGTAAGCAGAGATAGACAGCAGCCAAACAGGTTTTCAGCTAAATTATTTAAGGCTTACAGAAAACCGTAGTATGTGTCAATTTTTAAAAAGGCTAATTCTACAAGCGTTTGAAAACACAACGGTTCCAGCGGCACTCGTCCAGATAAAAAAAAACTTCTTTATTTAAGTATCATATAAAAACAGGTGGCTCAGGTTGACAATGGCCGTTTCGTGTAGTTACGCTTCAACGGGTCCAGTGTAACTACGCAAAATGGCTATTGTCCAGCCTGCACCCCTTAGCACCCTCTATCCCACACCACAGTATTGGCATGCCCTGCTGTTTTTATATGATGCTATAAACAAAGGAGAAGTTTTGTTATCCCGACAACTGCCGCTGGAACCTTTGCGATTTCAATTGCTTGCCTTACCCACTTCTGGGATCCTCAGTTGTGCACCTTCCTGATCTTCATCATTCAGCAAGTAAGAGACTTATACATACAGTATGTCTATTGGAATAGTTTCTTGCTACAGTGGTGCCATTCTATGCCTTCTCTGGACTTTGCTAATTCTACGTCTATTTACATACACAGATAGTAATGCTACCCATGAACTTTAGACCCTTGTCACACTAGCGACTTTTCTGTCCCGAGTGCAGAATGTGATGCTTGGAGCAGCCACGTGTTCTCATCTCAACTCCGCAGCTTTACAGGCATATATGAGACTGTTGACATATATGAGGCATATATGAACAGCCAATCTGGATATCTTGATCTGCATTTGGACAGTCAACGTCAGACACGTGAAATTGCCTTAAGTTTTATGAGCGCCATTCTATATCTGTGTAAGAAAAGTGACCTGTAACATTAGCCTTTCTAAAAAGTGCCACTTACATTGGTTTTCTGTAATAATGAACCATCATAAAAGTGCAAGAAAGCCATTAACCCAATAACACATCTTCAAGTAGGTTTTACGGCACTTAAGAGAACCCAAGACCTAATTTTAAATCAGCTCCCAATTACACTACCTCTATTCTTTATGTAATTTTCTAAAATATCAATTCCCCTTCTGCCTGAACATTTCGTTAGACCGGTGCCTGCCCGAACGCGGAATGTTAAACGCTCTCATTTCTCTAATGTTTACACCAAAATGATTAGAGAAGAAAGGAAGCGGTTTATTAATATAATTCTCGTCAGAGATCTGGAAACACTTCCATTTACTTACATTTGTTTTCATCTGAATAAAGAATAATTCATGGCAGTCTCTGCTATGTGCACAGCTACATTTTCTTGCCCACTGTGTAAGATAATTAAGTGGGTTTATATCTTACGTCTTCTCTGAACGGCTTTATGGCTTAGTAAAGCTTGTGTGTTTTTCACAATGATTATGTTTAACCAAGCCATCGACGAGAAATGCAGATCTTTGAATTAATTCAGACTAAAAATACGTCAGATCTGTATCTTTTTTTAAAGAGCACCTGTCATCTGCCCCGAACGCTGCCAATATTCATGAGGCCGCGGCTTATCAATTCAATAGGAGCCGTGACATCATTACGGCCCTGTACAATTAATATTCACAGAATCTGATGACTATTCATGAGACGCCAGGTAGCAGCTCTAAAGCTCATGAATACGGGCTCCTTGGCGGCGAGATGGTAACAGGTGTGTGTTAATATTACTCCATTTATGCTTGATGAAGAAAATTTCCGCAAATGGGTGAATAGAGTTAAATGTCATAGATGATAACAGAATCTGGACTATCTAGTGGAAGTCATGGCGGCTCGGAGTCATTGTCACCGGTCGGCTTATCGGATGATAAAAACATTTGTGGATTAGTCCAGAAATTCATAGACCATATTTACGAGGCATTGTCCTTATTAAAGGCTTAGAAAGCAGCATATGATCTGTAATGTTTCAGGAACTTGATCCTCGTGACTACAGAAATAAGGTATCAGCAGTTCTATTTCTGCAAGAGTATTGAAATATTAAAAAATGTACCGGGCTCAAATGTTTGCTTCTGATAACGCAAGGAACCGTGCTTAAGTGATGGCATCAGCATGTTCGTATTTTCTAGATGTCGGATTATTTTGTAGAATCTACAGATATTATATGGGGGAAGTAAATAAATGTATCAGAATATACATCCGTAATCCACAGTGGCCAGAACAGCGCCTCTTCCTGTTCTCATTGGAATACCGATAGGCAGAATTTCCTGCAGCATCCTCCATATATCGGTTGACTTCCAATTGTTGCCCTGGGGGTAATTACACTGGGCAAGTTTGGGGTTGTGTTTTGAGTTTTCAGCTATTTTTGATAGAAAGAATTGAGATATAGGTGTCTCTTGCCTTGAAAACATGAGAAAACCTGAAGGACACCACTTAAAATCATGTTTTTTTCCAGCTTCACTCTAAATGTATAACTCATAATAATGATATGATAATAATAATAACAACTATTCGAGCTGAAAAAAATCACAATCTGTCAGCTGCAAAAGGCAAAAAGGCCCCTACTGGGCTTTGCACGCATTATTTGAAGATATATCACGCAGTCCTAGATGCTTGGGAAGTGTCCGACTAGTGACTTAACATAAAATCCAGCACAGTGATCTTATGTGCTGGGTATAACTGTTATTTGTGTATAATAATAATAATAATAATACAATAATAGTAATGATAATATTTCATGCATTATGGATCAACTCCTGCCCTTTTGAAATTGTTTCTAAATGGCTACTGCCACCTCCTGTAAAAATGAGCTTTATGGTTTATCTGGGTGGTAGTATTAAAGGGGTGTCCAGGTTTGAGAGGGAAGTTTGCGTTTACTCAATTTGACTGCAGACTTCCAAATCATGACAGCGTGTGGTGCGCATACTGTCATGATTCCCCAGCATTGCAGATGCAGGCGAGCCATCACATGACCAGGTGTATACTATTTACATATGTGGCGCCCTGCGGTCAGGCTGCATCAATAGATGTGAATTTAAAGAAGTCAAATACATCTGCTCAGACGCACCATTTGCATACAGGCCATCATGCAACCACTCACTCAAACTGTCAATACTGGGGAATCATGACAGCATGCACAATACACGCTGTTGTGATTCAGAAGTCTGCAGTCAGATAGAGTGACTGCAGACTTTGCTCTCAAATCTGGACAACCTTTATAAGGAAAGATTCAATTAGCATCTATTATAATTATACTTCATCTAGGGTCACATGTGCACTACATAGAACAACCACCACTGGGTGTAATTTCAAAAGAAATGGAGGACATATATAAATCAGTTTTTGTTGGGGTTATGAGGAGACTTGTAGCCACACATTAAGATGGCATACGTTGCATCAGTCTGGTTATGGTCACGGAAACGTATAGGTCGATCATATTCAATAATAATATTTTCTATATATATTTGTGAAAACAAGTCAGTCTGTAGCTGTATATTTAAAAGGGTTTCCCACTGAAAATTGGTTACCATCTATCCACAGGATAGGTGCTAACTCATACATTGGTGGGGGTATGATCGCTACAACATCCATTAAATTGCCACAACAACGCAGTTCTACCCCCATAAGAATGCAGCACTAGTTCCTTGACCAACGTCTGTTCCATTCATTCTCACGTATGAGAAAAAGCTGAGCTCAGTGCCAGCCAGTCTCATAGAAAATGAAAGGAACAGCAGTCAAGAATATGCAATATTGCTCCATTTTAACCGGAGTCACACTGTGGTGATCTGTGTGGGTCCTAGCGGTTAGACACCCACCGATATAAAAGTTATCGTTCACCTTCTTTTTGTCAATTTATTTAATGTTATTATAGAACCAGGATCCAATGGAATTGATCACAGATAAACCATCCATGGTGCTCACCAGTCATAGCTAGACAACGTATTTCTAAAGATGCTATTGACATGAATTTCTCACCATGAGCTCGGTAACAACATCCAATCCACAGAGGAAAAGAAATCAAACCACTGATGTCTATAAATTTAGTGATATGAAATGATACTGGGAAAAAGTATTTAACACATGAGGAAAAAGAGGTGTAAAAAGCCATGCAGAGTCATATCTATCAGTAATTAAAAAGCAATACTGCAAATTATTGAAAAATAATATCAGCTGGTTCAACTGATCTCCTATAAACAGGTGTCTCGTTATCAAGGAGCCACACAAGTAACATCTCATTATGAGTAAAACCAGTGAGCTATCAAGACCTTTTTTGCAGCCTTATTATTGCAAAACACACTGATGGTATTGGTTACAGAAGAATTTCTACACTACTGAAGGCTCTAGTGAGTACTGTTGAGGCCATAATCTGGAAGTGGGAAAATATGATTTCATCATAAACCAGCCATGACTAAGTGCTCCCCACAAAATTTCAGACAGAGAATTGAAAAGAATTATTAGAAGAATTGTCGAAGAGCCAAGAACGACCCGAGGAGAGCTACAGAAAGACCTGGAATCAACAGGTAAAATTGTTTCAAAGAAAATGCACTCAACCTCCATGGCCTGTATGTACGCTCACCACGCAAGACTCCATTCATTGCTGAACAAATAGAATGTTCAAGTTCATTTAAAGTTTGCTGAACAAGTTTGTGAAATACTGGGAGTCTATAGTCTGGTCCGATGAGACCAAAATTGAAGTCTTTAGATGCCATAATACATATGTTTGGTTTATGATGAAATCATATTTTCCCACTTCCAGATTATGGCCTCAACAGTACTCACTAGAGCCTTCAGTAGTGTAGAAATTCTTCTGTAACCAATACCATCAGTGTGTTTTGCAATAATAAGGCTGCAAAAAAGGTCTTGATAGCTCACTGGTTTTACTCATAATGAGATGTTACTTGTGTGGCTCCTTGATAACGAGACACCTGTTTATAGGCCATCAGTTGAACAGCTTGGAAGTCAAAAGGCACTGCTTATCACCCCAAAAACACTATACCAACAGTGACTTCTGGAGGTGGGAACATCATGGTGTGGGGCTGTTTTTCAGCATATGGCACTGGCAAAATTCATATAATTGGAGGAAGGATGAATGGACAAATGTACTGGGACATTCTTGATAAACATCTGCTGCCATCTACCAGGATGATGAAGATAAGATGAGGATGAACATTTCAGCAAGGCAATAATCCTAAACGGTTTCAGAGAACGAAAATAAAGCTGCTAGAATGGCCGAGGCGATCACCTGACCTGAATCCAATAAAAAATTCATAGAAGGAACTCAGAGTTCATAGATCAACAGAACCTTCAGAATTTGAAGAGTGTTTGTGTGGAAGAATGGACCCAAAATCACACCCGAGCAATGCATTCGACTAGTTTCACCATTCAGGAGGCGTCTTGAAGCTGTCATCACCAGCAAAGGCTTTTGTACCCTTTCCCTATATCATAGCTCAATATTACACACAACTTAATTAATGGACATCTATGTTTTGATTTCTTTACCTGTGTGGATTGAATGGGTTGTTACTGATATCTGGTGAGAAATTCATGTCAATAGCACCTTTAGAAATATATTTACTTCGAAAATTGGTGACGTGTTCAATACTTATTTCACCCACTGTATATCTGAATAGATAAGAACTGCCCATCGTTTGGAAAATCACAGAGACAATTCTGTTTCATCAAATTAAACATTTAACTTAAATTATATGATCTAAGTTGCTTATAACAGCAGAAATCTTCATTACTGGGGGCAGAAGAGGAGGCTGATCCACAATGACAGGCATACGTTCTCCGGGCAACACAAGTATCTATAGATTGATGACTCTGGTTTTTGACATTCCTTAAAGTTTGAGGGCAAGTGCGTTTATGTTTTTATTTTTATTTCTTCATATCTTCCTCGAGTTACTTCTTAATTATCTCTACAGCTTATACTATTTATTATAGATATAAATGATGACAGCATTGCGGATTATGTTGACACTACATAGATGGGTTATTATTAGTGTATTTATATAATATAATGACAAAAGATGAAAAATGAGGTGGTAGAAGATATTTTTTTTTTCTTAAAAACAAAACTTCCTAAAAGTTCCTTCGTCATTTAATAACTTAATACAATGACAAAAAAAAACACATATTGGGCCTATTTCTTTCCCCAAATAATAGTGCTTGTACCAGCAGGCAGATCCTCTTATATTCTTCATATGAGAATTCTGATAGAAAACCTTCCACAAGATGTCCCCACTAGACTGTGTCTGAAGCTTATTCTCAGTGAGATCCATCTTCAGCTTCTCACACAGACTGAATACGGACATATAACCATATAAGGGTGGAGGGAGTGTGGCCTACACTGTGCCTGTCTAGCGTGGCTACAGTTGATTACTGTTTCAGATTACATCAGGCAGAGGATGCTCTAGGCTGACAGCACAAAGACATGAGATCTTACCTCCTGCATTAACATGCTCTGTTCAGTGTTATTATCTGAGGAGCTGTGCGGGGGGGCATCAGCTGTAGCATGGAGCAGAGGGATCCGAATGCATGAGATAAAAAACAGAACAGTTTTGCGCTGACAGCATTGAGTCCTTTGTCTGGGGTAATCTAATACACTGATCTGTACCCAGTCATGCTGTGTAGGCCCCGCTCCCCACTCTTATATATCAGGTGTAGAAACACTGTAGTGGGGACATCATCTGGAAGGTTTATGAATGGTTTTCTTCCACAGTTCACTTATGAAATATATTTGAAAACTTATTATAATCACTTGCTCTACATTATGTAACTGTAAATGCCGGTTACGTTTTCAATGCATACATTATTAACTAAAAATAATATTTGCAATTGGGTTTCATTATAGTTTTTGCACACATTGTTTTCTGCAGAATGGGCTACCTGAGACTCCAACAGTGAGCTCGCTCTGAATGGTCTTATATCGGGCTTTTTCTGAACTCCTTTAAGCTGATTTAGGATCTCATACCACATCAAAGTTGAACAGACAGAGAAACAAAGGCCTAGTAGAAGTCAAATAGTGCAACATTTTTCATGAAACCATATAGCAAAAGTAATTATTAGTTACAATTACAAGCATTTGAAAAAGGGAAAAATGTCACAAGTAGAGGATAGCTCCTACCGACCAGTTATTCATTGATTATAATGTATCCTGTCCTCAAAGTCTGATCTCACTTTTGGCATAAACTATACCAGTACTAACAAATAATATTATTTACTGTATAGATAAAAGTTATTATATTTTAAATTCACTTTCTAAATCAGTCCCTGTGAGTACTCAGGATCTCTGCTTGTTGGTATTCATTAGGAACCTTCATTGTTTACTACCAGGATTGGATCGGCCTTGTTAAAAACAAGACTTCTTATAACTCTACTTTAAGAATACTAAGCTCTTCTGTGTCATCACATAACTGGAAAGCAATGGAGGTTCTCATTTCATGGTGGCAAGTGGAGGTCATAAAGGAAATCTGTCAGCAGGATTTTGCTATGTGAACTGAGGACAACATGCTGTAAGAGTTTAAAAAAACAAAAAGCAACTTTGCTTCTGTTATCTGTGTGTGAGCTATTGTTTACATACTCTAAAGAATTTATTACCTGGTGATTACAAGTACAGGACTAGAAACTCATGCGCAAGGCAGTCCGACACGCCCCCTGCTGTGATTGACACCGCACAGTGAATGCACAATCTCTATAGAGAGCCTGGTGTGGGCCGGGGCAGCGCTCCCAGCTCAGCTACATGGCTGAAACTCAATTCTTTGATTGTATGAAAACAGCTTTAGCCAATAATTAATGTGATAAATCATTGGATTCAGAATCTCCTTGCTTATATTATGCTGCTGTCCGATGAGATAGCAAAAACCTGCTGACAGATTCCCTTTAAACTGTAAGAAAATCAAGACAGAAATTGTACTGGAAAATCATTAAACTTGTTATTATACAAATAATAACTTTCACTGTAGAAAATAAAATACCTATGTGATTAAAGATTTGATCTTGTGCCAGGATACCAGAAAGTGCTTATTGTACAGAACATTGTAAAGTAAATTGTAGATGAATTATTTTTTAGAGAATAGAACAGAGCGCTCTGGAGAGAAGGTTCTGGGGGTCCGGGCAGGTCCCAATCCCCCCAATATAGTAGAAAGAAGTCAGCACTCAACTATCACTTGGAAATTAGATGAGTTTATTGTTGCGCCTTCCAATGAAAGAACATGTGACGTTTTGATCATCGCATGTGATCTTCATCAAACAAGATGGCTTGATGACATTTGGAATGGCGAGTATACCGCTAAGAAGAAATGTCGCTATGAGTTCTTCCATAGACTGACATACCATCAACCCATCTGCAATCTGATGTGTGATGAAGGTCACATGCGATGAGCAAAACGTTACTTTTTCTATCCTTGGATTTACTTTTAATATATACTAATATTACACACTCGTCTGGAGGGGCAGAAATCTAGGACTATTAAATTCTTGTTGGGTTAGGTTAAACTTTCTAAAGTTGTAAGAAGTTGCGTGCACATGCTAACATGGTTACATAATTAACATTTGTATTAATTGTATTCCTCAAGGAATCTATATTTAGTAAAAGTAAAAAATGTAACATTTAACCTTCATATTACATTTGACGTTACATTGTCAGAAGATTTTTGTTATGTAATCTAAAAGCAGCATGATATAGGGCAAGAAAGCCTGATTCCAGCGATGAATCACTGACTGGGCGGCTTGGCGAAGTTTTCATATAATCTTTGATTGATGTAAAAGAGCTAAGGCTGGTTTCACATCACATTTTTTGTGATCCGGGCCGATCCGATGAGAACCGGATAGGCCCGGATCACATTTCAGCCCCATAGTTTGCCTATGGGGCCAGATGGAGCCGGATGCCATTTGGTTTCCATGTGTCCGGGTGAATCCGGGAGGACTCGGATTTTTCACCCAGACACAAAAATGCTGCATGCACGATTTTTGTGTCCAAGGAGAAAAATCTCCCCAAACCAGATCCTCCCGGATTCTCCCAGATCCGGGGCAATCCGGTGCTCCCTAACATGGGAGCCTAAGGGCCGGATTGCCCCCATACGGGAGGATCCGGGAACCGGACACCTGCGGCTGCACGGCGCTGTTATTTCAGGACCGTGGCTGGCTCCCTGCGAGCCGCGGTCCTGAATCATCAGCAGCTCCAGCTGCGTGCGGTTGTACACCGGACCGGAGGGCATATTAGCCCTCCGGTTCTGTGTGCTGGTCCGATCCGGGGCTGTCCGGTCCACAACGGACAGCCCCGGATCCGATCAAAACGTGATGTGAAACCAGCCTTAAAGTTCTGGGCTGTGTATCATTTTGCCCACACCATTTTCCTGTGGAAGCTGCAAATCAGTGGTGTGGGCAGGATACCCAAAATAGTTGGACTGGCCTCCATGTGTAACCTAGTCCTGTAGTGATAGTCTCCTGCTGATAAAACACTGATTGTATTGAAACTACAACAGACAGCCTGATGAGTGACACATCATAGGAATCAGGTTCTCAGATGCTTCATCATGCTGCTTTCAGATTAAATAGCAAAAGCTTGCTGACAGATTCCCTTTAATCATTGTAACCCATTAGCAAGTTGATGGAATCACAGTGGAGTCAATACTTAACGTTGCACACAAAAACAATAGAAAATCTAAAACCTCAAGTCTTTAAATCATGGCCCATTTATGGCATCCCAATAAGATACCAATGATGTAGGGTAGTAAAACCCACAGAATGAAAACTTATAATGCACTATGTTTGTTGTGAACCAGATTGCAGGGGGATCACTGTTTATGATCATTTGCCTGGGGGTGATCTTGGTGTTCATGAACAAAATGCGTCACACTCAAAAAGGGAGTAAAATATATTAGAAATACAGATATGAGAAAGAATAATTAGAGGATCTTACAAACTTCACAATACAAACTGCATAAATGATGAAGTATATTGCTCATCTCTAACGAGGCTGCTATAATTTTAGGCTTCTCTAGCGGGATGCATAAAATGCTGTTTTTATGATCAGAGGGAAAAACTTTAAAAAAGAAAGAAAAGATTTTACAGCCATTCTAGTATGGATTTTGGAAGTGAGCACAACAGCCTCCACAAGTCTAAGAGCTATTTAAGAATGTATGCAGTTACTATTGTGAAATATGTTGTCAAATCCTCGTTAAAAGCATAAACCTGTATTTTCCAGGTCCCGAGCACCTCACATGGTAAAAGAACAATAAATGCCAAGGAACGCACAATCATTACTTGTCATCCCTGGAATATAAATAAGCCCCTATGGTGCCATACAGTAGGAACACAACTTTAGGTGGTTATATTGTAGTTTAGACATTCTGTAGGACAGTAAAACATCTCCAAAAGACCACCCCATTTCCAGACAATATTTAGTTTCACCATATACTTGGCCATCTTCGAGAAGACCAGCATGAATGAGGACCACTTTTGCATGTGACCATAGCTGTATGTAGCTTCACTGTATGTAAATTCCACACATAGTCTTTTGGGAATGTTGTTTGCGTGTCTGCTGCCATGTTGGATTATCATGTGAGGCCGGTTCCTTGATCCACCAAGGGTCATGACCTGTTGTACACAGGTTTGTACTATTTAAATGATTTTTATCTACTATCTGCATTAGGTCACGATTCCACTTGCAAGAGACTCGCGCTTGTCTCGTATGGCATCACCCGGCATGGCCGCCGGCTGTCCGAACAGGAACGTCTGTCCGGACAGCATATATTTCAAGGCAGCTTCACGTTCCTGTCCGGAGAGCTGGCGGCCGTGCCGGGTGATGCCATGCGAGACAAGTGTGAGTCTCTCACATCAGTCTCTCACTGTTTCTATTTTGCGTGTGACGAATGATGGACATGACACGTTGACTTTGGGCTTACAAATATTTTGCCATTTTGAATTAAAATTTTGGCAGCTTTGCTATGAGCCCGTGCCAAATCCCCCTCTGCAGACACTAAATATAATGTGTACAGGAAGTAGAAATGAGCGAGTTGTAAGATATTCGGGTTCGAATAGCTCTGACTAAATACTTTGAATGAGTAACGAATCCAATGCAAGTCAATGGGGAACTCATTCGGACCCGATACCGAAACAGTTCAAAGTATTCGGTTAGAGCTCTCCGAACACGAATATCGTTATACTTGCTCATCACTAATAAGAACACTAAAGACTTTCCGATGGTCTGAGAAGGCGCACACCAATAGTAAGTCACAACTTCTGTTTCAACTTTGACTGGAGGTTTCCTTTAGGTATACCAATTATATACCCAAAAAACAACCGAACCCTCCAAGTGGTTGCCATTGGGGTGTAGATAATGGATTAGGATTTCCTTGTATTTGTAAACATAGATGAGTGAGTTGTAGAATCTCTTCTAAAGTTGTAATCTTGACAACATGCACAAAATCAACTTCTCAAAACGACCTTTGCCGTTAACACACAACTGTTTAATAAAAAAAACAAAAATATAAAAAAGCAAAGAAATCAACTTAGGGCGTATTTCATATAAATTAATAGAACAGACAGTGACTCCGGCAGATATGTACAGTCGAATAAACAGTGTTTAACTTTCCTCTGCCATTATAGTGTTAAAATTTACTTGTAAATTTAATGTAACTATACATTGCATTGATTGAACCTTTAACAGTCAAAAAAAAGACAAATAAAAAGCAAAAGCGTTGCTCTAGAGTATGTTGTGACATCTGGATTTATGATAATCCAGCTTTTTTTGCTTTTTTACCTCCTTCTGTCACAAATGTGTGGAACACACTAGGTTCTCTACATTAGTTTTTTGTGCAAGGTGTTTCCATTAGAAAACTGTACCAACCCAAAAGGTGTGACCTTTACGCCATTGTTCTTACCTCTACTATGTTACATATAGAGTTACAGTGTGGCTCACGCAGTAGAGCGCGTAGTTTATGCAGAATATTGTGCTAGGCAAGGAATGTAGCTAAGGTATTAAAAAATTTGACTTTTTTTTTGCCATAGGGAAATTGCTTAAAGTTTTGTGCTGGGGTGTACAGATGACAGCTGTGAGGAAGGGTAAGCGGACTGCGGGTTGATAGCTGTTAAAGGATAAATGTTGTTGTGTAGTAGGTCGCTGTATGAAGGTCCTACTGGGGTGGCTGAAGCCAAATGTCTATATAGGTGCTGAGAGTTAGTGGAGTTGGTTAGATATTGTCTTTGCATCATCAAGGAATGGAGAGCTAAAGGTTGCATTAGTGGTGAAAGCACACTCTGGTTTTTCAAGTACTGCAATGGATGTGAATAGGCAGGTGGTATGCGCGTGCTTAGCCCACTGCATAAACCTCCAGGATAGATCCCGGTAAAGATTGGCGTTGATAGTGGATATTTATGACTCTCCATCATACTAACAGAATGAATGTCATGCAGTGATTTGCTGCTTTCACCCTCTTGACCTGGTATCTCCTTCGGTACATTTAGAGGAGACACTGCTCGTATTTTCTTCTCACAAATTCCACTGTCCATATCATCAAGATTTCTTTTCAACGATCGCGGGGGCCCAAAGTTCTGAGGACTTGCCTTAGCAACTGTGATTGGATGGACTGTGGCTTCCATCTTTCTTACATTGTCATGTCTTACAGTTTGAGTCTTAATGGGCCTGTGAACAGATTCTGCGTGCCTTTTTGATACCTGTATCGGCATTGGCGAAACTCTACAGGCCTTTGGGTTACAGTCTATGCCAATAGCCTTGCTGTTTGGAACGTGAAATGGACTGTGATGGGTTTTGCTTTCTTGATGTACCAAATGATGGGAGAGGTTCGTTCCGGGCATTTTTGAACTGTGCTTGTGCATAGATTTCGGAAGGCTCAGATCAGTTGGCTGGTCGTCCATGTGATCTGAGACATTCTGTTTTTCTTGTTGATGTAGCGAGTGATGGTAGTGATGTTTATCTTGATGTTTGTGTAAGGATACATTTTCGCTTTCTCTATACATTTCCCGAGGGTGGTATTTTGATGAATGTTCATTATGAAGATGGTGCTCTGTATGCCGGTAAAGCCTATGCAGATGAGGCGATGAATAGAACTCGGCCAAAAAGGCTGGCATGTTGGAGTTATGTGCGGCCCTCTTGTCCGCCATTTCTTTGCATTCAAGCATACTGGACTTCAAGGAGTAGGACTCTGCCAGCACACTCTGATGCTGCTTGGCAAATTCACAGCGATAAGAGTCTGCTTTGCTTAACATACTGTTTTTGTACAGATCATTTATGCTCCTTTTGTCGTCTGCTGTTTTTTGCTTGAAACTTTGAACGTGTTGTATCACAGACGGTCTGTTTATGGCTGCTGCATCAGAGTTCGATGCCTGATGAGTTTGCGTTAAAGGTTGAGAAACATCTAATTTGGAATTTAATTTTTTTTTGCTAATTAGTGGTGGTGGCGAGCCATAGGGGTAACTTCCGGTTTGGGAAGCCCCGCTAACCTGTGACAAAAGCTTCTTTTTTGCTAATGGAGACATTATTCCTGGGTTTCCCCTTGAATAAAGCAGAGGTGTGTAATTGAATGAAGATTCTTCACTCGATGACGTTGATGACGCGTCCTTTTCTTTCAGCATGTCCAGAGTCTGGACCAAGTACACTTTGTGATTCTGTTTTAATGCATTCTGTAAAATGTTGTTGTCCAGAGGATTTTTAAGGTCATCAGAAACCAATGGGTCCATTTTTACTGTACAGTTTGCAATATAATCTGGCATATCTGGCAATTTTTCATCAACCACATCGATTTCATTCTGCAATTGGACCTGAATCGAGGGAAACGTGTTATAATGTCCTTCCCGTACGTCCCTTTCTGATAGAGCAGGCATTTCTTCCTCGCAGTTCTCTGCTTTTAGTACAGTTGCATTTTCATCGAGCCTTTCGGGTTCATCATCTGCTAACCTGGAATTATCTTCTTTTATGGCATGGGGGAATGAGTCAATAGGAATAGCTGCTGAGTGCATGGTATTTTCTTCTTTCGTGTGACATATGCTGGGAATGGACTCCTCGGGGTCTTCTTCATCCAGAGCGGTGGACTGGCTGTCTTCCACCAGATCAGAGTTGTCTAGTTTTGGCTTGATCTCCTCTGAATCACACGTATAAGACAAGTATTTCTCATTACATCCTGGTGCGATTCCTCTTCTGGTGAAGCCTAAAAAAAACACAAATAGTTTTTTTTAGTACCATGCTATGACATGAATAAACATCGTCAACAAGAAATACATTCATACTCTATTAATTGTAATGGTAAGATTATACTTGGCCTATTTGGTTGTAACTATTTGACCCCTGTCTTCTGGAATTACTATCACTACACTATTGCAACACATCGCCTAGTCATAGGTCAGAAAGCTTGGCAGAAAAAACATTGATTTGATTCCCCTGCGTCACTTGTTGACAGTCACAGTTATATTGGTAGTAGAGATGAAACTGTCAATCATTGCAGAATCTAAATATATCTTTATAGCTGGGCGAGCTATGTTTATCTGCTGGAGGTTACAATCCTTTGCGTAGATTATTTAACAAATATCTTTGTGCTTGCTGCAGCCACCACTAGAGGGAGCGTGCTGCAAACATATATACATTGTGTTCCATAACTATACAGTATGCAGGAAGCTCCTGAGCTCCCTCTACAGGTGCCTACCAATTTTCAGAGTTTTATCATTTAACTTGTGATCTATGGAGTGAATTTGGACTAGAAAAAGTCAACCACTACAAACATACAGTATATTATGAAAATGTGTCAGTGCAGAGACCCTGATTCCAGGAATGTATCACTTACTTTATTGGGTGCAGTTGTTTTCGATTTAAAACTGCTTAATCTAAAGACCCCGTTACATGCACAACATCATTAACACGAGAAGTCCCAGAGACGGGTCATTTGACCTTTTTACCATTGAAGACCAAGATCTTTTAAATTCCCGGGAACTTCTAGTGTTAATGACATCGCTGATACGTCACGGGTTTGGAGTCGTACCAGCGACGTCCTTGCAACCTTGTTGCGTGTAACTCTGGCAAGTTACTACGATAAATCGTTGGATCGGAGTTGACAGGATTACCAACATGTTGCAAAACCTGCCGATATCAACTCAAGCAACCTGATGCATCGTTGTGTGTGACACGCGATAATGATGTCGTTGACGACTTCGCCCATTCACAGCAATGAGCAGGGAAAGTTTGCGGGGTTGTGCAAACGATCCCTGCTCACAACATCATTGGTGAGTTGTTCACGATATCTAGACGTGTGACATCTCACCAGCGATGTTGAAATGATGTCAAAAACGACCGCGCCCCCGAGATCGTTGCCATCATCGTTCTAATGTCGTGCCGTGTAACGGGCCCTTAATGCAGATCTATCAGTTCTCTGAATGCTGATGTGACGAGGGTCTCCTGTTATTAAGAGACCTGTGACAGGTCTGGGATCTGTGTTTTACACTGTCTTGTGAAACTCTAGGTTTTAAATGTAATTGCTTTCTTTTGGACCTGCAAGGGTTAATGAAATTTTTGTTGCTGGTTGCTGCTGGTTAGTTTATCTCAGGTGCTTCCTGTTTGTGACCACTCCCCCCAAATTATATAGTCACGTGTTCCATCACATGATGCCAGCTGTAGAGAATCATTTCTATGCTGATCACCTTGGAGTAAGCAGATTGCTGGAAGAGTCTGGTGTTGTGTTGTTTGCTGTCCTGAGGTTTTTGCTGCTGAGTTACTTCCTTTATTGTCTCTCTTTCCCTGGGTCGGACTATCGTAGAGGTGACATATAGTGCACTCACCAGCCTTCGCATTTGCCAGGGTGAGTGGAGGGACACCATAGGGACTAGGCACGTGACAATGACAGGGGAAGGACCCACTTAGGGACGTTGCGGGGCACAGGGTGCAGACACAGGTTAGTGTCAGGTGTTAACCCTCTCCCTCACCTTGTTAGGTCATTCCTACTCTTTAACATTTCACGTTGTATCAATTGTATAGCGCCAT
Source organism: Allobates femoralis (assembly GCA_033576535.1). Classification (NCBI taxonomy): domain Eukaryota; kingdom Metazoa; phylum Chordata; class Amphibia; order Anura; family Aromobatidae; genus Allobates; species Allobates femoralis. The sequence goes on from JARQOC010000006.1 coordinate 85,231,284, forward strand.
GTGTCGGGCATCCCTTTGTCTGTGTGGACAGCTGAGCTCTTTATAACCCCAACCACACTACATTGTGCATAAGCGCAAAGCTGCCAATGAGTGATGGTAGGGATGGATGAACTGGCAGGTTTACTAGTCCTTTAGTGATAATCTCCTGCTGATAAAACAATTTAATAAAAACTACACTAAGCAGCCAAGTAAGTGATACATCACTGTAATCACGGTCACTGCTCCTATTTTATCATGTTCTTAGATTACGTAGCAAAAATCTAGCAACAGATTCAGGTGGACATTTCCTTTAGCACCTAAAAATTATATATATTTTACACTGGACCCATACTTTCTTCTCAATGTAATTAGGATCCTGGGAAATATTTTCTGATCATTTCTGCATGCTTTCATGTGTATTTCTACCTGTGCTGAATCAGTATTTTGCACAGCATGATAAAATCAGTGTCCACAAATCAATACATTTTGCAGTCTAATAACCACCGGGACCCTAAGGTCAGTGACGTGTTCTCTCTAGGATACTTCAGGCTGATTGTTATGTACAAAAGGCAGTGCCATTGAAAGGCAGTAAGTTTAACCCATTGTATGAAATCGTACGGTTTTCATCTGTTTTAAAAGATAACAGACATTGAAGTAACTTATAGAAGTGAATTTTCTAAAGGCCAAGCTCTGGTCATTACTTTAGGGAATAGAAAGAGACTGTTTTACAGAATTCCTCTACCATCTCTACACTTAAGGTTTTTCCCTTTTAAATCCTATTCAGATTTTCTTCTTGCGATACAGCCAAAATACCATTATTAGCTGCTTAATCAGTCTTGAATCATCTGTGGCCTCTAGAGCTTATTCAATTACATGAAAATTCCAGACAGATGAGAAAACAAGAGAGGGAAAGGAATTAATATCATCACAAAGATATTCCCACCACTGGTTTTTGATCAGCTGAAGAATATTTTAGCTTTTGGTCGCAGGTTTGGAATATAAAGATTAAATGAAGCTGCGGGATAGAACTGAGGTCAGAGCCAAGCACAAAAAGTGCGAAATCTACCGACAGATGATGAGAAAATACATAAAATCTGTACAAACACTGAAAGTGTGTCAAACCCCATTGCTCAGTAGCTGCTTCCCGAAGACCATGGGCACCCAAATCTGGGACACATCTGGGGTGAGTTTGTATGTTTTCCCCAACCAATCAAACCCAGAAAAAAAAGATCATAAAATTTGTGGGTATGCCTTATGTAGGGATATTGGACTGTGGACTGTGAGCTTTAGTAGTGATAGGTGTGACGCCCCACTGGTCAGGACGCTACAGTGGGGTACTGCACCCGAAGCAGTGAGTGTGGTATCCCTGTGACCAGGGCGTTGGGATGTTAATCTGCAGCCCTCATCACACGCATTCACACACCTAGAGCCAGGGGTTCAATTGGTTTACCCATTGCTAGGGAACTGATCCCGGTGGGTGGAGTTTAGGTAAGTAGTGAAGAGCGGGAAGAGGAGGTAGCCAGATTGTGAGGACAGCTGAAGTGAGGGGACCCTGCGAGTGGCGCAGTGGAGGGCACCTAAAGAGAGGTGGCCCAGACAGAAGGGGGATCCCTGGGTGTCAGTTAACACCCTAATCTGGACCAATTAGATACCCGGCCTTGCCGAAGGAACTGCATTCCAGTCTCCTTAGCATAGACTGCATCAGCGCCCCGCCTGCAGAGCAGCCTTCCTGTGTGAGTTCTCCATCTCCATCACCGCCCAGGGATTCCGCTCCACCTACAGGGAGCGTTATCATCTGGCTGCAGCATCACCATCCCCGGAGGTCTGAAAGCAGTGCCGGTATCATTACCAGGTACCGTAGGTGGCGTCACAAACACTGTGCTTTATTCTTTTATTTTATTTTTTACACATTTTTCAGTGACCACCAGGGCCACGGGCCCAGGCACCTGCCACCAGTGACAGTTCCGTTAATCAACGCCCAGGATCCAAGTACCCCAAGGGCCCTGGGGTGGGTCATAGGCAACAATGTGGACTTTTGCCATTTACAGTACATCTGTGATCTTCGTTCCCTGCTGCAGTTTATTATAAAATAACAAACAGCTGTTTACTTACCGTAAAGCCCTAATTCTCCTGGTATCAGGTCAGGTATTGGCTGCGGCATGTTGACAGTCACAAGCTCAGTGGCTCCACCCATGTAGACAAAACCCCACCCAGCCACGGAGCTCACCTACTGGCTGGTGCACTATCAAAATTATGTCAGTGCCACATCTAACACTGGACAACGGGAGCAGAACTAGAGAGTCAACCATGGACCAGAGGATAGTGAGTAAAGAGCTGAATCCTCCCAGTGTTGGGTTAGGTGTTGGCTGCAACATATTGACATTCAGTGAGCTCAGTGGCTCTGCTCAAGTAGGTGGGAACCAAAGCCACCCTCCAGAGCCACCACAGAGCTGACCTATGGGTTACCGCGCTATCAACATGATGTCAGTGCCACATCCAACACCGGACAATGGGAAAAGAACTAATAAGTCACCTATGAACCAGAGTACAGCAAGTAAAGAGCTGTTTGTTAATTTATAACACATTGCAACCGGAAATGAAGATGTATTACGTCATAAATTAAATATTTTACAGAATAGTAAATAGCACTTAACAAACCATGACAAAAATGTACAATATGGGTATCTGTTTACTTTTCAGTGGGATAATGAGCAATTGAGAGCAAAACTAATAACTCTTTAACAGAGTGTTCTCAAGTTTAAAAGTTATCCCCCACACACAGGATAGGGGATAACTTTCCGACTGCTGTGACTCCCATTAATATGGCATATGCAGGTAAATGGAGTGGAAGTTGATCATGCACAATCGCACTCCATTCATTCTTAATTACCGTAAGCAATCCCAATAAAATCTGTATCCCCTTAATATATTGTAGTCATGGTATTATATATCACTGGATACTTACAATTGCATATTTTGCCCCTCTACACAGTTAATTATTCTCTTTTCCATTAGGTCTATGACATACCTGATTAAAAACAGACTAGCTGAATCCTTCTAAGGCGGGCCGTCACACGCTGAGATATCTCTAGCGATATTGTAAGCGATCACGTGCACGCGCAATCGCTTACAATATCGCTCACATCGCTGGTGAGCTGTCACACAGACAGACTCACCAGCGATGTGGATCCGCGATCTCGCTGGTAACTATGGTACACATCGGGTAACTAGGCCCCGCGCGTCGCTTAGTTACCCGACGTGTACCATAGTTACCATCTCCCAGCATAGGCTCTGCCGCTGGGAGATCGCTCATCGTGGTGTTATACACCACGATGAAGCAGATCGTGGCATCGTTCATCGCTAGATCTGAGCTCCGGAGCTCAGATCAGCGATGTCACGATCAAGCGATTTCAAATCGCTTGATTACATGCAACGATTTCATGCCCGATATCGCTTAAGCGATCAAAAAGGAGATCGCTTAAACGATATCGGGCAAGAAATCGTTGCGTGTGACGGCCGCCTAAAGGCCACTTCACACACACAGATATCTGAGTCTAATATCTGAACAGATCTCTGGTTGCAGTGAAATCATGTAAACATTGTTGTACACAGCCACAAAATGGAGCAATGTATCCATGATCTCACTGCAACCAGAGATGTGTTCAGATATTGAACTCAGATATCTGTGTGTGTGAAGTGGCCTTAAGTTCTATGTAGAAACAGCAAGTCTCTTTTCCCAGCATGAGTCATCACGCCAAAAGTCAATGTAAAGGGAGGAGGGAGCAGCTGGGTCAGAACTTGAAGGAGTTGACTCATGCAGGGAAAAATGACAATGTTACCACATACAAGAAACATAGAATGAAAAGAATTAACTGGTTGGAAAAGCAACATGAGCAATTGTAAGTACACAGTGCTATATAATATGATGATTGCAGTATATTTCAAAGACATACAGATAGGATGTTTAGATTGTGAGCCTCAATGGGGACAGCATTACAGTTGTACGTAAAGTGCTATGGAATTAATAGCGCTATATAAATTAATAAATATTATTATTAAGAGGATAAAAACTTTCATGGGAATGCTTCCTTAACAGAAGCGCTGGAGATTGACGAGAGCAGCTCAGAATTGTTGGTGGCCACAGTGGTTAGACCCCCCAGTGATAGGAAAGTTATATTTAACTTTCAAATTTGAGTGCGCCCCATATAGATATAATTTCAGGTGTTCATAATTCAAAGTATAACAATTTGTATGGTAGATCTACCGGTATAAATACTACTATTAGCATAAATAAATATTCAATTGTTGCAGAGTTCACCTGGATGTTGGCCATATTCAGCTTTTTTCCCATAGACATTGCCAATGTTCTGCTACAGTTCTATTCTAATAAGCCTACAGTACAATTCACCATGATGCACAAAGAAGTGTAAATTGCCCTCCAACAATTGATAGAATGAATGCGCTGTATTGCGCTGCCTAACCTGCGCGTACTCATCCCCGCTGCTCGGAGATATCATCATTTACTATACACCAACAACACTTTTCAGACGTTTCTTTCAGAACTGGAGAATAGCCTAGTTAAAGTTTTAAGAACACGCTGAACTTCAGAAACAAGAAGGCTCCACTTATAGATTTCTACCTTACATCTGTTTTCAGTTTACTATAAGACAAATTAAACATCCTCTTCAGCATTCACATGCTAAGAAAACACTGAATAGTAACTGCAAACAGTCTAATCTGCGAAGAGAATGAAGAGGTAGTCCGACATCTGCACAAGACTCCTTTGTTTTATTTTTACCTCTCCTTTTATGACCCATGAATAGCGCTAAACATAGTACAAAGATAACAATTGTATTTATTGAAGTAAAACAAAGAGGTCACAACTTTCCTGCAGTTAAATCAAATCTATGGGAAAAGATGAAAGTATAAAGAGAAAAAAGGAGAACAGCACACAAGCCCTAGTTCCAAAATACAGTGGTAATGATCAATTAAAACGGAATTATAGTCAGAATTGTCATATTTATTTTAAAGAGGACCTGTCACCCCCCCTGGTGCTATGCTAATTCAATGCAGCGTGTCTACTGCATTCAGGGAAGGGATCTCCCATGTTTCTAGCCCCCCTGTAAGTTGTTAAAAAGACTTTATCAAGTGTACAGATAAGGAGTGCGGAGGGACTTAATCAGAAATGTGTCATTACTGTTGCTGGTGTCCTCCCCACCTCCAGCCCCCAGAGATGACACATATAAGAGGCTGAACAAGAGAAGGCTGCAGGTGGCACAGAGAGGGCAGAAGGCGGGGAGGACACCAGCAACAGTGATGACTCATTTCTGAGTAAGTCCCTCCGGACTCCTTATTTGTACACTTTATAAAGTCTCTTTAACAACTTTCAGGGGGGCTAGAGCCATGGGGGAGCCCTTCCCTAAATGCAGCAGACACGCTGCATTTGTGGCGCGCCTATGGGAAGGCGCCACAGGGAGGTACTGCACCGCCAACAGAAGGTGTAGTGCTTCCGTAGTCAGGGATGTGGGATTTCTCACAGAGTCTGTTATAAGCACTCATACAATAGGCCACCATAGGATAGGGGACATGATATTCAGTAGGTCCCAAGGGGTGGAGCCTAGAGAGAGCAGGAGACTTAGAGTGACACTTAGTTCCAGTGAGTCAGCAAGTGAGTTAGAAGAACAGTGCTGAGGAAGCAGCAAAGTCGGACATCAGGAGACTGCGTCCGTGACAGGAGGGCACCTCATTGGAGAGGGGTGACCCAGATACAGGAGGGGACAATCAGGAACTGGTTGGAGCCGGCTGAGGAGTCCAGGGTCGTCACCGACATAGCGGAGCCGAGGCAGTCAAATGGTCTATCCCTGACTGCAAACAGACAAGCTGTGGGACCGGCATAAGGAAGCCATAGTGCCACAGACTGAATCCCTACCTCTATCCCAAATTAGGTCCAGGACACTTTAGGGAAAGGACCGAATTCCGGTGGCGGGAGGATTAGCTTGTTGTCGCTCTCATCTGTACGGTAAGGAACTGACTGTACCTAACGGTAACAGACCAGGGGACTGGCGAAAGGGCTCTTTAGTTTGGTTAAAGAGAGTTAAAGAGGAACCCAGACCCAGAAAGCTATTAAAAAGGTACCACCGACAGACTCTGCACAGTTACCTCAAAATCTGTTGCTACGTCCCCGCTAAACCAGACTGTACTGTGTAGTTCATCATCTGCCTGGTACCAGTAAAGAACTTCTTGAGCTGATTTGGTGTCTGTACTTCCTTTCTCAGCCGCCCTGAGGGCTCCCACAGCATCAAAGAGGTGAGGACAACGACTCCCCTCATCTACCCCGCTGCCCTGAGGTAAAGCTCTGCCTGTGGGGAGCTGTACTACTCTGAGCTGCACTTCCATCACCTCAGTGGCCGGCCGTAGCGCTGGTATCCACGTTACCAGGTACCACAGGTGGCGTCACGTTTTCATTCCCCCATCATTATCTTCCACCATGCCCACCATTGAGGGTCCAGGGCACGGAACCGGGAACCGACCAGCCGTGATCCCCCATCAAAGTGACCATCTGTCCCGGTATCCGAGTACCCCCCTACCCTGTCGACCGACTCACATTCAGTACTGCATTCAGTTAGCATAGCACCAGGGGGGTGACAGGTCCTCTTTAACCTTGCAAGCATGGTTGTGGAGTCTCGAAGTTGGAGCTCATTTTGGTGGAGTAGGAGTCGATTAAGGGAAATTGAGGAGTCAGAGTCAGACATATGGCTTATCGACACAGCCCTGTTTGCATGGTATAATTATTTTTATTAATATTAGAGAAAAAAACAAGGAATGGATTTTAAAAGGGGTTGTCCACTTTTGGGATAATTTTCTATTTTGCTTAAATACATTAATTTTGGGCTATAAATCATGTTGGTGGTTGTATTTTATTAAACAGTTTGCCCCATTTGTCTTCTAAAGTCTCTGCGTTGCACTGTTTATGTGTAAACTGAGAATCTGTCAGCAAGCTCATTCTAATGGCCTGGCAGGGGGATTATTAATTCTTGACTCATTTTACAGCTGATTTAGGACTATGGCCCACATCAAAGTTGAATGTGCAGAGAAACAAAGTGCAAAACTCAAATAGTGCAAAATGTTTAATGAAACCAATTAGAATAAATGTGAAATAGATGCATTTAAATGAAGAAAAAAAAATGCCCTAAATGACTCCAAATACAGGTCTGTGCTTCCAGTGATTTTCATTTTCTTTCAAAGAATAAGTCATAAAAACATAAGAAATTTTTCAGGTAGTCTTGATTACAAATCTCTGAACAGGAGCACGTCAGCTGCATAGAAAACATCTGGGGTGGAGACTCGCATGATCTCGCATAGTGTGTCACCAGCCTTATAGTAATACTCCATATATTTAATACCTCTCACTATACTATTAAATATTGGAAAGAAATAAAGCACAAATAAAAGAAACTGGTGACTGCAGAATCAGACTACAAAGGATTTTTGTTTGTAGTCTGTTACCATGGAGACAGAGGTCTGTATAGGACATGTAGACACAAAACAACAGATACATTTAAAACTATTTGTTGTCTTGCTTTTTTTTCCACTTTAGATACTAATAATAGAGTTAATTCGTTTGGAAGGTAGATTTTGCCTTACTTTTATTTTTACAACAGTGGCATGGAGCAAACAGCTGGGCTTGGATTAGCAATGTGTGCCATGCTGGGGAATACGGTGTATACTAAAGAGGTATGTGATCAGTCAATATACTTACAATGTCAGCTGTAATGTCATCTCTCTAGCTGATCATAGCTGCATGTACTACGGGATTTTACATACAGCTTTTCCATATGGACAAGATATGTATATGTATCCCTATGGCTACAGACCAGATGGATGCCACCACTAGCAAAAGAGATGAGTATTCCAGGCCTAATTTATAGTTTTTTTTCTACAAAATAAATGTACCCACTGTGTATAAGATCACTTATTTTCTGTATAGGCGCCATAGGTCTAACCACAGAAACTACCAATGCTCAGGAGAACAGATGTCCCAATGTGCTCAGTGTGAATGGAGTAGTTCACATGTTTGGCTACATTAAAGGGAAGTTGTGACGTTATTTGTGCTGCCCAAACCAGCATGATTCAGAGCCTTATACATCATCACAGCTAGGTATATTTTTCTCTGTGGGTAAATTGGGGGAGACCCAGACCCATCACCTGGTGCAGCACTGAGAAAATTTGGTCCCTGACCGGATGATCTTCACACTATATCCACTGTAATGCACTGAATTGTTTCAGTGAAAAACATACCTGGCTCTGATTGTGCTGCCCGAGTGTCAGTCTGGCCATGATTTTGGAAGCATGAAAAGGCGACAAGTTCCCTTTAACGTTCTTTGGGATTAAAGATGAGTGAACATGTTGAAGTTCAAGTTCGGGCAGTACAGCCGAACTTTTTAGCATACTGTTAGTAACCCCGAACTTGACCCGAACCTCAATGGAAGTCACTGACTGGCAGTTCAACTCTCTGGCCACATGCAGCCAGCCATAAGTAAGACACTTCCGGAGGTGAGAAAGCTGTTGTTTTTTTTTAAATTAGATTTGGACACACACTACACCCAAAAACTGTGCTTTTAAGCCAAATGCAAGACAATCAAACACTGCACGCGGCTCCCACTGAGCCAAGCACCAACCTGTACCCAAACACAGTGATGTTTGCTCCAGTGCTTTGGAAATGTAAAGGACCCGAACTCTGAAACTGAACAGGTTTCCTCAACACCAGGAAGTTCAGCGAACCGACCTTGAAAGGTTCCCTCATTTTTATTTGGGACCAATGGAGATTGCCAAGCACTGCTCTGTGAAGTCTTCTCAAAGAGATGAAGGAACTTGAAGCCTGATTAATTAAGGTGGTGTTTTGCATGCTATTCCTAAACAATGGGCACTTAGAAGTAAGATGCACATATCCAAATAGAAGCGCACGACGCTTAATGAATTAGGTGCATCTTACAAGTACTGTGCACCATGGACAACGATAGGAGTACATTTCTGGAGAAATTTACACCAGTCAAGTTCTGTCAATTTACGGCAAAGTGTGAAATAGGAAAAAGCCACAATATCTTTGTGCATCTTTCAAATTGCACAAAAATGTTGTTACTTTTTAAGAGGTTTAACAGCATAACTTAGGTGTAAACACCTTAAAGGGAACCTGTCAGCTCATTTTTGCCCCTTAACCTATCATTACCTGTCCCTGCACTTTCCTACTACATCCCTAACCATCCCTGTCTGAGCTAAAACTGTGCTGTAATGACTGTAAAAAATTAGTTTGCTACTTACATCTCTGTATGCTGATTATTCCCCTTGATAGTCACACAGGCTGCTCTCCACAGCTCCATTCTACCGCCCTTGCTGTTGGTATCACGTCCCGTTGAACGTGATCATTCATTCCGGAGCACGGTCCCGATTCAAAATTCAAATCTCCTCCTTCCGGGTGTGACACGCCGGCTGCTCGTCATTTCCAGTCTAGTGCATTGTGGTGGATTATTGGGTGTACGGGCTGGCTTTGTAGTGCGCACTGTGACTGCTCCAGAGCCGGCCTGTACGCCAATAATCCCCCAATGATCCTTGGCTGGTGCATCACACCCGGAAGTAGGACCCATAAATTTTTAATTGGGACCGCTCTTCGGAATAATGATCACGCCCACTGGGGCATGATACCAACAGCGAGGGCGGTAGAATGGAGCTGTGGAGAACGCCCAGTGTGACTACATACTGTAGTCAAGGGGAAAGCAAGCAAACAAAAATGTAAGTAACAAACTCATTTTTTACATCAATTCTAGGACAGTTTAGCTCAGACAGGGATGATTAGGGATGTGCTAGGGAGGTGCAGGGACAGGTAGCGATAGATTAGGAGGCAAAAAAGCGCTGACTGGTTCCCTTTAATGAATCGGGCCCTAAATGTTTCAGTTTCTTTTAATACCATTACCGGTTTATTTCCATTCTCTGCAGTATTTATCACCCAACCCAGTTTTTTGAGTTACAGAACTGTAATTGCCACCTTTGCAGCCGGTGTGTGAGTGACACCTGTGACTGCTAGTGATGGTGACCGCTCCATTGTGCTCTGTTACATGATGTTACATCTGTAGACATTCCATTTAGATTGTTATGAACAAGACTAAACAAAGACTATACACATATTTCTCTGCATTCCCACGTTAACCTTTCATATTCATCTCCATGGTACAATCAGTACTTAGCAACGCTGCTAAACTAAAATGCTATTATTCAGGAAGGCGCATTATATTCCATACAAAAACATCACAATGAAATGTCATTTTCCGTCAAACATAATGGCTTAAAAAAGAAACCTCATGAAAACACAGTTGCCTCTTACCGTTAAACAGTTTAAGTGTTATAGTGCTTGAAATGTCACCAGTGATCTGCACTCTCAGCTGTTGCCTCTGGAAGCAATTTCTTGAAATCTGTTATTATTGTTTCTAGCTAAAAATGGTGACAACACACTGTATTATAGGGTTATCCTCATGACCTGCAACCCTAACTCTACAAAGTGGAGGGGAAGGTTAGGATTCACAATCAAGTAAGTTAAAAATGTTTTTTTTTTCCCAAAAACAGCGCCACTCTTGCCTCACAGGCTGTTTGTGGTATTGCATCTCAGCCGCCTTCACATAAATCCCAAAGTTCATAGTTATACTTGTGATCTTGCTGTAGGAGTTAGGAAGGCAGCTTGAGATGCTTATAAAAAGGAAAGCCTTCAAAAATGATAGTTTAGAATTTAGATCAAAACTTTATTGTACTTATTCATTGGAACAGGAGCGCGGTCTGAAGTCCCCTTTCTCCTCTATATATATAGTCATAGCCAGTCCATTACTGAGAGCATTTGAATTGATATACAAATAGCTATTGTAGATCATAAGCTTCTCCTCTGTCACTCCAGCTCTATTCCCTGCACAGAGCTACTGCCTCCAGTTTGACTGACAGACCCTAGACTGTGTGACTTCAGGTAAAGAAGCCATCAGTCAAGTAGGAGGCTGAGCTGGGCAGGCAATAGAGCTGGAGTGACAGATATACAAATAGTTCTCCAGTCTTATTACTATATCAATTCAATCATTGATTCCTCAGAAACAGAAAAACATACAGGCCATGTAAAGGTATTACTGGATTTGTATTTGAAAGAGCTACATGCCCATATAAATAATTTGTAGTGTAAAATCCTGCTGACAGATTCCCTTTAAGAAAGAATGATTTCACTGTCATCGGAATCCTTTCTGTCTCATTTTAAGAAGATTTTCCACTTTTGACAATCCCTACTGATTAGAAGTATAGTTTGATATAAACTGATCACAACGTGATGTCTCCATGTTGGGAGTCCCAGCTATAAACTGTAATCTAGTATAAGAGATGAGTTTATCTGATGTGCCACCACAGGGGCAATGAAGCATTGCACAAGCCCCATTCACATCAATGAGAACAGAAAAGATCCAGAGAGAGAAGATTCCGCAACAGCTTTCCACTGTGACCAAGAGGTGAGCAAACCCTCTAATACCTCTATAAAGTATGACAACTCTACTAGAGGGTTTCCTAAACTTAAAAACCCCATTAAAGTAAAAAATAAGAAATATTGAATCATTTGGCTCTAAGTATTCAGTGAGAAGATCACAGTCATGGACTTTCTACACTTGACCTGCAATGATTTATGGCACCTGCCAACATTCAAAACTCTTTCCCAGGGACACAGTGAAGTTAACTGATGCTTGGAAAGAAGCTACATGTCAACAAGTCTTTGTGCGTGTACTGTATGTCCAACTAGGAGAATTAGGTCCAAAATTTGGTGCTGATTAATTTCACAATGTGTATGGGGGGTCAACACTCACTCCATTTTACAATTGATTTCCAGCAATATTATGAAATGATTTGGCGCAGACTTTTCGACCCAATAACGAAATGACGTTCACAGCAGGAGGTAACACATTTCTCATCCAGTCATGGTTTTGGAGCCATTGCTAACTTTTTTTGTTATTTTAAAGATTCTTGTCAAATTCTTCCCTAATCTTAGGGTGCTTTCACATCTGCGTTTTTCGTAATTCGCGGCAGATGCGGTGAAAAAACCGCATCTGCCGCGTTTGCCGCATAACGGTTCCACTTGCGGCACGGTTGCGGTTTTTTCCATAGGAAGTATAGGGGGACTTGCGGCAGATGCGGCAAGTGCGGTATTGCACTTGCGGCAGGTGCGGCAGAGAAAAAAACCGCAGTAAGCCGCGGTTTTTTTTCTCTGCCGCACCTGCCGCAAGTGCAATACCGCACTTGCCGCATCTGCCGCAAGTCCCCCTATACTTCCTATGGAAAAAACCGCAACCGTGCCGCAAGTGGAACCGTTATGCGGCAAACGCGGCAGATGCGTTTTTTTCACCGCATCTGCCGCGAATTATGAAAAACGCAGATGTGAAAGCACCCTTAGATAACCCTTTAATTTATTTATCGGTGCTCCTCTAATAATAATAATCATTATTTTTATAGCGCCAACATATTCCACAGCGCTTAAGCTCCTCTCTCTATTTTTAATAATGCTAAATCAGGAAACGCTTACAAAAAAGTAGGGCATCGCGGGAGTTCTGCTAAATGTCTGACAGCAGAGTATAGATGAACCGATTAGAGATGAGTGGATCTTTAAAAATTTTAATTCGCCGGCTTTGCCAAATTTTTCCCCAAAATTTAATTTGCGTGAATCTCAAAACTGAAAAGCTTGTAATTGTTCTGAAAGTACAAGTAGTGAAGAGAAGACAGATAGAAGGAGAGAGAGAGAACACCTCGCTGACCATAAGAGCTTACAATCTACAGGAGAGAGAGAGGACACTGCTGACCAGAAGAGCTTACACTCTACAAGAGAGAGAGAGAGAGGACCCCATTAACCGTATGAGCTTACATTCTACAGGACAGAGAAGACCCTGCTGCCCATAAGAGTTACACTCTACAGGAGAGAGAAGAACTCACTGACGATAGGAGCTTACAATCTACAGGAGAGAGGACCCTGCTGACCATAAGAGCTTACACTCTACAGTAGAGATAGAAAACCACTGACCATATAAGCTTACACTCTACAGAATAGAGAGAGCAACGCTATCCATAGGAGCATACACTCTACAGGAGAGGAACCCACTGACCATAAATGCTCACATACTACAGAAGGGAGAGGACTCTGGAGGTGGAAAATGACTCTGCTGTACAAATTGGCCCAGGTACTGACCACTACTGTATAAGGTATGATATTTGTAAGATGTCACAACTGCAGGACTTTATGGGGAGTCCCATGCTGCGGCAATGCAATATAATATTAGCCCGCCCTCTGATACTTTAGCAATGTGGGAAATGGTGTCAGGCAAGTGTTTGTTTTTGCAAATCAAATCTCAAAGTATATTTGTGAAACTGTACATTTCAGGGAATTGACTCAATCTCTATTCTCCGAGGTTTAATCAGCTCATCTCTGGCAATGATATTTATTTTATAAATGCAACCTGCAAAATTTGGATGCACGGTTATTCTTACAGGGAATTTACCGTAAAAGAAATTAAAATGAGTAAAAAGATAATAAATAAAAAGACATAATTCCTTTTCTTGTTAACTATGCATGTAACATACAGAAGGGTAGAGGATACACCATCACTAATTACCTCGGAATCTTCAGGTTTTGTTGCATCCTTCTCCCTCTTTGTCTTTTGGCCTTCATGTTTAATACGCTTTGTGCTGCACAGTTTTGTTTTCGTCTCTACTTCTGGGGAATTGCCGTCTGGTTTCCGAGGCTTGACGGCAGGTAGGGTTTGTCCTCCTCTCCGTTGATAAACCTTTCATAGGGCAGGATTAACCTAAACAGCCAAGAAAAATACATTAGCTCCTCATTGTAAATGCATTTGAAAGAATTATTGAATATGCACTTCAAAATACTTGTATATCCAGATGGCATATTGTGGGATAATTAGGTTTTTTTTCACTCTTTCTGCGAATAAAGAAATATCTTTATTAATGTAATAATAGTCGCATGAGAACTCCATATGTTTAATACCAATTGCAGCAGTAATAAGGTGTTGCATATGTTCCTTTCTCGTATATGGTCTATATGTAGTGCCAGATGGAAGATGACCTAATACTCTAAGGTATACAATCTATAATGATGATGACCATAGATACAGATACTCCAGTAATGCAGAAGACCCAGCCATTAACCAGCGGTATTAGCAACTGGAAATTAATTTATATCTATAGCAATGCAAACATGTGAATTCTGATACAGTAGGTTCTTCTAACACCAGCTAGATCTCATCTTCATCAATGGATCACTCATTTCTAATGAACTTAGATCCACCATTATTCAGAAAATGCTAATGCACGTTATTAAAAATCTCAAAAACTTTATCGTTATAGCTAAGATACATGGAAAAGAATTTTCTTCATGTAAGGGGAAAAGTGACAAATATACCTAATGCTAAAAAATAGGAGGACGCGCACATAGGATTTTATCTGATGGACAGTTAAAGAGAAATATAATCAGTTAGGCTCACCTTGCATGGTTGTGAGAGTCACAACCAACTTAAGGGCTCCCAATAGCTGCTGCAGACACCCACGTGGTGAATAAAGGATCAAGAGGAGTATTGGGTCTTCAACTGTGTGCTGCCGATGTAGCAGACGGGCCCAGAGGGATTTCCACTTTTTATTGAGGCCAACGCGTTTCGTAGCGGTCTGTTACTTCATCAGAGCATATATATTCATCGGCAGCAGCAGCACAGAGTTGAAGACCCAATACTCCTCTTGATCCCTTAAACATATCTAATAAATTAGTTTAAAAAATTAAATATTTTATTAATGAACACACGAAAAAACACAATTCCTTAGAAAATGATGTTGAAACGCACATCTATACACCATGGTATGTACATTTAGCAAAGCTGCTTATATGTCATTATACTTTTTTAGGTCTAAATTTGTTCTGTATGGGACTAGTACCATAATGCGTCATACTGTGTTTCTTTTGGAGGTAACCTTTTTAGATCCTACTCTTAATAAGAAATATTTCCTTTTGTACTTGTTGAGATGACCTAGTTACCCATACATGCCACCCTATTATTGACTGTGTTCATTTATAAATTAAATTAAGTATTAATTTTAACTCAGGGCCATCCAAGTTTTATATATCTATATGCTTATGCCAACTTTACGGTCACATAAGATTTGTTTGGAGGGGAATTATTTTTAATTTTCCCATCACTTAGCAAATTTGGCAGAATCCATCTGGCAACCTGCCAAGACTTTAGAGGGTATCGCACATCTAGACCATGATTTCCACACCGGAAATGAGCAGGTTGAAGACAGTGGTGAACGACTGCAATATTGCGACAAGACCTTTTCTAATGACAGGTAACAGGATACATGAACATCTCCATCTGCATGTATCTCAGATGTATTTAGATTCATTGCACTGCTCACTTTCAATGCGGAAATTAATGTCACTGGATGACGCTGGATAACCGTTTTGAAGGGCACCTATCATTAACATTTTATTGCATGTCTTGCAGATTCATGTAGATCTGTGTCCTGAGACACAACTTGTCAGGTAGGAGGGAGGGCAATAGGGGCTCAATAAAAAGTCCAATTCTGTGTACAGGCTCATAGTGTCTTTTGAGACCATACACTGTAATCAAGAGTGCTTTTTTGTGTAATCGGTGGGGGGTGTCAATGAATAAAAAAGAAAAAAAATGCTTCAGCTCGCCACCAAATCCAGAAAGCAACAATTCACCAAGGAATGTCCATGAGTAGGATTGTGGGTGCATGGATCTTCATGGCTGGTGTCCATGAATGTCACAGAGGCGAGCAAAATAGGGCATGATCCAGCACCAACTTGATACAATTCCACTTTATTGTAAATGTTAAAATACCGTAGATCCATGTTGGGATGAAAAACATAGAACAAGTCCAAAGCAGGTAACTTGACGCGTTTTGGGAACCTGTCCTTATTCATAGGTATAGAATGGTCAGTCATGTCAGGTTGTACCTTTTTTAAAAATACCGTATTTTTACGGGCATACAGCGATGACATCATCGCCCGATCACATGAGCGGAAGTAGCCGATCACTATGGAGACCAGGAGCCGGCGGTGACGCTTTGAACTTAGGGCCGGAGGGTGAGGAAGGAGGATTTTTTTCATTCTATCTGCTGCCGGCCAGCGTGGGGGGGCATATTAATGATGGGGGGAGTGCAGGGCGAGGGGCCACCTTTCTAATGGAGGGGGGGGCAGCATAATACGTGGGGGGCATATTAATGATGGGGGGGAGTGCAGGGCGAGGGGCCATCTTTCTAATGGAGGGGGGGCAGCATAATATGTGGGGGTATATTAATGATGCGGGGAGTGCAGGGCGAGGGACTATCTTTCTAATGGAGGGGGGGCAGCATATTACGTGGGGGCAGCATATTGAGGGGGTGGGTGTATTATGTGGGGGGGCCATATGCAGGACATGGGGGCATATGGAGGGGCTGCAGAGAGAGTGGGGGGTGAGTGCAGGCTCATTTAATATGCACTGCTCCCCGCCGTCCATCTCTCAGTGCAACTTCAGCACTGAGAGGTGGACAGCGTCAGTGCATATTAAATGAGCGGGAGCAGGAGATCTCCCCGCTCTCTCTGCAGCCCCGCAGCCAGCCCACTCCAGCCCCGGACATGCTGCAGAGCTGCCCCCCAGCCTCCCCTGCCTCCCCATATTCGGATTATAAGACGCACCCCCCACTTTCCCCCAAAATTTGGGGGAACAAAAGTGCGTCTTATAATCCGAAAAATATGGTATATTGCTGATGGGTATTTTTAAAAACCAATAAACCATAGATTAAAGTCATCTGACCTCGCCAACATCGGCTGAATCCACCAACCTACTCATGTGCATGGGGTTCCCTGACTCTCCCGATAGTTAATGAATTCAATCGTCTAACACGTTTATTCAATGGCAGATAAGTCACTGACAGAGCAGTCTGGCAGCAGCTTTCTCCTCTCTCCCCAATGAAAGCACATTCTAGTTAAAAGTCCCCCTGAATGTAAAGTACAGTAATGTCTACACCCATCAACTAAACAATACTTTTTTTTTCCCTCCAAGAGCCAAGACAATAACATTTGACAATAGATTTTTTTTCCATCGGAGCCAAGGCACAGTCACTCTCGAGTCATCCACATATTCTCGGGGGATTTACCACATTAAATTTTTAATCACAATTATGGAAAAACAAACACATTAAACAATGTACTATTCAATAATCTGTTTTCCAGTCATAGCTGAGTTCTTGATCTTAAAGGAGCACATAACTGTGTTATAATTAGAAGAGATGGATTAAATTACAATCTCAGTTTCAACTTCAATGATGATCCTTTTTTTTTTCTTCTTCTTCCAAATACATTTGGCATGATTAATGGCTCACTGTGGGATTAATGCACAACTCAGCGACTTCACAATATAAGGACTGTTATCCAGAACATTATGTTGTTTTAAAGACAAATTAATTTAGTGGAGCCAAAGCTTTGTTTATAGGACGTGTATTCATCTTGGAGAAAACATGTTTGACTTACAAGGAGGAGGGTAAAAAAAATGCAGCACGGCATGAATTTACATTTCAAGTTTTACTAGTATTCTTTTATTTAAAGAAGTATTTCAGGACTCGTTCAGATGAGCGCCATTAATATCTGTGCGCTGACAGCATGAGGAGCAATGCAGGTCAATGTGGAAGTTTGCATGAACTTTATTACACCTGGACAATGGTCTGCTGTGTAATCTCAAAGAGGAAACTGTGGACAAAAAAAGCGTAACATGGTCCTACCCAATAAAAATAGAAAATAGGACGTGAGCCAGTCGCTTACATTGTAAGGTTGTGACACACAACCAATATGACGGCACAAACAGCTGCCGCAGGATCCGCAGGCAAAAAGGCAAGCCAACATGCAGGAACAAGGAGAGATAAAATCTGCGCCGCTGTTATTCAGTAATGTAGATCCAGAAGCAATAGTAATAAAATAGTGATTGAACTGATGCGTTTCAAAATGTGTCCCCGCTTCTTCCTTAGGAAATTCACAGAGCAGGGAAATGTGTCAAATAAGTCGCCATTTTACTATTATTCTTTTATTATAAAGAGAGATTTTTATGGAACTCGTTCAGTTACGATTTTAGCTGCAAAATCCTCAGCATGACACACTGAATCATGTTAAGTATGCATGAACTTTATTACACACTGACAAGGTTGCTCATAATCCTCACAAGGAAACTGTGGACAAAATAGGTTACATGGTCCTACCAATAAGAAATAGAAAATAGACTTGATCATTCGCTTACATTGTAATGTATGGAAACAACCAATATGACGCACAAAACTGGCAGGATCAGGCAAATAGGAACCAAATAGTAACAAGAGAGATAAAATTACGATGTATATTCATAATGTAGAAAAGAATAGTAATAAAATGTGATTGAACTGAATCGTTTCAAATGTGTCCCACTCTTCTTAGAATACAGAGCAGGAAATGTGTCAATAAGTCGCTTATTCTATTGCTCTGCTAATTTGATAACATACGAGTTAATTATGGAATCTTCCGGTTCTGGATTTCAGCTGCAAAAAATCCACATGACCATGAATCATTAAGAGACTTGCTATAAAGTCAACGTCTTAACCCGATCACATACGGGTTTACATTGTAGAAATGTTTTCAGGTCCATTATTATGATAAAACGGTAATGACTTATTATCTATTAATGTCAATGAAACCAATACATGTAAAATGGCATATGTAGACACATGTAAAAACATACAGATATACATATGTGAATGACATACGACTGTGTCACTGTTTTGTACTGAATCATGTGTCATCATCGTTTGACATCCGTGTGCTACGTATTAAATGTGAAGATCAAATATTTCCTAGTTTAATGGCAATAATGTGTAAACATCAGATACATACAATATCATGTGATCCATTTATTTTTTTGACATTCTAGACTTGATTTCTTCGGTCATAGAAACACCCACAAATAGTCTGTATATTGCTGCACTCACTGTCACGAATTATGTAAGAATCATCATTGGCAGCACAATCAATGGCGTGCGCATGCGCTAACATTGTGTGTGTAAGAAAAAACATGAATTATGTTCTCTAGCCCAAGGATTGGCAGCCAGCCAATGAGGCTAAACAGAGCCCAGGGGAATATCCATCCTCAGATCCCATTACAAACTGAGTTTAAACATGTTACAGCTGCTGAAACTGTAAACTGTTCCCTCTATGAAGACTTACCAAAATAATATATGGCTGCCAAATACCGGCCTCCTGCTGTAATATTACAGTTCATATTTACAGGTTAGGAAGAACAGAAAAACAGAGGGGGCTGTGGATAAAATAAGTGCACCGTTTTATTCTAACATCCACTGTTTGATGAAGACTACTGCAAAAATATTAGTTTTAAGCTTTAGTAAAAATATACCAGACATTCTGCCTACATAATACTGCCACTAACTGAAGACAACTGTTGATTTTGGTTTACTTGGCCACAAGCTATAATAAGTTGAAACAATTGGAGTTATTGAGTACAGAACCTTGTCAGGCCTGTAGATATTTAACGGGAATGTGCCAGCAGGCTTTTGCTATATAAGCTGAGGATTGAAAGAGTTAAAAAATAAGTCAACCGTGCTTCTCTTATTAGTGTGTACTATTGTACATAAACTAAAGGATTTACTACTCTGTGATTACCATTACAGGACTACAATGTCACGCACAGGGCAGTCTGACACGCCCCCTTGCTGTGATTGACACCTCACAGTGAATACACAATCTCTGTTGAGAGCCTAGGGTGGCGGGGGGGCAGCTATCTTAGCTATGTTCCTGATTGTGGAAGAACAGCTGTAGCCAGTAATCTATGTGATACATCATTGGATTCAGGGTTTCTTTGCCTAAAATATGTTGCTGTCAGATGGGGTAGCAAAAACCCACTGACAGTTTCTCTTTAATGGCACAGCAAAGTGCATATTCATCCACAACTTCACTCAATCTCTACATCACTGTATGGGGTAGAGTGGAAAGGGGTCTGGATGCTCCAATCCAGGGGTCAGTAGGGGTCCCAGTGGAAAGGCAATTCTAACAATTAAGTAATATTATTACTATTCTAAGTCCTAACCAAGAATAATCTTTCAAGAGGACATATCAGCAGGTCCGAAGTGACCAGTCTTAGTCTCAAAACTCCCCTAAACATCACTTTTTTCTCATACGCTTTCAAAGATATGAGCTTTTTTATTTAGCACACACAAACTACGTTTTAAGGTCTTTTCAAGGGGGAATGGCTCAGAGGATTCTCCAAGGTGGTGCCTTTAGGCTGCTTTGCATCAATACCCTATGAGCTACACCTCTTGTGTAAAGGACATAAAAATTAAATGATAAAAAATTATAATATCCGGCACACTAAATAAAAAGGAAAGGCAATCAGATCACCCAGAGTTAGGAAGTTGCTCTTTGCACAGAGAATCTTGTAACAGATACATTTCAGATGTCTTTACTCATTGCTTTTGTAAGACTGAAACCAGTCTGCAGTTCTTAAATGTTGGATTGGACTTAATGATTTTTTTTTTTAATAAACTACAATTTTTATGGATATTTTGTTCCTGGATTCACAAATTTTTCACTAAATAAAAAGGCCCATATGGTGGATTAAAAATACCTTTTGGCACTGGACTACTTACCGTAGAAATTTACCGTAGAAAATCCAGGTCCAGGCTATAAAATTCTTATATTAAAATGAGCATATTTGGAATCTAGCTATAGAATAAGAGATCTTATAAATCCAAGTGTATTCAGTGGCTATCCAGCCTGACAGCTTCAGCTTGTACTAAGCAGTGTGAGATCTCAGCAGTGAGGAGGGACACTGAGGAGCTGTAAATTAGTTTAAGCAGGCGGAGACTGAGTTACGGCTAATATTATTAAAAGATTGTATTGTAATTCTGATATAGATTATCACAATAAATACAGCAATCTCATCATATCTACTAGAACGATTTATTTAATGAATGTACCGTAGTTTGTATTGTGAAATATGGGGACAGATCAACTATAACCATAAGCTATTATCTTTGACCAAAACACTAAGTACAATTTGCTTTCAGCGTAAAAATGAAATGTTAGAGTAACAAACTAGCCGAACTAATGTAGAATGTGACCACACAACAATACAGTATCACAACAACTGAGGCATACTAAGAACATTTTAGGGCTCATTAGGGTTCTAAATGATGGCATCATGCAAAGAAATGCTTCTCTATCTACATCTTTTCCTAAATATTTAAAATCCATTGTAATGGAAGTGGATTCTGCACTCCTAATTATTATCTTAATGGAATAACTCTTCATAATGTGCTTCTTTGTCTAGAGGAATTCATTTTGAATATTTTAGTGCAAGTATTTCATCAGCCAAAAAGTATTCAGCAGCTGCAAACTCCTCTGTGCTAAACAATGACAGCAGTTAGTGACCTGGCGATAATGTGTCCTGACCATATTCTACTGCAGATCTGAGACGAAGTTGCTTTGGATTCTATGTGCATGTGATACACTAAGCCATTAATGTATTATGGTCATTTCTCATTGAGATAACTGTTCCATTACTTTGTTCTTCAGTTCACGGCTAATTGGGGTCCCCCCCACTGCATTCAGAAGAACATGGAACAGTTTATGAAGGAAAGCAACATTTTCATGTCAAGTTACTTTTTTTTTTCACCGAGCTCAGCAGTTGGCAGTGAGACAGCAGCAGAAATACATTTCACACAGCTGGTCATAGGCCTAGAGCCAAGAACTGGAAATCTGGAATTAAATGTTTCTTGTATCTAAAAGAGCCATGACTAAGGTAAAACTGAATGAAAACACCGGGCCTCCATGCTGGAGCTTGCACTCGGTTTGGTATAACTTTCAGCGTTGAGTAAGGGATCATTCAGACGCCCGTGTTTTCCTTCATGAGTCAAATGGTCTTAGTTTTATGATTTGGTTCAGAGATTTATCAGAGTTTGGCCTGAGTTTCATCAGCTTTTCTCAATTGAGGAAAAAAATATCTTCTCTGCCTAATGCTATTTAGCAATTCGTAAAAATGAGCACCACTTGGTTGGCATCTCTCTAACTAGAACAAAATCTGTTATTTCAACAACCCCTTAAGGACCCATTACACAGTATGATATCGTTAACAATATCGTTGCAACGTCACCGGTTTGGTGACGTTGCAGCGACGTCGTAATAACATCGTTGTGTGTGACAATTGCCACCGACCAACGATAAGTTTGTTGATTGTTGGTAAATGACCTGGAGCAGAATTTATCATTTTCTCCGCTGGACGGCCAGCATCGGCACGTGTGACAGCAGGAGACCAATGATGAATGATCCCCCAGCGCGCACAGAAAGCACTGGGAGCTGGTCACCAGGGTAAACGTTGGGTAACTGAGCGCAGTGCTGCACTTAGTTACCCGATGTGTACCTTGGTTACCAGTGTTCTTGCTGGTCCTGATCGCTGGTGAGTCTGTCTGTTTGACAGCTCACCAGCGATCAGATAACGATGTCCCAGCGATCCACATCGCTGGTTGCATCGCTGGGACATCGTTAGGTGTAACGGGGCCTTTAGACCATACTAGGCACAAGTGATATTGGTGAAAAATGGACATCTGAATGAGCCATTAGACCTAGTTCAGGCGGTCGTATTAAAAAACGGGCCAGTTCTGTAGGATTGTGACTGGCTCCATGTGCAGCTCCGTGGGCTCATCCACATTCATCAGTGATGGAGCTGCCTTTACATCACATGTATTATTCCAGTCTGCAAAATAGGCCAAAGTAGGGCACACTGATTTTTTTTCCACGCGAAAAATTGGCCAGGTACGCTGGCAGATTGGTTATAATTGGTGCGCGGGCTCTCAATGTATCTAAATATAAATTAGTCCAGCATCAGCAGTGGATATCCAAAATTAAAAAATCCAAACTTTATTGATCCATTTTAAAAGATGAAAAAAAGATCCATCAAACAAGACAAATACAAAACCCAATAAATGGCAATGCTGTTAAGACATGTTTCGGATGCTAGTCTTTAGGCATTGTGAACAACACAGTTTGGAGCTGTTAATTCTGGATATCCACTGCTGATACTGGACTAAATTTATCTTTGGATCTCAACAAATCTGCAAAGCGCCGTGGGGGTCGGTGCACAAGTCGTGGAGGGGTGAGGTGACCATATTTTCCTTATCTTTAATCTCGATGTATGGTCTGGTCTGTGGTATACACAGACAATACACAAACTCATAACTTTAAGCACGGCTGAAGGAGCCAATAGATTTCACCTGCTTCAAATACATTTAAGTCAAGTCCATATTTGCTACATATGAGTCAATGGAGACTATTTTTACATGAGATGAAGTAGACTTGAACTCTAGTGTCACCTATTGGAAGTAGTAATCCCTAAAAGTCATTTTTGACCTTCAGGATTGCTACTTCTAGTAGGTGGCAATATAGTTCAAGTCTACTTTGTCTCTGAAGAGATATTTGCATATTTTATTTCCCAGAGAACCATTACGGCTTTAAAGTGAACCTGTCACCCCCTTTGTGTGCACAAAGTCTCGAGAGACTTCACAAATCTCCCGAAACTTTGGTCACTGTGGCTGTAATAGAGCACAGTGACCTGTGCCACTGCGCAGGCGCAGATGCCGTCACTGAACACAGGAGTGGCGGCATATTACTGGCACAGAGGTGGGTTTTACAGGCGGAGGAGTGGCCCAGACTCAAGTGAGCCACATCCCACTTGACTGAGAACCTCACAGCGTGGGACACACTCAAAGTTATTTTCTGAGGTAACCAGGGGTCGGTCTGGGGGTATAAAGGGGTCACCAGAACCCCAATTACACTATGTTTAAGGTGCTGGGCAGTGTTTATAATGCCCAAAGGGGGTGACAGGTTCACTTTAAGTCTCCTCATTACTGGAATTCCAAATCTGGTATGTCACTCTCCATAAGGAGAAGAGCTTACCCCTTAGACCAATTTTACATGGTGAGTTCTCCCTCAGTTTCTATTACCGTATATACTCGTGTATAAGCCGAGTTTTTCAGCCCAAAAAATGGGCTGAAAAGTCTCCCCTCGGCTTATACACGGGTCAATACGGTAACAAGCTGTGGCTAATGGCACTCGTCCCGCTCCTGAGGCTTCGTGGGCGGGGCTATGTGGGGAAGATGGCGCCAGGCTATTGCACACAAAGGAGGAAGAGGCAGCCAGAACGGGACCTCTCCCAACGGTCCTCACCTGTCAGCCACAGAGCTCTGTGCACCGGAGCTCTATGCAGGTGGACCGTCTCTGCCTCCCGTCCTCCGCTCCCCGACAGCTCCCAGCTGATTACTGCAGCGGCGGGGTGTGCTGCGTGGTGCCAGGCGGGAGAATCCAGCAGAGCACCGGCCACGCCGCTCCAGAGTCCTCGCTGCGGTCCCCTTGGTCCTCCTGGCGTCACCGGGGTAAGTGCAACCCGGTGTCCCCACAGAATGTCAGAGTGGGGACACTGGAAGTTACAGGCTGTAGGGGGATGCTGTATATACTGGGGATGCTATATATGGGGGCTGCTGTATATAGGGGGATGCTGTATATACTGGGGATGCTGTATATACTGGGGCTGCTGTATATAGGGGGATGCTGTATATGGGGGCTGCTGTATATAGGGGGATGCTGTATATACTGGGGATGCTGTATATACTGGGGATGCTGTATATGGGGGCTGCTGTATATAGGGGGATGCTGTATATACTGGGGATGCTGTATATACTGGGGCTGCTGTATATAGGGGGATGCTGTATATGGGGGCTGCTGTATATAGGGGGATGCTGTATATACTGGGGATGCTGTATATACTGGGGCTGCTGTATATAGGGGGATGCTGTATATGGGGGCTGCTGTATATAGGGGGATGCTGTATATACTGGGGATGCTGTATATACTGGGGATGCTGTATATGGGGGCTGCTGTATATAGGGGAATGCTGTATATGGGGGCTGCTGTATTAGGGGGATGCTGTATATACTGGGGATGCTGTATATACTGGGGATGCTGTATATGGGGGCTGCTGTATATAGGGGGATGCTGTATATGGGGGCTGCTGTATATAGGGGGATGCTGTATATACTGGGGATGCTGTATATGGAGGATGCTGTAAATGGGGGCTGCTGTATATAGGGGGATGCTGTATATAGGAGGATGCTGTATATAGGGGGATGCTGCTGTATATACTGGGGGATGCTGTATATACCACTGGGGCTGCTGTATACCATACTGCTGGGACCTGTATACCACTGGGGGGGCCTGTATAGCACACTGCTGGGGGCTGTATACCTGTGCTGGAGTCCACCCTCGGCTTATACACGAGTCAATAGGTTTTCCGAGGTTTTGGGGGCAAAAGTAGGGGGGTCGGCTTATACACGGGTCGGCTTATACACGAGTATATACGGTACTCCACAACCAACATTTTTAATTTTGCAATTTGAGAAGTAAAAAGTAATACAGACCCCACAAAATAAGTATAATTAGTGGCATTGTAATTGCAAAAAAAAGTAAAAAAGAACAGAGAACACAGCCATTGTGTCATCATCAATCTTTTTGTGCGTTTTTTTCGTGAAAATTTGGTCTAAAGACTTTTTTGTGCCAAATTCATCCTGCCATTTTTATGAAAACTTTTTTCGGTCCTCATCATTTTATTTTTCATTTGCTCGATAATGTGAGCATGTTTTTTATTATCCAAATATTTTTGGATACTTAATGATATTTGAGTTTTTGGAATGTTGTAAAAGTTTTGCACTACTGTACGTCAATAACCCAATAAAGTAAAACAAATATTCATTTTGTGTGGTTGAACACTAGGCATGTGACACTTTAAAGATCTGTGAGATAATGTAGCCATAAGACAGAAATAAGGCAAAAGAGCAAAAAAAAAACAAAAAAACATTGTGAAATATTCATCATGAATTTGGTGCTAAATCTTTCAGATAAGAAAGAAAAAGACAAAAAAATTAAATGATGAATTGTTGCCATTCTGCATAATCTTATCTTACAATGCTATTAGGCTACGTTGTAATATTAAAACCAGAGAAACCCCGCCATTTGTAACTCCAGTCAACATTGAGGGTGTGTGCGCAGTGTTAGCAGTGTGTACAAAAGTACAGTACAAGCATAGTGGATGGACTTATAGAAATCCTCTGCCCACTGTTCTTCTTTTAGACGCTCCGTAAACTGACCTGCGGAACGGCTTCCCAAGTCGCAGCATGTACATTTATTCTTGAGGAGACGCTAGTGTTCTCAATGGGAGAAAACAGCGAAAATATGCTGCATCTAGAATCCTGATCGTGGGCACTGACAGTGCATTCTCCCGCACAGGACACTAGTGTCTCCTCAAGAAAAGACGCTGCATGGGAACGTACTCAAACAACCGAAATGATGTCCCTTCAGGTTCTTTTCAAGCACACTGACATCCACAGATAAAAACTAGATGGTGCAGATGTGTCCTTTCTTACATTTTCAGTTGGGTTGTGATATACTGATGTAAGTAAAAAAAAACTATGTTACTCTGTTGGGTATTGATTATGCTATAAGTGTTTGTATTGAATTTGTGTATTAGAATTTGGGAGTTATTAAAAAATGAATAAAAGGTAAGGCTGCACACATTTGTATATCATAGATTTTCTATCACTTACTATGATTATTATTATTCATTTATATAGCACCATTAAATCCATGATCCTGTACATGAGAAGGGGGTTACATATCAAATTCCTGTCCCACGGATCACATTCCAGGACTTGGACGAATTTATCACACTAACAACCTCAGAGGGGACCGGATGCCCCTCTCAGTGGCTGACTTCTGAAGAGTTAAATAACTCAACTTTGCTTAATAATCATAGAGCTCTATAAGGTTACTAGCCTGCCTCTAGGTCCCACACCCCCTTCTTTCTCCAGTTCTATCTCATCCCACTCCCCCTTCCAACCTACCATTGAATAACCTCTCTCACTATCATCTACTGTCTCTATTACCCTACCCTACTAGGACATCCAAGTTTTGTTACTCGGTTTTACTCATTCAAGCATTTATAGTTAAGTTTGAAATGAACCATACTTCCATACTATCTGCTGATCTCATGCATTTGGTAGGTGCCGGCTCCACTGTGTTCTTGTCAATTTCCAAAAAGATGAGAGGTTAACCCCATTACATAACTTGCACTCTGTCTATTATGATGTTGCAAGTTTCTTACATTGTACATGTGTGTTATTTGCACTTGTTAATGTGAAACCTGAATTGTTCTCCATGTACAGCTATTATCGTTAATAAAAAGAAAATGTAAAACATAACATACAAAATTCCTAATACCTTTTATCTGCTATATTCATCATAAATATGATTCTAGTTTGCCTATATGCCAGATAAATATAAAATTTAACCCTGGGTTGTGCTTTTATTTCGATCTACGATCCCTATGTCTATGTACTTGTTTAATATTATACGCTACCTGGGTTTGATGTAACCCTGATAACGGACCGGGATTATATCTAACGAGTAACTGGTGGCAACATATTGTTCTTGTGTTATTGAGGAACTTTGGACAGTGACGGACTGGAGGTTTATAAATAAATATTCTGGGGCTGGACCGCTGGTATATATACAGCACCCTCACTGTCCGCGTCTCAATAACCGATCAATAGCAAGGCAGCTGCGGCCCCTTCTGTGTCCTTAGTCAATTCCCTGATTGGCCTGATGATGAGGGGGCGCCACAGAATAGTTGTTGTTGAGCGGTTTCCGTCACATCGTGTGAGGGAAATGATGATGGCAAAACCCCCATAACTTACTGTAGTGAGCCTGGCTGGAAATTTTAAAATTCAATAACCCAGATTTACTAATCCTGTCTACTTAGACCAAGAAATCTGAAAATGTGCCTAAAGTGGTGGTACAAGCAGGGCCGCATCAACCATGAGCCAACATGAAGTGTTTGCTCAGGCGGCGCTATACAGGGGGCGGCAAGGTGGCAGGCTCCCTGCAGATAGTTACTGGCATGGAAGCCGCGGCCCCTACCGCCGCCGCCGCCGCCCGCGATATGTACTAAGGCAGTGCAGCACGCCGACCGCTGCCTGCTTTCAAATGTCCCGCCCCCTGCAGCTCTGCTCTGCACGGAGAGGGCGGTGACGTCATCAGTCAGCGTCCCACAGGGCAGAGCGCGGGACAAATGCTGGAAGAGGCCGGAGCTGCGAGGGGAGCAGAGGAGCGAGTTGCTGGAAGTTCAGAGGGGATGTGAAAAGAAGGAGGTGAGAGGAGAGCGGAGGAGTGAGGAGCTAGGAGCTGGCAGGAGAGAGAGGGTGCGATTAGGAGCTGCGAGGAGGGGAGAGGGATGCAATTAGAGGAGTCTGAGAAGAGAGGGGGTGCCAGGAGAGAGAGGGGGTGAGAGGAGCTGGAAGGGGAGAGTGGGTGCGATTAGGAGCTGCAAGGAAAGAGGAGGGGAGAGGAGCTGGAAGGGGAGAGGGGGTGCGGGGAGCAAGGAGGAGAGAGGAGCTGGCAGGAGACAGGGGATGCGACAAGGAGGAGAGAGGAGCTGGAAGGAGAGAGGGGGTGCGAGGAGCTGGAAGGGGAGAGGGGGTGCGAGGAGCTGGCAGGAGACAGGGGATGCGACAAAGAGGAGAGAGGAGCTGGAAGGAGAGAGGGGGTGAGAGGAGCTGGAAGGGGAGAGGGGGTGCGGGGAGCAAGGAGGAGAGAGGAGCTGGCAGGAGACAGGGGATGCGACAAGGAGGAGAGAGGAGCTGGAAGGAGAGAGGGGGTGAGAGGAGCTGGAAGGGGAGAGGGGGTGCGGGGAGCAAGGAGGAGAGAGGAGCTGGCAGGAGACAGGGGATGCGACAAGGAGGAGAGAGGAGTTGGAAGGAGAGAGGGGGTGAGAGGAGCTGGAAGGGGAGAGGGGGTGCGGGGAGCAAGGAGGAGAGAGGAGCTGGCAGGAGACAGGGGATGCGACGAGGAGAGAGGAGCTGGAAGGAGAGAGGGGGTGAGAGGAGCTGGAAGGGGAGAGGGGGTGCGAGGAGCTGGCAGGAGACAGGGGATGCGACAAGGAGGAGAGAGGAGCTGGAAGGAGAGGGGGTGAGAGGAGCTGGAAGGGGAGAGGGGGTGCGGGGAGCAAGGAGGAGAGAGGAGCTGGCAGGAGACAGGGGATGCGACAAGGAGGAGAGAGGAGCTGGAAGGAGAGGGGGTGAGAGAAGCTGGAAGGGGAGAGGGGGTGCGGGGAGCAAGGAGGAGAGAGGAGCTGGCAGGAGACAGGGGATGCGACAAGGAGGAGAGAGGAGCTGGAAGGAGAGAGGGGGTGAGAGGAGCTGGAAGGGGAGAGGGGGTGCGGGGAGCAAGGAGGAGAGAGGAGCTGGCAGGAGACAGGGGATGTGACAAGGAGGAGAGAGGAGCTGGAAGGAGAGAGGGGGTGGGGGGAGCAAGGAAGAGAGAGGAGCTGGAAGGAGAGAGGGGGTGCGATTAGGAGCTGCAAGGGGAGAGGAGCTGGAAGGAGAGAGGGGGAGAGGAGCTGAAGGAGAGAGGGGGTGCAAGGAGCTGGAAGGAGAGGGGGTGCGAGGAGAGAGGAGCTGCAAGGAGAGAGGGGGTGTGAGTAAAGAGGAGGTGCTAGGAGAGGGGAGCTGTGAAGAGAGAGGAGCTGCGAATGGAGGGGGGTGTGAGGAGACAGGATGTGAAGGGAGCTGCGAATAGAGGGGGGTGCGAGGAGAGAGAAGGTGCAAGGGGTTGCAAGGAGAGAGGAGATGAAGAGTATCCTTTCATTATTTTAAACAGTGACAATCTGCATTATAATATAGGAGGATTATGGGGTGCTGTCATGTATATGGGGGTGTTGTCATGTATGTGGGGGTGCTGTCATGTATATTGGCAGTGCTTTATGGTGTATGAAGGTCTATGGAGTTCATTATACTATACGGAGGGCTATGAATGGTGCATTATAACATATGGGGGGCTATAAGGAAGCATTATAATATATGAAGGACTTTGGGGGGAGGGGCATTATACCATGGGGTCCTGTAGAGGAATTCGCTGCGGGGGGGGGGAATCCTACAGTGTTTGTGGGGTACTTTTGTTGGTATTATACTTTATGGGGGTAATGAAAGAGGAACCAAGGGGCTTCAATAAGAGAAAAATTACTTTGTAAGGGCTGCAGAGTTGTGAAATTTTTACATATGTGACCCAGACAAATATTCTGTTCTTTTTTTTGGGGGGGGGGAACCTCTGCTATGGGGCCCCATGATTTTTATGTATGCCCCTGGTGCAGGATGCATTGTCCCTCTGCTGCAGGACAGATTGGCCATATCTTACACACCATGACCAGTGCCGCCCTCGGTACATACAGGCATCCAGCCATGTTTCTCCCGAGCGGCGGTTGGTCGGTGCTGCTCGTCCACCTTCCCGCTCCCACATCCCTTCCTTAACCCACTTGTTCATCACCTGCTGTTAACTCTGGACAGCCCCATGTGCAGCACTTGTGATTGGCTAAGTATTCAGAGAAGAGGCATGGTCTGTTGGGAAATTTTACCCGCTTAGTGCAGTGGCGGCTTGTTGATGCTTAGACTGCAGGTCGTTACCTGTGGTGTGTTGACGGTGCAGTATGATGGACATGTCTGACTAGTCAGTGCCAGGCAGCGCTACATTGGAGCTGCCCAGAGTTTTATAGGCATGTGCCAGAGATAATAGATTGTCAACCAGTGCTGCCCCTGTGCTATAAGGATGTCAGCTACAGGAGCACCGCTCTGCCGCCATCATTGTGTGTCTGTAGCTTGTGCCAAGCCGCCATTGCCATTAATGACCCTTGTTCTGGATTCTTCTGTGTGGTTCTTCTATGTGCGTGTGATGGCGCTGACATCCTCGAGTTGGGGGGGGGGCGCCATTTTGTAGTTCGCCTCAGGCAGCAGAGAGGCTAGGTTCACCCCTGGGTACAAGGCGCAGATGCCAATTGTCTGTTGTAAATTGATCAAAACTTCTGGCCAGTTTTGCTCCATGCATCTCCTGTGTTTGTGAAATATGTAATCATGCCGGACTACACCTCCAAATGTCAAACGTCCGATTTCTTTACTTCCTTCTGAAATTAATACATTCTACTGTTCCATTAATGATAAAGCAAATGCATGTTTACTTCACTGCTCGGGGGATTACATGCAATTCTAAAACCATATGAACAATTGCCATTTGAGAAAGGTCTCTGCAATTTTCTTCTGAAAGTTTTGTCCCCCCAGCCATCCTGGTAATAGTACAACACAAATGCCCACAGGATGTGATCTTATCATTTGATTATGAGCGAGGTTGTATTTTCTGCTTGCTCTTAACAGCACAAGAGCTATTCTAAATGGATTTCTGGTATTTTCAAGTTGCAACACTAAAGAATCAGCAGAGGTCATTGTAAAGTAAACGGAGCCCCCCTCCCCGTCCACCCACTAATGAGGGCTATATTTATCTAGCCATGCATGAAATAATAGGCTGTGACTGTAAAGGCAGAATAATAGGATGGGAATACAGTATAGAAGCATTAGTATAGATAGACTGGGATACAAACATGGCTGTCATTGAACGCTGAAATGGTTTTGTAAATGTGTTATATTATTTCTAGGAAGCCTTGACAGTGCGGTAGTCAATGATATACCGTAGTTAAACTCACAGTATCATTTTAAGTATATCCAGGAGAAAGACAGATGAGGGGTTAACCACCGCGCAGCCGAAATCCACAAGGCGCCAAGGGTTAGGTTACAACATAGGTATATTGGTCGCCCCTATTTGAGCCTTTACTTTCCTTCTAAACAGTTTTCTCAGACCTAGTATCATTTTAAGGAAATTCTTGTCTTCTACTTGCATACAGTTCTTATGTAGAGTTAAATGCCAAGATGCATCATTAACCCCAACCAGGTTTTTCTGACACAAGAATAATCCAGACTCATAATAACGTCAATATACTTCTTTTCAGCAGAGTGACTACCAGAGGAGAGACTAGAAATGCAGAGCTGGCCAGCGCAAACATCGGAGTGTTACGTTTTGGAACCCGGCCCTCAACTTCTGGGTTGGAACTTTATAGACACACATTGCCTTGCTATATCCACATCTACACCTGTTACATTAAGATACTTATTAAGTATGAAATCGATGAAGTGTCAAAATAAAGAGACTTGGAGAGTGGTTTATGGCCTCTTTTAGCGTGGTGCTGATATCTGATGACATATTAGTATTACTCTTTACATGCTGCCAACAAAAGAAACGCTATTCATACTTTTGGAATGTCCCATGCAACAGATAGCTACTCACTGCTGGAATGTCGACTGTGAGACACCACTACAAACTGATGAAATGTCACCTGCTAGGACATCGCTATACACTGCTACAATGTCACCTGTGAAACACTGCTACACACTGCTGGAATGACCTCTGTGAGACACCGTAACACACTGCTGAAATATCACCTGTGAAATACTGCTGCACATTGATGGAATGTCCTCTGATAGACACTACCACACACTGCTGAAATATCACCAGCAAACACTGCTACATACTGCTGGAATGTCCTCTGATACACAATGCTACATACTGCTGGAATGTCCCATGTGAGAAAACTGTTACATAATGTTGAAATGTCCCCAGTGAGCCACTGCTACATACTCCAGAATGTCACCTGTGACACACTGCTACATACTACTGAAATGTCCTCTGTGAGACACCACTACACACTGCTGGAATGTCCCCTGTGAGATACTGTTACAAACTACTGAAATGTCCTCTGTGAGACACCACTACATATTGATGGAATGTCCCCAGTGAGACACTGCTACATACTGATGGAATTTCCCTGTGAAACACCACTACACACTGCTGGAATGTTCCCTGTGAAACACTGCTACACACTGCTGGAATGTCCCCTGTGAAACACTGCTACACACTGCTGGAATGTCCCAGTGAAACACTGCTACACACTGCTGGAATGTCCCCTGTGAAACACTGCTACACACTGCTGGAATGTCCCCTGTGAAACACTGCTGGAATGTCCCCTGTGAAACACTGCTACACACTGCTGGAATGTCCCCTGTGAAACACTGCTACACACTGCTGGAATGTCCCCTGTGAAACACTGCTACACACTGCTGGAATGTCCCCTGTGAAACACCACTACACACTGCTGGAATGTCCCCTGTGAAACACTGCTACACACTGCTGGAATGTCCCCTATGAAACACTGCTGGAATGTCCCCTGTGAAACACTGCTACACACTGCTGGAATGTCCCCTGTGAAACACTGCTACACACTGCTGGTATGTCCCCTGTGAAACACTGCTACACACTGCTGGAATGTCCCCTGTGAAACACTACTACACACTGCTGGAATGTTCCCTGTGAAACACTGCTACACACTGCTGGAATGTCCCATGTAAAACACTGCTACACACTTCTGGAATGTCCCCTGTGAAACACCACTACACACTGCTGGAATGTCCCCTGTGAAACAGTACTACACGATGCTGGAATGTCCCCTGTGAAACACTGCTACACATTGCTGGAATGTCCCCTGTGAAACACTGCTACGTACTGCTGGAATGTCCCTGTGAAACACCACTACACACTGCTGGAATGTCCCCTGTGAAACACCACTACACACTGCTGGAATGTCCCTGTGAAACAGTACTACACGATGCTGGAATGTCCCCTGTGAAACAGTACTACACAATGCTGGAATGTCCCCTGTGAAACACTGCTACGTACTGCTGGAATGTCCCCTGTGAAACACCACTACACACTGCTGGAATGTCCCCTGTGAAACACCACTACACACTGCTGGAATGTCCCCTGTGAAACACTGCTACACATTGCTGGAATGTCCCTGTGAAACACTGCTACGTACTGCTGGAATGTCCCTGTGAAACACCACTACACACTGCTGGAATGTCCCCTGTGAAACACCACTACACACTGCTGGAATGTCCCCTGTGAAACAGTACTACACGATGCTGGAATGTCCCCTGTGAAACAGTACTACACAATGCTGGAATGTCCCCTGTGAAACACTGCTACGTACTGTGGAATGTCCCCTGTGAAACACCACTACACACTGCTGGAATGTCCCCTGTGAAACACCACTACACACTGCTGGAATGTCCCCTGTGAAACACCACTACACACTGCTGGAATGTCCCCTGTGAAACACTGCTACACACTGCTGGAATGTCCCCTGTGAAACACTGCTACGTACTGCTGGAATGTCCCCTGTGAAACACCACTACACACTGCTGGAATGTCCCCTGTGAAACACCACTACACACTGCTGGAATGTCCCCTGTGAAACACCACTACACACTGCTGGAATGTCTCCTGTGAAACACTGCTACACACTGCTGGAATGTCCCCTGTGAAACACTGCTACACACTTCTGGAATGTCCCCTGTGAAACACTGCTACACACTGCTGGAATGTCCCCTGTGAAACACTCCTCACTCTGCTGGAATGTCTTCTTTGAGACACCCCTACACATTGCTTGCATGTCTTCTGTGAGACACCACTACACACTGCTGGAATGTCCCCAGGAAGACAGCTAAATACTGCTGGAATGACCCTTGTGAGTCTCCTCGAAATACTGCAGGAATGACCCCTGCAAACACCACTACACACTGCTGAATTGTCCCCTGTGAGACACCATTACACACTGCTGGAATGTCCCCTGCGAGACATCTCTACATACTGCTGGAATATTTTCTGTGAGACACAACTACACACTTCTGGGATGCTGCCTCATTGAGACACAATTATACACTGCTGGAATGTCTCCTGTGAGTCAGCACTAAACACCTAAGAGATACCACGACACCCTGGCGGAATGTCCCGTGCGAGACACTGCTACACACTGCTGGGATGTCTCCTGTGAGACATTATTACACACTGCTAGATGTCTCTTGTGAGACACTGCTACACACTACTGGAATGTCCCCTGTGAGACACCACTACACGATTTACTATTGTCACCAACATTGTTAAATACTGCTGGAATGTCCCAGACACATCTAAACACTGCTGAAATGTTACCTATGAGATACCATTACACACTGCTGGGATGTCTCCAGTGAAACATTATAACACACTGCTGGATGTCTCTTGTGAGAGAAACTGCTACACACTGCTGGAAAGTCCCGTGAAACACCACTACACGATTTACTATTGTCAGCAACATTGCTAAATACTGCTGGAATGTCACCTGTGAGATACCATTACACACGGCTGAAATGTCACTTGTTAAACACCGATACACACGGCTGGGATGTCACCATTGAGACACCACCACACAATTTACCATTGTCACCAACTCTATCATCAGATAAGAAAGGTGAGGAAGAATACATGTGTTATTACAGATGTAACCAGTATGGTTTTATTCTTTGCCTTTGCCTTTTTTTTTTTTTAAACACCAGAGTCCATCTGTGATGGTCGGCTTGTGGGTGACATACATCTGAGGCGTCCAGTATACAAATCCAGTAAAAACATATACGTTAATGTATGTTTTTTTGTCCATTTAAACATGGAAGTGTAAAAATGACATATGGCTGACGGATGGCATATGCTGAGGCATCCATTGTTTGTGTGCTTAACATCTTGCACCATATATCTCAGGATATGGCGTCATTTTTTGTGGAATGATTTACATTAGCACAGCAGACTAATCTCTTCTCATACAGATGAAAAGGACATTTTTTAGACTTGAGATTCTATGGATGTGTCAGACACAGGCTTTCTTCTGGTGTGGACATTACAAATTCAGTGTGATCACATTCCAAATGTATATTGTGCACATCTCCTAGAGATAAGTTACTCTTACTGGACAAGGAAATCTCTAGCCTCTGGATAGTACTATTGCCGACTGCAGATTGAGTTAACTGAGAACTCATCAGTCAGCCCTTGATCTGAAGAAATTTGAAGTTTTTTACTGAGCTACTTTCAGCTGATTTATGAATGTTCAGCTCTCATTTTATGTGGTTTTTGGTCATAAATGAGCTAAGAGCAGCTGATAAAAGAAATAAATTATTAGTGATCAGTATTATATTAATCTAATGCACATTTGACACAGTCACAGAAGAAGTCTCCAGGCTCCTCTCTTCCTTTCTTCCCACCACATGCACTGCTGACTCCATCCCCTCACACCGACTCTAGTCTCTCCTTACAGTGGTGACCCCTCACCTAACCAAAATCTTCAATCTCTCCCTCTCTTCTGGCATCTTCCCTGCCTCCTTCAAACACTCGATCATTACTCCATTATTAAAGAAAACTTCTCTCTACCCATCCTGCACAAATAACTACAGACCAGTCTCCAATCTCCCCTTCATCTCTAAACTCCTAGAGCGCCTGGTCTACTCCCACCTCACCCGTTACCTCTCCACTCACTCTCTTCTAGATCCATTACAGTCTGGTGTCCGCCCCCTTCACTCTACCGAAACCGCCCTCATCAAAGTGACCAATGACCTTCTGACAGCAAAACGTAATGGTGACCACTCTCTGCTTAATCTTCTTGATATCACTGCTGCCTTTGACACTGTTGACCACCATCTCCTACTCACCATGCTGCACTCCATCAGCATCAAGGACACAGTTCTCTCCTGGTTCTCTTCCTATCTTTCTGACCGCTCTTTCAGTGTATCTTTTGCTGGCTCCACTTCCTCTCACTATTGGGGTCCCTCAGGGTTCAGTCCTTGAACCTCTTCTCTTCTCTCTCTACATGGCCCCAATTAGACAGACCATCAGCATATTTGGCTTTCATTACCATCTTTATGCTGATGACACACAACTATACACTTCTTCCCCCGACCTTACTCCCACTCTAATAAAGAACACCAATGACTGTCTAACCGCAGTTTCCAATATAATTTTCGCTCTCTATCTGAAACTCAACCTCTCCAAAACTGAACTTCTTTTGCTCCCGCCCTACACTACCCTCCCTAAATATGACATCTCTCTGTCAGTGTGCGGCACCACAATAACGCCTAGTCAGCAGGTTCGCTGTCTAGGTGTTATGTTTGACTCTGATCTTTCCTTCAACCCATATATACAATCTCTCGCCCGCTCTTGCAGCTTGCACCTGAAGAACATCTCTAAAATTCGCTCTTTTCTCACCTTGGAAGCCACAAAAACCCTCACTGTGGCCTGATTCACTCTCACCTTGACTATTGTAATTCTCTTTTAATTGGCCTCCCCTGCTCTAGACTCTCCCCTTTCCAGTCCATCCTTAATGCAGCAGCCAGGATCACCTATCTAGCTAACCGTTATTCGGACGCTTCTGCTCTATGCCAATCATTGCACTGGCTGCCTATACACTATAGGATCAAATTCAAACTGCTTGTTCTCACCCACAAAGTTCTTCACAGTGCAGCAACCCCTACATCACCTCCCTCATCTCTGTCTATCACCCCACCTGTTCTCTTTGCTTGGAAGTGACCTTAGATTCACTTCTGCACTAATCCGAACCTCCCACTCCCGCCTCCAAGACTTCTCCAGAGCTGCACCAATTCTCTGGAATGCTCCACCTCAAGAAATTAGGTCTATCCACAACTTACATACTTTCAGGCGATCCCTAAAAACACATCTTTTTAGGGCGACCTACCATGATCCCTAGTCAAAGTCATCTAGACATAGCTTATCTCTACACCAGTCTCAAGTGGATCACAAATAATGGTTAGTGGCCACTTATTCTGCTCCTACCTGTTCCCCATCTCCTTAAGTTGACTATACCATCATTGTACATAGGCACCTGTACTTCTTGTCACCTCCACCTCATTGTTAGATTGTAAGTTCTTATGAGCAGGACTGTCATTATTTTGCTCTAATTATTGTATTATGCTTTGTACTGTATTGTATTTTCTGATAACTGTTTCTTATAATATTAAATATGAACCTCTGAATGGTGAAGCGCTGCGGAAATACTGGCGCTATATAAAGATTATTATTAATTTAAACTTTCTTTAAACTTGGTGTCATTTAACCCTTGCAGTATTAGCCATGACCAGCAGATGGTGATAAATAACCAAACCAAAATGATTTGTACATTTGTCAGTTATTCTACTGCATAATTCATATAGACCGACAAAAATGTTTATTTCTACTCTATATGCTATCCTTGCTGTTATAGATACACTATAATCCTATTTTCTATGGTCACCACTCTCACTACAATCTCACGGGACGATGACAATTCTTTATTCAGTCATCCACAATCAGCCATTTGATCCTCCATGTAGAAGAATAAAGCAAATATTTGATCATTACTGTACTTTCCCGACACCACATACTGGTTCACCCATCAATTTAGAAGAATTAGTGAAAATCTTCTGGATTATTGGAACTAAATAATATAAAGAACATTTCATCTATTACAAACACGCGTCCGTCAGCCTTAATGTATATAAGACGCCGGCCTTGATATCGTATTCTCTGTGCGCTCTAACAACTTCTGTAAAGTGATCAGTTCTTTTTCCAGAAAGGATAATGTCATGTTTGAAGCTGGAATCAAAAAGCTGCTATTAAGATTCATAAATTGCAAATCCGACCTATGAAGTGACTAATACAAGCGCAGTACAGTCATGTGTTATAAAGAAAATAATCTATCCAGATACAGCTGTCATTTCCTTTTATTTTCCTTTATAATTTAAGATTAACATTAGAGAAGGGGATAAGGAAAAATAAACCCCCCGGAACAGTGGGTGGTTCGGCATTCTTCTCTGACGACAAAGCTCCTGCTTAAATGATTGCGGCTTCTTTTCGTAGCCGCCTGTTTGAAGCCGAGACATGGTTTAATCAATAAAAGTAAAGCAAACTAATATTCTCCTCGTCATTTCACATATCAATAGTTATGTTTTCATATTAATACTTGGGAAATGTATTTTCCCCCGGCTGAAGTGGCTGCGGCTCCTGCTGCAATTCATCTACATGGAAACGTGTTTCAGGCACCGCTCTGAAATTAAATAAAGGTGTGGGGAGAACACGGGCTTTAGTTTTTTCCAGCTGAATTTATGAAAATCCAATGCAAGGCTTCAGCAAAGGTCACACATCTATTACAGTAAGTAATCTGGACTCCTGCCAGTGGGGCTAGGGAAGACGGAGGACGACAATTTTACATTTGCAAATTGTAAAACTCTCAAGGGACATCATTTCTTTCTCAATCAAAATCACTGTATTAAGAAAAGGTTATTTTCAGGAAATTTTGTTTCATAGCAAGATCATACATATGTCCTTCACAGCAATATTCTATAATATATATATATATATATATATATATGTATATATATACAAAAATTACATACACATATATCTAAAGAGTATATACAAATACATACTCCCTCTCTATATATATTTACATATATATCTCCGTATATTCCTTCACCAAGAATCTGCAAAAACACTAGTGCATGCCCTCATCATTTCCTACCTCGACTACTGTAACCTCCAGCTCTCTGGTCTCACATCTAACACTCTTGCAATCCTCCAATTTAGCCTAAACTCTGCTGCCTGCCTAATCTACCTCTCTCCCCCTATTCCCCAGCCTCTCCTCTCTGCCAATCCCTTCTCTGGCTTCACATTACCCAGAATCTTCAGTTCAAAACACTAAACATGACAAAGAAAGGCATTTGCAACCTGTCTCCTCTGTACATCTGTGACATGGTCTCCCGACACTTACATGAGGGTAACCTCTATTCCTCACAAGATCTTCGTCTGTATTTCCCTTTTATCACCTCTTCCCACAGCCACATACAAGATTTTTCCCGTGCATTCCCCATACTCTGCAACTCTCTGCCCCAACAAATCAGACAGTGGAAACCTTCAAGAGGAACCTAAAGACCCACCTCTTCTGACAGGCCTACAACCTGCAGCAACCCGCAATCCACTATACTGCCACATGACCAGCTCTACCCTCAACTACTCTATCCTCATCCATCCCTTGTAGACTATGAGCCCTCACGGGCAGAGTGTTCTCTCCTCGCCTACTGTATCCTCACCCATCTCTTGTAGACTGAGTGCCCTCACTAGCAAGGTCCTCTCTCCTCACCTACTGTATCCTCACCCATCCCTTGTAGACTGTGAGTTTTCGCAGGCAGGGTCCTCTCTCCTCACCTACTGTATCCTCACCCATCCCTTGTAGACTGTGAGCTTTCGTGGGCAGGGCCCTCTCTCCTCACCTACTGTATCCTCACCCATCCCTTGTAGACTGTGAGGTTTCACGGGCAGGGTCCTCTCTCCTCACCTACTGTATCCTCACCCATCCCTTGTAGACGGTGAGTTTTCGCGGGCAGGGTCCTCTCTCCTCACCTACTGTATTCCACCCATCCCTTGTAGACTGTGAGCTTTCGTGGGCAGGGCCTTCTCTCCTCACCTACTGTATCCTCACCCATCCCTTGTAGACTGTGAGCTTTCACGGGCAGGGTCCTCTCTCCTCACCTACTGTATCCTCACCCATCCCTTGTAGACAGTGAGCTTTCATGGGCAGGGTCTTCTCTCCTCCTCTACCTGTGTGCCTTGCATTGTTCATAAATATTGTACTGTTTATGTATGCCCCTTGTCATATGTAAAGCACCATGAAATATATGGTGCTACGATAATAAATATAAAGATATATAAACATAGGCTGGACAGACATCTTTCAGGGATCAGTTAGTGAATCCTGCTTTGGGCAGGGGGTTGGACCAGATGATGCAGGAGGTCTCTTCCAACTCTACCATTCTACGATTCTAACTGCAGATGGCTCCAGTGTTTCAGGAAGCATGCTGAGTTCACAATTCAATACATCTGTATGAGAGCCTCATTCTGGCTCATTTTGGCTCTCACAGACTTGCATTAAGACCTTGTAAAATAACGTCTAACTTCCAGGACCGGAGTGGCATCGGTAAAACGTGAAGCTGATAGGTGAATACATGAGAGGGGGGCAGGAGGCAGGGGAATTAGATTTGAAGCACCACTGCAGTGGTGAAAACAAAACAGAATGCTGGAGTGGTGCTGTCACATCGCCATTGGACTTAGTGGCTGGTATTCCTGCCTCGGCCGCTGGGAGGAGCCGGATTCCTTTGGCGGATGGCGCCGGTGATAGGAGGGCCTTGTCCTCATATGGACCTGCTCCTGCGACGTCTGCCTCTGTCGCTGAGCGCCGACGTGTTTCTCCTTTGGGTGGTGTTGGTTGCAGAGGAGCGGGCCCTGCAGAGGTGTCTGTCAGGCGCAGCCTTCGTTCTTCTGTCAGAAGTGGGGTGGGTGGAGCCAGTCGTACATCACCATCTGGCCTGGTTTTAGGGGCGGTCCGGATGAGATCATCAGGCTGTGAGCTCCAGCCTATGGGAGGTAACCGCACCCTTCAAATACATTGGAGCCTGTCTTGCAGGCCGCCAGATATAGTTTTGGTTTCCCAGTGATATAGTGTGTGTGTAGTTTTGTCTCTGACCTTGGCCTGGATTTCTGACTCTGCTTCTTCCTGTTGATTTTGTAACGCAGCTGCCGTCTTGGTTTTGCCCTTGACCCTTGCCTGGATTTTCGACTCTGCTACTGCCTGATGATTTTGTACCTTAGCTACCCTCTCGGTTTTGACTCGGACTTCTGACTTCGTTTTTCGGGTCTTGATTTTTTCCCCTGGCGACCTTCCTGCTCTGTTGCTCATAATAGGCAGCTACGCCCTGGGCTCCACTG
Organism: Allobates femoralis; assembly: GCA_033576535.1. Taxonomy (NCBI): domain Eukaryota; kingdom Metazoa; phylum Chordata; class Amphibia; order Anura; family Aromobatidae; genus Allobates; species Allobates femoralis. The sequence continues at coordinate 85,273,006 of JARQOC010000006.1, forward strand.
TAATTCCAGATCCCTGTATAGGGGTTAAGGGTCTCGGGGTTTCTCGGGGTGCTGCCTTACCAGCAGCTCAGCCTCACAGCGGATGGTCGTCACAGGTGCTTTACATGGTGCAGGCCCTGTAATGAATTCAGCTCGTCTTCTCAGTAGCGTGTGCTGCTGTGCGCAAGAAATGTTATATTTCTGGCATAAAAATAAAAACGCTGGCGCTTTGGTTGACTTTGAGGGGCGGCCTGAGCCATGCGCTGTCACCCTGGATCTTCCAAGGCTCCATGCATTTTGGTGAAACTGCTTCAAGCTTGGTTTGAAATGGCAAAAATCGTGTTACCTAAAAATGTTGTGTTTTCTGCTGTAAACACGTTGATGTATTGGCACCGCAGTGCAATTACTATTTTCATTGGAATTACTCTTCTTGAGAAATCTACGATAAGTCCTATATTGTTGTATGATTTGGACAGAAGTGCTTTTTATCAGTAAATATTGACATGCATAAGGGAAATAACTCAGGTAAATGAGGTGCAGCACATTTGTATAATCAGCGTGCAAACAGAATTTTTACTGTATCAGTACCTTCCCACATTAGAAAATTACCTAATTTCAGTCTTGGTCTTAGTTGTCAACTCCCACTGTATATGTGCTGAGTGATTAATTTCACTTTACTGAGACTAGTAAAAAAAAATAAGGTGTGAAGTTAGAAAATTACTGTGAAATTCACCTGCAGATGGGTCACATACATCTGCAGCCCTACGAGCTCCTCATACTCAACCATATCTAATGGTGGGTTTACACGTCGGTCCGATATTGGATCCAACGCCGCGGGAGCGCGCTTTTTCTGGGCAGAATTCCAACATCGCATAGGAGCTGTCACACAGCGCGATATCGGCATACAACGTCTCTACGATGTCTACGCCCCCCTTGCACGGCCGACCCAGGAACAACCATTTAACATGGAGAGGATAGGGGACGTTGTACTGCACATCGGAGTTGGGTGTTTACACAGCACGATCCGGCTCCAACCTGCATCCAATATCGGGCCGTTGGAGAGCAGGCTCATTCTATCCCCGATATCGGTTTGACATCGTTCGTGCATCGTATTGGTCATTTACACCAGAGGTCCCCAACTCCAGGCCTCAAGGCCCACCAACAGTGCAGGTTTTCAGGATCTCCTTGGTATTGCACAGGGCTTGGAATCATTACCTGTGCAGATGATCACATTAGCACCTGTGCAATACTAAGGAGATCCTGAAAACCTGCACTGTTGGTGGGCCTTGAGGCCTGGAGTTGGGGACCTCTGATTTACACCATACAACGCACGAACGATATCGCGTCCAACGCACGAACCACGTGACTTTTGGTCGGAGTTGGACACCGATATCGGGACGTGTAAACCCACCATAAGACAATGAGGGTGACAAAAAATGCTCAAACTACGGAGGGGGGCGAATCAATAGAGAAAGCCCCTGTACTCACTACACATCCACAGGTTATATGCAGGGTTGAGGAGTCGGGAGTAAGTATTAAATGGACCAACTCCTAAAATGTATACTAAATTGGGTATAGTAGTTGAATGCAGTATGTGCTGACCAGGGCTGTGGAGTCAGAGTTGGTGTCCATTTTGGTGCAGTTGGAGTTGGATTCAGTGAAATTGAGAAGTTGGATGTTTGGCTTAATGACTCCACAGCCCTGGTGCTGAATATTATTATTATGAATTATTATTGTGTTCTATCTAAATATCTTGATTATTGTTTCATAATAATTATTAAAAGCCTGATGTTCACATTGTACGACAAGAAATTTATCACTTAAACATGAGCCGTGTATGAAGAATTCGGTCGGAGTCAGGGAAATTGAGGAGTTGGAGGTTTGGCTTACCGTCTCCACAGCCCTGGTTATAAGTATTGCCCTATGAAATGTTTCAAGTCAGAGGCATCTTATAATCTGGACCATGATCTTGGTTCATATTTAGATCCGTTTGGGCACCACTATAACTCAATAATTAGACTTTCTCTGTTCAAAATCAGACTCAGCATTGAGTTAACGGGTCATGACGTGCAATGTTGTCCTTCCATAGTGGAGTCACAATAATAATAACTATGCCACTGTGTAACCTTATTCCAGCAGGTAAACCTGACCACATCAATTATCGGGCTGTTTGCGCCTTTGATATATCCACACAACCGGCTCGACCGGTTTCTGGTTTGAAGATGTTGTGTTATTTTTGCAAAACAACTGGGAAACATTTGGGCAGATCTCTCAAGACGAAAGCTCTTTAATATCTTATTTAACAGGAGTCATCTGGAGGTCACGTATCTGTATGTGCTGCTTTTATGTAGGAGATGTTACCAAATGATTCACCAAGCAATCCTTTAAGCCCTGATATCAGATGTAACATTGTCACTATATTTGTCTTTATAACACACTGTGGAATGCCATCCTATTGCAAGCAAGTGGCTCGGATGACATCTAGCTGCCACAATGCTGAAAATTGTAGTTCTTCAATAAAGTGGAGCCAATTCGGCACTGGAAGAAATGCTACACTATATTATTGTTTACTATGATTTGCTTATATAGCACCATCATATCACCCAACACTTTACAGACATGATCATCACTGTCCCTAATTGGGCTCACAATCTAAATTCCCTATCAGTATGTCTTTGAATGTGGGAGCAAGCCGGAGAATGTGGGGAAACTCAAGCATATACAATCTCCTTGCAGATGTTGTCATTAGTGGGATTTGAACCAAAGATCTGCAAAGCAACACAGCGGATTACTGGGCCATCATGCTATACTACATCTGGAAACAAGGGGATAATATCCATTTAGAGGGGTTTGTCCACTTACATTTTTTTATTAAACAGCTCAGAATGGTGTATAACATAAACAAAATAATTGCCTCCATACCGTACTCCTACCACTCCCATATTTAAGGGAATTCGTCATCTGCAGGTTAATAGTATTACAATACTGTCCGATCACTGTACTGAAAGCTCGGCTACTGGGATAAAATAACTTTATTCTTCCTGGGATCTCCCAGCTTTTGTTCATAGAGGTGTACCCGCAGTTGCTACAGTCATCGCTCACAGCACTGTGAAAATCGGCTGTACGAACACCCCGGCACTTTCATTGACAGCTTTACTGTATACAAATGAACTGCACAGCAAGCTTCAATCAAAATGGCGGGGTGTACTGACATCTGCCACTCACAATGCACCGAGGAGTGACTGTAGCCACTCCGTATATGACTAAAAGCTGGGAACGTCTGCTGCTGCGGGGTCAAAACAAGTTACCTTTAAGCTTCCTCTGTACTTCCAGTTCCAAGTGGATAGGGATGGGCGAACCTGAACTGTAAAATTCAGGACCTGTACTGAATACATGCTATTCGGTGACAAGGTGCTGAACACGGGTTTCAATGGGAAACCCGTGTTACAGTTCGAGACAGTTCGGGGGCAGGGGATGTAAAATAATAAAAAGATAAACATAATCATACTTACCTGTCTAGCAACGCATCCTCCCGTCTCCTCTCGCGGCTGCTTCTGCTTCCGGGGCCACTCATTAACTTCCGGATTATTCACTGCACTGTCTGCGGTCTTGGCAGTCTTCGGCTTTTTCCGGCTCTGCTCGGCAATGTTCGGGCTGTGACTGCAGGGTTCACCTGGGGTCATGGCCAGGGCTATGAACTCACGTGAACCCTGACTGTAACAGTCAGATTCAGCCTGTTCTCGCTCTGCATAGACATGTGTCATCTATGCAGAGCGATGTAGCAGTGCTGAGATTGCTTCCCTTTTGGACTACGTCAAACTGAAGATAATTTTTTTTTAAAAAAAGATGGAGTGTCTAAGTGGTTTTTTTGTTTTATTTCTAATAAAATATTTTTTTCTCTGTGTTTTTTTTTTTAATACTGTACTAGAAATTCATGGCGGTCATGTCTAATATTGGCGTGACCAAATGCTGATAATACAAAGCTGGCCCTAACCCCATTATTACCCAGTGAGCCACCACACCAGGGCCCTGGATGAGTCGGGTACAGCACCAGTAAATGGCGCTTCTATGTACGCGCCATTTTCTGATGAACCATCTGCCCTGATTGTCCTAATTATTTAATAAGTCAGTAGTTATTGGTCAGCTTAGGCTATAGGGGAACTCATGAAAAATAATTTAACTTCCAAGGAACTCTTATTATTTCTACCTCAAAGAAGCTTTGTGTAGGGTGTCAGGACCCCTGAGGAGCTCCATCTAGATTCTAGGGATCAAATGTCTGTGCTCATCAAATACACTACACACAGGAACATGGGGGAAACGTGAAATTTTAGAACGTGGAGCATAACTGATCTTATCTGCTGAACGTATGTCTTGATTTTAATGCTTATTAATCACATGTTCTTGTCATCTGAGTTTGTATTTTTCCTTCACTTGGTTCCTTATTTTCAATAGATGCTTTGTTGAAGGATCTGATACTCCCATAATTGTAATGCTCATTGTGCAATGGTATGTAAGAGAGTAAAATTACTCAGTGTTAATGGTGAAGCCTCGGGGACAATAAACCTAATGTCTTAAAAGTACAGACTCTACATAAACTTGATTCAGCCCTAACATGCCTACTCGCTACCAGAGGTGTTAACGTAAATCGATTGCTACTGGTAACTGCCAGCCATTAACACTAATATGTGATATATATCACCTAAAGAAGCAAAATAATAATAAAATCTATTAATGCACTTTCTTTTTAAAGAGGAGCTGTCACCTACCCTAAATAAGTCATTTTTACCAGGTGTAAATGCCTGTATTTTCCTGATTTTGTCATTTTTCTTTTGTTCCTGCACTTCTCTATTCCTGAGATATTGACCCACTTTCCTTGTAAGAAAATCTAATCTTATTACTAAGTTGACGTGATTATAACCTCTTATCTAAAGGCCCTATCACACATAACGACGCACCAGTGATACAGATACCGATAAGCCGAGATCGCTGGTGCATCGTTTTTCACATCGCTGGTAAGATGTCAAACATGTATCTCACCAGCGATGTCACCAACAACTTCAGCAACGATCCAGAATGATACCGAGGTCGTTGGGAATTGTCACTCCATAGCGTAGCATTGGGATCGTTGGTCATTGTCCCTTTCAAACACAATGATGTAGAGCTCCCAGCGGGAGCTCAACGACGTAGAAATGACCCAGAGCTGTATGTAACGATCAACGATCTCACAGCAGGGGCCAGATCGTTGGTGCGTGTCACACATAACGACATCGTTAGCGGGATCGTTGTTGCGTCACAAAATCTGTGACGTTACAACGATCTCATTAGCGATCTCATTATGTGTGACAGGGCCTTTAGGTAACTTCATGAAAATCACACCCAATTGGTGAACAAGACTAGATTCACCAACATGGAAAGGGGGAATGAAAAGGTACCAAAGAAAACATTTACACATTAATGACGGGAGATAAGTCCTATTTAAATATTGAATATCTGAAGAGTTAAATATAACATGTGGCAGTGGGTTTCAAAATTCATAGACTTAAGTTTAATTATTAAAAAAGAAAATATGAAGTAAATATGGGATAAAGAATGTTTCTGAACGAGGGTCTGGAAACACGGCCGCATACCTCTGCACCCCTGTATTTCCATTGATCACTGATGGTGAAACATGATAGATCTCAATATAAATCAATAGGATCCTTCAGGATTTAACTATGATTCCAAATGGATCCACTAGCGTTGCTCTGGCATTACAAACAGTGGATGACATGGCACTATTATGGACAGAATTTAGGGAATTGAACACTATTTTACAGTTATACGGTCACTGCACTGTCAGACAACTACATCTCATTTGGTAGATAAGTGCTAAATAAGTCATCCAAAATTTACATATGTTTCTTGACCCTGAAAAATACTTCACACTGCTGGTCTAAGTGCATCCCTCTCCACCTCATTTTCAAGTGAAATCTGACTTTAGAGTCAAGGTGGATTACAGTACATGTGGGCAAGACTTATCTCCCTATTTCTACTCCTCTGTCAATCTGCCATAGGTATTTCAGTGTAACGTGGTGTGTGATGGTAGTTGTAAGCAAGGTCTGCTTATTTGGTGCCCCGGAAACGTTACATGAAAGAATGGGTCCTGGCTGGGTGTGTGGACTTGGACTACGGAGGGGATACCCCTCTGCAGAAAGTGTTTTGCTGTGAACATTGGCTATCCAGGACCATATGTTAACCAAGTAATTAGGGGAGACCATGAGTTCTATAAAACTGCAAACCACTTGATGGCAACTATATACAGAAGATAGCGGGTACACAACTTGTTGTATGTACGTTCATGATTACACAGTATGTCCAAATCTAGTCCCTTTAAATCTTTAACCTCACTTGCTCCTGCCTCCAATAACTTTACATCTTTCACCACTGCCTACCTTAGTACAACAGTACAGTCTATGACAGTAATTCCCTCTTTCTGCAGTTTTGCGTTTATTCTCCTCTTAAAGGGAGTGATTTACCAATATGTCTGGACATCATTTCAAGCATTCTGATGTTTAGGGAACTCCCACCCATGGCACTCACCTCTCTCAGTTCGTCGTCGCATTATTATTTATTATTTATTTATATAGCGCCATTAGGTTCCATGGCGCTTTACATGAGGATAAGGGAGACAAGAACAAGTACACTAAATCTAGGCGATCAGGACGTACAGGTATAGGAGGGGCAGGGACCCTGTCCAGAGGGCTCACAGTCTATGAGGGGCGGGTTAGGATACAGTAGGATGGGGGAATGTCAGGTATGGGGCGGTCTCCTGGGTCTCATGGCAGGTTGTAGGCTTGACGGAACAGGTGAGTCTTCAGGTGACACTTGAAGCTACCAGGGTAGGAGAGTGTCTGACGTGTTCGGGCAGGGAGTTCCAGAGTAAGGCAGATGCCCGGGAGAAGTCCTGGACTCCGTTGTGACGAAGAGGTGATGAGGGGGAGCAGAGGAGGAGTTCTTGGGAGGAGCAGAGGTTGCGTGAGGGTAGGTATCGGGAGACCAGGTCGGAGATGTATGGTGGGGCCAGGTTGTGTATGGCTTTGTACGCCATGGTTACCATTACCTTTGAGGTTTGGAAACTCTGGTCCATTCTGCTAGGCATCCTTTCTTTGGACCAGTTTCTCATCCACTCTGTCCTTCAGTCAGATCTTTCTCCCTACTTAGGAATTCACTTCTCTCTATCTCGGTCTCTCCACTCAGGATCTCGTTATCATTGTCTTGCTCTCCTCTCGCTCAGGAGACACCCATATCATGTGACCTCATTGACTAAGTAGACCTTAGGTCTGTCTCTCTGATAGACTATTGGACAACACTACAGGAAAATGTCACTATCCCTTTTAACTAGCTCCTCCTACTCTGGTTTAGTCCCAAACATTAACTGTATCTTGCACTACTGTCAGCATATAACAATAAAACATCACTAAGGGTACCTTTACACGCGCTCACAGGTGAACAACGGTGCTTACTCACAGCACGACAACGTGAAAACGTACCCGCACGCTAACGCGCTACAATCTCTAAGGTAGAAACTATCTGTTGCACCGCCGGGTGCCTAAAGTTACCTTCTGAAAAGCACCTTACCTCATTTACACGCCACTACAGAGGGTAATATGGGAGGACCTGGTGCAGCAGGGACAACACATAGGCGTGCCAGAATTGTGGATTACGAGATGCTCGTACGATGATTGGACAATGCAATAGCATCATGATTGGCCAGCCTGCGCAGGAAGATGGCTAATACATGACCCTATAGCAAATGTGTAGTGTGACTGGTCAGCTCCTTAAATATGCCGCCCTATGCAGCGACTACCAATTGTAATGCAGGAGCTTCCTCCAATGATCGCTGAAGGGGGGTTGTTTCACGGAGGCTGTGTCACGCCCCAGGGAGTTAACTAGGTGACGAAAAAACCTTACCCTACCTTATTTAGACGCCACTACCATCGGTTGAAATCAACCTGTTTTAGAGCACTGCTCTGAAACAGGTGCGCAAGTGACGGGTGAAACAACCGTCTTTTACACGCTGCTACCTCGGGTTGATTTGGCGGTGCAAGATACATTTGTCTCATCAACCCGGTTGTTTCCACCATGCTGTAGCGGCGTGTAAAAGTACCCTAACATATGCCACCATTCACGTTACCCCTTACACAGGATCACAATAATGCATGACAAAATACACCTTACACTATACAGCAACACTGATGTCTTCAAGGAGGAACAGGGGCAGTGTGTCCATCTCCTTACATCAGGAAGAAGAGATTGAAGTCTAGGCAGGCAAGTCATTTGATAATGTCATGCACTATGCATGGTGGGAATGGAAATGAAGTTCTTGCGCTTATTGTGCTTCAAGGATGCTGATGAAGAAAGACTGCAAATCAAAAGAAGGGGGTCTGAGGGATAAAATTTCTCCTAGGATTGCTTCTTCCAATAGGTGGCACTAGAGTTTAAGTCTATTTGAAGAGGCAATTTGCAAAATCAAAGTATTTAATGGCAAGTCAGAGAGCAAAAGTTCCTGAAGACATTGTTCCTGGACTGGTACGTGCACCAAAAGCAGTTTCAATGTTTTGAGGGTGATTAAGGCAGGAAGACAAATTTTATGTGTAATGACAGGTATGCTTTAAAATCTACAGTAAAAGCTTGCATTACTCATGTTATAGTCTTCGATACTAAAGGTGGGAACGCTATTTGTGGGTGCTGCCAGAGGAGAGGTGAATGGATTTTTTTTATTAAAATGAAGGCTATGCGTTTTGGAATTGGTACAACTCCATCTTCAGGATTGATAAACATAATGATCACCCCAACTGACACAGGGAGCCCCTTCTCCTCTCTTTTTTTTCACTCATGGTACAGTGACACCTAAGCTGCTAGGTCAAATGTCTGACGTGAGAATAGAACAATTACTGTCGGCATCCAGAAATAATCAAGTTTATATTAATGTAGAAATAATATAGACTCCCGCTGATGTAGAAAACTATTCTTTCGATAAAGCAGACATGTATTGAAACACCCCCAAACTCAACCTTTGAATTCTCAGATTTGTAATGGTGAAGTTAGATGAAACATTCCATGTGGGACACAAATGTGGTGTTATGTCATGGCATACTACTGTTATGTCTAAGCTAATGTATATTATGAATCCTGCATCTGAACATTGCCAGACAACAGGGTCATTGAATGCTCCAGTAAAATAAATTGAGCAGATAGATTTGTTGCATTGCTCTTAGTCTTCTACGACGTTCCAGGACATGAATGTAGTCAGGCTTCCATGACGTGCTCCTACAGCAGCTCATACAGGTCTGTTTTGCTGTGGCAAACTACTCAGGATGTGTGGAAAATATATCAGGCTACAGCATCACATTTCTGTCTGGGTGATGTATTTTTTTTTTCCTCTCTTTTTTCTATATGGTAATTTTGAAAGTTACAAATTACAACCTTGTTTTTCTGCAATTCAAATCTTGTTTCAGCCTGAAGTTTTGGAATGTGTAATAAAAACCAGTGTTTCCTCTTTAACATACAAGATACTTGTGTAGGTGGCACCTTTTTTGTAATGGACCTTTAAAAAAAAAATGACTTAAAGGAAAACTCCACCTATGAGTAGAAATTTAACTGGTAAAATCTACATAAGAAAGATGAGTAACCTCTCTACTAATTTCTGCTGATGTTGCGTTCCGTGATGTTGAGCCAATTTTGTGAGAGTCATTGTACCATCGTAGACAAATCCAAAACAACCAGCCAGTCTGAGAATTAGGTGGGTTATTTATTATTACCGTCCTTGATGTAGAAGCTTGAAACTAGCCCTAATGGTATAATTTTGGTGTATTCTAAGCCACTGTCTCTTATATCTCATACCCTACTTTCTAGAAACTTGTTCAAGTACAAAAACTATATAAAACACAAAGGCCCCGATATATCAGTTGTTCATGTGAGTCTTAAAAGGGGGCATGTAGAACTAGAGGTAAGTGCTTCATTAAGAGCTACACGCGTCCGCGCTCTTGCAGAGATCTTACTTAAGTCAAAGACAGGAGTAAGACTTGTGGATAAGGTACGCCACAACTTATCGTGACTTAGTGGGTGTCACCATGCTCTATCTTGCCCCATCCTATCCCAGCTTTGCCTTTTTTGGTGGAGCTTGGTCATAAGTGGTGTGAAAATGCCAAAAGTTACAAAATTGTTGCGCAGACTCAGGTTGGAAACATTTTGCAATTTTAAGTGTTTACCATATTTCTGTAGCAAACACTTTGATGAATCGGGGCCTTAATGAATCTGGCACAATCATAATTTTTATAAATTATGGTACAATTTTTTTAATTGGGTTTTCCGGGATCAACAAAAAAAACTTAAAGGCATTAAATTACTTATCTGATGAAACTCCTGCTTTAGTGCTATCCACCAATCTCTGTCTTCTTTCCTGAGGCATCCATTTGCAGGTTACTCACATGCCCGCTGCAGCCAATCAGTGGCCTCAGCATTGATGCTTAGATAGACAGCACCAGGTCACTGAGGTAACTCATAGGCTAATGTGATCAAATGGACAGAGAGCATGAGACAGCTGCAGAAATATAAACAGAGACTGGTAGGCAGCACTGGAGAAGTGGCTCTGAAATCACAGGGGATTTATCAGCTTAGAAATCTCTCTTTTTCATATTTACTGCCTCTAGCTTAATTTTTGTTGGTCTTAGAAAATCCCCTAAGAAAACTGTAACATAACTTACAGTGTACCTGCTGCAAGAGACTCACTGGTATATATTAGGTAATGTTTTATAAGGACAATATCATAATCTAAATGAAAAATAAATAGTACAGTCAACACTTTGGTTATGAAGCTCTAATAACGGATATTTGAACCAAGCCTGTTAAACAAGGTTTTCATCATATTTGGTGTATATTAAAGGAAAAGAAATGGTCCAGGGTCAGGTTTCCAGGATAGCACGAAGAGGATTCAGGGAGTAAACTGAGGCGTATTCAGGTCATAGTCCAGGGATCAAAATACCAAGAGATTACAACAAGTGCAGGGAGCACACAAAAAGGAAATCAAGCAATAGTCTGAGGTCAGATAACAAAGATCTGAACAGAACAAACACAGGAGTGCAGGCCAAACACCACTTTAATGGAATGTGTGGCTGGCAGGAGTTTGGGAGCGGTTGCTCAACAAAGTAGCAGAACAATCACAAGGGAGATGGAACACCAGAGCAGCCCAGCACGTGCCAGAACTAGAATGGAAGCCTGCGGCCAATCAACTATTGACAGCTCAGCGCACAAGATAGCAAACACAGCAGTAACTCTTACTGCATTCAAGATGCACTGCATGGAGGAATCGTGACAACAGGGACGTACATGTCACAGGGAGAATTCCTAGACATTTTAAGAAAATGTTTAAAAAAAGTGGTATGAGTATTCATAAATGTGGCGATTGTTATGCAATTATATCAAATACAGGAATAATTGCACTAATAAATATGTCCCATTGTGCTTCCAATATGATGGCATGTGTGCGAGAATGACATTTAATATATTTTAATAAGCGAGCAGATGAACATTCCTAAAACATGAAGTCACTGTTTATAGAGCAACTCTAAACATAGTGGAGATCATCTAAAAACCTCTCTTCTGTATCAAAACAAGCAAAGAATGAAAGATTGTTTACAGATATGCTCTTGGGTCTCGCTGTGTCCTAACAGACATGTTTAGAGTGAACCATAAGAATATAATCTTGTGAGACAGATGATTTTCATGTTTTGCACATCAGGGATATTTAGGAAATGAAACAAAGACCTCTAATATGGAAAAACATGTAGGGCATTTCAGCTTTAATTAATAAAGGGAAACAGTTTTTACCCTTCAGCCTAAACTGCTTGTAGTGAAAGACGCACGGTCTGGTAAAGATCCGCCATTATCATATACAATAAGAGGGGAGCCTGGCATCATCTATTTAGGGATTACTTATAGATCTATTTGATGGTCTTGTCTGGGCTTCTATCAACCCTCATCCTGGTAGGTTTGTTAATAGTATAATAGACTTGTATAAGCATCATACATGTATACTTCATGTTTTAAAAGTACAGTATTTTCCAGTGTACAAGACACACCGGACACTCCAAATTTAACCGGACCATAAGATGCACTCCAAATTTAGAAGAGGAAAATAGGGAAAAAAAAGAATTTTTAATGGTAAAATGGGGATCCATCTTGTAGCCTTATAGTCCATCTTATAGTTCAAATGTAGCTCGGTGGCGGTGGAGCAGGGTCACAGGAGGCAGGGTCGCACTGCAGGAAGTCATCAGCAGAAGAAGTGGGGAGATGCTGCAGGCCCTTGGCTGGGAGGAGGGGGTGTCACAGCAGCGCTAGGCAGACGCCATTGATCTCCCAGCGGTGGACACGATACACTTCAGGGAAATGAGAGCCGAAATCTTAATCTGCGCTTGTGCAGCCTCTACAACCATTTTACTGAAGTCCATCACATCAGAGGCGGCACATGCGCAGATTGCGATGTCACCTCTACGGGATCTCAATATGTGCATGTGCCGCCACTGCAGCCATTTTCTTGAACTACATCGTGTCCACTGCTGGAAGATCAATGGCACCTACCTCACGCTGCCACAACACGCCCTCCTCCCTAGGCCTGGGGCCCGAAGTATCGCCCCACTGGTGCCGCCGTCAACTTCCTGCTGTGCCTACCCTGCCTCCGGTGACCCGACTCCATCGCCACCAGGCCTCCCTGGTAAGCTACATCCGGATGGTAAGCTACATCCTATAAGATTTCCCTTTTAATTAGGGGGTAGAAAATGTGCATTTTATATTCCAAAGAATACGATACATATATATATAATATAATTGCCGTAGCGACTTCCGTCGGAGCGGCGCTGCTTCCGGTCGCTTGGTTAGCGAGTCCGAGCTGCTTCTCCTGGACTCTCCCCGTGGCCGCGTAGCGGCCAAGGCGACTCACGAAGCAATGCCCGCAAAGCGGGCATTGCGAGTCGTTGCAGCCTAGCGAAGCAATGCCCGCGAAGCGGGCATTGCGAGTCGCTACACCGCTAACCAAGCCACCGAAGCCGAAGCCCATACTCCTGTAGTGTACACCGCTATAGTATACTACAGTCCCATGACCATAAGCGCCATGGGACTGTAGTATACCATCGCGCTGTACACTACAGACCCCTGCCGCTCTAAGCCACTACGCGTACACTAACCAAGCCACACAACCCCAAGCCCCTACCCACTGCCGCCCTAACCCCTAAGCCACTACCCCGACGCCGAAGCCCCTACCCCCTGCCGCACTACCCCGCCGCACCCACTACCCTCTGCCGGAAGCCACTACCCCCTGCCGCCCTAACCCCTAAGCCACTACCCCGCCGCCGAAGCCCCTACCCCCTGCCGCACTACCCCGCCGCACCCACTACCCTCTGCCGGAAGCCACTACCCCCTGCCGCCCTAACCCCTAAGCCACTACCCCGCCGCCGAAGCCCTACCCCCTGCCGCACTACCCCGCCGCACCCACTACCCTCTGCCGCAAGCCCCTACCCCCTGCCGCCGTAAGCCACTAGCCCGCATCCGCACCTAAACCCCTGCCGCCGCAAGCCCCTAACCCCTAAGCCACCCCTAAGCCGCACCTAATCCCCTACCCCCTAAACCGCACCTAAACCCCTGCCGCCCTAAGCCCCTACCCCCTAAGCCGCACCTAACCCCCTACTCCCTGCCGCCGTAAGCCACTACCCCGCATCCGCAAATAAACCCCTGCCGCCTAAAGCCCCTAACCCCTAAGCCGCACCTAACCCCTAAGCTGCACATAATCCCCTACCCCTACCCCCTAAACCGCACCTAAACCCTTGCCGCCCTAAGCCCCTACCCCTTAAGCCGCACCTAATCCCCTACCTCTACCCCCTAAGCCGCACCTAACCCCCTACCCCCCTAAGCCACTACCCCGCATCCGCACCTAAACCCCTGCCGCCGCAAGCCCCTAACCCCTAAGCTGCACCTAATCCCCTACCCCTACCCCCTAAACCGCACCTAAACCCCTGCCGCCCTAAGCCCCTACCCCCTAAGCCGCACCTAACCCCCTACTCCCTGCCGCCGTAAGCCACTACCCCGCATCCGCAAATAAACCCCTGCCGCCGCAAGCCCCTAACCCCTAAGCCGCACCTAACCCCTAAGCTGCACATAATCCCCTACCCCTACCCCCTAAACCGCACCTAAACCCCTGCCGCCGCAAGCCCCTAACCCCTAAGCTGCACCTAATCCCCTACCCCCTAAGCCGCACCTAAACCCCTGCCGCCCTAAGCCCCTACCCCCTAAGCCGCACCTAACCCCCTACCCCCCTAAGCCACTACCCCGCATCCGCACCTAAACCCCTGCCGCCGCAAGCCCCTAACCCCTAAGCTGCACCTAATCCCCTACCCCTACCCCCTAAGCCGCACCTAAACCCCTGCCGCCCTAAGCCCCTACCTCCTAAGCCCCTACCCTCTAAGCCTCGCCGCTTTCCCTAACACCCAAGGCCCTACCCGTCCCCTAACGTCCCCGTCGATCACTTACATGCCTTCAAGTCATCTGATCGTCCGTCCGGCCAGGCGTCCTCTTCCTCCGGTCCCGGGGGTCTTCTCTCTTCTTTCCGCCTCTTCGTCCGTCCCCGGGGATCTTCTGTCTTCTTTCCGCCAACTTCCAGCTCCGACGTCCTCTTCAACTAACATTAAGATACAATGGACGATCAATCCGCCATTGTATCTCAATGAAATGTGAAGGGCTCTTCTGATTGGTCGCTGACCTCAGACAATCAGAAGAGCCCGTCATTCAGTTCTCATTCAGGTCCGTCTTTTTTCCCATTGACATACATTAGCGGTGTGTCGGCGATTTTATGGCCGGCCACCTGGTTCTATTTGTCGGCCCTAAAATCGCGGACACACCGCTAATGCATGTCTATGGGCAAGTCAGCTCGAATTCTGATTGGTCGCCGTTCAATCCGAAATCGGGCTGACTGCCCATAGAGATGCATTAGCGGTGTGTCCGCGATTTTAGGGCCGACAAATAGAACCAGGTGGTCGGCCATAAAATCGCCGACACACCACTAATGCATTTCAATGGGAAAAAACAAAGGCGGACCTGAATGAGAACTGCGTCTCAGCCTAAATAATAAATTAAATAATAAAAAAAATAATTAAAAAAGAATTAAAAAATAATAAAAAAAAATAATTAAAAATAATAAAAAAATCAATAAAAATAATAATAAAAAAATAAAATATATGCTAATAAGATCAGCCCTTTGCGGACCTGAATGAGAACTGCGTCTCAGCCTAAATAATAAATTAAATAATAAAAAAAATAATTAAAAAAGAATTAAAAAATAATAAAAAAAAATAATTAAAAATAATAAAAAAATCAATAAAAATAATAATAAAAAAATAAAATATATGCTAATAAGATCAGCCCTTTGCGGACCTGAATGAGAACTGCGTCTCAGCCTAAATAATAAATTAAATAATAAAAAAAATAATTAAAAAAGAATAAAAAAAAATAATTAAAAATAATAAAAAAATCAATAAAAATAATAATAAAAAAATAAAATATATGCTAATAAGATCAGCCCTTTGCGGACCTGAATGAGAACTGCGTCTCAGCCTAAATAATAAATTAAATAATAAAAAAAATAATTAAAAAATAATTAAAAAATAATAAAAAAAAATAATTAAAAATAATAAAAAATTCAATAAAAATAATAATAAAAAAATAAAATATATGCTAATAAGATCAGCCCTTTGCGGACCTGAATGAGAACTGCGTCTCAGCCTAAATAATAAATTAAATAATAAAAAAAATAATTAAAAAACAATTAAAAAATAATAAAAAAAAATAATTAAAAATAATAAAAAATTCAATAAAAATAATAATAAAAAAATAAAATATATGCTGATAAGATCAGCCCTTTGCGGACCTGAATGAGAACTGCGTCTCAGCCTAAATAATAAATTAAATAATAAAAAAAATAATTAAAAAAGAATTAAAAAATAATAAAAAAAAATAATTAAAAATAATAAAAAATTCAATAAAAATAATAATAAAAAAATAAAATATATGCTAATAAGATCAGCCCTTTGCGGACCTCAATGAGAACTGCGTCTCAGCCTAAATAATAAATTAAATAATAAAAAAAATCATTAAAAAAGAATTAAAAAATAATAAAAAAAAATAATTAAAAATAATAAAAAATTCAATAAAAATAATAATAAAAAAATAAAATATATGCTAATAAGATCAGCCCTTTGCGGACCTGAATGAGAACTGCGTCTCAGCCTAAATAATAAATTAAATAATAAAAAAAATAATTAAAAAAGAATTAAAAAATAATAAAAAAATTAATTAAAAATAATAAAAAATTCAATAAAAATAATAATAAAAAAATAAAATATATGCTAATAAGATCAGCCCTTTAGCGCACCTGAATGACAACTGCCTCTCAGCCTAAATAATAAATTTAATAATACAAAAATAATTAAAAAATAATTAAAAAATTATAAAAAAATAAATAAAACATAATTAAAAAATAAATAACAAATAATAAATAATAATTTAAAAAAAAAATGCTAATAATAATATTACTGCTAATAATAATGCTATTAATGCTAATAATTATGTTATTAATGCTATTATTAATGCTAATAATCCTATTATTAATTCTATTAATGCTAATAATAATGCTATTAATGCTATTAATAATGTTATTAATGCTATTATTAATGCTAATAATCCTATTATTAATGCTATTTATGCTAATAATAATGATATTAATGCTATTAATAATGTTATTAATGCTATTAATAATGCTAATAATGCTATTATTAATGCTATTAATGCTAATAATAATGCTATTAATGCTATTAATAATGTTATTAATGCTATTAATAATGCTAATAATGCTATTATTAATGCTATTAATGCTAATAATAATCCTATTAATGCTATTAATAATGCTATTCATGCTATTAATAATACTATTAATGCTATTAATGCTAATAATAATGCTATTAATGCTATTAATAATGTTATTAATGCTATTATTAATGCTAATAATGCTATTATTAATTCTATTAATTTTAATAATAATGCTATTAATAATGTTATTAATGCTATTAATAATGCTAATAATCCTATTATTAATGCTATTTATGCTAATAATAATGCTATTAATGCTATTAATAATGTTATTAATGCTATTTATAATGCTAATAATGCTATTATTAATGCTATTAATGCTAATAATAATGCTATTAATGCTATTAATAATGTTATTAATGCTATTATTAATGCTAATAATGCTATTATTAATTCTATTAATGCTAATAATAATGCTATTAATGCTATTAATAATGTTATTAATGCTATTATTAATGCTAATAATGCTATTATTAATGCTATTAATGTCAATATTTATCCTATTAATGGTATTATTAATGCTATTAATGCTAATAATAATGCTATTAATGCTATTAATGCTAATAATAATGCTATTAATGCTATTAATAATGTTATTAATGCTATTATTAATGCTAATAATGCTATTATTAATGCTATTTATGCTAATAATTATGCTATTAATGCTATTAATAATGCTATTAATGCTATTAATAATGCTATTAATCCTATTATTTATGCTATTAATGCTATTAATCCTATTATTTATGCTATTAATGCTATTAATGCTAATATTTATCCTATTAATGGTATTATTAATGCTATTAATGCTAATAATAATTGCTATTAATAATGCTATTAATGCTATTATTAATGCTAATTATGCTATTATTAATTTCTATTAATGCTAATAATAATGCTATTAATGCTATTAATAATGTTATTAATGCTATTATTAATGCTAATAATCCTATTATTAATGCTATTTTATGCTAATTATAATGCTATTAATGCTATTAATAATGCTATTAATGCTATTAATAATGCTATTAATCCTATTATTTATGCTATTAATGCTATTAATGCTAATATTATTATCCTATTAATAGTATTATTAATGCTGTTAATGCTAATTATAAATGCTATTAATGCTATAATAATAATATGCTATTTAATGCTATATATAATAATGTTATAATGCTATATTAATGCTAAATAAAATGCTATTATTAAATTCTAATTTAAATGCATATAATAATGTATTAATGCTATAATGCTATTAATAATGTTATTAATGCTATTAATATAATGCTAATAATCCTATTATATAATGCTATATTATGCTAAAATAATAATGCTATTTATGCTATTAATAATGTTATTATGCTATTATAATGCTAATAATGCTATATTAATGCTATTAATGCTAATAATAATGCTATTAATGCTATTAATAATGTTTAATGCTATTAATATATATAATGCTATTAAATGCTATATGCTAATAATAATCTATTAAATGCTATTAATAATGCTAATTAATGCTATTATAATCTATTAATGCTATTAAATGCTAATAATAATGCTATTAATGCTATTAATAATGCTATTAATGCTATTATAATGCTAATAATGCTATTTAATGCAATAAAATGCTTAATTAATTAAATAATGCTATAATAATGTATTAATTAATGCTATAATGCTATATTAATGCTAATATAATGCTATAATGCTATTAATAATGCTATTAATGCTATTATTATAATGCTATTAATGCTATATTTATGCTATTAATGCTATTAATCTAATATATTATGCTAATTATAATGTATATAATGCTATTAATGCTAATAAATGCATTAATGCTATTAATGCTAATAATAATGCTATTAATTAAATAATGTTATTAATGCTATTATTAATGCTAATAATGCTATTATTAATCCTATTAATGCTAATAATAATGCTATTAATGCTATTAATAATGCTATTAATGCTATTAATAATGTTATTAATGCTATTATTAATACTAATAATGCTATTATTAATGCTATTAATGCTAATAATAATGCTATTAATGCTATTAATAATGCTATTAATTATGCTATTAATGCTATTAATGCTAATATTTATCTTATTAATGCTATTAATGCTAATAATAATTCTATTAATGCTAATAATAATGCTATTAATGCTATTAATGCTATTAATTATGCTATTAATGCTATTAATGCTAATAATAATGCTATTAATTCTATTAATAATGCTATTAATGCTATTAATACTGTTATTAATGCTATTATTAATGCTAATAATGTTATTATTAATGCTATTAATGCTAATAATAATGCTATTAATGCTATTAATAATGTTATTAATGCTATTATTAATGCTAATAATGCTATTATTAATGCTATTAATGCTAATAATAATGCTATCAATGCTATTAATAATGTTATTAATGCTATTATTAATGCTAATAATGCTATTAATAATGCTATTAATGCTAATAATAATGCTATTAATGCTATTAATACTGTTATTAATGCTCATAATACTGCTAATAATGCTATTAATACTGCTATTACTGCTAATAATAATGCTATGGCTTATATTATTGCTATTGATGATGCGATTATTATTTAAAAAACTTTAAAAAAACAATAAACATATTTTAGATACCCGATGCATTTGCATCAGGCTAACAGCTATAACTACTATAATCAAATTAATGCACGCTCTAGAATCCCGATGCATTTGCATCGGGCTCACAGCTAGTATATATATATATATATATATATATATATATATATATGTATGTGTAAATATATATATCTTACAAGATTAGACCTCAGTATGTATCACAAGCATTTCTGGTCCATGCTCTGAATATTTTTTTCCAACGGATGCAATAATGAAGAGGGGGCTTTAAAAGAAGCCAGAAAATATGAACATAATAAGACCAATAGAAGACATATTAATTTTAATATTGATACAGGTTACTTTATAAGCAGTTAGAGAAGGGTTTAGAAACATTCTGTAGTCATAGTGTTTCATCTACAGATGTTTCCCAGAAATAAAATCTGATACCATTGCTACTGAAATCCCAAGTGAGTCATTCCTATAAACTTAAATGGGGAACACATGGGGCTCGATGCGGTATCCTAAACCATTTCACGTTGACAGGTCTCCATTACAGTATTATGTTACTACGGTAGGCTAAATTTGTCACCTTGTTATATCGCAGAAGAGAATTCGGTTACTTGTTGATCAAATACTGTAATTTTTTACTGTATTTTATATAAAGAATTCCCCGATGAATTGTCCACATTTTAGACAATAGGAAGCTAAAGCTAGATAATCTGTCTTTAAGTGATATCCTTTAATAAAGCACTAAGAGAGTCAGGATGGGATACATTTCTAGAGGGATACAAAATTGTGCAATAGGGTCTTATCTCCTTAAAAGAGAGGAGCTGAAAGTTATCAGATCTGCTCACCTGGATTGGTTGTGTACACCCACAACCAGTACCAAAGCTCAAAAACAGCTGCCGCAGGATCCACACCTATACGAGCAACGTGGTACAGATAACTGAGTTCGGACGAAGTGCCTTTGGGTCCACGCTGCTGTCAAGAAAGACCAAGAGTCGGGCTTTCTGGTCCAATGTGTTTTAATTCGACACGTTTCGGAGCTATCTGCACTCCTTCCTAAGGGATAATTATGATTATCCCTGAGGAAGGAGTGAAGATAGCTCGAAATGTGTCAGCTTAAAACACATTGGACCGGAAAGCCCGACTCTTGGTCTTTCTTGACAGCAGCGCAAACCCAAAGGCACTTCGTCCGAACTCAGAATGGGATACATTTGACATTAAGCGGTAAGTATGGGGCATCATTTTTTTGCCCTCTCCCATCCTATCGGTGATTCCTTTGACGAACACTATAGCCAGATTCTACCCAACTTAATATGGCTGATTACAATCTAGACTGCATCTTACAGCAGTGCAAATTTATACACTCTATTAAAGGCTAAAATGGGTTTTACAGGATCTTTTCAAGAGTAGGGAATGTTATAAAATACAGAAATGACCATTATGTGCTCCTTGACTTCCCCTCCACTTCAGTTACACAGCTCTGGTGGTCCCCAGCAGCTCTATAGTATAGTCGGCTCGACTATTACTGCCAAAATTTCGGCTTAATGGTCACTCTTGCAAAGTCAACATGACTGCTAGGGCCAGTGATTGGCTACTGTGGTCAGGTGAACGATGGAAGGGAGATCTTCACTCCATAACCAGATGCATTGATGGGAATGGAAGAAAAATTGTGCTGAACACAGGTGCAAATAATTTTTTTTTAACATTGACCTAAAGACAGTAAATCTCAAAGGTGATCAAAATTCTGAAAAAAAAACAAAATATTCTTAAATAAAAGTACGTATTTTTCAAATGTAAACAGTAGCTATATCATTGAGCTTCTCTCTTTCTTATGGTGGCGTTACACGCAAGGATATCCTGAACGATATCCTTAGTAAAGTCACATGACAGACATTGTACGAACAATACAGAATTATCGTTCGTGCGTTGTCATACACAAGGATATTGGTAACAATATCCATTTTGGCAGCGCAGCAGTTAAATAGGAGATGAAGACCTGAATGACAAATTAACGTGGCAGGAATAGGAGATTTTTGAACGAGATCGTTCATAAAGGTGTCACACTGAACCATGTGGCTTCTTCAAGCTGCGTTAATTGGACGATGAACGATAGATTTGAGGTCAGGATCTCAAATCTAGGATGAACGATTTTTCCATCATATATCATTGGTTTACACGCAAGGACACACAAACAATATTTTTTTAACGATCACAAATCCGTGACGTTTCAAGGATATCGTTCAGGATATCCTTGTGTGTAACACCACCATTAGAATTGCCCTCCCTCCCCAAGTTAAAGGATCCTTAGTAATCATAATAATATTTATTCACTTATTTAGCGCCATTAATTCCATAACACTTTCCATACATTTGCAATACTATCCCATTGGAGCTCAAAATCTAAACATCCTATCACTATGTCTTTAGAGTGTGGGAGGAAACCGGAGAACCCGTAGGAAACCTGGGAAAACAAAGGGGGAATATACAAACTCCTTGCAGATGTTTTCCTTGGGGGAATTGAACCCAGAACCCCATGGCACCCAGAAGTACAATATCTCTTTAAAAAAGGTGAATGCAACAACGTACATATGATCTTAAGAGGTAATCATGATATTGTCCCTTTCTGACATCATGACAGTGTGCAGCGTTACATGATGGAGCTCGACTTCGTAAACATAGTCAATGTCAATAACACACACTTCATTCATTTTCCTCGTCTCTGCCATAAAAGTCATTTCGATGAACATCTGTTGTAGATTTTGAAACACATTTGTTTTAATGCTGTATTTAACAAGCCTCTTTAATCTACATAGACTGATGCAAACCTTTTTATTATGTTATTCTGAAGATATCCTTTCTTTTTTTTGATTTTCAAATAATCATACAAGATGAATACAATATTAGCAAATCCATTAATCAGGGCCAAGTATACATCACAGTGTGAACACAACCAATGCTTCCCGAATCATCCACTCATGATCATGGGGGCGGCAGAAAAACTCAAGGGGTAAAGATTTCTAGATTTGAATTTATTATTTTATCGACCTTCATGGAACCTCTTTCCATACAAGCCTTTCCATAGAATTAAATGTGGGGTTTCAATCTTGACATATCCCTGAGTTTAAGATAAAATATTCCAACTATTATTGTAATTAAAAATAAAATAAAATGAAAGATACAGTACAAACTACAGCAAACTTCATTTTTTCTCAGTCTCTCTTTCTTTCTTCTATAGTAACTAATGCTTGAAAGTGACCTTTCCAAAGGATTTCCTAATAACGAGATAGTTTGGTTAAGCATGTGTGACTGCTTTATGGCAGAAAGGTCAGATGCTTAAGTACTTGGGTTACGTTAAAGCACTTTTTTATTTTACACACTTCGTTGATGCATGATGCTTAAATGGATTCAATATCTCATTATGTAAAGACTCAACAAAAGACATATTTAGATAATGGAGTGATTAAGCCGATGACATGAATGATGACATCATTTCACAGCCGATGGGAGAAAATCTATGTTGGGCCGAAACCATTTCCAGTTTTCATAGTTTTTACCTTAAGTTTTACAGAACTGCCAACATCACATTTATAGATACATTGTATTGCAGAAATATCTTTTCTGATACAACTGTATGAAATGTTATTAATGTCCAGTCCATTCTTCGCTCACCTCACTACTGAAGCCATTCACATTCGTCAATTTGCAGCATTCGCTGGATCGACAGGGGTGAAATCCAATATTTTTAATGGTAATTGCACACTGTCTGCATTTTTTTTTCTTTAAGGTAGCCTGTCCTATAAAAACACTATTACCCTGCAGATATGGGGTTAATTTGTAGGTTAACAGCCTTTAAAAACTGCCCAGCACCTGCACATTAAACCCCACTACCGGCAGGAAAAAACTTTAATTCTGGAGAGTGACAGCTGTCCCTGCACCCCATCGGCTTTCTCTAATGCTGTGTGTCACTCTGGGGTGGCCGGGGTAACCAGAAGTACGATGGAGCTGGGCGTAGGGAGTCAAGGGAGACTATTCTGGCACGGATACTAGGGTCCCTGACTCGCCCTGTACTTGGAGGTACTCTGAAGGTGAGGAGGTCCGAGCCCCCAGCCTAAAACCCTAAAGCACCTAAGAAGCTCTAGGCATAAGACTCCTACCTCCCCCCACAGACCACGGTACCCAGCAATCTCCAATGGGAAAAACCAGCCGCTTCGGATCAACATGTGCATTTCAAGGTCACAGAACAAAAATGAACTGCATCAGTGACATCAGGTGGATGTGAGCTGACCCATTTATGTTCGAGGGGTGGGGAGCATTCAGCCTTGACAACCCCCTCAGCTCACCTGAGCATGAGTCATATCCATCACACACACCTGCAGCAACCTCATCTGAAGAGCCGCACACTGAATAAGGGAAAAAAAAGGCTCAATTCAACAGCAGCAGCACTCATGAGCATAGGCAGTCAATACGTAACACTGTGTGGCTGTAAGTCAGTGTGGGGTGCAGTTACAGCTTCCATACACAGAGTGGTGACTGAATTCTCTCCGGCACCGCCCCTTTGACTGAAACTCGAGCATTGCTGGGAGGATAATAATTTTAATGGTGCAGTGTGAAGGCATTGGACTGTTTTAAATTGTAATTAACCTGCAGATTAGCCCCCATATCTGCAGGATAATAACGTTTTTACACGCGACAGAAATCTGACAGCCTCGGGAATCTGTTTGCCAGGGTTAGTGTGCTTCTTACGATTGACATTTTGGAAGAATTATATGGTTGATCTCATGCAGAAATATTTATGCCTCTTCTGCATGGAGGAAAGGCAAAGGAACTGAACCAATGCAGCTACAGAGCAGCGCACACAAGCTTTATAGCATAGAACCTGCTTACACAACATGCTCCTTGCCTACGTAAATGGCCACTATGAGACTGCAAAGTGGTTGGTTAACTAGGCAATAAGTTGTATACCATAAAATTAAAAACCACCAATAAAGGTAGAACAAACATTGGCACCACTAACATGCAAATGTATACTATACTGAGTTCACCCTCACACAGCAGGATGTATGTGGTGCTACACTTCGGTCAGTCTCAAGTATAACCAAAAATCAGAAGTACAAAAAAAGAAGCGGCACTCACCATCTTTAAAATATATATAAATTTATTAAAAAGTCCTTAAAACATCCAAGGGGAAAGCAGGAAGCACATGGACGACGGCTGTTTCGTGTCAGAGCTACACTTCAACCAGTTCCTCCACCATGTGCTTCCTGCTTTCCTCTTGGATGTTTTAATTAATTGAAAAGTCCTTAAATTATTCAAGCGGAAAGCAGGAAACATATGGAGGAGGAACCTGTTGAAGTGTAGCTCTGACACGAAACAGCCGTCGTCCATGTGCTTCCTGCTTTCTCCTTGGATATTTTAAGGACTTTTAATAAATTTTTGTATATTTTATGGATTGTGAGTGCCACTTCTATTTTTTTTTAACTGCAAAGTTTCCTGTTTCTACAAACACTTTGTAATTTTACCCATTTCTGAACTTCAAACAACCCCTTTAAAACTCCCTGACTTGTCATTTTTTCATTTTTGGAATACAGACAACTCTTTATAGCAGAAGCCAGCAACAAAAATATAGTTTTCTTTGCATTTTACCTCCTACCAGAACTATTAGCGTGATAACACGTATACTTGTATATAATACACCCTGGTCTTCAATTTGAATGGTATAAAATGTAACCTATTTAGTAAAGCAATACACAGGACAAAAAGTAGAGCCTAAAACAGATTTAAAAAAATCTTGTGAACCATACCAAACAAAAGAAAATGTAATAGCAACTATAAATCAGAATGTTGCATTGGTGATTTAATATCTCATAGACAAGAAATGTTCAGACTCGCAGCAGGATACAGAAGCCGATATAAATTGCAATACCTACTGGCAGTGAAGCACTAAATTGACATCTCCTCCACAACGCTCACACAGGGTAGAAATGACTTGTTCATAGAAAATGTCATTTACATCAACCCATCCGTTTGAAAAGCAAATGCATCTTTTTATAGGTGTTAAAACCGACTTTGCCGCTAGTTCTAATGAAAATATTAGGTTGTATTCCAAAGTATAACAATGCAAATGCTATAATTACAGATGGTTAAGTGTGTGTGTAACCTGCTAAATTAAGGAGCAATTACAATTAACACATCTCTCACCGTCTGCACTTCTCCAGATTTTGCCGGGGTTGTCACAAACCATCAGCAATCTGACTATGCCGCCATCATCAGAGTCAAGGCTGCCTTAGGCACTGGCAGGGAGCATACACTTAATAATTAACTGTAGAGCCTTACATATCAATATCCCACAGCCCCAACTCTAGTAAAAGTCATAAAAACACAGGTAATCATAGACTAACATAATAATAAATATAAAAACATAGAAAACAATGTATATCAAACCCTATAATGTGAGAACTCGGTGTGCCAACTTGATTTTTTACTTTTTCTGGACAGGTTAAAAAATCATGGAGACAATATTTTTCATGGAAAACCATAATAAATGGTAATGATTATAAGTGATTCATGTCTGCAGTCCATACTTCTGATATGGAGCCATCAGCTGTGGTCACTGGAAACTGTAAAATGATGATAATTACAGTCAAAATAATCGGTATAAGTTTCTTCAGTTGGAAAGAAAATCACGGAGGCCATCATTTTTTATGGACAAGGCAAAAAAGTGCCGTATTTTTACAGACTGTCCGGGAATTTCTGGACGGGTTGGGAGAATCCATGCTTTTATACTGATCTACCATTAGACTAGGGCTAGATAGAGGATAAAGGGGTAGAGTAATAAGGCTAACTCTTTTGAATAGGGATGAGGAACGTCAGGCCCATAGGCCGCATGTGGCCCTCGATGACCTTTTCTGCAGACCCCGGGCAGATTCCTGGGGACCGCAGTGCTCAGGCTGACTGTCGCGTTTTGCCGAACACATTCCCCTTAA
Source organism: Allobates femoralis (assembly GCA_033576535.1). Taxonomy (NCBI): domain Eukaryota; kingdom Metazoa; phylum Chordata; class Amphibia; order Anura; family Aromobatidae; genus Allobates; species Allobates femoralis. The sequence goes on from JARQOC010000006.1 coordinate 85,299,549, forward strand.
ATCCAGCTTCCCAGTGATACCTATGCCTCAGCCTCAGCCTCCACAGTGATATATATGCCCTGGCCCCAGCCTCCCCAGGGATACCTATGCCCCAGCCTCAGCCTCCCCAGTGATATATATTTCCTGACCTCAGCCTCTTCAGTGATACCTATGCCCCAGCCTCAGCCTCCCCAGTGATACCTATGCCCCAGCCTCAGCCTCCCCAGTGAGGTATATGCTCCCAGCCTCTCCTGTGATGTCTAGTGCTCTAGCAAACCTGGAAAAGCGGTTTAGAAGCAAATGATCAATATCTCCTAACATCACAGCTATGCTAAAGAGAAGCCTCTCCAATCACCACAGTAGCAGTAAGTTGATTGTTTAACCAAAAATAGTTGGTAGTTTTCAAGTTGATAATTTTGTACATCCCTCGAAGGATGGTAGAAATTTCCGAATGGCCTCCAGCAGGAAAAAGTTCCCCACTTTTAAATTACACTGTTAAAGTTGTTTCATGAACAACTGTACATTTTCGGTAATAGATCTTAGAATAAAAATAAGTTCCACAATTGGATGTGTTAAAGGGAACCTGTCAGGTCGATTTATGCTCCAAAGCTATGACTACCTGTCCCTGCAGCTTTCAAGCACATCCCTAACCATCCCTGTGTGCCCTAACAATGCCCTATATTGGCTTTGCAAAATGAGTTTGATACTCACATTTTCCCTTCACTGCAGCATCTTGTTTCTGCTGTCTGGAGACTGACTGGGTGTTCTCCTGGCTGTAATGTCAGTATACTCTTATATTCTGTGATCCCTAGCTGTAATGTCTGTATACTCTTATATTCTGTGATCCCTAGCTGTAATGTCTGTATACTCTTATATTCTGTGGTCCCCGGCTGTAATGTCAGTATACTCTTATATTCTGTGATCCCCGGCTGTAATGTCTGTATACTCTTATATTCTGTGATCTCCAGTTGTAATGTCTGTATACTCTTATATTCTGTGATCCCCAGCTGTAATGTCTGTATACTCTTATATTCTGTAATCCCCAGCTGTAATGTCTGTATACTCTTATATTCTGTGATCCCATTCTGTAATGTCTGTAAATGCTTTTACTTCCTCCCCGGCCCAGGAGCTGGGGTATATGTGACCTGTTCCTGCATGGTTGAACACATACATTAGGCCCCTTTCACATCAGCGGTAAGCGCTGATTGCTGCAGTTGCGGTGAAAAAAACGCAACTGCAGCAATTACCGCATAACGGCTGCACTTGCGGTTCACTTGGGGCAAGCCCCATGCAATGTCTATGGGGCTTGCGGCAGGTGCGGCAAGTGCCGTACAGTTGCGGTATCGGCACTTGCCACAGATGCGGCCGGGAAAAAACTGCGGTCAGCCGCGGTTTTCTCACGGCCGCATCTGCCGAAACCGCACTTGCCGCACCTGCCGCACACTTACCGCAAGCCCCATAGACATTGCATTTGGCTTGCCGCAACTGAACCGCAAGTGCAGCCGTTATGTGGTAATCGCGGCAGTTGTGTTTTTTTCACCGCAACTGCCGCGATCAGCGATTACCGCTGATGTGAAAGGGCAGGACATATTTATAACAATACCTCGGGACATGAACATTGTTTTTTTTAACACATCCAATTTTGGAACTTATTTTTATTCTAACATCTATTAATTAAAATGTACAACTGCTCATGGAGCGACCCCTTTAAATACCGTTATTGTTATAAATAATACATATTGTGCCAAGTGCCCTGTGGATCTCAGAGCTACATATGCCGCACTTCACATACCAATCTCATTTACGATGCAGTCAACACCGCGCCCGGCACAAATACTTATCTGCCATTTTGGCACAATCTCGAACTATAAATACGTGTCTTGTGTCTTTATTGCATTCTCCAATGTTCCATCTGTTTTTAGTCAAGGAGAAATGGATATCTGTTTAAATCCTAATTTTAAAGGTTTAGAAGTCGCATGCTTATTATTCCTGAGGATGTGGTCAGGCATTAATTTACTTTTAATGACCCGTTCAAAGCAATTATATTTTCATTAAGAAATTGTCGATTGATTAAAATGTCAGATACAAGCGTCAGACTGTTTACATCGGGGCACCGCGGTGCTGTCTTACAGTCCTGTAATATACTTTACAGGATCATGAGAGAATTAGGAAATTAGAGACAACGCGCTTACATTTTCTCAGTACAATTAATTACAATGTGGGCCATTTTATTACATAAAGCTGGATGAAGGCTTTAATCGCTTACATATTTAAGGAAATTATTTCATTACTCATCCAAGGCATTGGTTTTCATGTCTGTAGAACCAGTTAAGTAAATTAAACTTTATGGCATATAATTTTTCCAAGGTGAGAAAAGTAGAAAGTAGGCAAAAGATACAAAGATATTTTCATTAATTTTTTTTTTTTTATACTATTTTAAGGTATACACAAACCAGTGCACACAATGAAGATATATGTCCAAGGGACATGATATTTGCAAAGAATTGTAGAGCTGTGTCCAAACTGTGAAACAGGATCCTTCAGTACTAGAGGTACCTGCATTACATTAGATTTTTTTCTTCTTTCACATCCTGAAATATTACCCTTTCGGTCTGTATGTAATTAAATGTAATAGTCATTGTGCATTAAAATGCACATTAGAAGAACAACTGCCAAATGTCTTGAATCTAAAGACGAAGGAGGGGGGGTTCAATCCAGAAATGCAAAATCTGATATTACAAGTCAACAAATAAATTGCTTATGAAAAGCTTCTGTTCTTTTACACTTTCAATGCATAATGTGATCATCAATAGCGACACATCATGGTTGTAAGAATGAAAATTTCCATTATTATTTTCCTAAAATTATCTACCGTAACTAAAAAATAACTAAGAAACTAAACTATTAAAGAAATAACTTACTGTAATAGTCCCTTTACACGCGGCCACAGGAAGGTAGAAACCGGCAGGCATCGGACACAATTGTGCCTGTTGCCTTGAAAAGACCACGATGTGGTGGCGTGTAATTCAGGACTTTCCTTCCTGTGTCTTCCCTGAAGGAAGGAAAGTCCTGAATTACACGCCGCCATGGTCTTTTCAAGGCAACAGGCACAATTGTGTCCGAAGCCTGCCGGTTTCTACCTTCCTGTGGCCGCGTGTAAAGGGACCATAACAGACTAAAATAAATCTAACTCCAAATTGGGAAACAAAAGAATAAAATTCACAACTGGCAAAAATTTTACGTCATCCTTTATCCTACACTATAGTGAATGGTAGATCCGTAGGTAGACTATAATGGAGAGTGGTGTGTGGAACATACCAAACCTTCATTACAAGCAGGCAGTAACACTGGAGAGTGAATGGTAAAGCACAGCCCAATGACATGTTAGGTTAACCACAATCGATCTACAAGCTTGCCATAAAGTTGTCTCAATACATGAACAAAATCGTATTAAAAGTACCGTCACATGTGGCGACGGTGATGGAGATGTCGGCGGCGACTGGCGGGAGTGCGCACGTTTTTGGCGCCCCACCAGCGTCACAGTCCCCCATTTACATGGGGCGACACCTCCAGCGCCGTGCCGGCGATCTGACAGGCGGCATCGCCGCTAGGGTGTCTCAAAACCCCAGCGGCGATGCAGTGCAATAGGAGCCTATGGCTCCCATCGCCTGTCAGGTCGCCGGCGGCCGTTTACATGGGGCGATGTGTGCACATCGCCCCAGCTCGGCTGCCTGGTTTCGACCAGTAAATGGCGTCACCCTCACCCATTCACATTAGGCGATGCAGGGCGATATCGGCGCCGATAGGCCACGCCCCTGCATCGCCTAATAAATCGGCGGTACCGTCGGCTCGTGTGATGGTACCTTAAGAGTTAGCTCAGACACAACAGTAGATAACAAGATGACTTTATAATGTAATATTTGCAGTGCCCGTCCATTATGTGCTCAGAAAAGTCACGGTTCGAACTTCAGACATTCATGAGCAACCATTTAAGGGCCCTTTCACATCAGCGTTTTTTGAAATTTGCGGCAGATGCGGTGAAAAAACCGCATCTGCCGCAATTACCGCATACCGGCTCCACTTGCGGCGCGGTTGCGGTAAACGCCATGCAAAGTATAGGCGTACTTGCGGCAGGTGCGGCAAGTGCGGTTTTGCACTTGCGGCAGGTGCGGCAGCGAAAAAAACCGCGGCTGACCGCGGTTTTTTTCGCTGCCGCACCTGCCGCAAGTGCAAAACCGCACTTGCCGCACCTGCCGCAAGTACGCCTAACTTTGCATGGCGTTTACCGCAACCGCGCCGCAAGTGGAGCCGGTATGCGGTAATTGCGGCAGATGCGGTTTTTTCACCGCATCTGCCGCAAATTTCAAAAAACGCTGATGTGAAAGGGCCCTAAGACATCCTTTTGGCTGCTACACATTGATAAACAGAGCTATTCCATTCACAGTGAAAAATTATATTCTGCATGGTATACAGGCTTTCTGTTTGACCTGAGAGTCTATAGTCAATGTATGGGTAAACAGTAGCATAAGATGAAAGAAAATGTTGAGCGATGATCCTGGGATATTCACCTACAATAGAAAATAGTAAGAATAGGCTCATAGGCTATGATACTCGCTGGACTTGATGAGGGGGCGTGTAAGAATGAAACGCTCCTAATTCATTAAGAGGGGCACGCCTCTCAATACATCAGGAGCATCTGACAAGTGGCCTACGAATCCGGGCTCCTCTCCGCAAATTTTACTATGGTCTTTAACTTGAGTAAGATTTCTGGCATAAGGAGCACCATAGTTCATCATGAACTAGATTAGCTATGGTGTCACAATGTTTGCGCTTTTACAAGTTGTGTCTTCGCTCAACTTTGGCTCAATATTTTTATTGCCCTAATATGGATGTACAGTGGTTTTGTGAGAAAATCCTTCCAAGATATTCCTCCAGTATATACTGCAGGTGCTAGGAAAAAGACTAAGAGATGCCCGATATGTTTTGGCATAAAAAATTACTCAACCATACTAACACTTTATTAGTAACTGTAGGAGTAGTAAAATAGTAAAAAAACAAACGCAATCTTGAACCATCTGATTAGAGACCATGCATGTCTTGGATGTACACGTAGCCTCAAAAGACATAGATTGATGATCAAAAGTTTGTGATTTGATGGTTCAGTAAGATGTAACAAATTTTCCCACAAGTGTGAATTCTACAGTCATCCATGCACCCAAGATAATTGTTGGCCGAAAATAAGCCAGACCGACCTATCTCTCCTAATGCCTTCATACACATTCATGCCAAGTTCTTCCAAGCTTTCTTGTGTTCTGCATTGGAAGAGTGTAAGTGTACGTAAGACATCTGCGTGGAGCTTTTCTCCAAGGAGAACAAAGAATCGAATATTGCAATTCAATGTGCCGAGACTCTTCTCTGTACTCCAAGCAGTGCCTTTATTATCCTCTCCTTATTTATGATTGCAGACTCTTCACATGTACCTCTTTTGGTATCCCTGGGTGTATTTTTTCATTATGAAATGCATATATTTAAAAAAAAAAATTCTAATTATACTTCACCTATTGTATATTTATTAAAAAGCAATTAGAACTTTGCAAACTTTTCACCTTTCACAACTGAAATGTCCCACACTGACCCCCAAAAAGTTGGAATGTATTGTTCTGCGTTCCATGTATTGTAGGCTAGGGAGACTCCCATAGACATTAGATGGTCAATTGATCCTAACGTTGGGTTCAGATGACTTTTCTAAAACGTGTGTGAGGATATTATCTTCTACTATCTCACAAAAACAAGTCCCCTTTAACTGCTGTTATAACAAGGCATATCTTTGCGTTTATAAACCGTCTTTGGTGACTGTTTGGTAATATTTGTATATGTAGTACAACTTACTATCAGTTTTCACAAACATCAAGATCTAATGTTGCGACTAAAGCAAATAACACAATGCTCACCTCTCATAATGCCTCCGCGTGCAGGTGGCTGCACTGGTACTCCCTGGATTTCCACCCAACTCATCGTAAATATGTTTCCATTGCCTCCGAGCCGTAATCTGTACCAATGTAAGAGGCGTATTTATTATTAATGTTCTCTATATGACGGTCTGCAGAGTGCACATTTTACATCAGACAAGAATAACACTGTAAAATTATCTAGGAGAACATTTTATATAGTAGAGCGCTGTATGATCCATAGATTCAAGACTCTTCAAACAAATTATTGGCAGAAGAGTTATTACTCTGCCCTAGTTTCTGCAAGCCTCGGAGGGGTTTATTACACTTGACTACATCTTCACTCTCATATGTTTTCAAGACAAAGAACCTGATTTACACTTATTCCAGAACAGCAACAGGAAAAATAAATTTAGCATTTCAACAGCAGTTGTGAAATGTCAAAGGTAAATATCAGTCTTTAACCTCTTCCTGCCTGCAAAACACTCATCCACTTCACGTGCTTGTTGCCTCAATATGAAATTAACGAGTGAATACAATGCTCTATTGATTGCAATGTTAATTTGGATGTTTCTGTTTCGTTCACTCTCTTTGTGGTTCAGATGCTTTGGACTAAACAGAAAACAATGTACTGTAATTAGTGGATGTCATCACTCTCCAGGCCACTTTATGGTTCACATTGTCTGTATAAGTAGGAGAAAATTTATACTTTTGAAAAAAAAATGTATGTATAGTACCTATCATTGGCATTATGTCATCAACCAAACCAAACCTGTGACCTCTGAATATCAGAAATGATTTAAACAAATATTCCATTAAACCCTCCTTAGTCCCTATCGTAAAATGCTTAAGAACATTGGATATGTACATAAATATGTACAGTGAATCGGGCTCAATTTAAGCAAATCTCAGCATTTTTAATGTGCACAAAATTTAGGCTAAAGCTTCCCAGTAAATTATTGAATGCAGAATGTCATCAGACTGGACATGCACACGACGATACGGTCTAAAATCACGGTTGCATATATGAAATGCAATTATAAAAGTTGCAATTTTTTACCAATCCACAGGAGATATGACCCCGGTTAATCATGAGGATTGGTGTACAAGGCAATCAGGCGACTTGTTCTATTTAAAGCCTATGGGACTGATGGAGCTAGCCGAGTACAGCCCTAGCTATCTCAGTCAGCTCCAAATACTTTAAATGGAAACATGGCGGTGCATATGTTTGATTGGTTCAAAAGATTGATGGGACTCCAAGTGATTAGCAAATTATTACCAATCCTTTAAATATAAACCCCTCCATACAAAATGACTTTTGCCTCAACTATGGTTCAGCCGAAAGTGATCTCTTGACTTTTCCATACAATTTCTCTTGACTCCTCCATATACAGGAACATTCAGCTTATTCTCTATCTGACAGCTAATACCCGACTGCTCTGGTGGCTGCTTATGTCACTGACAAGAAAAGGGTTGGACATACCGGACCCTTATCATCCTGACATCTGTCGTGGAAGAACTGGAAAGCTTCCATACACATTACACTGTCGGCTGAGCCAGCTGAGATATAGGCAAATTCAGCCTACATTAGTCTAATGCAGTGTTTCCCAACTCCAGTCCTTAGCAGCCACCAACCGCACATGGATTTTTTTAGTATTACACAGGTGATAACCTCATCACCTGCACAGGTGATGATCAAAGCACCTGTGCAATGCTAAAGAAATCTTGAAAACATGACCTGTTGATGGCTCGAGGACTGAAATTGAGGAACACTGGTCTAATGTGTACGGGGTTCTTATCTCTACAGCAAAAAAAATCTAGTGATTGGTCCTAATTTGAAAGAAATCAGATCCAACTTATGTGATTGCAATTCCATTTTCCAATAGTTTGCACCAATTTTCGTGACAGAAATGAAAAAATGATGACACAACCCTCCCCTATCCTAAGTTGGAAGATGTAAAGATGGAATGTAGTACTGCTGTCATAGAGATAAGGAACTCAAGTCGTCATCCTATGGATGGCGCTCACTTCACGAGTTCCTATTTTGTAGCAACATACCCTACTATAAAGCCAAATTCCTCTGCTCCGTAGAATGTCCCAACTCGTGTCCCATTTCATGATTTATTGCATATACTATGTAAATATTAAGAATAAGACTACATTTCTTGATGTTTTTACTATTCTATACATTAAAAAAGCAAGTATAGATTTCCATGAAAAATTAGAACTTTCATAACTGTAAGGGTCCAATAGAGTTTTTTACCAGGCTATTTGTGCTCCCAGAGGTCTGTGATCCAAAGCTTCTTATAATTTCATAAAGAGTTTTTTTATTATTTCATAAGAATAGCACATACAACGCGTTTCGACAGTAAAATATGTCTTCCTCAGGTATATTGAACAATATACCTGAGGAAGACATATTTTACTGTCGAAACGCGTTGTATGTGCTATTCTTATGAAATAATAAAAAAACTCTTTATGAAATTATAAGAAGCTTTGGATCACAGACCTCTGGGAGCGCAAATAGCCTGGTAAAAAACTCTATTGGATCCATATTCCTATAGTAACTCGGTCTGAGCTACTTACTAGCTACCAGGGATTTGCAGCATACCGACTACTGAGGAAATCTATTCCTGGATACCTAATGGTCCCTAGTGACCGATACGCAAGTGAACAAGACCTAAAAAAGGTGAGTGCCATCCACATCCACCTACGATCTGATTATACATTTACATTTAGATCGGTGCGCTTTCTTCCTTTCCTTTCCTTCTACCAATAACTGTAAGGGTGAGACTGCACACACTGAGTATTTTGTGTAAATCTGCATCTGTTTGCAGAAAAACGTGAGTTTTTTTAAATACATTTTCATGCATTTTGGGGTGGAAAAACACTACAAAAACGCAAGAATTGGCATGCTGCAGATTGATTTCTGCACCAAATCTGCAAGGGAAAAACAAGCAACATGTGCACAAACTTCAGGATTTTCATTGACTTTGCTGGCATAAGGATTGGCTTGCAGTTTTGTGACAAACTGCACTCAAAAACATGGTAAAAACGCAATGTGTGCACAGGGCCTATCCTACAAAGTTGCCCAAGTATTGTAGTCTCTTTTTCATTGATTATTACCAAAATAACATACTGACTAAATAAAGTGAATATGTAGGGACTTCTTTTATTTTACAGTGTATGTCTTAGGCCCATTTCACACTAGCTGGTTTTACAAATTGCGGCACATTCACCGCATCTGCTGCATAACGGCCGCACTTGTGACACACTTGCAGCAAGCCCCATGCATTTTCTATGGGGCTTGTGGCAGATGCGGTATAACCTCGGTTCCGGCAGTTGCGACTGCAATAAAAACAGCTGCTGACCGCGTTTTTTTTCGCGGCCGCAACTGCCGAAACCGCAGTTGTACCGCACCTGCCACAAGCCCCATAGACAATGCATGGGGCCAAGTGCGGCCGTTGGGGTAAATCTGCCGCATCTGCTGCAATTTGTAAAAGACGCCAGTGTGAAAGGGGCTTTAGTCCAGATGAGAGAACAGATTGAATATATTCTATTTTACGGGAAGGATTATGAAGTTTTCTTTGCAGATCTTACATAGTGTGGCATAACACATTACATCATGTCCTAGAGCTGTCTACTTCACCAACCTCACATTTTAGGTTTACATGTATGTGACGTTAAGAGGGAAACGATAGCTATGATTACAGTATCCCACAATTAAACAGGAATAAGTTCCATTTAATCAAAGCATCTTCTGGAAACAATTAGCATGGCTTCTTTCATTTTTCTAGTGTAGTTGTCATCCGTGAGTTTGTTATAGCTGAATGGTTTACATTGGGGAACGAAAAAAAAAAAAAAAAAGGGAGGTTCTTAATCTTTTCTGCCTTATCTAATGTTTTCTTGGTTCAAAGAACATAATGTTCAGTCCGTGACCATCAAAATGTATTTGTGAGCTAAATATAGAGCCCTCATGTCAGATAGCATTAGTTAATAAAAACGAGCGCGGAGAATTTTCGGAATAACTGATAACTTCCTGTTTATCTGCTCGTGGCATTTTACCCATTAAGCTATTTTACACCACAATTAAAGCTGATAAGTGCAAAACCCAATTTCTTAATGGGCGCTGCTGATTATGTTTTAAAGCTTTTAAATGCATTCCACATTATTAGACATGAGCAGATGTCAGGTATTTTGCCAAGTGAAGTTTTCTTTTTATACAGTCTTGGCGGCTTATACAATAATAAGCTCTTTCTTAACATGGGAAAAAATTACAGACCCAACTAATTTCCTTGACGGGGAAGAGTTACATGTGTTTTCCACTTGTACATTTTTTTACGACAAGTTTACAATACTTCTAAAGCTGGAATTAATCAGGCGTCTCTCCAAGGCTATTTCAATAAACCCCCTGTGTGAATTGCTATTCTGAAATATTGTTTATTTTAGATTTTATTCCAAATTTGTTAAGCAGAGAAAAAGTTACATTTCACAATTCATTCCGCTAGCGCAATCATCGCGAGCTGATACATTGTTTTTACTGGTATTCTCTGGCAAAAGATCCAACGCAACAGGAAAACCTATTTGCGCAATATAAATTTTTGTAAATGGAGAATAGAAAAGTAAAGGTCTGATTGTATTCAGAATTGAGTACTTGTTAGTGAATGTTAGAAATTGGAGGGCTTTCCTTTTAATTTTGGTTGTTTTAGTTTAATAACTTCTTTTGGTACATGTTCGAATATTTCCTCTCTATGTCAGAGCAGGGCAAAGCCTGGTTGTCAGGTCCAAATGGCAACTAGGGACTCAGCTCTGGTGACCAGGTTCATCTCACTGTCCTTATACATATCGTGGCCTCTGTTACTTGATATTCACAAAGGTAACTGCATAGAGCAACAAACATGCTGCTCATGGTACCATGTTTCTTGCTAGCCAAGGCCCATTTATAACGCATGTGAGATGTGAGTACATGGTGGTAATAAAGACTTTTTTGCTCTGACTGCTACAAGAAGAAAGAAAAAGGAGAGTTGAGGACTTTCCTTCTGCTGTGACTACTAACAGAAGGGCGGGTCTACTGTGACTACTGGGGAAATGAAAAGGAAGCCCTGCGATAACTAGTAGGAAAGTAGAGAGGAGTTCCTGTTTTGCCTTTTGGTGACGTAGGGGGCTTTATGTGACTACTTATGAAATGCAGAGGGAACCTTGCTGTAACTAGTTGGGAAGTGGGGAATGAACCATTCCGCATTTCCTGGGAAAGTGAACGAACTCATAGGAGGAAGAGACAGGCCTTCTATGAAGGGAGAATGGAGACAAAAGGAGGTGAAGGAAACTGCAAGGACTACAAATATGTGTAGCTCAGAGTTATACATTAAAGCGGTTATTAATCTGAGTGCTTGCCCCTGTTAAAATAAAAGCACTTTTAGTCACCACCGGTGACCTTCCAGTGGTGTCAGCACTCGGTCTTCCTGGACTCGTGGGGTTGATGCATAACGCGAGCCCTGCGTTCAATCAGTGCTGGTGACCCTCTCCCTGCCTTCAGACGAATTGAACCTCAAGAGGAAGTCAGAGATGTTGCTGCTGCTCACTCATTATTGATGTTTAATTCGTCCGAAGGGGCAGAGAGTAATGCCATTACTGACGGGGTATAGTACTCACGTGATGCATCAACTTCACATGAGAACAGGGAGAGCAAGCGTCGACTGTGATGGAATGGTGCTTTTATTTTAAGGGAGTGTGAGGTAATGCTCGTTGAGGGTATTAGGGGGACACGCTTTTGGCAGTGGAAGTAAAGCTCATAGCAACATTCTCACGTTTAAATTAGTCCAGCTGGTTTATTAAGACCTCATAAACCGCTAAAGCATAGTTCATAAACATCAACAGAACTTATTATAAACCACCGGTCTGTTCCAAGGGTGGGTGTGCCAACATGGCATATCACCTTTAGTCCATTATAATGTCCACTGACCTCTTAGTCAATTGTTTGAGAAGCTGCCTCTCTGGGATACACAGACACCTATCTGATCCAGACTCTCAGTGGACTGTCGCCTCCAGAACTCAGAAAGCCATCCCAGGTTCTCTAGCCTCAGTCCCTGGTCCGCTTGCCTACCAGGGTCGCACCTGCTCCTAAGCACTGAGAGACACAGTCTTCAGACCATGTGCCTCAAGGAAAACGGTGTCTACAGCCACTTACAAACACACACAAAAGAGCTTGCTTGCATCAAAGAGACCATGTGACCAGGAGGGAGTCACCTTATATCAGATGTGATAGACCCATGGGGAGATATGTGGCCAGCTAAGACCAACTCCAGGCAGATATTTTGGCAATGTAGCAAGCTGCTGCATCACAGAAGGCAAACACTGAGATTGAGAAGTAGTTATCCAAGTAGTGGAAAACCACTTTAAAGATTTTGGGGCATAATAGTATATCTATATTAGTGTCCACAAGCATGAGGGCTCAAGTGTTACTATTAACTTACAAGGAAGATTTATTCTGGTTTTTAGGGACGTGACAAAAGGTAGCAAATGTCAAGTAACATGTAAGACAGGGCGTGATCATCCCTACTGTTCAGGATTTCTTATGGAAGCCAATAAGTGAGTCGCTGTTGAAACTCCTTAGTTTTGCTTTATCATTATAGGTTGCCATATATTTGACTTTTTTATTGTTGGATTGTTAATTATTTACAGTTGTGATGTATTTTCTTTTAAATTGAAAGCTCATCATTGAGATCTCTTTATTTCATAGAAAAGTCGTTTTCAAATATGGACATACACTTTATTGTGTAGCTTTGGGAAATTGGAAACCTATATACAGGACTATGAGAGAGATGCCTAAAACAATGAAATATTCAGAACACTTACCGTTTCATATCCTCCAAGTTTTTGAGCAGCTTGAAACATAGTCCAAAGGTTAACTGTTAGAAGGACAATAGGTATTTAGATAAGCATTGCATTAACCAGAGCACTTCAAACAAATACATATTAAAAGATAACAGTAAAATTCATGCAACTACCGTAATCAAAAACAGAGAAGTAGATATAGTTTACAATTACAGAGAAAAGATCTGCATTTCCCGCATTCTAAGCAGATGTATAATAGTATGAAATATTAATGAAAACAACACAAGGAAAGACTTAAGAGAATACTGTTACGCAGGTCATGTTATACAGGGGCTATGGCTTCATAACGGATAGGAAAAAGTAGTTACAGATGAAAAAAAAATATTATTTTCTCAAAATACACCTAAACAATAAAAAAAAAATAACACCAACAAAAATTGATACCAGTAGAAATCGCACATCCTGTCCTCAACAAACAAAACAAGTCCGATTTACTAATAGCAGATTAGACCCGGAGTAAGTGTGACTTTCACAACATCACTTTTCATTACAAATCTATGTATGAAAAACTGCAAAGCTTTATATTTTTAATATAACATTTTATGCCCCCTGGAAAGCTACACGTCTTGCTGCTTTTGTGCACTTCAGTTGAAAGATTTGTACTAAATTGTATACTGAAAAGTGCCATATTATATTCACAGCAAGTACTGTGGACTTTAACAATAGTTTTTGCAAAGTATTCTGCTCCTCAACAGGCAATTTAAAAGGGATTTTCCTACTTCTTAAAATATACTTTTGGAATTTACAAGGCCTTCAAATAAACTTTAGTCCATCATAAGCTTCTATCAACAGTTATGACACATAGGCCCCGATTTATTGGGACTGGTGTTTTGTCATGGACCGGAGTAACATTTCAGGGGTAAGGAATGCCGGTTTTATTCATGAACTTGATGGAAAAGCATAGCCATGCCTCGGTCCCTTCCTTTTTGGCGGATGTTGATGAAATTGGGGTAAAAATGACAAAGGTAGCAACGTGTTTTGCACAAATTCATGTTGTGCAAAAAATTTTGCAACTTTTCAAAAGGGTTGTATGCCAGTTTGGGGTTTTTCCTCATAACAGTAAACTGCAACCCGCTGTTATAAAGAGAGATGAGCAAATCTGTCAAGGTTCAGTCTGGATCACCAGACTTCCTAGTGTTGAGCAAACGTGTTTGGGTTCAGGATTTGGGTACTTTACGTTTGCAAAGCACAGGAGCATTGCTGTGGTCGGGTACAGTTGGTGCCCAGTGTGACCCGCATGCCGTGTTTCATCAGCTTGCACAGGAGTTAGAAGCACAGTTTTTGGGTGTAGCGCGTGTCCAAAATTAAAACCCTGCTCTCCCTCCCCTGGAAGTGTTTTAATTATGGCTGACTGTATGTGGGCATAGAGCTGAACTGCCAATCAGTGACTTCCACTGAGATTTGGGTACCATTTGAGGTCGCGAACAGTGCGCCAAAAGGTTTAGCAGCACCGCCCAAATCCGAACTTCGAGAGGTTTTCTCATCTTTAGCACTTTGGATCACAGCTGCCAGTGAATGGCCGTCACAGTTAAAGTATGAAATAAGAACAAATTCAATTTTCTAAGGAACAGCGGTGCAGAACGTGAAAGGTGAATATATTATGGGGCATTTTTATCACTTAAAATTAATTTGAAATTAATTGAATTAATTTATAAAACCTCATTAAAACCTCATTCAGTTAAATTTGCTCGAATAGGTTATATGCGTTTTTTAAGAATACAACACAAGCCTACTTTTGTACCGATTGTACACTTCTGCCGAAAAAAAAAAGAGATGTGCATACTTCTGATCTGCAGATCAAACTTGCCCATTCATGTAACTAGATCTATAAAAAATGATCAGCACATGGAATTTCTTTGTCCATGTGGATTGGTTAAGTTGCTAGCGACATCTGGTGAGAAATTCACATCAATAGGATTTTTTAAAATACATTTACTTTGAAAATTTGGTGATGTGTTCAATACATATGTCACCAGCTGTGTATAAATAAATATTATGTATGTACATATGCTCGAATCTTGGTGATAGGAACTACAACTGTAGGCAAGGTTGTGTCTTAACAAGGCTTGTACTACTTTTTTATTGACTGGCTGTCCTTATAGGCCAGCAAGATCTGATTGTGGGCCTTGATACACCTGATACCCCCATCTGCCAACGTCCAGTAGTTCTCTGTCAAAACTAAAGTGGTCATGACCACCAATCAAAACGCAGTACCCAGCCACAGCCACTCTAGAAATGACGGAGCTGACGTGAGAACTTCCGGTTGCCGCCATTGACGGGTTTTGCAATGCCACTGATCACATATTGATGGTTTAACTTAGGGCGTGAATAAAAAAGTGGCCAACCCCTTATACTGATTGATGTATCACCAAATTTGTGACAGAACTAGTCATGTAAATGAAACTATAAAGACGGACATTTGTGTAACCAGGACTCAAGCTTTTGAGGCCACAGACCTCATACATACACATGAAGATGTATAATGGCAACATTTCTTGATTGCAAACAGATTTAGCCAGCATTATTCATGAGATAATTCTTTATGAATTCAACAACGGACAAAGAAAAATTACAATTTCTCTCCAATAAATTCTCGTGTCATTTGTTTTAGTCCTAATACAATATTTCAGAACAAGGCATTACTAAAGCACCAGAAACAGTTACAGTAATCCCGTTACAATCACCGGCCCTTATCCACTTTCTAAATGCTCACTGTTGGCCTTGCTTGCTCGATTCTTGATAAAACCCATCAAATTAAAAGCAGCTTCATCGCACGGGACTTAAGCCGTATTTATGTAATTCTCTCTTGTTTACGGAGAGTTCAAGAAAATTAAAATTAGACGACGCGCCCTTCAACACAAAACAATTTGGAGAGCCTGGCTGAACCGTCCAATGTTTCTCAAATCCATTAACAGATTTGCTTAGGTCCTGATTTAATCTAAATCAATGCATAATGTAACAGAGCTGTTCAGAGAACATTCACTGCTCTCCAATTGCACACAGGCCGTGTGGAGACAAACATTGTAATCATCTGCACTTATTCAAGTTTATCATGGCTGCCAGAGCTCGGCAGCAATCAGTGCCAATTAGGTATGTAAATTGTTATGTAAAACATGTAAAAGGTAACAATCCTCATAAAAGTAACACTTTTTTTAATGACTTAAGAAGAAATCTCCAAGTACACATAGCAAATTTTGGGAAAGGGCAATAGTTATCAGAGTTGGAGAAATATAGTACTGCTGAGTTTATCATTAGAACTGTAGGCAATTTTCTCGCAGTAATATTAACCACTATAGACCAGTTACTATTACGTGATCTGTGCTGTGCACCACACTTAGAATACGGTGTACAATTCTAGTCTCCGGTGTACAAGAAACACATAGCTGAACTAGAGCGGGTCCAGAGAAGAGCGATTATTAGAGGACTGATGGGTATGCAATACCAAGACAGGTTATTAAAATTGGTTTTATTAAGTGTAGAAAAACGAAGGCTTAGGGGTGATCTTATAATAATGTATAAATCTATGAGGGGACAGTACAGAGAACTTTTTAATGATCTCTTTACTCTTAGGTCTGAGACTGGGACAAGGGGGCATCCGCTACGTCTGGAGGAAAGAAGGTTTAATCATAATCACAGACGCGGATTCTTCACTGTAAGAGCAGTGAGACTATGGAACTCTCTGCCACATGATGTTGTAATGAGTGACTCACTACTAACATTTAAGAAGGGCCTGGATGCCTTTTTTAAAAACTATAATATTACTAGTTATATATACTAGATACTTTCATAGGGCAATGATCCAGGGAACTAGTCTGATTGCCGTATATAGAGTCAGGAAGGTTTTTTTTTCCCAAATGTGGAGCTTAGTGTTTGCCCCTTGGTTTTTTTTGTCTTCCTCTGGATCAATATGTTAGACTATGGGTTGAACCCGATGGACTTAAGTCATTCTGTAAGGCTGGCTTCACATCACGTTTTTTGGCATCCTGTTCGGTCTGTTTTGAAAAGGACAGAACAGGATCCATTTTTGCCTCTCATGTATCCCTATGGTGCTGGATTGGTCATAACTGGCCATCTGATTCTGCCAATTCAGTCCCAGATTTGTTTCTGTCCTGTTTTTTCCGGGCCCCAAAATTGGAGTCTGAACCGTTTTTGGGCTCTGGTGAAAAAAACGGACCAAACTGGACAGAAACTAATCCGGGGCTATCCGGCGCACATAACTTGGAAGTCTATGGGTGCCGGATCTGGTTCAAAACAGGATTGTTTCCCGGATCTGGTTTTAGTGTACTGAGCATGTCCAGTACACAAAACTGCTCTGTTCCTGTGTGAGATGTGTGTAATTTCACTTTAGCAGTGTATCTACATAAATTGCTAAAGCAAAATTAAATAAAGCAATGGTTAAAAATAGAAAACAAAATACTCACCTCTCCGCCGTGTGTCCCGTGATGCGAGGCGTCCACGTCCGGTCGCTGCAAGGACTTGAATCAGCTGACCGGCAACAACCAACCAGCTGATGTGTCACATGACAGCATCAGCTGAGCGGTTTAAATTGCCCGCCGAAACCTATCGGCAGCCGGGCGATTTAAACCACTCACCTGATGCTGTTATGTGACACATCAGCTGATTGGTTGCTGCTGGTCAGCTGATTCAGGTCCTTGCAGTGATCGGACGTGGATGCCTCCCATCCAGGGGGACCCTGGGCGGAGAGGTCATAATTTTTTTTAAACTAACCTAAAACTAGGAACCTTAAAACTAGGAAACTTCTTTGACTTTTCAATTACCATCCTTAAGCCCTCCGCCACCCACGTTAGTCGTCAACCCAACAATGGTTTGACAATTTTCTCACCTGACTCTCCCATACACAGGAGCTCTTGCTCTGCCAGGTGCTAAAGTGTTCTTTATGACAGAAGTCACTGCTAGACATCAACAGTGATTTATCTGTTAAAAAACAAAAGGAACTGCAGTCTGAAATCAGACATGCTGGATCCTTATCTCCCCAACAATCAACAGTCAGGGGCACACATACATAGTAGACTGTGGGCCCAAATCAGTCAATACCCTTTGTGTATGGGGAGCTTCAGGCTAATTCAAGGCACACACCTACCACAATTATATAGAAATGAAAAAGAAACAACTTGGTTTTTAAATACTGTATATATATATTTCACGTTTTACTTTTTTAGTTTGTTATTTGTGTATTCCGGAATAACCACAGATCCACATGATGTTATGTACGATAATAACTAAAACAGATGGGTCAGGTCTTCTATGCTCCCTTACGTGTCAGCAACATATTGTAAAGAGAGATATGCTGAGCTTGGTTGTATATCGTTTTCTACGATTTGACTTTTTTAGTTTTTATTTTCATGTTAATGCTGTTCACCTGCTGCTAGGACTGAGAGAAAGCCTGTGAGTCCTGCTTTTTGTGCCAACATGTAAGAATTGGCTGCTTCATTGCTGTGGGTGGGTAGAGTAAGCAGGACTCACAGGCTCGCTTTATTAGGTTTGGAAGCATTTTATTTTATTTTAATTGCTTATATTATGTCATTAGTTTCCACAGTTGTAAGTAATCTCCATATCATCATCACTGTACCGTACCCATTGGGGCTCACAATCTAAATTCCCTATCAGTATGTCTTTGACTAGAGAACCCGGAGGAACTCCATGAAAACACGAGTAGAACATGCAAACTCCTCGCAGATGTTGTCCTTGCTGGGACTTGAACCACTGATCACCCATGATGCCCATTTAAACTACATTTATATTAAGATATGGATTACTGAAACATAATGTCATCCACTCCATCCTGTCTTCTTTTCAGATCTACTTTAAGCCAAACGGGAATGAAAGACTCTGCCTTTTTGCTCATTCAATTCTGGCCAACATATCTTATGAGTATTTGATTTTAAAGGGAATTTATCACCATGATAATACAGCCCAATCTGCAGGCACCATGTTATAGAGCAGAGGGAGTCTTGTAGATTGAGATTTAGCTTTCTAGAGAAAAGATACAGAATAGACAATGATTTAAACATGGACGGTAAATCTCAGAACGTTCTGGGATTTTTGGTCCAGCGGGCGGTCCTGTGCTGACAGCTATCTATGTGTGCTTATTTATAAGATAGCTGTCACTCCCAGATAGGACCACCCAGTGGACCA
This sequence comes from Allobates femoralis, assembly GCA_033576535.1. Taxonomy (NCBI): domain Eukaryota; kingdom Metazoa; phylum Chordata; class Amphibia; order Anura; family Aromobatidae; genus Allobates; species Allobates femoralis. Next base: position 85,318,526 of record JARQOC010000006.1, read on the forward strand.
AAAATCCCGAAAGAGCAAAGGCTTACATGATCAAAAAACAAGCTATACTGAATATTTTTTCATAAAACTATATATGAATCTACTCTTGTTCCCTGCTCTATAACATGGTGCCTAAGATTGGACTGCATTTTCATGGTGACGGGTCCCCTTTAGAGTCAATCACAGATGCAGTAAATAATAACGTTGCTGCTATTAGCCATGAAAAATATATGTACCGTAACCTGGAACTCTATGGTTAGAGACCCACAAGGACCTAAAGTATAAAGGAAGCACTTTGTTTAGTAAGTATATTTTAGCTCAGTCTTCTGCTGAGGACTTATGAGTTTGCAGACAATTTTTCAGTTTTGTTGGTGACAGTGATCACGATATCCCAACTTCTGGAGTCTGAGATGCTGGATTAAGACAACTGTTCACACATTGAGTATTTGTGAGGTTTTACTTCAGTATTTGTAGCCAAAACAAGGAGTGGGTGATAAATACAGAAGTGGTGACGTGTTTCTATTAGACTTTTCCTTTGATTGTTCTACTCCTAATTTTGGATTACAAAAAGTGATATGGAAAAACTGACCAAAAACTGATCATGTGAACGTAGCCTTAAAGGGCTGTCTCATCAAGATGTGTCCTTGATGCCTTTGTTAGGACAACCACTTTAAAACAAATAAACTTCACAGATTTATATAGATAATGACGTGTTTCAGACAACAAAGTAACAGAAGTAATGAACCCTTGTAATAACTTGGAACTGATTTGTAATGTTTATATATTCGAGAGCACATACCTCTCATTACAACGAATTGACAATTGCTTTATTTTAATTAATAATTAAACTATGCCTAATTTGTAAATAATATATTAGCCAAGATCATACTCTAAAACTTTGAAGGTTGTACGTTGTGAGTCATACACAACAAGTACGGTACACGGTTTGAGCAGCTCAGTCATTCACCATAATATCGAGGACGTGACTCAGGATTCCAAACTTCATTGTAGGTTGGAAAAGAAGCCAAATTCGTAAGCCAAAAATGTACCGATGTTAGAAAACATAATGAAATATGGGCGATAACAAGTAACATTTACATTAGTGCTTATCCATGCAGACTACGTACAACAGAGACAATATATCATAAATTACTGAAACACAAGTACTCAAGACTTATTGGTAAGAAATGTCTTTACTCCATTTCGTAGAGTCAATAAGAAAGTTTATAAATCTTACAACTCATCGTACCACACAATCATACATAAAAGATGTATCCAAGAACTTACAACATATATAGGTAATAAAATCTTGTACTTACTTTGCTTAAAACCTAAATATGGTATCCTCTCGATGGGTGTTTTCCGCTCTTTCATATATTTATAGAGTTCTACTAGAAATGCCTGCTCCTCGGCTTTGCTCTCCTCAGTCTTATGCTCTTCTCCTGCTGCAGCCACATTTGGTTTATCCTCCGTTGAGATTTTCCTGCAGTTGATGTTGGCAGGCTTGGGTTTTGGCAGCACTGTCTTAATTTCACACTTTACCTAAAAGAGTCGAGCACAGGGCGTAAGCTTTAATGTCATAGTGTTCTATCTAACAGATGAAATGCCTATGTAACAAGCCGCGAAAGGGTCATCATCTCCAAAATCCCATCAATACATGTGAGGAGCGGAGGCTAGTCCTCCTAGTCCAATCCAGCAAGCAAAGCAATATTCAGCTCACCCACAAGGATGTCCAGATAGAAGCTCCAGCATGGATAGACAATTCGGTTCAGGCCAAGCAAAGCTGTATCCAAAATCAAGGATTTCCAGTGAGCATAGAATAGGGAATCCCAGGCGCGTATTGTCAAAAAAGTTTTTTAACAATACACCAGGGATTCCCTCTTCTCTGCTCACTGGAAATCCTTGCCTTTGGATACACCTAGTCATATCCCACTCAAGATACTGTACAACTAATTGCTAAAAATTTCATGTATAGGACAAGCAACCACTATGAGGAGTAAATTATAAAGTAAAAAAGAATTAAAAAAAAATTTAAAAAATGTAAAAATATAAAAATTTTAATCTCCCCTTTTCCCTAGTTAAAAATAAGAAAATGAAAAAATAAGCTATTTGCTATAGCCACATCGTAAAATTATCAAGATATAAAACTAATTTACCCATACAACAAATATCATAAAGAGGAAATAATGATAATAATAATAATGATGGGCTATCAACATATTATAGATACCCCAATTTAGTATAAGAAAAATACATCTGTTTGTCACATAAAAACAAAGCCCTGACGTAGCTCCATGGATGGAAAAATTAAAGTGTTACCGTTCTTTCTAATAATTTTTCACCACTAAAACAATAAAAAAGAAATGCAAATTTGGGATTGCTGTGATTGGGCTTATCTGTAAAACTATAAGTCTTTTTTTTTTTTACCAAAGTATTAATACTGTAAAAGCAAAAGCCATAAATCAATGGCATTAGATCACTGTAGGTTTACATGGCACTATGACAGGGGTGCCATTTAAATTTCTGTCTCAGGCACCGGGAAACCTTAAATTAGTCTTGCAGCCTCTTATTGGTAAATAAAGACCAAAAGGAAACGAGACGAGCCTTTTTTTATACCAGCTGGTGTTTTTTTTCAGAAGTTGGATAACCCCTTTAAGGCGGGTCATGATAGAAAGGTGTTAATCTGTGAAGACTGGGCTGAGTGCCAATACCGATCCCTGTACACCGACAAAATTGCCTACAATGAGCATCAGAAAAGAACAATGGAAGAGTAATAAAAGAAGGCCTGGTTTGATGGAGGTTTTCTTCCATATCATGTGTCGGTCGGATACATGTGCATCGCTTACTTGGGGAAAAGATGGCACCAAGATTCACTATTGAAAGAACACAAACTGCTAGAGGTATTGTATAGGCAACTCTCAGCAATGATTTGGTGGAGCCCTCTGGGTCATGGCCTTCTTGTGAATCTTACATTGGCATTACCAACACAGTTTTACAGAAAAAATACATTTCTTCATGGGGACAGTATTTGTTAATAGCCATGAAGACTTTCATCAGCTTACTGCGTTCCACCACAGGCAAACATAGTTCACGAATGGTTCAAGGAAAATGACCAAGTGTTGATTCCACTTCCAATCTGATTGGGCATGTGAGGAATGTACTGGAAACGCATCTGATCCATGGAGATCCCATTTTGTAATTTATAAAAATGAAGGGTCTAGAATACATGTTATCAATGGAGCAGGGTGGGGAAAGGCAGTGACGTCACCGCAGGAGGCGAGGCAAGCGGCCAGCACTGACGAAAATTATCCCTTGCTCTGCGCCTGCATCCATCATCTCATGCAGGCACGCAGGCGAGGGGACCATGAGTGACAGGAGGGAGGCAGCAGAGGGAGGATAATATATACAGGGGGCGTGAAATTGCCCTGTGGAAGAGAAGTGGCTCCAGCTACTAGATCCCACCTCCTTGGCTCCACATTGTAAGTTTTTACATTCAATTTTCTCAGGGTACAGGGGGGCTTAAGGGTTGGGTGACCCCATGCCTGAATGCAGCAGACATGCTGCATTCAGTGCTGCAATTAGACCAGCATGTATGGGTGGGGGGGTGACAGGTCCTCTTTAAGACAACCCCTTTTCATGCCTTCATTAAAATAAAAAAGCTTATATTCACCTCTCGTGCGCCATTCCAGTGGTGGCGGCGCTCACATTCCCAGAGCTCACGTGCAGTTGGGACTTCATTTGAGCTCTGCAGATCTCATGTCCTGTTACTTACTCAAACATACGAATATGGGGACAGAGAATCTGGAAGTGATTGGGTAAGGGACTCACGGGACATCACAACCTCACGTGAGTCCTGGGAACGCAAGCACCGGCACTGCTAGAACAGCACCAGCACAGTAGGTGAGTATAAGCTTTTTTATTTTTTGGAGCCAAACATGAGAAATGAGAAGGGTCTGTCCTGGTAGTGGACATCTCCTTTAATGTTAAGGCTATTAGATTGCAAATTCAGATAAAATAATCTAGTGATCTGCATCTTTTGTGACCATCACATATCATTGGACAATTTGCCTTTGACATATCAAAATGTATAGAGTAAATATCTCAAGCATTGGGACTAAAAATAATTTTTCCTTTGGGTTTCACTAATAACGTTACGTTCTTTAGCCACCGTGATGCACTGTCTATAGCTGACTGGAAAATTTGTAAATCTTTTTTATGAACTCCTCTTAGCTAATTTATGATCACAGACCACATAAAAGTTGAAGCTGAATGGAAGCAAAGAGTCCGTAAAAGCCAAAAGGTGCATCATTATTAATGAAGCCCAAATCTGAAAATTATTATGCATTTCAGAAAAAAAAAATTGGCCCCAATTGGAACAATCCACCTTTAACCCCTTCCTGACACTGGATGTCCAATGTTGGGACCCGGTCTTTGATGCAGGATCAGGAGCTGAGCCTGGATCTTTCTGGCGTCTACCTCTAATAGCAGTGAATGGAGCAGGGCACTGCTGTTAACCCCTTAAAGGGAATCTGTCATCATGTTTTTACCACCTAAGGCTGGCTTCACACCACGGCACCATCAGGTCCGGGGTGAACCTGACAGCTCCAACCAGATTTTGCCATAATGCAGCCCTATGGGGCCGGATGGAGCTGGATGGCAGCTATCTGCCATCCGGTTTACATCTGTCTGGGTGTATTCAGATTTTTCTCCAGGACACAAAAATGTTGCATGCAGTATTTTTGTGTCCGTGGCGACAAATCTGCCCAAGTTGGATCCTCCCAGATCCAGGGCAATCCGGCGCTCCCTAATATGGGAGTCTATGGTGCTGGATTGCCAAGATCTGGGAGTATCCGGCTGAAGTTTAGCAGTCAGTGTTGCTAAACTTCAGCACCACCGGCTGTCCCCTGCTGTGATTTCAGGACCGCGGCTAGCTCCCCACTAGCTGCTCTCAGATGGCATAAAAAAATCCTGGTGATGGATTCCCTTTAAGTGCCGCTGTCAATCTCTGATAGTGGCATTAAAAGTGGGAGGTCATGTCGCCACATGTGCTCATCACCCCTCCACATGGTACCATTGCAGGGTGCCTATGAGCTACCAGGGCAGCTGGGGGTCTTGAGCAACCATGATGTTGCACCTGTGAACACCAGCCTTTGGCTGAACTTCATAAGATACCATACATTTTACTATACACTGCAATACTGTGCAAGATATAGTGTGCGTGATCAGACAAGCACAGTTGCCAAGAAGGCCTAAATAACGAAAAAAATGTTTTGAAAAACTTAAAACACATAAAATTTCAAATCACTCCTATGTCCACCATTAACAATAAGTAAAAAAAAAAAACACTTGAAGAAAAAGGAAAATGTTAGAAATTTAGCATTATTATAACAGTAGTGATCCGGGCTGTGGAGTCGGTACGTCAAACCACCGACTCTGACTCCTGAATTCATGGCTCATTATTAAGTGATGAATTTATTGTGACCATCGGGCTTTAATCAGTATTATGATACAGTAATCAAGATATTTAGATAGAACGTAAAAATAATTAATAACAATAATATTCAGCACATTCTGCATTGAACTAGTGTACCCAATAGATTATATATTTTAGGAGTCGGAGTCGGTCTATTTTCTACCAACTCCACCAAAATGGGCTCCGACTCTGACTCCATAGCACGTACTGATCTGGACAATCATATTGCCAGGACATTTTTACCATACATTGAACAGTGTAAGAACAAAACTAAATTGCAAAATAGCTTTTTTTTACACAATTTCATTGCACTTGTAATTTTTTTCCTTTTTCCAGGACATTGAATGGTACGTTCAGGGCTCTTGAGTCAGAGTCGATTTAGGGTGGAGTCAGAGTTGGATTCAGAGAAATTGAGGAGTCGGACGTTTGGCTTACTGACTTCTCAGCCGTGGTTGTGGAGTCGGAGTTGATTTTGGGTGGAGTTGGATTGAGGGAAATTGAGGAGTCGGAGTCGGACGTTTTCATGTAAAAAATAGTAATGGCGGTCTGATTAGGAGCGCTCTAAGGCGGCCGTCACACTCATCAATATCGTGAGCGATATTGTTAGCGATCACGTGCACGCGCGATCGCTAACGATATCGCTCACATCGTTGGTGAGCTGTCACACAGACAGACTCACCAGCGATGTGGGCCAGCGAGATCGCTGGTAACTATGGTACACATCGGGTTACTAGGCGCCGCGCGGCGCTTAGTAACCCGACGTTTACCATAGATACCATCTCCCAGCATAGGCTCTGCCGCTGGGAGATCGTTCATCGTGGTGTCACACACCACAATGAAGCAGATTGGACAAGCGATTATCGCTTGATATGAGGTCCGGCTCTCATATCTGCGATGTCACAATCAAGCGATTTTACATTGTAAAATCGCTTGATTGCACGCAGCGATGCACAAACGATATCGCTTAAGCGATCAAAAAGCAGATAGCTTAAACGATATCGTTCGCAATATTGAACCGTGTGACGGCCGCCTAAGGATCAAGCGGACATATAAGATGTTTTAATAAATGGCAAACCTTTTATTCATTTCTTAGCTCCCCTCACAGCTCCACTACGCGTTTCAACTGTATAGAACAGTCTTCATCAGGTGGTGTCAGGACGTTTGGCTTAGTACTTCACAGCCCGGATTATGGAGTCAGAGATCGTGGAGTCGATATGGGGTGGAGTTGGAGTTGGATTCAGGGAAATTGAGGAGTCAGAGTTTGATGTTTGGCTTAGTGGAGTCAGAGTCGTGGAGTCAAAGTCGATTTTGGGTGGAGTTGGAGTTGTATTCAGGGAAATTAAGGAGTCAGAGTCGGGTTTTTGGCTTACCAACTCCACAGCCCTGGTTTTCTTGAAAATTGCAACTCATCCCACAGAATAGAAATCCTCATATTTCTATGTTGATGGAAGAATAAATAAGATGAAGAAAGAGGAGCAGAAAAGAAAGCGAATAAAATGGAAAATCTCCTAGGCAGGAAGGGATGATGTAAGAAGCTTTATCCATTTCTGGATATTATAGTCCCAAGACCTTTGTTTTTAAGGAAATTATTTTAATGGGAATGTGTCAGCAGGTTTTTGCTATTTAAGCGGAGGACAGTATGATGTAGGGGTTAAAAACAAAAGCAACTGTGCTTCTCATCAGAGTCTGTGCAATTGTTTACTTAAACTAAAGGCTTTATCACCCTGTGATTACCATTACAGGACTACAATGTCACGCTCAGGGCAGTCTGACACGCCCCCGGCTGCAGCCAGTTATCATTGCTGGATTCAGGGTTTCTTCATTATGGTGCTGTCAGATGAAGTAGCAAAAACCTGCTGACAGATTCTTTTAACATTTGTATTTTGCCCAATAATGTAGAATAAAAAGTGAGAGGAGCCGCCTTCACTCCCCGCACAGACATCCAGCAATTACCTTAGAGGCTGGTTTGTTTATTTTTTGACTAAAAAAACATTCTGGAAAGTTATTATGTCTCCAAGATTAGGCTAACGCTACATGACATGAATGGAGGAGCACTGGCCTACTTTCAGCTTCATTCTTAAGACAAAATCGGCCCAGTGTCAGACTTAACACTGCATTTTTACAGGAAAGGAAAAAAAAATCCTTTGTGCTAAAAATATCCATCTCCATCGGAGACATCGGAACAATAAACAATCAAGAGGCGCAGAATGAAAGTGAGCTCTTAACACATTACCTTGGCAACAGTTTTGCCATCACAAATATTGGAGGCATCTTTCACTCCGTTAACGGAGTCTCTCCTCTGCGGACATTGCTTCTTTTTGCGGGGTCGGCCTTTCAGGTTTGGGGCTATAAAGAAATGAACATTAATGAATACAGATTATGTACCGGAAATGACTGAAGCTATTAAACGTGGCGGATAAGTCATGCTCAAGTTACAATACGAACACAAATGTGAAATTAAATCACATATTTAGTTGTTATCTATTATCACTAGATCGCTTACACCTGATGAGACTGGGGTACTTACTTTGAAAATCCATATGTATAATCCTGTCATTGAAATTAGCATTTAAAGTGTCATCTCCTCAGTCTATAAACTAAATTTATCTCTGCCAAACTCGTTCCTCAGTGTCCCTCCTCCCTGCTGTTCCTGACATTTTACATTGCTCAGTATAAGCTGCAGCTGTAAGTCAAGTTGGGCGGGAGGAGATTGAATACTGTTGGATTCATAAGCTCTCTGACTCTATTATTATTATATACATTATAATATGTATACAGTGACTACAAAATGAATTTTCAGAGTAAGTACATCTGTCTCATCAAGTCTAAAGATGTATTTAACACTGTAATAAATTGATACAGAGTAAGTACATCTGTCTCATCAAGTCCAAACATGTATTTAACAATTGATTGCATTTGTACAGTTAATTTTGATAACAGATCTGCTTTCAGGTACAAAATACGGTAATACTTTAACAGCCTGTATAGACATAGAAATATAAAATACCCATATGGACAATCTATGGATTGTTTTTGATTTTTTGGTGAATAAGCTGAATAAGTGAATAGACAGAACTGATGCTGCTTCTAGGACAAGAGGACAAAACTTTAAAGGGAATTTGTCACCAGGTTTTTGCAACCTAATCGGAGAGTAGCATAATATAGGACACCAGATCTTGATTCTAGCGATGTGTCACTTACTGGGCTGCTCAGTGTAGTTTTGATAATCTCCAGCTGATCAAACAGTGATTTTATCATTAGCAGTCTATGTGGCCTGCTGCCAAGTAGTCTGACATATTCAGACTGCTAAATCTGCAACTGAGAAAACACTAATTTTATCAAAATGACAGCGAGCAGTTCAGTAAGTGACACATCGCTGGAATCAGGGTCTCTATTTCTACATTATGCTGCTCCCAGATGGGATGGCAAAAACCTAGTGACAGGTTCCCTTTAAGAAACACCTTTTATAATAAATGGCTCCTCTACCCAAGTTTTAAAGGGTAAATGTACGTAAAGCAATTTGATATTGGATAGAATACTAGGGCTTATTTGGCAAATAGTGTAGGGAACTGCTCATTTATTTATATAGTGCCATTAAAGGGAACCAACCACCCCAAATGACCCCCCTGGACTGTTTATATAGGTCCCTACACCCAGCACACCCATTTGCTGCAAGCGTTTTTGCTAAAAAAACTGTTTTATAGAAGTGAAGTAACGCCCACTCGTCCTAATGTTATAAACTTTACAAAGGTAGATCTTCATTTCTATAAAACAGTTTTTTTAGCAAAAACGCTTGCAGCAAATGGGTGTGCTGGGTGTAGGGACCTATATAAACAGTCCAGTAGGGTCATTTGGGGTGGTTGGTTCCCTTTAATTCCTCAGCACTTTACAGATGTGATCATCACTGTCCCCATTGGGCTCACAATCTAAATATCCTATCTATGTATGTCTTTGTAGTGTGAGTGGAAATCAGAGAACCTGGAGGAAAAACACGCACACAGGAGGAGAACATACAAACTCCTTGCAGATGTTTGTCCTTGGTGGGATTTGAACCCAGGACGCAAGACTGTTCAATGCTAACCACTGAGCTACCGTATAGTACTAACCACTGAGCTACCGTATAGTACTAACCACTGAGCCACCGTATAATACTAACCACTGAGCCACCGTATAGTACTAACCACTGAACTACAGTATAGAACTAACCACTGAGCCACCATATTGTACTAACCACTGAGCCACCGTATAATACTAACCACTGAGCCACCGTATAGTACTAACCACTGAACCACAGTATAGTACTAACCACTGAGCCACAGTATAGAACTAACCACTGAGCCACCGTATTGTAATAACCACTGAGCCACCGTATTGTACTAACCACTAAGCCACTGTATAGTACTGACCACTGAGACCTCCATATAGTACTAACCACTGAGCCACTGTATAGTACTAACCACTGAGCCACCGTATAGTACTAACCACTGAGCCACAGTATAGTACTAACCACTGAGACACAGTATAGTACTAACCGCTGAGCCACCGTATTGTACTAACCACTGAGCCACCGTATAGTACTAACCACTGAGTCACCGTATAGTACTAACCACTGAGCCACCGTATTGTACTAACCACTGAGCTACCGTATTGTACTAACCACTGAGCCACTGTATAGTACTGACCACTGAGCCACCGTATAGTATTAACCACTGAGCCACCGTATAGTACTAACCACTGAGTCACCGAATAGTACTAACCACTGAGCCACAGTATAGTACTAACCACTGAGCCACTGTATAGTACTGACCACTGAGCCACCGTATAGTACTAACCACTGAGCCACAGTATAGTACTAACCACTGAGACACAGTATAGTACTAACCGCTGAGCCACCGTATTGTACTAACCGCTGAGCCACCGTATAGTACTAACCACTGAGTCACCGCATAGTACTAACCACTGAGCCACAGTATAGTACTAACCACTGAGCCACTGTATAGTACTATCCACTGAGCCACTGTATAGTACTAACCACTGAGCCACCGTATAGTACTAACCAATGAGCCACAGTGCCGTCCATAAATCTTCACCAGCCAGTCTATTGTGCTCTTACAGGCAACTTTCCTTGTTCACGGGCAGCTTAAGTGTCACAAACTCTTCAGCAGTCAGATCTTGAGAACGCCAGGAAGTTACATAACACAAGGATTTCCCGTACTATTTTGTGGTGATTTAGTAAAATTTTACATTCACAAAAAAGTTCTATAACTTTCCTTAAACCAAAATGAGATTTTACTTGCAAACAATTGTCCTGTTTCACTTTTACATTTAATCTTAGTGACTATGCCTGAATGGGCCTTAAAAGGAAAGCTATTATCAGAAAATGACTAATCAGAAAATAAAGTTTTGTGGTAAATGTAGTTTTATAAATATTTGGCAATAGTTTTTTTTTCATATTACAATTAATATTAAAAATAAAAAAGAAAACTTTCAATCTTCACTTTGGCCACTGGGGCTTTTTCAGATTCTAACTTTCTTTTGTTTCAAGAAACAACATACGTCTACAATGTGCAGAATCCTTTGTATTGAAGCATCTAATGAGCGTGTGAAAGCACGGGGAGCAGGGTCAGATATAACATCTCCTTTTTTGTCTGGTGGATCCTGTGTTATCATTTATGGTTATCCTGCCTCTGATGATAAAAAGCTGCTGAAAACTCTTCTTGAAAGGACAGGAAGTATTAGTCTCAAAAAAGCCCCAGTGACCAGGGTGAAAATTCCAACATAACTACTTGTTTTGGTAATGACTGTGATATAAATTAAAAAAAAGAGTATTTTTTGAATTTACACAACACAAAAATCTGATTTAAATCGATGGCTTCCCTTGGCCAGAAGAATTTTAATTTATTTCTTTGTTTTTGTTGTACTCTTTGAATCGCCATTATTTTTCATGGACTTGGCTGTATATACAAATAAAATGTTATTCCGCGCAAGCTAAAAGCAGATAATGTTGAGTGCTATGTGAAGGGGAAGGCAGAGCAGGTAATAAACCACTCCTGTCTTCTTCCCAAGGTCCCTGCACCGTGTCTGCGCTTACTAGACAGCAGGAGCTTTAACCTCATATATAATAGCACAAACAGAACCAATTGCCATAAAGTTATGATGTTTGGTTGTTATTGGGTTCAAGTTTTAAGGTTTTCCTGTACAGTTAACTGTCTAATATGTACCCTATCGAGTCATCATCATCATCTGCCATGTGATCGTCTGATGTATAACATGGTAGAGATAAATAGGGGACCTGTCAGGCTAAGGTGTTGCTCTATTTATAACAAGCTTTAATACAAAGAAAGACTTTTAAGATGAAAAGCACTTTACTATTTTTAAGAAAACCAAGGAACAGTCTGACACCAGGTTTTTTTGTTCGTAATCTGCCAATCAGCAGAGTGACTCCCCTTCATTGTCTCATTCTGTACTATTTTGGACTAGTTACCATTTACTTTGCATCCGTTATTGTGCAATAAAAATGAACAATTAGAAACATATAAAGACGAATTCCTTGGGAAACGTTCTTAATTGCAGAACCCCTGTGGCCAAATCAGAACAAGGGCTTGGAAAAAGCTTAGACATGTCACGCATGACACAATTGTTACTAGTCCCCAGACAAGCATAACTCAACTTAAACATTTGTATCAAATTCAATAAACTCATTTTGTATCCATGGACAATGAAATGCCTCATCTCAATCTTATAATAATCTTTTATTTTAGTTTTTCCCAAACTTTATGGTCTATGAAAAAATGCAACACAAAGGGTCCCGTCACACTTGGCGACGTTCCAGCAATCCCGACAACGATACGACCTGGTAAGGATCGCTGGAACGTCGCTACGTAGTCGCTGGTGAGATGTCAAACAGTCAGATCTACTCAACGACGCAGCAATAATACTGCGACCCGTATAACGACCTCGGCGGTCGTTGGGACCCTGTCACACAGCAGCTAGTCTGACGACTCAGACCTACGTGGCTGAGTTCTGAGTCGCCAACGAGGTTGTTGTTAAGGTGTCAAACACACAGATGCATGCTGCCTAGCGGGAACTCGACGATCAAAAAATGGTCCAGACCATTCCGACATGATCCGCAATGTCACAGCGGGGGCGCGGTCGCTGCTACATGTCAAACATAGCGAGATCACTGGCGAGGTCACTGTTGCATCACAAAACCTGTAATGTAACAGCGATCTCGCTTTAACTCTCGCTATGTGTGATGGGGGCTTAAGTTTACCAGTCTACTGCTAATTCCAAGCCCAAACTTCCCTAGTCCCCTAGCTGGTCTCTATTATCGAACCATGTCATCTCATCACATGACCACTGCAGGCAATCACAAGCTGCAGTGGTCACTAGAGAAGAGCGAAACTTTCAAGTTCCGGTTAGATGAACTTCCCAATATTGTGCGAATCTGTTTGGAGTTCGAGTGCAAAGCACTGGAGCAAGCATCGCTGGGGCCGGGTACAGTTGCTATTTGGCCCAGTGGGAGCCGTGTGCAGGGTCTGAGCGGCTCACATTGGGCTTAAAAGCACAGTTTTGGGTATAGTGTGTACCCAAAATTAATTAGGTAAAAAAAATAAAGCCAGCCCTCCCAGCCATGGAAGTGTTTTACTTATGGCTGGCTGTATGTGGGCGGAGAGCTGAACTGACAATCAGGGACTTCCATTGAGGTTCGCATCAAATTCGGGGTCACGAACAGTGTGCCAAAATGTTCGGCTGCACCTCCTGAACCTTCAAAGGTTTGCTGATCTCTAGTTTTCAAATAGATCAACACGCCATCACTGAAGCTGCAAGAACAAAGACTGCTTATGGGGGAAGGAAAGCCTTGGCATGGCAGTGGTAGAATAGAAGGGTTTTTTTTTTTGACCATTAGTTTTTGGAATCCATATTAACAGCAAAATCTTGATTAGTTGCTGCTGATCTCCTTACAGATGATGGATTTGCCTGAGTAACATTTCCATGGACAAGTCTGACCTGTGCATATCAAGTCACATGTAGTTTTTCACTTTGATTATGTCGAATGGTTGAGAAACTCTATTCTATAGTCTTCGAGTAGCTGCTTTATTGAGTGTTCTCAAGGCCAGGGGCGGACATATCATTAGTGTATCCTGTGCAGACACAATGGGGTCCAAGAGGTAAGCGCAAATTCCCCCTCCAAAGCAGGGGGAATTGCGCATCATGATAAGATATTGGACTACAAAGGGCCCATATACTATTCTTTGACCAGGGGCCCTGTTCTGTTGCTAAAATAAAAAATTAATAGGAAAACTAGGCAATTTCTATTAACTTATTATTCTAAACCACTAATACATTGGTGAGGATGAAAAGACACTAGGAGGGTTGTGACTATTTGGGCTTGCTCACACCACTGTATTTTCAGTCTGAGTACGATCTGATGTTCTCTATTGTTATCCTGTGGGGCAGTGCACATGTCCGATTGTTCCTCTGTCCGATTTGCCTTTGTAAAGTGGATCACACTCAGCCATGCAAGTCAATGAGTTTGTGGAAAAAATTGGACTGCACTTGGATGACACTTGAGCGCGGACGCTTTTTCATGGACTGACAGAATGGAGAAGATAAAGATATTTTTATCTTCTCCACATCTAAGACAATGGGATCACACTTTGATCACACTCTTGTTCAATTATTTTTATTGACTTTAAAGTTAAGTTGTACAGACATGAATTCGTTGTAGTTGGTTACATTTTAAAATGTTGTCTACATACATTTTTCCAGGTTAAAATATTTTAACAGTATTATTTAATCTATGAAACAATTAACTTTCTTATAGGAAGGTAACTGACAAGAAGGAACCTCCCACTCACCATACCAAACTAACTTAAAAGGAAACTCCAGTGAGAGAAAACTTTTAGTACAGTTCCTGCCCTACTACATGATGAAGCAGAGCCGAACACTGCAGTTCTAGGATCTATAGATCTCTTATAAATCGATAAAATCGTACCTGCTCCTCTGCTCTGGCCCCCACCTCAAGGAACCTGGAATCTTCGAGCATGAGAGCTCCATGCTGCTGGTGAGAAGAGGAGGTGTGTCAGGGGCATGGACCCTGGGAGCTGCAGGACCAGCCTACATTCTAGTGAGGAGTAATGATGATGATCCATTGAAAGTTGGAGGAATCGGAAGATATCATGTTCCTATGGAGATGGGGGAGGGGGTAGACCATGCAGAGCTGTAATGTAATGATTTGCCTCTGCTCTATCCTCACAATAACAGTACACATTATGCATCATCATACAGCAGAGGATCACAGTGTGTATTTGTATCTGCTTGGTGACATGATTGCTATTTCAAGCCTGGACCACCCGTCACATAGAATGGTATATCAGGGACATGTTTGTATGTGTGAGTATGGGGCTGGCGGCTATGCCCCCTCCCCATACAGAAATGTGAGAGGGGCAGGATTGTAGGATGATCATGCAGCTCCCAGCATCCACGCCCCTGACACACCTCCTCTTCTCACCAGCAGCATGAGACTGTCAGACTAATTCTCTGTCCCATGAAGAGGGGGGTCAGAGCTGAGGAGCAGGTATGATTTTATTGATTTATAAGAGATCTATAGATCCTAGAACTGCAGTGTACAGCTCTGCTTCATCATGTAGAAGGGCAGGAACTGTACTAAAACGTTCTCTCACTGGAGTTCCCCTTTAACCTCAAAGTGAACTAGACTGTTTCACTTTGATCACACTCTTATCAGATTCTGATTAAAGTGTGATCAGCATAATTGATGAGAAAACATAAGGTCGTTAGTAATTGAGGTAGTAGTGGGATGGTACAAAACTGATATTTCCACACCGAAAGGTCTCCAGGCCGATCTATTCCCTGGTGTCCAGATAATGGTGATCACTCTGTATCAACTGGAGAATAAAGGGAGATGAAACAAGTTTTTTATCCTTCAAGATGCATTTAATACATTTTTTCCCTAATTAGAGACTTATTAAATGTCAGGCTTCAGTTATATTTAAGGCCGGCTTGCTATACATTAAGACCACTTTGTCTTCATCAAACCATCTTCTAATTGGCGAATGTCAATGAGGATCACGGAATGCCTCTACAGGACTCCGCTCAATATCTTAGTAACAGATTATTTCATGAAAGGCATGTCAAAGGTAGAAAAAAGATCCAAACAAGGAATGTGTCACCTGAATGGCAATTATTAACATTTAATGAGTAATGTTCTTTCTAGTAGTTTGCAAATAAATGCAACTGACAAAGTAACGAGTATTTATCAGACGCAGGAATCCAAACCTGACACTGACTCACTACAGTGACATTTTCATGTATGACTAATCGCTTACTAGAAATACTGTACTTTCTCTAAGATGTTGATTTATTGGCTTATTATTATTAAAGTTTGCTTTTTGTTACTAACTTTTCTTCTTGTAATGTGTATTGGAACAGAATGTATAAAACCTAAAAATGGCCAACGGCTCGATCGGACACTCTCATTGATCAAAGGCTTTGTAAACTATGGAGGGTATCTAATTCTATGGTTTCTAAGAATAAGAAAATTTAAAGAAAGTTAATAAAAAAACACAAAAAACACAACAGGACTGACCAATAAATAACCTGCCCAAGTTAACTGCTGGCTGACATAACTCATTAATGTATTTCCTATATTTGGTCATTTATTTGCAAAAGTTGAATAATAACAGAGGCTGTCACTGAGTAATCACTAAAACAGATAACAGACGGTCAAAGCAGAGAGCCAAGACAATTATATTTCTCACCTCGTACAGCTGCAATCACTCACAAGCTAGGTGACATTTTGTATATACATGAGCCATGCCAGAAAAACAATCTTAAAGCATCACTCCAGCTTTTATTTTACCCCTGGAGAGGAGTCTTTAATCTAAGGTCCCTGCCCCCACTCTCATACTCACCCTCCGGTGTCTTCACCTTTTATCTCCACAGCTCCCATTGGTCTCAGGCAGTTGGTGATCTGTCAGCTGCTCCAGTGTTTCATGGAGTTTGCCGGAGGTCACAACTCAATAAAAGTCTATGAGACCCTCATTCTGGCTCTCATAGAGTTGCAGTGAGAGCTTGAGATGTAACTTCTGACTTACAGGCAGGCAGAAGATGTGGTCAAAAGATGGCGCCGCAGGACCTGAGCTGCGCAGGTAAAAGGTACAATTGTGGGCTAATGAGCATAAGAGTAGTACCAAAGACCGTGAAAAATGCTTGAGTGGTGCTTTAATGCTTCCTAAGACTACTGTATATCACTTACATAGAGTACATAGATATAAGCATTCTGCATTGTTAGCACTGATGAAAAACTCAATACAAAATGTATAAGGCCCACTGTATCTATAAAAATTTATAATGATGGCCATTTAACAGTACTGAGGAACCTCATTAAGTTAGAGTGGGGTCTACAATAGAAAGAAATCAGAAGAGAGTCCATGAGTTGCTTCAATATAATCGCCCTGCGCAGTGCAGACTCTACTCTTTCAATGGTCACCTAAAATGTTTTACTAACAAACAATGTGATAAACAAATAAATAGAAATGATGCTGCTTACTAACAAAAATGCTCCCCAAAGTGGCAGCCACTAGGTGTCTCCCTTCTGTTTAATTTGTTGGTCGCTGCCTGTTGTTAAGTGTAATCCATCCACAGCAGCAGAGACATCGAGACACATTACACGTAGTGAAGGAAGGCTTGTGTCTCTCTGATCCTGCTCTTCTGACTGTTAAACTCCATACAGGCATTACATAGAGGCAGGCTGTTGGGTAAAGACAAGCACAATTCATGCTGGGAAGGCGGTGGACGAATGTTTCAGCACTTATAATGCTGGCCAAATGCTGATGGAGGGAAACGGTCTACTTAAATGTCAAGTTATAGGGTAGCTTGTTGGGGCAGGGTTTGCTTTCCTACAAGTTTTGTGAAAAGGACAGTAGATTTGAAGGGTTGTCCAGTGATGTCTGGCACTTGCCATCATTCTGCTATGAGCAATATCTGGTTTGGGTACACAGAAAGCATTATTGAAGTATATGTAGATGCAAGTTTGGGCCAGTAGGAGACTCGTAATGGCTCATTTTGGACAACGTAGCTCATTTCCCCCAAGACGTATTATAGACTCTCAATTATTTCATGCTCCCGGGTTTGCAGTGAGTTTTGCCATTTATTGGCCAAACCCAACAATATACAAAAACTACTCAAAAAAGGCAGCATCAGAAAAACTTACCATCAATGCCAAAATCAAAAACCAACACTGCACTTACAGGATGCAGTCAGACCCCACTATGTAAAGCAAGCACCAGGTGCAGGCTGATAAAAATCACCTCTACCTACAACAGAATGTGGGAGGCGACCTGCCATACAAATAATGGGCCTGCTTAGGACACCATTCACACTGATACAAATGATACAGAGTGTCTGCAAACTACCCACTGGCTCTGCCACCTGACCAATGGGCCGCCCAGTCTGATGCTTCTGCACCACTAGATGAACGGCGTCCCATGGGGCCCAGCTGCCCCCCCGAAAATGATAAAAAAGTGCAAAAAAGTTTTTTATATGATAAAGAAAAAACTTTATAGATGGGGTATTGGTTCATGCATTGGCCAAGACACTTAAGCTCATGATCCACTTCACGGATCCCCATAGCTCATGAGTCCTAACAAAACCCAACTATGCCTAAAGTTCTCAATTACTGAAGCCCTCCATTATTCCTGTGGGCCATAATCTGCTGACAACACTTGTATCCAGTCCCAACACTTCAACTTTCATCTTAGGTTTCTAATAATGTGTTCAACCACAGCAGTGAGAAGTGAAAGGAATGATTGATCCATTAGTGGCCATCCTCTAGTATCATTATCTATGATATTCCTCCTTTCTGATAACAAACTAATTATGAACAAATTACCAAATGCAATTTACGTCATGGCCAGTACAATACTTACTAATGCAATACATCACATAAGAAATTAAAGTGCGTCCTGAAATGTGACTTGTGTGCTCCAGTTATAGATTATACAGGCCATTACGTTCCATCTCATACAGTATTTACACACATTTAAGCCTTTATTGCTTTTACAGGACCATTCCATTATGCAATTCACCATAAATTTATATCTACCCCTTCCTATAGAAGGAATAATATTTGCTAGAAGGCACAACCTTCATTATTTAGCGATATAACCTATTCACTTAAATATTATTCATTAACAGCACAATAAAAACAAAGCAACAATTAAGAGTATAAATTAGACAAGTGGCTACACAAAACTGAAGAAAGCAATTGGTCCATTAGTGACATTTCCACATTTGCAAGCATGGCCGTCACCTGCATCTGTGCAACAGCAGCCTAATAAGCCCAATTACCTGACAGTAACACAATGGCTACCATGTCTTTACAGGTCACAGATGATTGACAATTCATTGTGATATCATTCTTTACAATGCAAATACGTTAATAAGATGCAAATTGCTTCCATTGTGAAGGAAAACCACAGGCCAAGCTAAGCATGACATACAACAGCATGGGTTGTATGCACGTATTTACCAATTGACCCTATCTGTCAATCCATCCACCCATTCATCCATCCATCGAACCATCCACCCATCTATCCATCCATTCATTCAGCCAGGCATCCATCCATCCATCCATCCGTACGTTCATCCACCCATCCACCCATTCATCCATTTATTCAGCCAGACATCCATCCTTTCGTATGTATGTCCATCCATCCATCTACCCACCCATTCATCCATCCATCCATCCATCCATCCATCCATCCGTACGTCCAAAACCCACCCTCCCTACCCATCCATCCACCCCACCAATCCATCCATCTGTACGTCCATCCATCCACCCACCCATCTATTCATTCATCCATCCACGCATCAATTCAGCAAGGCATCCATCCATTCGTATGTCCATCCATCCACCCCACCAATCCATCCATCTGTATGTCCGACCATCCACCCACCCAGCCTTCTTTCCCTTTAATTACTTGCACTACAGAATGAATTCCATAATACTGAGGGATTACGTTACTAATTAATTAACTAACACTGACAGTAATTTCTGCATAGATATTCTTTTTTTCGATCTGCAGAGAAATGATTATATTTTGTTGTTACTTTTCTTAATTGTAAAAAGACACTATATCCCGTGACGATCCAGGCTAACAATATGCAGAGATTCTTGCAGAGCGCTGAACTTATTGACAAGCCCATCAATAATTGACATAATAATTGACGATGCATACAAGTCATCCTACGGTGATCGGCCAACTTCCAGTCTATCCATCATTTTTATAAGCAGCAGCAAATGCTGACGTATCACAAATTATTCCTTCACTTTTTTTAGGAGCTTTGATAACAGAACCATGTGCACCTCCTTCCTGCAAATCCCAATTCCTCTCCTATGATTTCTCCGGACGAGCTGACACCATCAAATCACATTACATGGTATAGATTAATACAAGTAACCAGCGAAAACCATCCGAGTGCTGAATCAATCACTGACTGCTGAATTACATGATGTAAAGGATTGCTCTATTCTCTTGATACATATTATTCAACTACTGCCCCCCAAACACAAAAAGAAAAATAAAGCAGGAGCTGTCACCGCCGAACCCTCGGCAGATCTATCGTCTCTCCTAATTGTTTTTCACTTTAAATTTGTCACACAGAGAACTGGCAACGCTCTTTGACATGTTACATTTACATTTTAATCAGTCTGCAAATACTGAGCAATTTGGCACTCACAGAAAATCTTGCTTTTGCAAAGACTTTTTTTCTCGTATCCTGTGGAAGAACTAAACATGTCAAGCGGATTTTCACAAGGAGGATGCCATTGTCCAAGCATCTCGCCTCCAAACACTCAGCAACATCATAAAGAACACAAGCAGCCTCCTTAAAGAACTCAAGCAGCCTCCATAAAGAACACAAGCAGCCTCCTTAAAGAACTCAAGCAGCCTCCATAAAGAACACAAGCAGCCTCCTTAAAGAACTCAAGCAGCCTCATTAAAGTTTGCCCACTGCGCGCAGCCCCGAAACTAACAAGACATAAAACATGCAAATTCAGCTTACGACAGAAAAAATGAGATAAAGGTGGCATTACCCATTCCAGTCGACCAGCATCTGTCTCACTTATATCAGATCTCAAGAGCTGTACCCTGCATCTGACTGCCCATTAAATCCCTGGGAGTCTTGACTTGGTGGGGATGTGAGCTTAACACAAAATGAACACTTTGAGTATCTGCTGAGCGCTTACAACTCCCCCTCCCCCTTAGCTACAGTACATTACTCGTATAAACACAGATTACATTAGTGGCTAGGAGTGGAATGACTTTAGCTGGCTGCCGGTTGGGGCTGCACTACACCACCTTTTCAATGTAGGTTATGACATTTTGCCTTAATTGTTCTTTTTTTTCTCTCTGCGTTGCAGGCTGTGCCCTCTCGGCGGCCTCCGCACTTTATATAGTTTTCATCCCAGCTGACATCACAAAAAGCTAAAAACAAACCCATGATGGGAACAGAACCAAAGTGTTAACTGTTTGCTGGCACCTCCAGTACAAGACTTGGCACAAAAAGGGCACTGGGATAAGAAGAGAAGACATGATCACTAGGAGGCGACACAACACACCAGCCTCTGAAGAATCTCCTGCCCCTTCTTAGGGCAATACAGTGATGATCCGAGAAATTAACCAACTATAGAATTAATAAATTAAGATTAAATACATCACGGGATCACTGCCTTATTTGTATTTTGTAATTGATAAATAAAAGAATAGACTATAACGAAATTTATCTGTATTTTCTAATTGATACATTTTGTTATCATCTATTCACCTTGCTTTGAAATATACTTTGTGTTTTAGATCAGGAGGATTTTGCAACCTAAGGCCACGTGCACACGTTCAGTATTTGATGAGTTTTTTACCTCAGGATTTGTAACCAAAACCAGGAGTGGAGCAATCAGAGGGAAAGTCTAATAGAAACACGTCACCACTTCTGTATTTATCACCATCTCCTGGTTTTGGTTACACATCCTGAGGTAAAAAACTCATCAAATATTCAACGTGTGCACGTGGCCTTAATCTTTGACTTATAATACTGTAAAACTATAACTTGGCATACGCCACTCTGGCTTACATGATAAAACAAGATGCTTTTACAAAAATAGATCAGCCGTCTGTGCTATAGCTGAAAAATGGTATCTATTTATATAATCCGCAGTTTGAAATTCGGGCACTGTAGCCGAATCCCACAATGCATTGTGCCACTGCGAGCGTCGTCGCGAGCAGTGTCCGCTGCCCACCCGCCGCCACAACTCTCCTATCAGCCCAGTGGCGTAGCGTGGGGGGGGCCGTCCGCCCCAGCCGACACGTGTGGGGGGGGCCGCAGCAGCCTCCAGGTGACTCACCTCAGCGTCAGGGCTATATTACCTTACCCAGCACAAGAGATTATATGGAGCACCAGGACCTGCGATGATGTCACAGGCATGTGACCCGGGTGGGCGGAGCCATGGAGTATACCCAGCGTGAAGGAGATATACAAGAAGCTGGAGAGAAGATGGGACCAAATAAAGAAAGGAACAAGAGGTGTGTGAAAGAGCCCCCTGTATACTCTGCACAGCCCCCTGTATACTCTGCACAGCCCCCTGTATACTCTGCACAGCCCCCTGTATACTCTGCACAGCCCCCTGTATACTCTGTACAGCCCCCTCTATACTCTGCACAGCCCCTGTATACTCTGCACAGCCCCCTGTATACTCTACACAGCCCCCTCTATACTCTGCACAGCCCCTGTATACTCTGCACAGCCCCCTGTATACTCTGCACAGCCCCCTGTATACTCTGCACAGCCCCCTGTATACTCTGCACAGCCCCTGTATACTCTGCACAGCCCCCTGTATACTCTACACAGCCCCCTCTATACTCTGCACAGCCCCTGTATACTCTGCACAGCCCCCTGTATGCTCTGCACAGCCCCTGCATACTCTGCACAGCCCCCTGCATACTCTGCACAGCCCCCTGTATACTCTGCACACCCCCTGCATACTCTGCACAGCCCCCTGCATACTCTGCACAGCCCCTGCATACTCTGCACAGCCCCCTGCATACTCTGCACAGCCCCCTGCATACTTGCACAGCCCCCTGTATACTCTGCACAGCCCCCTGCATACTCTGCTCCCGCACAGCCGCCTGATACTCTGCTCCGCACAGCCGCCTGCATACTCTGCTCCGCACAGCCGCCTGCATACTCTGCTTCCCCTCAGACCCGCCGTATACTCTGCTACTCGCAGAGCAGTCTCTATAGTCTGTACCCGCAGAGCCGTCTGTATACTCTGCTACCCACTGACCCACCTGTATACACACAATTCATTCACCGCGCTCCCGATGCAATTGCATCGGGCCTTTTTAGTAGTTAACTATAATACCCAGTGTCAGTCATCAAGTTCTGCCGTCACGGTGTACTCCTATCCTCCGATTGACCAGAGGCAGAACAAGTTCAAGCTTGGATGTCAAATGGCGAACCGCTGGTGGCAGAACCGACAACCAAACCAATCCTGTATTCCGCCTCCAACTGACCTCTGTACCCGCAGTGCATACAGGACCTGTGATGATGTCACAGTCATGTGATCAGTGACGTGACATCACTACTGCTCTGTCTGCATTTCAAGTACAGACAGGCTCAGGAAGGTGGGGAGCACACACAGGCGGCACAGGAGATGAGAGGGCACACAGAGGGAGGCACAGACAGGTATAAGGAGGAGAGGGGGCAGACAAAGAGAGGCAAGGTAGGTGTGGGGCACAAACAGGGAAATAGGAGGTGGGTGGACACAGACATTCACAGACAGCACCAGGAGTGGGGGGGTAAACAGGTACAAGGGGAACAGGGAGGCGGGGCATACATAGGGAGCGAGGGAGAACATACAGGTACAGGTGAGGCAGGGGGCCATACAAGGAGGCAGAGGGGACACACAGGCACAGGGAGGCAGAGGGGAACACACAGGCACAGGGAGGAGGAGGGGCACATACAGGTACAGGTGAGGCGGGGGGCCATACACAGGCACAGGAAGTGGAGGGGAACACACAGGCACAGGGAGGCGGAGGGGCACATACAGGTACAGGTGAGGTGGGGAGCCATACAGGCATAGTGAGGTGGTGGGCACAGGGAGGCGGGGGGGCACACACAGTCACAGGTAGGTGAGGGCACACATCATCAAAATAATATCAACAAAATAATTAAAAAGAAAGTATAGAAATAACATAAAAATTAGGTCCTAAGTATCATAAAAAAAGATGAAAAAGTTTTAGAATATTAAAATGAATTTTTTACCTCATGTAGGAAAAAAAATGAAAATGGGCCTGTTCAGAAGCTGGGGTAAATGGCCTTGTCTTGAATTGGTAACTATCAGAATAATCTCATTACAAGCCAGGACCCTCCATACCGGCCTAGCAGACTACTAGAAGCTTTGCACCCCTGGCTCTACACGATGTCATGATAGCCCCTGTCCACAATACATCTCCAGGATCGACACCATCTTGCAGAGCGTTTTCACCCAAAAACTAAAACATTCTTCACATCAGGTTCAATGGTCAAATTATCTGAAAATATTGGCATAGGCTTTTAACAGCCATTTTCCACATTTAATCCTTGGTTTGCCTTTTTGCATTAATTGATGACAAATTATGACTATATTATATACAATAATGTATTATTTACTGTATGTCTAATATATATACCATATAAAGTCGTTCATTTATTTGCATGGGGACAGCAGTTTATGACCTGGGCTCGTTGTGCTGTATCGTGTGGTTTAGCAGTTTGTGGCTTTTGTAGTCCTGGATGTTCAGTTAGCTGTGGCTTCTGTAATAATCTATATCTATAAGTCTGCAGAAGGTCATGTAAACACACAAAAGAGGCAAGTATTCTGTGGATAAAGTGTTAAATGTCACCACTGTGTAAATACACAACATAGGAAACTATGACAGGAGGAAAGTGTTTCCCTCAATCAATAAGAAGTGAAGATTAGAGGCTTCTTTTCACATTAGCTCAGTTTACTCTTACTATATTTGAGATATCACATGTCATCAATAGAGAAAATCCTCACCAGGACCTTTGTAGTAATTGAATACATGAGGTATTGCATGTGACACTACTGTAAACTGTAAAGCAACTATATTATATATATACAGTGCCTACAAGTAGTATTCAACCCCCTGCAGATTTAGGTGGTTTGATAAGATGCAAATAAGTTAGAGCCTTCAAACTGTAAACGAGAGTAGGATTTATTAACAGAAGCATAAATCTTACAAACCAAAAAGTTATGTTGCTCAGTTGAATTTTAATAAATTTTAAACATAAAAGTGTGGGTCAATTATTACACAGGTCAACAAAAAAAAAATTTTTTTCTGGTGCCCAAAATATTTTAATGAATTTGGGGTATTTTTGGGGTGCTGATTCTGAATATGCTATCAGTTTTGCCAGATTGGCTCAAGTTTTTGAGATTTTTGGTGTCTTATTTATAGCACTTGTTGGTAAATGCGACGCATCATCTCATTAATTTCTTTGGATTAGTACTTGAACTGAGCAGTTCTCAATATAGTTTTGTGTTAATTAGTGTTCTAAAAGTTTGTCCATAGCTTGATTTTTGCACTAACTTTATGTTGTTGTCTGTTTTCCAGTGAAAAGCATGAACTCATCAAGAAGAAGTTGTCTTAACGATCCAGACTCATTCTGTTACATTTGTGGTGAATATACACTGACAAAACATAGAAGAAACATAATAGAATTCGTTAAAAAAGTAGCAAAAAACGTCTTTTTTGTTACACATTTTACGAAAAATCTCAAAAACTTGAGCCAATCTGGCAAAACTGATGACATATTCAGAATCAGCACCCCAAAGTTACCCTAAATTCAATGAAATATCTTTGGCACCAAAAATGCTGTTGACCAGTGTTATTCAACCCCTAGGTTTAATATTTTGTGGAATAACCCTTGTTTGCAATTACAGCTAATAATCGTCTTTTATAAGACCTGATCAGGCCGGCACAGGTCTCTGGAGTTATCTTGGCCTCCATGCAGAATCTTCTCCAAGTTATCTAGGTTCTTTGGGTGTCTCATGTGGACTTTAATCTTGAGCTCCTTCCACAAATTTTCAATTGGGTTAAGGTCAGGAAACTGACTAGGCCACTCCATCACCTTGATTTTTTCCCTCTTGAACCAGGCCTTGGATTTCTTGGCTGTGTGCTTTGGGTCGGTGTCTTGTTGGAAGATGAAATTACGACCCATCTTAAGATCCTTGATGGAGGAGCGGAGGTTCTTGGCCAAAATCTCCAGGTAGGCCGTGCTATCCATCTTCCCATGGATGCGGACCAGATGGCCAGGCCCCTTGGCTGAGAAACAGCCCCACAGCATGATGCTGCCACCACCATGCTTGACTGTAGGGATGGTATTCTTGGGGTCGTATGCAGTGCCATCCAGTCTCCAAACGTCACGTGTGTGGTTGGCACCAAAGATCTCGATCTTGGTCTCATCAGAGCATAGAACCTTGAACCAGTCTGTCTCAGAGTCCTCCAAGTAATCATGAGCAAACTGTAGACGAGCCTTGACATGACGCTTTGAAAGTAAAGGTACCTTACGGGCTCGTCTGGAACGGAGACCATTGCGGTGGAGTACGTTACTTATGGTATTGACTGAAACCAATGTCCCCACTGCCATGAGATCTTCCCGAAGCTCCTTCCTTGTTGTCCTTGGGTTAGCCTTGACTCTTCGGACAAGCCTGGCCTCGGCACGGGAGGCAACTTTCAAAGGCTGTCCAGGCCGTGGAAGGCTAACAGTAGTTCCATAAGCCTTCCACTTCCGGATGATGCTCCCAACAGTGGACACAGGTAGGCCCAACTCCTTGGAAAGGGTTTTGTACCTCTTGCCAGCCTTGTGACCCTCCACGATCTTGTCTCTGATGGCCATGGAATGCTCCTTTGTCTTTCCCATGTTGACCATGTATGAGTGCTGTTCACAAGTTTGGGGAGGGTCTTAAATAGTCAGAAAAGGCTGGCAAAAGAGATAATTAATCCACACATGTGAAGCTCATTGTTCTTTGTGCCTGAACTACTTCTTAATACTTTAGGGGGACCAAACAGAATGCTGGTGGTTTGAGGGGTTGAATAATAAATGACCCTCTGAATTAACTTTTAACGCTTTAAAAAAAAAAAAAAAAAAAATCTTTTTGGCTGCAGTGCATTTCCCACTTCCAGGCTGATCTACAGTCCAAATGTCACAATGCCAAGTTAATTCTGCATGTGTCAACCGGCTAAATCTGCAGGGGGTTGAATACTACTTGTAGGCACTGTATGTAGCAACCAGAATGATGACCAGTCTGCAAATCATGTCCTATGGGGAACAGTTACAGGTTTTGGGAATGTTTAGCTTGCAAAAAAAAAAAAAGACTGAGGAGACTTAATAGCCATCTACAAATATCCCAAGGGCTGTCACACTGTAGAGGGATCATTTTTATTCTCATTTACACAAGGAAAGACTAGAAACAATGGGATGAATCTCAATGGGAGGAGACACAGATTACATATTAGAAAACTTTTTGACAGTGAGGGGAACAGGCGGCCACGAGAGGTGATGAGTTCTCCTTCAATAAAAGTCTTCATACAGAGGCTGGACAGACATCTGTCTGGGATGATTTAGTGAATCCTGCTTTGAGCAAGGGATTAGACCAGATGACCCAGGAGGTCCTTTCCAATTCTACCATCCTATTAGTCTATGATATTTTATGTATACCTGTTATATTTATATAGATATATTTTATGTATACACACACAGCACAAAGGGACATTGTAATGATATGTATGTGATGAAAAAATTAGAAGCAAAATTATGTGCTGGAGGGGGAGCGGAATTTGGAGGTAGGAGGCATATATTACCTGGAGGGAGCCCAGGATGGGGGACATGACTCCCATAACAGTGTTAGCAGCAGATCTCCCCACCATGACAGTGCATTGCAACCACATTTTTTGTTTATTTTTTCCCCTATTTTCCTCCTCTAAAATCTGGGTGCGTCTTATAGTCTGATGCATCTTATAGTCCGAAAAATACGCTAGTTTTAATCTTTCTCTGTGCTACAGTCATTGCTGCTCTGTAATTATGATCATTTGTGTAAAATAAATGTTTTAAATTGATAATCTTTGGTTATCTTGGAAACCCTGTTCTAGTGGCATGGTGACCCTTACACAAAAACCACTAAATGTTCATCAATGCAGATTACATTCTGTCTGGAAAAATCAAGTTGTTCTCTAATTCTGGTCACCAGTGTATGCCTTGTACCATAGATTACCGTATATAAGAATACAGTAGTTGAAGTGAAAAAAAAATGTATAAATCACGTAGTCAACACTTCGAGCACACTGTACCAGCTTGTAGAGTAGGTATAGATGGGAGAATGTCTACTTTTGAGGGTATGTATTAATCTATAGCTAACAAGAATTCTACAATATTAATATGATGCCTATGATTCAAAGTAAGATTACAGACCTGTATAGAAGAATTAATGCTAAGCGTGATACACAAAGTGGATGAGCGGGAATGTGGTCCACTGATTCCTGATTGGGGCATCGTTGCGTGATAATGCAAATGAAGAAAGCACTTGATTAGTCTGAAAAGCAGATTTCACAAGGCTGGGCAAATGGGAAATCAAACACCAACTTAGTTTATGGTGAACAAGAGATCCACTAGATGTAAGAGTGTCCGATAGAAAGTGGCAAAATTAATTTGACTAATATATTCAGAATAATAAAGCAAATAATAGCAATAATATAATCTTCTACTATCAAGTGGAGTCTAAGAATAACGGAGCATAAAGTACAAAGTGCAATGAACAATGTGCAGGACATAGAAAGCAAACTATGCACATATTATATTATATTATAATATATATAAAAGAAAACGCTTAGGTCAAAAAAACAGAAGAGAGAGAGTAATCCCAAACAAATACACAGATGTATAGAGCAAAGATGGTGGGGGAGCAGGAATGTGCTGCTAAATAAGCAGAATAAATAAACCCAAGTAAAAAAGTGAATAAATAATACTGTACATAGATAAATACATAAGTGGAAAAGTGCAAGGTAATGTTGCAGGCAGGTACATCAATAAATTACGTTCAGGTTAAAAATAAAATGCAAGTGCAAGGCCAGCTAAAACAAATAAGTATGAAAATAAGCATATCTGCTGTAAAGTAGAATTTAGAGGCCAAAAAGAGGCCTAGAGAATGGTATTAGAAGGATTCACCCGACATATGCAGCACACCTGACACGCGTTTCGCCAACGGCTTTGTCAGGGGTCAGATTCTTAATGTTCATTACAGTTTACATCACAAACCAGTGTCTATATAGACTAAATAATGCTATAATGGTGCTCTTACAAAATTTCTCATACCCAGCAGTGCACATACACTTCCCATCCGTCTCTAGCTTCACACATCAATATACGGCCAGCACAGTGTCCCTACACAGGCCTTTTTTTTTCACCCTAACTGGGAACTTACATTTAGCTGGACACTTAATCACTGACTATAGTGTATATATGTAATATATATACATATTTACCTTTACACCGTATATATAGAAAAAATTGGAACAGCAGCAAAAAAATACCTTAATTATAGTACAAAGTTTTCTCTATACATCAGGATCCAGATGGCTGATATAATAAAAAATAACAGCACCAAGAAGATAAAATGAATGTGGACTTCAATGGCCCAATTGGCGAGGCAACCTTTCAGATGTGGTATCCTTTCTCAAGTAAGGTTTTGCTTGAGAAAAGATACCACATTCGAAACGTTGCCACACCAATTGGGCCATTAAAGGGAACCTGACCCCACAAACTGACCCCCCCGCATCTTTAGACCTGTCCCTGCACCCCCTCTTATCATTTCTAGCCATCCCTTTTGCAGAAAAAAATCGATTTTGTAAAGTAGAGAAAAAGTTATATTTACCTCGTCCTGTGTGAGTTCTCTGTTTCTGAGGAAGCCGCAATAGGCTGGGCCAGTCTGCTGCTCCCTTGTAATTATGCACGCCCCTCTCAGCTTGATGCCTTGGTAAGAGCCTGGCCGCGTCATACCGGAGCACCGCCCCCTTTCATGACGCGGCCAGGCTCTTACCAAGGCATCAAGCTGAGAGGGGCGTGCATAATTACAAGGCAGCAGCACACAGGCCCCGCCTATTGCGGCTTCCTCAGAAAGAGAGAACTCACACAGGACAAAGTAATATCACTTTTTCTCTACTTTACAAAATCGATTTTTTTCTGCAAAAGGGATGGCTAGAAATGATAAGAGGGGGTGCAGGGACAGGTCTAAAGATGCGGGGGGGTCAGTTTGTGGGGTCAGGATCACTTTAAAGTCCACATTCACTTTTATCTGCTGCTTTTCATATATACATATATATATATATATATATATATATATATATATATGTATATATATATATATATATATATATATATATATATATATATAATTATAGTGGTCTGGGATCCAACTTTTATTTCTTTATTTAGTTTATTTTACTTTCGTACAATGCGCCCCACATGCACCATACAGTATAATGGCTCCGAATAGTGCTCAATACAGTATAATGCGCCCCACATAGTGCACCATACAGTATAATGGCTCCGAATAGTGCTCAATACAGTATAATGCGCCCCACATAGTGCACCATACAGTATGATGGCTCCGAATAGTGCTCAATACAGTATAATGCGCCCCACATAGTGCACCATACAGTATAATGGCTCCGAATAGTGCTCAATACAGTATAATGCGCCCCACATAGTGCACCATACAGTATGATGGCTCCGAATAGTGCTCAATACAGTATAATGCGCCCCACATAGTGCACCATACAGCATAATGGCTCTGAATAGTGCTCAATACAGTATAATATGCCCCACATAGTGCACCATACAGTATAATGGCTCCGAATAGTGCTCAATACAGTATAATATGCCCCACATAGTGCACCATACAGTATGATGGCTCCGAATAGTGCTCAATACAGTATAATGCGCCACACATAGTGCACCATACAGTATGATGGCTCCGAATAGTGCTCAATACAGTATAATGCGCCCCACATAGTGCACCATACAGTATAATGGCTCCGAATAGTGCTCAATACAGTATAATGCGCCACACATAGTGCACCATACAGTATGATGGCTCCGAATAGTGCTCAATACAGTATAATGCGCCCCACATAGTGCACCATACAGTATAATGGCTCCGAATAGTGCTCAATACAGTATAATGTGCCACACATAGTGCACCATACAGCATAATGGCTCCGAATAGTGCTCAATACAGTATAATGTGCCACACATAGTGCACCATACAGCATAATGGCTCCGAATAGTGCTCAATACAGTATAATGTGCCCCACATAGTGCACAATGTGGTACAATTAACCCCACATAGTGCTCCATACAGTATGATGACCCTACATAGTGAACTATACAGTACCATGTGCCCCACACTCCATACAGTATAATGGCCTCACAAAGTGAACTATACAGAATAATGTTCCCCCCACAGTAACCATAATGGGCATTAGATACACGGCTCTGCTATGTCAGTTTACAGTGATATAGTAGAGCTGTGTCAGTGTCAGGGCTTTGGAGTCGGAGTCGGTTGAAAATGGACAGACTCCAATTTCTAAAATATATCATAAATTGGGTTCAGTAGTTCAATGCAGAATGTGCAAATATTATTATTAGGAATTATTATTATGTTCTATCTAAATATCTTGATTATCTTATCATAATGATTAAAGCCTGATGTTCACATTGTACTGCAATACATTTATCACTTAAACATGAGCCGTGTATGAAGGAGATCGATTTGGAGTCGGAGTCGGAGGTTTGGCTTCCTGACTCCACAGCCCTGGTCAGTGTATTCAGATCACAGCAGGAGGCACCTACAATGTAGGAGATGGGGTCAGACACTGGCCACAGACTCCAACATATAGAGGCTGCCATATTTAAGATGTGTAAATGTCAGCAAATGCAAATTGAAGCCCCCTAGTGGCCGAAAAGAAACAGTTAAAACAGTGAATTAAATCTTTTATTGAAAATTAATTGATTATATAATCAATATTTAGTAATAAAAAAATAAAAAGGTATTTTTCTGATATAATCCATTATGGTTTTTTTCCCCTTCTTTCATTCTCTAACACTATGCTGCATTTTCCATTCATTCTCCTTTAAAGACATCGTGTATCCTGGGCAGAGACGGTGAAGGAGGCTGGCTTAGCTAAGGAACGGCCATCCCCCTTCATCAGCTTCTAGTTGAACATTGGGGTGTAATGATATTACTCAGATATGGAAAACGTGACACAGAATAGAATTTTACTGTAACATTTAAGAGCATTTAAAATATTTTAGAATCATTTTGATAGTTCTCTTATGCAACTTTCTTTCCTTCATCAGTCTATGAATAAATAATAATAATAAGAGTGCACCTATATAATAACGGAGCAGAACATGTGGCCCATGATTACAACTTACACTTTCACTCACATTTTCCACTCTGTAATTTCTAGAACTCATGAATTCTGTAAAACAATTACTAGATGGAAAGATGATTGTAGCTTGAAGCTGTTCTTGTGCAATAGTCTATTGATGCTCATTGCTGATTATGAAAACTAGCCTATGGGAAATCAGATTTTTTACCATCTACTTAGACCAAACAATTTGTACCTTTCATTCCCAATTATGTCACAGGATGTAGTATAATAGGGTATAGTATAGTAGGAGTCAGTATGGTAGGGTATAGTAGAGTAGGGTATAGTAGGGTTTAGTATATTGAGGTATAGTATAGTAGAGTGTAGTAAAGTGGAGTATAGCACTGTAGGGTTTAGTATAGTAGAGTGTAGTATAGAAGGGTATAGTATAGTATAGTAAGATATAGTATTGTATGATATAGTAGAGTGTAGTATAGTAGGGTATAGTATTGTAGGGTATAGTACAGTAGGATGTCGTAGAGTAGGGTGCAGTAGAGTAGGGTGTAGTAGTAGAGTATAGTAGGGTATAGTATAGTACAGTATACTAGGGTATAGTAGAGTATAGTAGGATAGAGTATAGTAGGGTGTAGTATTGTAGAGCATATAGTAGGGTATAGTATAGTAGAGTGTACTATCATAGTATGGTAAATTATAGTAGGGCATAGTAGAGTAGGGTGTAGTAGAGTAGAATATAGTATTGTAGAGCATATAGTAAGGTGTAGTATAGTATAGTAGGGTATAGTATAGTAGGGTGTAGTATCGTAGGGTATGGTATAGTATAGTAGGGTATAGTTCAGCACACTTGGATAAGATGACAGAGAACAACATTTCTCCACCTTCTCCACTGTGTCAGTGTGTGGAAATTGGACCACACTCAGATATCATCCGAGTGCAATCTGATGATTTTCATGCCCCCCATAGACTTGTATGGCTGAGTGCCATCTGAATATCAGATCAATCTCAGATATACTAGTTTTAATAATATGATATGTGCTCGGCCCATACACTAAAACTGGTTAAAGAGCACTCCAACCAATTGCACTCGGGCCAAAAAAACCAGCCGTCTGCCCCTGCCCTATGAGTTCAATATTGGTGCATATTTCAGCCATTAGAAGAGAACACAGCAGAATCTGAACTTCCTGTAAAGGCACATTCATACAGATGTTTAGCAGGCGGATTTCACAGGCTGCATAATGGCCCTAACTTGGACCATAAATACGACCAATTCCACGGTCATTGAATGAATCCTACTACTGACCAGATATCTCATAAAGGTAAAATGAATAAGACATACAGATCAGCTTATATGGCACAGATAATAAACCAAAGCCTTGGCATTATGAACACCATTCACTGACTACAAACTTTACATTATGTCATTAATTATTTATTTTGCATTGTTTTTATAGTGCTATCATATTCTGCAGCACTTCAGAGACATTATCATCCGTGTCCTCACTGAGGCTCACAATGTAAATTAACTAGGTCTCTTGGAGTGAGGGAGGAAACCAGAGAACATGGAAGAAACCCATGCAAACACAGGAAGAACATACAAACTCCTTGCAGAATTTGTCCTTGGTGGAATTTGAACCCAGGATGGAAAAGCAACAGTCCTAACCACTGATCTACCGTACAGTGCTAACCACTGAGCCGCCATGCCACATTGATTAACATTGGGAAGCTATATAATATATTAACATGGACATATCAACTAAAAACAACAATGAAAAATATGCTTCACCTTTCTAAGGGTGCTTTCACATTCGTGTTTTGGGGGGGTTGCATCTGTGTCGGGCAAAATCCTGATGCCTCCTGATCAGGCCTGTGACATGGGGATGCCGTAACATCAGTTGGAATTAGGATTTCGCCTGATGCAGACGAGTGCGGCGTCTCCGCAGCACTCCTGACCGCTACATGCTGCGGTACGGGGCCGCTTGAAAAAAATTTGGATGCGGCGCAATGTGTCGAAACAACGCATTGCTGCCTGTGAGGCCACATCCAGCAGCTGGTGAATGTGGCCAGGATGGATCAGTAGTTCACTCTGAGCATGCTCCGAACAGCTCGGGGGAGTGCTCACTCTCTCGTTCCCTCCCCTCCTCCCCTCTCTCTTCCCCCCCCATGGGCCGATGCAGCACGGCGGCGTTCAATGGCGTCTGACACTCCGGCACCGGATGCAGATGGCAGCGTGTTTGGCCTGATATGTGAAACCAGCCCAATACAGATTTCTATACTCTATGACGTTGTATCACTTGATCGCCAAATCACACAAAGATACTTTGACAAAAAAATACTGGCACTGGTTATGTTTAGTGGGTTAAATCGAATTTGCATGCCACATTAGCAAATGATTTCATAGTGAACACGTGTATTGCAGCGACTGTGGGAACCGCATTCACCTCCTGAACAAGAGGCAGAAATATGAGACCGTCAACATTACACTAAGTGCAACATGTTTTGCAAGAGATATTTTACCGATCGCCATGAAAGATTTATCTGCCTGTGCAATCTGAGTCATTCTGCTTTCACAAGGCCGTTTCACCTGCTGCGTGTGTTGTGGTTATGGGTTTATATTGGAGTTTAGTGCAGTCTCTGAATAGGAGCCGGTAAGTGCCGGCCAAATAGCAAGAGCCGCTGACTGTTAGATTCAACAATCCCAGATCAAAGTGTAAAGCTGTGAGAGCTAATGGCTTAGTCAGATGTTATTACAGTTATTAATAAGTTAGAATTAACATTGGTTTTCATGTGCAGAGATTAAATAGGTGTATGAAAATGTCTTTCATCAGAAGATATCAAAGCTTTACATTACAATCCAAAGATTGCATAAAAGCACCACCAACAACAGGTTAAAGTCATGTGGTCATATACGCAATATATTACAAGAGGAGCAAGTTCAGAGAGCAGCGACCAGCATGGTGATCAGTTTGTAAACTATGTCCTATGATGAATGGTTACAATATTTGGGAATGTTTAGCTTGCAAAAAAAAGAAGACAGAGGAGACTCAACAGCCATCTACAAATATCCCAAGGGCTGTCACACTGTAGAGATCAGCGTTATTCTCATCTGCACAAGGAAAGACTAGAAACAATGGGATGAAACTGAATGGGAGGAGACACAAATAAGACATTAGAAAAAAACAGTTTTTGACAGTGAGGGTGATCAACGAGTGGAACAGGCGGCCGCGAGAAGTGGCGAGTTCTCCTTCAATGGAAGTCTTTATATAGAGGCTGGACAGACATCTGTCTGGGATGATTTAGTGAATCCTGCTTTGAGCAGGTGGTTGGACCAAATGACCCAGAGCTCCCTCCTAACTCTACTATTCCATGATTCCAATCGGATTATATGAGCAAAATGAACTAAGATGATCTATACCCATTTCTGAAAACTATTGACTTGAAACTATCTAAAAATTGTCCCATGGTGGTCCTAAGATAAAACATAAATGTGTACTGGTAGGGAGGCATCAGGACACCACGAGACATGCCCTAGAGCTATATGCTTTTTTCACGGACAGCACAATGACCCACAGAGTATCAATGACCCATACACACATCTGTCCAATCTGTTGGTCATTGAAGTCTATGGGATCTGGATAAAAAAATAAATTGTACTCCAGTGTATCCATTTGGGTTTCATTTATCTTTTAACTAATCCATTGTTAAAGGGGTGGTCCGACACCTAAAAAGTATTTTCTAACTATCTTTACCCCCTAACCCTTTTGTAATTATCTTTATTAGACAATGTTCTAGGCTTCTCCCCTATCTATTTCCTAAAAAAGTGTTTTTTTTTAACTGTACCTCCTGTGATGTTTCGTTTGAGAGGAGTCTCCACCGTGATGTCACAGGGGGCAGATGATGCATTCTCTACCTGCAGCGTCTATTGCCCCTTCTGGAACAGGATGTCACCAGGGGGCAGCTCCTTTCATTGTTGCCCCCTCTGAGGAGGTCTTGGGTGATGGACACTGTGGCTATGTTTAATTGAGCACTGGCATGATGCTTCTATCTCTATTGCTTCTGTAAAACACATTGGCTGGGGGTATTGAGTGACACCATACCGCGCCTCAGCCTTTAGCACTGCCGTCAAGTGAAGTGTCATAAGGGGGCAGTACTGGAAGTAGTGAGTGACACCAGCACCACTCCTTGATGACACATCATTTCACAGCAGTGCTAAAGGTTGTAGGGAGTCACTGGTGTCACTCTCTGCAACCAGCATCGCCCCTTTATGATGAGTCATTTGACGGCGGTGCTAAAGGTTGTGGGGCAGCACTGGTGTCACTTACTGCACCTAGCACCGCCCCCTTATGAGGAGTCATTTGAAGGTGGGGTGGCACTGGTGTCACTTACTGTACCCAGTACCGCCCAGTTATGATGCTTCATTTGACGTTGGGGTGGCAGTGGTGTTACTCACTGCAACCAGCACCACCACCAGCCAATGTGTTTCACAGAAGTAACGGAGACTGAAGCATCACGACAGAACTCCACTAAACATGGCCACAGTGTCCATCACCCACCACCAGGACATCCTCAGAGGGGGAGACAGTTAAAGGAACAAGTATCTGTAACACCGCCCCCTGGTGATGGCCTGTTCCAGGAGGGGTGAGTGACTGCAGGCCCAGCCTCCTGTGACATCACATTGGAGACTCCTCTCTAACAAAACATCCCAGGAGGAATAGTAAAAAAACAAAACAAAACACTATTAGGAATTAGATAGATGGGGGGATGTGTAGGGAACTATATAATAAAGATAATTACCGAAGTGGTTAGGGGGTAAAGATAGCCGGAAAATACATTTTAGGTGTTACACCACCCCTTTATGTATAAAAAGTTTAATCTGCCTGTTTCAGTGAATAAAAAGGCTGATAATAAAAAACCAGCTTGTTTCTCTCTGATGGTAACTCACCAGCCTAGGTTTATTATTATTTAATTCAATGTAATATAAATGAGCTCACTGACTTATGTTTAGTTAACTAATTTTGCAGCCAACAATAGACAGTGCAACACAAAAACTACAGAAGACAAATGGTGAAACGTTTTAATGAAACCCAATTACAAAAAAAGATTTTAATCCACAATTCTATTAATTTAAAGGGACGCTGTCGCCAGGTTTTTGCCATCCCATTTGACAGCAGAATAATGTAGAGATGGAGATCCTGATTCCAGCGATGTGTCACTTACTGAGCTGTTTGCTGTCATTTTGATAAAATTACTGTTTTCACTGCTTCAGATTTAGCAGTAAATGAATGTGCTGGACTACTTGATTAGTCCTATAATGTTAATCTCCAGATGATTAAACAGTGATTTTATGAAAACTACACTGAGCAGCCCAGTAAGTGATATATCGCTGGAATCAGGGTCTCTGTCTCTACATTATGCTGCTGTCAGATGAGATGGCAAAAACCTGGTGACAGTGTCCCTTTAAGGAGCAAAAGTAAGAACTCCAAAGGTGGGTGACCCCTTTAATTGCAAAACATGGAATCCCCATGTAAGGTTTAAGAATTTCTCAGCAATGCAAGAGACAGAAAAGTGCGGTATAGCGGACAGGACACCGCCCGCACGGTGATTGACGATCCTCATAACCGGACGCTGATTTTACAGCAGTGAGATGAATCAGTGTCCAAGTGATTACAGATATCACAAGAAACGCTGCTCAGGAAAATACAGGAAATTCAGGAGCCGCCCGGAGGAGGAAGACAATGTGATCCTGTTATACAACCGCACTCCGTCATGTCTCAACACAACCACGGCTCCACAATATGGACGTTACAAACAATCAGCTGCACTTTCTGCCTTTCAGACAATAATCTGTTATAGTAATGTGATGACTCAAGAAAGGTAATTACAGGGTAAAGTCATTTACACGCGGATCCAAGTTTTAATCTTTCCCTTGTATTCTTGTTATTAGCTCCTGGTAGGAAAACTGCAACTCCCGAGCAAATGTCAACAGCGTCATCACACGTAAGAAAGGGCACGCCAAAGACAATCCTTTTATTCACAAGATATTCTAAATATTCCTCCTCGGTCTCGGAGGGGTTACTCGTTTTATGTTTTCCAGGCAGTAAAATAAACCTTCAGACTGTTTATAACCATATTCATCTTGTAAGAAAAAAACTCTCTCAGGCGCCCTCTAGTGTTCAAGCACCGCTAGTGCAAGCAGCAGCAACACAATATTAATGATATTGAAGTCTTAGGGCTCCTTCAAACATCAGTGATTTTCCTCTTGTGCAATTAAGAAGGTCCAGGTTTCATTAGTATTTGAGATTAGAGCGCCATGATAGTTGGATCAGAGTTTCATTAAAAAAAAAAAAAAGTATTTATTATTATAGTGTTTTTAGTGCAGTGTTGTCACAAAACTGCACACAAATCCTTGTGCTCACACTGCTACACGTATAACCTGCATTCAAGAGGATCCCCCTGGAATCCCCCACAATTGACAATCTGCATACTCCCGCACCGGTATTATCACTGATCTGTGTCATGGACAGTTGCATCTGTGTGTGTATCTTGGCATCTCAAACTTGGTTTTGGGCATGCGCAGACCAAAAACCTGGATCCCAAACATTCTAATTTAACCCTTAATGCCGCAGATTCAGTGGGGTCACAGTTTTTGACACAGAGACCAAAATCGCAACGTGTTGCATTTTTGGTGTCAGTGCAAAAATCGTGGACACCCGGAGCAAGGGGGACGGGGAATTAGTGGATGTACCCGCAGGTGACCGCAGCCCCATTGTAAGTCAATGGGGTCAAAAACGGTTGTGGGTGCATCCAGTTTAATCTGGAATCAAATGGATGCCAAAAAACGGCCGTGTGAAACCAGCTTAAGTCAACGGGAATAATGAAGTTTTGCTCTTTTCCCTTGCAGATTTGGTGCAACAATAAATCTGCTGCATCTTTTTGCAACATTTTCCCACCTCTAATCCATGCAAAAAAATGCGTAAAAAAATGCATTGTGTTGTTGCTGCCAGGAGATGCAGATTTGGTATAGAAATTTTTGTGCCCAAATACTCAATGTGCACTTATATTGTTATACTACTAATATATCAATACCTCTAGTTGTCTCAAACTTTACATGTAAAGTTATCGAAGGTTTTAGGAATATGTGATAAAAAATTCATTGGTGCCATTACATTACTTATGTACCATCTCGCACAGAGTGTCAATGGATTACAAGCCAATCCAACAGCGAGTCTATATTAGTGTGCGTGCACACGATCTGGGTTAGCAGCATTTTGGATGCAGTGTCTTACTGCTGCGTCTAAAACGCTACATTGTACAGTAAGGGATGGGATTTCTAGATCTCCCATGCTCATGGCCACTTTACACGTTCCAACATCGGTTCGATGTTGGATATAACGGCGCGGGAGCGCGCACTTTTTTGGCAGAATTCACAGATCGCATAGGAGCTGTTACACAGCGCGATATCGGCAGGCAACGCAACAGCGATGTCTACGCCCCCTTGTACGGCCGACCCAGGAACAACCATTTAACATGGGAGAGAATAGGGGAAGTTGTACTCCACATCGTTGTTGGGCTTTCACACAGCACGATCCCGCCACATCGTCCATCCAATATCGGGCCGTTGAAGAGCAGGCTCA
This sequence comes from Allobates femoralis, assembly GCA_033576535.1. Lineage (NCBI taxonomy): Eukaryota > Metazoa > Chordata > Amphibia > Anura > Aromobatidae > Allobates > Allobates femoralis. Next base: position 85,358,134 of record JARQOC010000006.1, read on the forward strand.
TTTGATCCCCAATATCGTTTTGGCATCGTTCGTGCATCGTATTGGACATTTATACCACACAACGCACGAACGATATCGGAGCCAACGCACAAACCACGTGACTTTTTATCGGAGTTGGACGCCGATATCGGGACGTGTAAAGTGGATGGCACTGTGCTTCTCCCCTCCGCAGTGTTATTTCAGCTGCTCTTCATCTCTGCAGCATGTTAATCTAATGCTGTGCAGTCATGAGTGATCTCCAGTGGGTGAATGAATGGAGAAGCCGCCCTGCACTGAACGCAGATTGTGGGCACAGGGTGGTTGCGATCTCCCTGCATTCACCCGCGGCTTCCCACAGGCACGAAGGTGCTGAATCCAACACGCAGCACCTCCGCATCGTGTGCACATACCCTTGGCCCATTGTGATGTAAGAGGTTTTGTCTCCTCTTTCTTCTAGAGCGCACCGCTCTCCTGCCTTTGGTTCCTATTTGGCGGGGTGATTTATACAGAAGCGCTAACTTGAAACGTTGCTTGTTCTTACAAGCACTTTGCTATTTTACCGATTAATGAAGAAGCAACAACCCCTTTATGTAAATCCCTTTATCAAAAATAATTGACATATAATATCTGTTTAAGTTTACTTGTATTTCAATGAAGTTGACACAAATCTGAGAACAGGAGTTTACATTCCACATAGCCTCAGTGACTGCAACAAGAAAACAAATGACTAATACTAAAGATAGCTGAAATAAACAAAAACACTCTATTCCCTACTGTGTTTTCACAATTAAAGTGGCGATTGTGTGGAGCAGCGCGGTATAAATTGTTCTGAAATGACTGCAAAACAGTTCATCCGTCAAACGGTTTGCAGAGAGGCAGCAATCTTCAATGTGCTGGATTGCGTAAAACTATGTATCATGAAACAAAATAGCCAAGTTGCCAAATTCCAGATACTATAAATGTCTTTCTGAAGGCAACAGTTTCCCTTGTAACATATTTGAGATGGAACATAATAACAGGAGAGGAATATTTACATTCAAACTTTACAGGAATAAACCCCACATGGAGGATTGAGTGAATCTAGAAAAATACATTCCAGACACAAATGTAGCAGCTGCAGTTTAAAGGGGTCTCCCCATCTGATGTATTTGATGAAGAAATCTAGATGTGGGGAACAATAGGGTGATGCCCAATGGAGGGAGAGCGGGTAAGGCTGGTGTCACACTTGCATTTTTCTAGCCAGCAGCCTAGTCTGGCCAAAACCTGATGCTACCTGATCAGTCCTGTCTACATAGACTAAGGCTGGGTTCACACCACAGTTTTTTCCCTGATCAGGTACGATCAGGTTTGTGTGTCAAAACCAGGAGTGTCTCAAAGACTCAGAACAGGAGTCAATCTTTCAATTATAGTTTTTCTCTGCAAGTTCCTCTCCTCGATCCTCTCCTGGTTTGGACACATAAAACCTGATCGAACCTGATCAGGGAAAAACCGTGGTGTGAAACCAGCCTAAAGGCCCCGTTTACACACAACGATATCGCTAACGATATCGTTGCAACATCACTGTTTTTGTGACGTTGCAGCAAACTCGTAGAGATGTCACTGTGTGCGACAGGTACCAACGATCAGCTCGCTGATCGTTGGTTTATGGTCAGGACCATAAATCTGTTGTTGGTCAACCACTGGTCAGCACGCATTGGCGTGTGTGACAGGGGCCAAATGACCAGTGATAAGCGGTAGCAGGCTGGTAACCATGGTAAACAGCAGGCATCTAGGCAGGACGCAGCAGTGCCTAGTTACCCGATGTATACCCTTGTTACCAGCCTTCTCCTCTTATAGGCTGGTATCCAAGGTACACAGCAGGTAACTAGGGACAGCGCTGTCTCTAGTTAACCGCTGTGAACCTCTGATACCAGCCTGTAAGTGGAGAAGGCTGGTAACCAGGGTATGCATTGGGTAACCAGGTGCTGCGCACTGCTTAAATACCTGCTGTTTACCATGGCTACCAGCCTGCTCCTGCTTACCGCAGCCTGGCAGCGGGAGCTAGACATCGTGGAAAGAATATTTTATTCTTTTCCACGATGTCGCTGGTCCACTGGTCGCTGGTGAGTCTGCCTGTGTGACAGCTCACCAGCGATCAGATACCGATCAGCTAGCAATGTCCCAGCGACCCGATCGTTGGTCGGATCGCTGGGACATCGTAGCGTGTAAGGGGGCCTTTACAATGGGGACATAGGCACATGCAGTGGCATAAGATTTCCACCGAATCCGAACAAATGCATCTTTTTGGATGCACAACGTTGCACTTTTATGGCACGTTAAAAAAGCCTGATGTCATTGTACGCGGTGCACTGTGGCAAAAAATACTATGGGCTTCAATATCGCCGGATCTGGCTTTCACACTGAGCATGCTCAGAGCCCCTTCCAACACCCTCCCATTAGACATGTCCTATGTAATGTTTTAACTTTCCGTTGGATGAGGCAAAAAAACAGATGTAGCCATATGCAAAAGCAGTGTTTTTTTGCCTAATCCGACACTTGCATCAGGTATATGTTTTTATGTTTCAAGACAAGTGTCTACTTGGAGTGACTTTTAGCACAATATTCCTCGAAGACATAGATTTGGCTTGTGAAACTCCCAACCCCTAGCCCAGTGTCCCTTGTGTCTTTCAGCTTCTGGCAGCTCTATACTTTGTAAATGTAGCATTAGTATGAGATCTGGCAGGATTAAAGACTCTGATACCCAGTAGATTAATGTTGTCAAACAAGACAATGAGACGAGTACAGGACACAATGTATGTGAGGGATCTTCGGACTGTCCACTGGTATATGATGTTGAGAGAGAAAACGAAGGATTGGCATGTTGAATTTTAATGTCTGATGCTTTTGTTCTACATGAAATAACCCGCTATCAGTGGTGTCTGGTAGGAGCTTATACCAATCTTCCTATACAGAACAGATGCATGCTCAGCCAAATAATACAAACATGTGTATGTGGGTGCAGGAGAGATAGCAATTGACTGATTTATCTAAGGTGTATGGGCATACTTAAAGTGCCCTACACCGTGACACTGAAAACTGACATTACATTTGCCATGTATAGTCACCATACCTTGTGCCCTCTTTGGCAGAGAGTGGTGTTCTGTCCTCCAAGTGGCAGATGGCATCAGCAGTGGCACAAGACGCAGTGGGAAGTCATAGGAATGATTGAGAATTACCAATGCACACTCCATGACACTGCAATAGCCATCTTGGACACAGGATGAACAGACTCTGGTTACAGGGAAAGGGCCATGCAAGTCAAACAAAGAGCACCTTTTAAAGTGACTAGTAGTCATTCTACTGTGCCAGGGTGGAGAAGCACTTTAGGTACACCAGACTGATAAGTGCTCTCCAGTACAGACATGAGGAGGATGGAAAAGGAGGGGGTCAAGAGTAAATGATGTGTCACCCTGGACCAGGGGATGTCCAATGTGTGGCCCAACACAAATGTACAAATGGGATGAATATAGGTGAAGAAAGACCCTGATGATAGGGACTGGGGGATGGGACACCTCCTGCCATTATCCTGCATCTCACCCATGACTGCCCTAGCAGCCCTATTCGGGTTCTTCCCCTTGCCGCCATCTCGTGACTAGTCTCTGTCTTGTCCACTCTACTAGACCTATCCAGTGTCAAGGCTGGTGAGTTCACTAGACACCACATCTGACATAATCCGACACTGGGACAGGAAAACAGAGAGGGGTAAGACAAAAGGATACAAACAACTGTAGAAGGCTGCAGCTTTACACCAGGGGCTACATCCAACAGCAAACCGCAAGGCACCTCCTCTCTTCCCCAAGCACAGGATAGGAAATGAATCTCTATCACTGGCAACATGTGATGTATCATGTGACCATATGAAAGGAAGAGGGAGTGGTCACCAACCTAGCTGCAACCTGAGGAAAACTGAAGCTGCCAGCAAGGGAAACTGACATTAACCCCTTTATGGCGCAAAAGAAATGAACTACATTTAAAATCCAGCAGCCGGAGGTGTCACGAGTCTCCTCCTGACTCGTGGCATGGTGTCCATAAGCCAAGACAGATAGGCTTCATGAAACAACCCCTTTGTAGGATTCTTAGGATGCGGGTGAGCCATCATAACGACATTGTATGTTTTCGGTTAATGTTGGGGGGCACTGCATTCAACTCATCTATTTAGCAGTGTAACTTCTGCTCAGAAACCAACACTTTCAATATTTCCTAATGCCAATAAATGATTTTAGTGTAGACTCTAGCTCCAGAAAATGTTAATTAAATCTACCCTGAAAGCATTTTTCACGAGGGGCACTATTTGGGGCAGGGGGGCTAGCTCTACCACCCCCTGTACCCCTAGGGGACCTCTAAACATGACCAATAGCTTCAGAGTTAAATGATTTATGAAAAAGTAATGTGAGTTATTTACCTTAACAAGGACATTATTTATCTGCAGAGGCTCTTAGTCTTACAAGCACAATTTATAACACGCAGCATTATGCAGAGTTTGCAGAATGTTTACTCAATATTTAGAGCCGCAGACAAAATTAGCAGGAGCGTAATACCCAGAACACAATAAATCTTGCACTGGAGGCCTTGACAATACAAAAACTACAATATTAGGGAAGATGAAAGAACAACAACAATTTCGAGACAATCTAAAGTACTTGTGAAGTGAAGCTGACTCAGCGGTGGGCTGTGCTCGCCTTCCCCATCATCTTATTACTGTTTATTGTACTGTATCTGCTGGAGTCACAAAGACATGAGCTAATGGCCTTTCAATACCAAGTGGTAGTTTCCACAGTATGTGAATTGCATACATAACTGCCAGATGTGTCTGCAGCAAAGGCTGCGTTATATAGAGCATCTGTTCTATTGTTCTGTTTATTCTGGACTATTACATTAACAATAATATTTCATTCTTCTAAAAAACAAACACCAGACCAAGATTCAGTTTGCCACAATATCATGGAGCAGCGAGAACGCCGGCAAATCTCAACATCCTGATTTTGTAAGACATTGAGAAAACTAATTCTGGTGCACAGAAAATCATACCTTATGGGTACCAACATGAAAAGATACTTAAAGAGAAACGACCAGCAGGACTTCTGGCTATAAAGTGAAGCCAGAGCCTTACACGCTCTTTTTTATTGAGTGCAGTCATACCTTTACTTGAATGATTCCAGGTTTGATTGCAGAGAAAAGTGTCATAAAACTCCTGCAAAACAGGGCAGCAGATGATTGATGTGTGCAGCACTGCATCACTATTTGGGGTTGTTTTTTTTCCGTCCTGTGTGGGCATGCCTTTCGACTGTAAGCCAAACTCTCCCCGTCCATTTCATCTCTACTTTCAGTTTTGTCAGGCACCCTGTGGCTGTAGTATAGTGACAGCAGGGGCCAGAAACTGAAAGTAGGCAAAAGGGAGGGGGAGGGTTTGTCTTACAACCAAAAGGCATACCCACAGGGGAGAAAAAAAAACAACAATCCCAAATAGTGACGCAGTGATGCACAAATTAAACATCTGTTGCCCTTTTTCCAGGAGTTTTATGACACTTTTCTCTGTAATCAAACATGGAATCATTAAAGTAAAGGTATGATTGTATTCAGCATCCCAGTATCTGTAAGGCTCTGGCTTCACTTTATAGTCCTAAATCCTGCTAGTTGGTTCCCTTTAATGACTTTATACCACTTAAATATTGATAAAAGAATTCCACAATCCTCCTTTATTGAGGTCCATTTCACTGACTATGCTAATTATTATTCATCCCTGCAAGGCAACCTCAGTTTTTGAGCTCTTTGAAGGAAGAAGGCATATCCACAATCACAACTATATCATGATTAATGCTGTGTTTAGCCGAAATACGTTGGTTTTGGTTACATCCCTATGTGGATTTTTTTCATGGGAAAAGTCTGAGCGCTGAATTACATTTTTTCAATCCTTTTAAATGTTCTAACAAATGTGACATTTTAATCTACCTCAATATAGAAGTTTGTCATTGCTGAATCATCCATTTTCCTTTTCTCTGAATTATTCTGGCAAATACCCAACTGCGTTTCGTGCTGAAGTTTGGAAACATGTTGATTTTTCTTTTGGTACAATCACAAAGTATCCCACTATTTCAAGTCCCCTGCTTTTGTCTGAGTGATAGAGCAAACAAGGTACCGGTTCATCCAGGAGTCTGACAGGGGTAGATGATTACAGCCTCTGCTTCCCCTTCACCAACATCCCAATGGTTAATCAGCAACTGATCATCTATCCTGAGGAAAGTTATGATTGTGGGACACTAATATTATAGATGAGCTTCCCTTATGAGTGTGGCATTGGCTCTCTCCTGATAGACTCAAGCATACAGATAATCCATTTAAAAAGGAACTGCATTTTAAACAAACTTTGCATAAATCAACAGTATAGGAAGATATAGGAAACTTTATAATGTATCTTATCAGAGAAATCAGCTTCCTTCTCCACCTACAATGCACTTCTTCATCTCCCCCTGCTTGCTAAAAATGTCATCTGTTATCAATCAGCTCAAATCTGGCTTGTTCAGAGGAGACAAACTGTGGGTCCCTTGTGAAACAGCCCATTATATTCTAAGGAGGAAGGCGTGAAGGGAGCAGACAGATAAGCATGGTGCAGAGCTCTGTCTGTAACAAGTGTTAACTCACATCAGAGCTTGATTCAGATAAACACAGCTCAGCTCTGCTATACAATGTCCTTCAGGCTTCTCCTTCTCTCTGTGAGCTAAAAAGTGAATGAAGAGTAGAAATCCCTGTGTGCTGAACTGTCTATAGTAGAAATCACAGCAGCTCATCTCTACCTTCAGCAATTAATAGATTGCAAGTTACAGAACATGCATGAAGAGAGGATATCTGGTGAGAATACAGATTAGAAGACACATAATGGCCAGAAATAGTATTATTCCTCATATACACACAACATAAGGGCACCTTATCCTGAAAAGTTACTAGAAAACCCTTAATGGTACTGCTAAGGCTGGCTTCACACCACGGCAAGGTGCGGTCCTGGACTTTCCGGTGCAAACCAGACAGCCCCGGACCGGTTTTTGGCCCCATAGTAGCCTATGGGCGATGGAGCGATGGCAGCTCTTGCCATCCGGTTTCATCTCTGCGGTGGAATCCGGGAGAATTCGGATTATTCTCACCAGACACAAAACGTTGCTTGCAATGTTTTTGTGTCCGGGGAGAAAAATCACCCCAAAAAGCCGGATCCCGGATTCTCCCGGATCCAGGGCAATCTGGTTCTCCCTAACATGGCAGCCTATGGGCCGGATTGCCCCGGTCTGGGCGAATCCGGTAACCGTATTCCGGCGGCTGCATGCCGCTGCTGTTTCAGGACCGTGGCTAGCTCCATCTTGAAAAATCAGCAGCTGCGGCTGCAATTACAGCCATCCGGCTGCACACAGGAATGGAGGGCATATTTGGCCCTCCGGGTCTGTGTGCTGATCCGGTCCGGGGCTGTCTGGTTTACATCGAACAGCCCTGGACCGGACCTTACCGTGGTGTGAAGCCAGCCTAAGTATTACCACGTTTTCACAAAAACTCCCAGCTCTTTGCTGTGCCTGTAGGTAGATAAAACTGCACTAATTGTGTGATCTACATTGGTTCAATACCTGAGATCCTTAGTATAACCTTTAACCTTTATTTCACACTGGTGGGTAGTTGATAGTTTTATTTTTGCTGTATTGGGAATCCTCTTTACATGACTAAACTCTTGCTTGTACATATAAACAGCAGTCAATATGCAGAAAAAGAGCTGCAGTAAAAAGCATGGGGTCAGACGGATCAGAAACCTGCCCATTTTCAAACTATCTTGAACTTCTATTTGACACTGAGGTTATTACACCGCCAAGTAGAAATACTGAAAATGAAAGAGTAAGCACAGTCCGCTTTATCTTTAGGTCACTGGGGGCAAGTCTAGAAAGTTTGTTGGGGAATAATAAAAATAATGACATAAAACAATCTAGATCCCGGTAGCCATTCTCTGTCCTAGTAATGACATTCAGATCTGTAAAAACTTTAGAGCTAGAGCCTATTTTCCCATTATTATTATTACCATTAATCAAGCCGCATTGAATAATTGTCCTTATTTCAGCCTTGGTAAATGTGAGCTTTTGTTTACTCTGCTGAAAAGGGGAATTAAATATTAAAAGCGCCGTCTGCAAATCATGTTCACTCGCAAGTACCTCAAAATAAAAACTACTTTCATCTATTATTTTTAAGAGACTCGACCGAATGATGCAGCTTATAAGATAGTAACCTTCTTAGTACGCTGCGACGCTGTTTGTGCTTGAGAAATCAATGCAATTACAGTGTTCATCTGTTTTGGAGAATGATTTATTGACATGAATTCCAAGTCCTGTAACCGATACTGTGAATAAGATATAAGATGAGGCCAAGGGTAGGACATCGCTTTAGATTCCAAAAGAAACTAAATTAGAAGGGAACATTGAGAGGTAGCGGTCATAAATGTAAATGCACTGTTACCTCTTGCTTTACATCTATTACTAGTTGTGTCTATATATATTCTTATAGATTTGACAATCAGCACATATATAAAATCATATATAATTCTTATCACCTTGGAAGTGAACTGTCACTGTGAGATTGCGAGGTGAACATATCCAGGATGATAAGGTTATTTTGAGTATGACAACTAAAAAGGAGTTAAACGATAGCTGTCTGACGATTCAAACCCAAACTATGGCCTGCGTGAATCATAGCATACCTGCACAATTGCAACCAGGTGTATTACTCTCGGAAGTGCTACAGTGTTACAGGAAAAATACACTTTAAAGATCCTGAGACTAGACTACTGTGGCTCCACCCCTGGCTGACTCTTTCCAGCACTGATACAAGTGATTGACAGGTCTCTCTATCACTTGCATAAAGGGAGAGACCTGTCAATCATCTGCAGCAATGCTGGGAAGAGGCGGTCGGGGTGGAGCCTGACTAGTGTAGTCTATTCCTATCATAGGTGGATTATAATGAGGGCAGTCTGGGCAACAGCCCAGGGCTCCACAGGCATGCACAACAGATCACCCACGGAGCTGTTGAGGAGATGCCAACTCCCTTTTTCCAATATTTACATTTATTTGCATCTTCTATATGCAAAGACATTTGAAGGTTTGAGTGCTGGGAGATAGGCGGAGCAGAGAAGCTCCTGTCAGCCCCGACGTGCAGCGATGTGATGAGGTCAGCACAACCTCCTCCCACTGGTGATGGCACCAGGGACGCAGAGGATGCAGAGATGGCAGAAAAGTAAAGGCTCCATGAGGAAGATGATTTAATGTGGATGAGGGGGGAAGTTAATGTTGCTGTGAGAGCAAATAATGGAGGGACATTTGTGTCAGAGGGCACAGTATAGCAAAGTGGGCAAGGGGGGGGAAGATATTAAGGCGAGGGGCAGTGTGGGAGGACATTTTGCAGTGGGGCAGTGTGTGGGGGGGAATATTTTGTGAAATACGCACAACAATTAATTATTCAGGTTCACAGCACAGGAAATACTTTCATCATATGGTAGTATAATAATACTTTTCTTTTTAAGGACACGGTGTCAGGAAATGTTGAAGATGGAGAAGAGGAAAGTCTCCTAATGGTTCTGAACTACATGGAGACATAAGTGATAAGAACAACACCTACCAGGGAAGACATGACCTATAAGGTACATGGATGGTTCATGAAATGCAATTATATAGAAGTCTGCCCTGACATTACAATTGATCACTGTACTAAGCTTGGTGCTGCATCTAGTGAAGGTGGTTCTGGCCCTGCATTCATGTTCAGATGGTGGTCCTGGTGCTGCATTTATGTACTGATGATGGTTCTTGTGCTGTATTCATGTACAGATGGTTCTGGCAGTACACTCATACTGATAGTTCTAACACTGTGTTCATATACTGACAGAGGTTCTGCCTTTGTGCTGATGCACTGATGGGGATTCTGGTGCTTGGAGAATAATCTGAGCAGAATCTCTCCAAATTCTCCTCAGTTACTCAAAACCTGCCTCTGGCGATGTATTAATGTACCGATAGTGGTTCTGGTGAAGTAGTCATGTAAATACCCCTTTCAATTTTTTTCCAGCCCTTGGGACTGGTGTAATATGGCAATGCAGACCAAAAAATGTTGTGCTCCCCTGGTATAATGCTTTGTACGCCACCATCAGCAGTGCAGATTTTGGGTAGAGAGATTACCTGGAGCTCCACTGTTGGCAATACAGAATAGCAGCATCGCCTCTTTTGCAATGTGTCAATATAACGACATCATTACACAGCATGTGCCAGCATGCATGTACCAGCCACAAGAAGTAGTAACTCCACAGGAAGCAGAGCGCTGGAGGGAGTGGGAGTGAGGTGAGTAGTTGTTAACTACTGTAGAAACTGTATGTAGGACTGTATATAGGAGCTTATGTGGAAGTTCATATTGTATGTAGGGACCTATGTGTGGGTTCATACTGTATATATGGGGCTGTGTGCGTAGGTTCACATGGTATATCAGGGGATGCCTGCATATTTAATTCTATTCAATACTACGTGATACAATTTATATTAATATAAAATGACAATTATAATTAATATTTTGATATTAATATTGAGCAGAATTACTTTCAGTCTCTAGAACAGTCATGGTCTTTCATGTTGACCATTGGGAAAACATATTGTTCACACCCGGCGCTATTATGTTTAGTGCAATGTTGTGTATAGCACTGTACAAAAAGGCAAAGATTTTGTTCTGTCTCTATCATTCTGCATCTACAGATGTGCACAAGAGCGCCTGTGTATTAATCATGTAACCTATCAAAAGGGATCATGTGACATGTAATATAATATGTCTGAAGCAAATTCCACTTCCAAAACTCCAACCTTTAAGAAAAATGGTCTTTCTTTTGTCTCCCAAACAGCACCCCAGATCGGCAGAGACCGCACATCTCCATTGAAGAATATAGGTGTTTTACCTGGGCAGCATTTCACTACTCCCATAAACTATGATAGAGAGTCATATCCAATAAAACCCAAAAGATCAGGTTTATCCCAATAAAATTTTCTTCTTACTCCTTCATTAAAAGAGTACACCATCTTGAGGAAGCAGATCTGTTGACGCGTTTTGTCCAACATGTGTACTTAGTCATGATACGAATAAGTCCACGTGTTGGATGAAACGCGTCAACAGATCTGCCATCCCAAGATGTTGTAGTCTTTTACTGAACAAATAATACATTTTTTTTATTGAGATAAACCGGATTTCTTGTTTTTCTTTTCAATATTACTTGTTTTGTAGTTTATATGACAGAGAGTCACTTGCGTATTGCACCGGCCTCAGACATCTCATGTTGACAAGACGTCAGGCAATGCACATCATGGTGTCCGTAGCCCTCTGAGATCTAGAAGCTGCAATGCTGAATAGAGATGTCAGATGTTGCATATTGAAAAACATGAAGAACGGGACAAAGCTTCACAGAAGATCCGGGTCTGAATCGGGTAGACGGGGTCTGCGGTGGGTGGACGGGGTCTGAGTTGGGTAGATGCAGTCTGCGACGGGTGGAAAGGGTCTGAGTTGGGTAGACGGGGTCTACGGCAGGTGGAAAGGTTCTGTGTCAGGTAGACGGGGTCTGGGGCGGGTGGACGGGGTCTGCAGAGGGTAGTCTGGGTCTGCAGAGGGTGGACAGGGTCTACGGTTGGTGAACAGGGTCTGAGTTGAGTAGACCGGGTCTGCTGAGGGTGGACAGGGTCTGCAGCGGGTGTACAGGGAAGCAATGCAGTGAGAGTTACTTTTGAGAGAACTCGAAGTAGAAGTCACATTCATTTCACACTTCGATGCCAATCTAAGTCCTCACCAAATTTGAGCGACCTGCAGAATTTGGATTTCAGCAGATTCCCTCTCTTCACCAGTAACAGTAGAATTGGACAAACATTTTATGAAATGGCTATTAAAGTGCAAAAAGTAACTGTTTTTCTACAAACAAATGTAATTATATTTTTCAAGAAGAAAATTTATCAGGACAATTCCTCAAACTTTTCTGTCATGCTTCATAAAATGAAGAGACAACATGGTTTTACAGTGCGGCAGTGTGCGGGTAACATAAGAGTAGATACCGTATATTACTTATTGCAGGCCAGTAAATCAATAGGTGAGCGACACTGATTGATCTGAATGTTCAAAGTAGGATAACTGAACAATAAGTAAGTGCTCCCAGTGACATTCAAGAAGGGGATTTACATTACTGGGAAAAGAGAGAAGAGTATGTGAAAATAATTCCATGTTTTCAGTGCTTACATTGGGTTAAGAGTCATCGGATCTGATGATTTTTGATTGCTGCACAATCCAATATAAGGCAACTGATGATAAATATTAAAATAAGATAAGGTCAATGTGTGCTGACTGATTTCATCAATATTTGGTCGGTATGTTTGGTTTTACATCACTCATTTTCTCAAAAGAGAAATTGCAAAAAGTTTCTCCTACCCACTGCAATGTTAACAATGGATACGGATACCAACGTGTACTGGCCAAGATGTTTATGGACTCAAAGGCTTGTATGGGTAAATTAGATCTGTGACTTGATTCATAAATGGACATTACAATTTTTTTTTTTTTGCAGACAAATAATTTGCAAAAAACCCAGACACACAAACAGCTAAATGGACTATAATAGGCACAGGGTCTATTCATGAAGAACACCGATAGAAGGCATAAATGAAAAACAGACTGAGAATGAGGCTTTAACAAAGACCAACGGGACCTGGGAGTGATTTATTTTACTCATGCATTCCTTGCTGCTTAAACACATTGGATTACATCTTAGGGTAAGTGCCCACGATCAGGAGACGCTGTAATCTAGATACAGCGTCATTGTCATTCCTCTGATGCTAGTGTGCACTGTGTGAGAACACAGGGTCCGCACCCATGATCAGGATTCTGTGTTCTCCCGCTTAGAACACTCGCGTCTCTGCAAGAAAAAAAAGTGACATTTTGCAGATCGAGAAGCCGCACCGCAAGTCAGTTAATGGTCTAGAAGAAGCTTTCTATAAATCCATCCATTGTGCTTGTACTGTACAGTGCAGTGATTTAGATGGAGCAAAAATACACTGTGTGGAAAAAATATGCTTATCTTGATTGTGGGCACTCACCCTTAAGAGGGCTATTGAAGGACTTTCAGATAACTGGCAAAATTGCAAGGATCTTTCGTCCAACACCAGCAAATTCTGAAATGATGGGGCTGATTTAACAACAGGCATAGAGCACAATCACGCTACGCCAGTCGGGCTGAGATAGAAGAAGCCAAACTCATTAAGAGTCATACACTGAGAGGTGAGCACCTCCATGCACTGCACCACAGGGTATTCCTGGCGTACACAGCACTGGGATTTTTGACGTGCCGCTTTGCAGGGTTGCCTATTTGACTTTTTATTTTTTTTGGAAGGGTTATCGAAAAATCACGGGCAGACAATATTTTATACAAACATCAGAAAACCATAATAAATCATTTAGATGATAAGTGATCCATGTGTACAGCCCAGAATTCTGATTTGATCAGCTGCGTTACTGGAAACTGTAATATGATAATAATTACAGCCAAAATAATCTGTGTAAGCTTTTTCAGCTGTCAAAGAACTGGACGCCTTATCTCTTTTTTTTTTTTTTTTTTTACAGAGAGGGCAAAAAAAATGCCCAGGTTATGGAATTTTTGGATGGTTGGCAAGTAGGTGGGTCGTTAAGAATAAAAGATTTGGTAGCATGTTAACCAGTTGAAAAAAAAAAAAAAAAAAAAAAGATTGCTCTCATGCTCTCCGTGGGAGAAACAAAATAATAATCTTGTTGATGTGATACCTTTTAATGGAATAAAGTAATTGATGTTACAAAGCAGCAAGCTTTCGAGACTGCTTACATCTCTTCTTCAGGCATTCTGTCATACCATGCCTGACGTGAGAAGTCTCGAAAGCTCGCCTTGTAACATCACTTGTTATATTTTTGTTAGCCATTAAGAGATATCACATCAACAAGATTATTATTTTGTTACTCCCACTGAGAGCAAAGAAAGAAAAAAGGTTTGCAGCACTCCACAGGACCAATTAGAAATGCAATCAGCCCAAAAGCAGATGCAAGTCAAAAGTCCATGGAATCCACTTGGAAATAGTCAAGTAAACAGAAAAGACTCCAACGTCCCAACATATATGAAAGAGTCCAAAAGTGTTCTTTATTTTACCATAAATGTAAGACTGGAAACACACTGTCCGAGTGACACGCGAGTTACTCGCGTGCGATTCTTGGATCATTCACCCAGGATGGCCTCCCCCTCTCTGGACGGGAGCACTGGAGCTATATAGAAAAACATACCACTAACAGTATTCCATCCAAAGAAGCAGGGGTTGTGCCGGGTGAATGATCCGAGACTCGTGCGAGTAACTCGCATGTCACTTGGATGGTGTTTCCAGCCTTACATTTCAACTCTCTGTAGGTCTTTTTCAAGCACGATTGAAAAACACCTACAGCAGGTTGAACGGTTGCACTTATATAGATAATTTTTGTACTTTTTCTCCTATGCTAGGACACTGTCATTTTCTCTATTTACAAAACCCTGGCGGTCTGGCCCTGCTTCGTCCTTGCTCCACCCATGTCAGTAGTTTGGCGCCCAACTGGTGAAAAAACACCAGCAGAGGTTGCAGTTTTGTTACGCAACTCCCTGTTGGGCAACAATTTTGTGACTTTTCTGAACTTTTCTGGCCTAAAAATTTTGATGAACCTGCTCCTATAGCTTTATGAATCAGGTAACACAGTCCCGCTCAGTGATGGGACGGCTGCAGTCAATAAAATTGTAGACCGGAACGTAAGAAAAGCTCAATCATGAAATGATTTCTTTTACATAAATGTAATTAGCCTCAATAAACAATTCAGCGATGTATGGGAGACATCTGGAGGAGCTGTTTATACATCGGTCGACATGACACGGTCGAGCTGTGACATAATACAGTGCTTTGCTTCTCTACCAGAACGGACAATTCAGATGAATGACTTTCTGTACATTTACAGAAGCGCGTTTTAAAAGTTTGTAGTCCGGGATTGTAGGAATGAGTCATTATGGTTATAACAGCAAATGATAACTGCGAATGTAACAGAAAAGCGTCTCATGTTCTAAGTGTTTATTTTTTACAGGAGATTTTTCCATTTCGCTTCTCTGGGCCAAGCTGTGTATGAAAAAAAAAAAAGAAAAAGGCGGCTGAATGTCTTATTGCTTTGATTACACACATTTGCTGAACACATTAAAGAAGATCATTCATTTAAAACTGTTTATTTTCATACCAGGCTGAACCAAAGCCGGATTCCCTATTACTCTTTTATCGAAAAATCCCAAATGGCCCGGGACAATATGTGACTATTAAATCTGAGTATTCACAAAGAGCACTTGGAAAAGAATTTGCTTTAGTTTATTATTTCCTCCATCAGGGGCACTGCTGTAAAAATCAAGAGGTATTTTACATCGGGGAATATTCCAGGCAATTATTCCAAGCAAAATACCAATTACAATATTGTAGACATTGCCTTACTGCAGCAAGCTTCTTAAAAGTAAAGTTATTAACTTGAGAAGATGTAAAGACACACATCTGCTGGAAACATGTCACTGCTTATTACTGATATCAATGGCTGATTAGTAGACAACAGCTTCACAGAGTCTAATGGCTACTTTACACGTCCCAACATCGGTCCAATGTTGGATACAACGACGCGGGAGCGCACATTTTTTGGGCAGAATTCCAAGGTCGCACAGGAGATGTTATACAGCGCGATATTGGCAGGCATCGAAACTGCGATGTGTACGCCCCTTTGTACGGGCGACCCAGGAACGACCATTTATCATGGGAGAGAATAGGGGAAGTTGTGCTCCAAATCGTTGTTGGGCTTTCACACAGCATGATCCTGCCACATCGTCCATCCAATATCGGGCCGTTGGAGAGCAGGCTCAGTTCTTCCCCGATATTGTTTTGGCATCGTTCTTGCATCGAATTGGACATTTAAACCATACAACGCACGAACGATATCGGGGCCAACGCACGAACCACGTGACTTTTTATCGGAGTTGGACGCCGATATCGGGACGTGTAAAGTGGCCATAAGACATTTAGACAGAGAATCTTAAGTGTTTAGTTGGTCACAAATTCTTCATTCTTTCTACATGTGACAAGAATACAAGAATAAGGTATGATTGTAATCTACAATAAATTAGTCACATATTGATACATTTACAAACTTAGTAGGCCGAGACTGCAAGGCTACCCTGTCTCGGGGCCCCGGATCGTGGTCATGAGTTCATTCCCATGGGTCTGAACAAAGGGGGGAGGATATGTGATGGGCCATCCGGCTATGTTAGGAGTGACGGGTATGTATCGCACAGACAGGGGTCTGCAATCTAAATCCAGAACAGTTTGCTGAGTTATGTTGTCCCACAAATCTGTATATTTGTTATTGGCTGGGTTTAGGGATGTTCAGATGTGTGGGAGGGACTGGCCATCCATATACCCCCTCCTCCTCCAGGGGAGTGGTGAGGGCTGATATCATGCGACTTCTGCCTTGTCACATGTCTCTGTCAGCCAGCCCCTGGAAGACTTCCTGTTTGTAGCACATAGGAGGAAAACCACGTGTGGGAATGGAGGTTGCCAGAACTCCTGGATGTTGAGACTGGACAGAGCAGTCTGTAACCTGCAGAGCTGTGGGGAGCAGGTAACCCCATAGCATGGGGACTTATGTGTATGGACTGGCCCATGTTTATTTTATGGAGTGCAGTTTATGAAAGGCAATAAACCGACATTGGACTGTTCTGATATAAATCCATTGCTGTGTAGATTGTTTTGTGCTGCCAAGTGAGTGAACCCCAACCCGCTTAGTGATCGCTACATCACAATATGCACAAAAAGGAACAGCACGAAATAATACTTAGCAGTTTGGTGCAAGAATTCCTGAGTAATACAGAGTCCACCTGTATGGTAGATCCAAAAAGTGAAAAATAAGGCAGCAATCAAAAATAACAGTGAAAAAAGGACTTTAATGAGCCCAAAATGTGGCACATTTTGGGCTCATAAAGGCCTTTTTTCACCATTTTTTTTGAGTGCTGCCTGATTTTTCACTATATATATATAAAATACTATACTATATAAAATATATCTATACTAACCCCTTCATATCCTTGCCCTTTTTGTACATTTGTTGTTCCCTTTGCAACACAGGCATTTTATGATCTAATAAAGTTCTAGTGTACAACAAAATAATGAGAGATTTCATTGAGTCCAGATGCACAAATTCATGATTGATGTAGACACAGACATAAAAAAATAAATAAAATCACATTGTTTCCATAGAAAGTATTTACTAGAGGTACTTGTATATATACACACCCACTCGTACATATACACACACTAATATAAATATATATAAATACACACTGATACATACAAATACATATATATTAGTGTGTATAATATATATATACAGCTCTGGCAAAAATGAAGAGACCATTGCACAATTTTGTTAAAATCCCCATCTCTACATGTCTGACAGCCATTCCATTCCAGTGTCAGTTGAGTACACCTCATTCTACTTAATGTTCTTCTGATTAGGTGATCACCAGAACCAAATCTTATTTAACGAGAGAAAGGATAAAAAAACACCGCTGGGGTCTTCGCAATCCTCTTGCAATAGGACAAGATGGACGGCAAAACAAGTGCTAGGAATAGCCCAAAAGTAATTGGAATGAAAATATAAATTTTAACCATGCCAAAGGAGTTGTAAAGCTAGAAAAAAGCCTTTCATCAATGAGAAGCAAAGGAGAGCCAGGCTGAAGTCTGCCAAAGACCATAAGGATTGGACCATAGAAGACTGGAGTAAGGTAATCTGCTCTGATGAGTCTAAGGCGGCCGTCACACACACAGATATCGTGAGCGATATCGTTAGCGATCACGTGCACGCGCGATCGCTAACGATATCGCTCACATCGCTGGTGAGATGTCACACAGACAGACTCACCAGTGATGTGGGCCAGCGAGATCGCTGGTAACTATGGTACACATCAGGTTACTAGGCGCCGCGCGGCGCTTAGTAACCCGACGTTTACCATAGATACCATCTCCCAGCATAGGCTCTGCCGCTGGGAGATCGTTCATCGTGGTGTCACACACCACGATGAAGCAGATTGTGACATCGTTCATCGCTAGATATGAGCTCCTGCTCTCATATCTGCGATGTCACGATCAAGCGATTTTACATTGTAAAATCGCTTGATCGCACGTAACGATGCACAAACGATATCGCTTAAGCGATCAAAAAGCAGATCACTTAAACGATATCGTTCAAGATATTGCAGCGTGTGACGGCCGCCTAATTTTCAGCTTTGCCCAACACCTGGATGTCTAATGGTTAGACGGAGACCTGGAGAGGCGTACAAACCACAGTGGCAAGGCAGGAATTGGACAGGTTATTCTTTCCGAAGGATGTATGAATCAAGCCGCGTACAAGGTTATCCTTGATAAACACTTCCTTCCTTCTGCTCAGGCAATGTTTCCCAACTCTGGGACTGTTTTTTCCAGCAGGACCATGCCCCATGTCACACAGCTAGGTCAATCAATGTGTGGATGAATGAGCACCACATCAAGACCCTGTCATGGCCAGCCCAATCTCCAGACCTGAACCTCATTGAAAACCTCTGGAATTCAGTGGCGTAGCGTGGGGGGGGCTGGAGGGGCGGTTCGCCCCAGGCGGCACATGTGTAGGGGCAGCAATGTGGCAGCTACTGCCATAGGATCCGCGGCCGCCGCCTGCGCTATATACTGAAGCAGTGCAGCACGTCGGCTGCTGGCTGCTTTCAAATCTCCCGCCCCCTGCAGCTCTGCTGTGCACTGAGAGGGAGGTGATGTTATCAGTCAGCGTCCCGCAGGGCAGAGCACAGGACACATGCTGGGGGAGACTGGAGGAGGTGAGGGGAGCTGCGAGGAGAGGAGGAGAGCGGAGGAGCGGAGGGAAGAGCTTGAAGGTGTCGGTGAGAGGAGAGCAGAGGAGCTGAGAGGAGAGCAGAGGAGGGAGGGGGTAATGACTGGCCAGTGATCTGAATGAAGGGAAGCAGTGAGAGCCAGCAGAGGTGGCTACCTGTGCTGCAGGAGGACACCTAGGAGCAGCTCCGGGTCACAAGATCTCCTGTTTTGTAGTGAGTGGGGGAGGGGCGAGGAGTGGGACCTAGCTGCTGTGAGCAGGTGAAGCTGCCCATGTGAACAAGCCCTCCTGCAGCACAGAGGATTGTGATACCTGAGTGAGGAATCTGTACAATGTGTGTGTGAGTTGTGTGTGTGTGTGATAGCCGTGCCTCTGTGTGTGTGTGTGTGCGTGCGATCCGTGCCTCTGTGTGTGCGAGCCGTGCCTCTTTGTGTGCTAGCCGTGCCTCTGTGTATGCGAGCCGTGCCTCTGTGTGTGTGCGGCCGTGCCTCTGTGTGTGTGTGCAGGCTGTGCCTCTGTGTGTGTGTGGGCTGTGCCTCTGTGTGTGTGTGATAGCCGTGCCTCTGTGTGTGTGATAGCCGTGCCAATGTGTGTGTGATAGCCGTGCCTCTGTGTGTGTGATAGCCGTGCCTCTGTGTGTGGGTGTGTGATAGCCGTGCCTCTGTGTGTGTGTGTGTGTGATAGCCGTGCCTCTGTGTGTGTGTGTGTGTGACAGCCGTGCCTCTGTGTGTGTGTGTGCGAGCCGTGCCTCTGTGTGTGTGCGAGCCGTGCCTCTGTGTGTACGAGCCGTGCCTCTGTGTGTGTGTGAGCCGTGCCTCTGTGTGTACGAGCCGTGCCTCTGTGTGTACGAGCCGTGCCTCTGTGTGTACGAGCCGTGCCTCTGTGTGTGTGTGTGTGCGGGCCGTGCCTCTGTGTGTGTGTGCGGGCCGTGCCTCTGTGTGTGCGAGTCGTGCCTCTGTGTGTGTGAGCCGTGCCTCTGTGTGTGTGCGAGCCGTGCCTCTGTGTGTGTGTGCGGGCCGTGCCTCTGTGTGTGTGTGTGCGGGCCATGCCTCTGTGTGTGTGTGTGCAGGCCGTGCCTCTGTGTGTGTGTGTGTGCGGGCCGTGCCTCTGTGTGTGTGTGTGTGTGCGAGCCGTGTCTGTGTGTGTGTGTGTGCGGGCCGTGCCTCTGTGTGTGTTTGTGTGCGGGCCGTGCCTCTGTGTGTGTGTGTGCAGGCCGTGCCTCTGTGTGTGTGTGTGCGGGCCGTGCCTCTGTGTGTGTGTGTGCGGGCCGTGCCTCTGTGTGTGTGTGTGTCTGCGAGCCGTGTCTGTGTGTGTGTGTGTGCGGGCCGTGCCTCTGTGTGTGTGTGTGTGTGCGAGCTGTGTACTAGGTGTACACCCGTATATTGCCATCCTCTGATCTCTGTACTAGGTCATGACCTGTATATTACTATCTTCCTCTGTGTGCAATGTTTCCTATGTTTATATTACTGTTTATTCTCATTAATTTACAGTTAGTTTGTTTTGTATTCAGTGTTTCATTTATTCCATTCTTCTATCTTTGGTGCTATATACTGTATATCCCAGCGTGTTCTATTGGGGAATTGTTAACATTGTTGTTCCAGATAACAATATGATGACTATAATAGGGACACTGGTGATCGGTGATAGGACCTGTGGTGATGTCGCTGCCCGCACTTTACGGCATTACGGCATGACATCATAACTAAGTGCCAGCGGCCGTTCCGGATCCCGGAGGCCGCAAGAGCGCATCCTACAGCAGTTGATCACCACAGAATTTGACCCTGATTAACAGGTACACTTAAGTGGCTCCTAACCCACTAGCGGGACGCCCCTGCCCCCCGGAATTATCAACGACCAAGGGGGCGGCAAATTTTTCGACCGCCCCGGGCGCCACAAACAGTTGCTACTCCACTGCTGGAATGTAATCAAGAGGAAGATGGATAGTCACAAGCCATCGAACAAAGAAGAACTGCTTACATTTTTGTGCCAGGAGTGGCATAAGGTCACCCAAAAGCAGTGTGAAAGACTGGTGGAAAGCATGCCAAGACCCATGAAAGCTGTGATTAAAAATCATGGTTATTCCACCAAATATTGATT
The DNA here is from genome assembly GCA_033576535.1 of Allobates femoralis. NCBI lineage: Eukaryota > Metazoa > Chordata > Amphibia > Anura > Aromobatidae > Allobates > Allobates femoralis. Next base: position 85,379,212 of record JARQOC010000006.1, read on the forward strand.
TCTGAACTCTTCCCGAGTTAAAACATTAGTATTGTTGTTTCTAGATGAATATGAACTTGTTTTCTTTGCAATATTTGAGGTCCGATGTTTCTTTTTTATTATTTTGTGGATTTTTAATTTGCTGCAAATAAACACAAAACTTTTAGCTTTGAATTTCGGAGACATGATGTCATTTGTTTATAGCATAAAAAAACAATGTACATTTTACCCAAAAATATACCCATAAAGGGAAAAATCAGAGACAATGAAAATTTTGCAGTGGTCTCTTCATTTTTGCCAGAGCTATATATATATATATATACCGTATATACTCGTGTATAAGCCGAGTTTTTCAGCCCACAAATTGGGCTGAAAAGTCCCCCCCTCGGCTTATACACGGGTCTATACGGTAATGCTGTGGGGGGGGCTGTGACCGGGAGCTGGAGGAGGCAGGAGGGGGCCGCGGTGACCGCGGGCGGTCACGTGGGGCCGCCTCATTAGTGCAATGAATATGCACGGCATCCCCCGTCCATCAACGGCGGGGGGATGCCGTGCATATTGCAATACACAGCCCCCCTCCTTAATATGGGTCCCCCAGTATTAATAAACAGCCCCCCCCCTCCTTATCATGGCCCCCAGGCTGCGGCAGCTGTCAAAATAACAAACAGTTTATACATCACCTTCCGACGCAGCTCTGCGCTCCTCCGGTCCTCCGCTCGCCGGCTTCTTCTTTCTTCTTGTGCCGGTGTCATGTGACCGGGCGCAGGAGATGACGTCATTTCCTGCGCGCGGTCACAGAAGTCGGCACAACAAGGAAGAAGAAGCCGCGAGCGGAGGGCAGAGGACCGGAGGAGCGGAGAGCTGCGTCGGAAGGTGATGTATAAACTGTTTGTTATTTTGACAGCTGCCGCAGCCTGGGGGGCCATGATAAGGAGGGGGGGGGGGCTGTTTATTAATACTGGGGCTGTATATACCTCTGGGGCTGCTGGATAGTACCACTGGGGCTGTATACTACCACTGGGGCTGCATATACCTCTGGGGCTGATGTATACTACCACTGGGGCTGTATACTACCACTGGGGCTGTATATACATCTGGGGCTGATGTATACTACCACTGGGGCTGCTTGGGCTCCTGTATACTACCACTGGGGCTGATGTATACTACCACTGGGGCTGTATACTACCACTGGGGCTGTATATACATCTGGGGCTGATGTATACTACCACTGGGGCTGCTTGGGCTCCTGTATACTACCACTGGGGCTGCATATACCTCTGGGGCTGATGTATACTACCACTGGGGCTGTATACTACCTCTGGGGCTGTATATACATCTGGGGCTGATGTATACTACCACTGGGGCTGCTTGGGCTCCTGTATACTACCACTAGGGCTCCTGTATACTACCACTGGGGCTGCTGGGGCTCCTATATACTACCACTGGGGCTGCTGTATACTACCACTGGGGCTGCTGGGGATGCTGTATACTACCACTGGGGCTGCTGTATACTACCACTGGGGCTGCTGTATACTACCACTGGGGCTGCTGGGGCTGCTATATACTACCACTGGGGCTGCTGGGGATGCTATATACTACCACTGGGGCTGCTGGGGATGCTATATACTACCACTGGGGCTGCTGGGGATGCTATATACTACCACTGGGGCTGCTGGGGATGCTATATACTACCACTGGGGATGCTATATAGTACCACTGGGGCTGCTGGGGATGCTATATACTACCACTGGGGCTGCTGTATACTACCACTGGGGCTGCTGTATACTACCACTGGGGCTGCTGGGGCTGCTATATACTACCACTGGGGCTGCTGGGGATTCTATATACTACCACTGGGGCTGCTGGGGATGCTATATACTACCACTGGGGCTGCTGGGATGCTATATACTACCACTGGGGATGCTATATAGTACCACTGGGGCTGCTGGGGATGCTATATACTACCACTGGGGCTGCTGTATACTACCACTGGGGCTGCTGTATACTACCACTGGGGCTGCTGGGGCTGCTATATACTACCACTGGGGCTGCTGGGGATGCTATATACTACCACTGGGGCTGCTGGGGATGCTATATACTACCACTGGGGCTGCTGGGGATGCTATATACTACCACTGGGGATGCTATATAGTACCACTGGGGCTGCTGGGGATGCTATATACTACCACTGGGGCTGCTGTATACTACCACTGGGCTGCTGTATACTACCACTGGGCTGCTGGGGCTGCTATATACTACCACTGGGGCTGCTGGGGATGCTATATACTACCACTGGGGCTGCTGGGGATGCTATATACTACCACTGGGGATGCTATATAGTACCACTGGGGCTGCTGGGGATGCTATATACTACCACTGGGGCTGCTGTATACTACCACTGGGGAGGCCTGTATACCACTGGGGGGGGCCTGTATACCACACTGCTGGGGGCTGTATACCTGTGCTGGGGTCCACCCTCGGCTTATACACGAGTCAATAGGTTTTTCCAGATTTTTGGGGCAAAAGTAGGGGGGTCGGCTTATACACGGGTCGGCTTATACACGAGTATATACGGTATATATATATATATATATATATATATATATATATATATATATATATATATTAGTACCTCTAGTAACTACTTTCTATGGAGGTAATGTGATTTTTTATGTCTGTTTCTACATCAGTCTTGAATTCATACATCTGGACTCAATGAACTCTCTCATTATTTTGTTGTACACTAGAACTTTATTAGATTATAAAATGTCTTTGTTTCAACTTCCTCTTTAATGCTTGTGACATACTATTCTGTGCTGTATTTATGCATCAGATAAAGGAAGGGTAATTCCAAGTTTTAACATACAATGACCACAAACATAAATGTAAAGTTTTCTGTTGCTGCCTATTTCACATAATACTTACAGTAACCTCCAATAAATTTACGCATCATTTACCTCAATTAACAGTTATATAAAAATAGGTGACTACTATACGGCTGCCATCACACAAGCATGGTTTAGGGCCAGTTTCACACTGGCGTTTTTTAAACAATGCACGGCCGCACTTGCGGCTCACTTGCGGCAAGCCCCATGCATCGTCTATGGGGCTTGCGGTCAGGTGCGGCAAGTGCGGTTTTGCCGGTTGCAGCAGATGCGGCACTTGCGGCCGCGAAAAAAAACTGCGGTCAGCAGCGTTTTTTTTCACGGACGCAACTGCCGCTACCGCACTTGCCACAGCTGACCGCAAGCCCCGTAGACAATGCATGGGGCTTGCCGCAAGTGAGCCGCAAGTGTGGCAGATGCAATAAATCTGCCGCATTTTTTCAAAAATGCCAGTGTGAAAGCAGCCTTAGTTGCACTATGTAAAGGAAACCTGTCACCAGGTTTTTGCAACCTAATATGAGAGTAGCATAATATAAGACCCGCGATCCTGATTCCAGCGATGTGTCACTTACTGAGCTGCTCAGGATAGTTTTGATAAAATCACAGTTTAATCATCTGGAGCTTAACATTAGTTTGGTAGTCTGGTAGTTTGGCATATTCACAAACTGCTATACCTGCAGCAGAGAAAACACTAATTTTATCAAAATGACAGCAAGCAGCTCAGTAAGTGACACATCGCTGGAATCAGGGTCTCTATTTCTACATTATGCTGCTCTCAGATGGGATGGCAAAAACCTGGTGACAGGTTCCCTTTAAAGGCAAAACTAAATGCAGACGGAATATCCGCTGTTTGTGATAGCGGTAGCAAAGTGGATACGATTTTAACACATATCATCTACAGGCGGCAAAAATATTTTTTTTGCAATAATATGTAGGGTGAAATCTGCATTTAGTATATGCAGATTACTTCACTGATCTGCATCACAGTTTATTATGAAAGTGTGACATATTTTTTTAAGGCATTTCTTGTCAGAAACCAAAAATGTAAGTGAAAAATAAGGAACTTTGGAATATACAAAATTGACACATTCCTCTGTTATCTGTCATTCTTTGTCTCCTGATCAATTACTCTAAAAAATACTGCTCGAATCTGCCTACCAGTCTGTCTGCACTGAGAAACTAATTTATAAGAACAGGCTGGAGTGAGACAAAAACTGAAAAAGACATAGAAAACTGCTGATTCTTCTAGAGCAGGGAGGAAAACTGCTAAAAATGCAGGAAACAATGAATGTAATGGACAGAAATAGTGTTTAGTCCTTGTCCTCATATACAAACACATGAAAACTTCAAACTACAAAGTCATCTCAAAGTGCAGTTACACTTTAATGGTTCTGTGTCATACAGTCTGCTGCGCTCCCTATGATTTAGTACTCAACCTTTTAACACCATCTCTTTGCTTTTGATAACCTACTGCACCAAAACTTCTCATGGGATCAGTTGTGTCTTCTTGAATAAGACCGAAAAATATATTGCAATCTGAGAGTCCTCAGTGGTTGATACCTTTTAATGGCTAACTGAAAAGATGGTAAACATAGCAAGCTTTCGGGACGCTGAGTTCCCTTTTCAGTTAGCCATTAAAAGGTATCAACCACTGAGGACTCTCAGATTGCAATATATTTTTCTATCTACTGGCTAACACGGTATAAATATTCTTTACCTGGATAAGACCAGTGAGCATCAGCCATCTCATCTGTCATAGTCTCCGTTACCCAACAATACTCCTTTCAAAATCTCAGCTTTATCCTTCATCTTTCAACATTCCAACACCTGATATGTCAATCACGGTGGCTCATTGGTTAGTGTTGCAGCCTTGCAGCGTTTGGTTCATACCCCACCAAGGACAAGATCTGCAAGGAGTTTGTATGTTCTCCCCGAGCCTCCATGGGTTTCCTCCAGTTTCCTCCCACACTCCAAAGACATACTGATAGGGAATTTAGATTGTGAGCCCTAATGGGGACAGTGTTACTAATATATGTAAAGCCCTGTGGAATTAATGGTGCTATATAAGTGAATAAATATTATTATTAATTAATGAAACATACAATTAGGGATGGGCAAACCGCTTGTTTTTCCCCAGGTTCATGTTTGGGGTTGCCCTGTTAAAGCAATCAAAGAGTTAATACACTTGATATACTTACTGGGTCCGCGTTCTCTCTTCCTAGTGTGACACGCGCTGCGTCACTTCTGGGTCTCCCTTTATCTGCGTCACTTCCGGACCTCCCTTTATCTGCGTCAATTCTGGACCTCCCTGCATCTGCGTCACTTCCGGGCTACCCATTATCTTCTGGGCATATGTGAGTGGCTGTTGGAGCCAGTCACATGACTATTCCCCGGAATCCCAGAAGTGACGCAGCACCGCCGCATGGCTGGAGTGAATAATGTGGACCCGGCAAGTTTAATGAAGACAATTATCAACTCTTTACTTGCTTTAACAGAGCAACCCTGGTCATGAACCCGGGGAAAAACAAACAGTTTGCCCATCACTAATTATAATACAGTACTGTTCCATTAGGCCATGTGCTTTGTTTTTTTTGTACTGCATTTTTGTAGAATTTTCAGCAGGAAAACTGGATCTGTGTTTGGAAAAAAAAAAAATACAGACCCAAAACATATCGCATTTTTGCTGGGATTTTTTTTCATTATAATGGAGTCAACGGTGGAGATATATGGATCACTAATTGACATTCAGCTGGAATAATATAGTGAGTTTACCTACCTCCCTATGAAAATCCACAGATGACACATTCTGATTTTACAATGGAGTTGTGCCAAATTGCATACTCTGCTTTGATACACCCCACACACACCACTCTGTATAGCCACCCACAAAAACACTGCTTAATTTATAGAATATTGTGCCTTTTCCACAGGATCATCTACGACATAAATGATTCACTGTATAATCTTTGATTAGGTGAAGAAAATCTCTTTCCTCAGCCCTAGACCCTCTAAAGAAAAAAAAAAAAGGACAAGATTCTGCATGCCATACAATTAAGGTAATGGTTGAGTAAGCGGAATGTACTGCACAAAATGTACTTTTTCTTCTCTGAAGCAATTTTACATCTATGTAACCTTACCGGCTGGAAAATAACATCAATAAAATGCTAATGAGATCACGTGTAAAATGCCCAGTAAAGAAGAGAGAATACACTATACCTCTTCCAAGATCAATGAAATATGAGGTTTGGAAGAAAAAGCCGGACTGAGCTGTAGCTACAAAAGATTCTCCTCAGTGTGACATTCTAGAAGTTTAAAGCCAGGCTTTTATATTGATTGAAAAAAAAATTTACTTTGAATATAACATAGAGAAAAAAGAGAAACCGCTCAATAAACACTCAAAACAGAATACCGGTAGAAATAAAGCCTACCATCTCTGCACTAAAAAAATCTACACTCCAACACTCAGGTGCCCATAATGTATATATCTATATATAAATATACATCAATCAGACATACTGCTAATTCCTAATGATGGTCAGTGTGTCTTTTTATGGCAGTCATTGAAGCAGCTGTCCGGTCTAAAACTGATAATTTTGCTTACCAATCACTCCCCAGTGCTCACACTGTGCGCTACAAGGATTCCCTGTTTTCCAAGTCGGGAATGGACTACAATTATGCGGTATGCATGTTCCCGGCAACAACACGAATAGTGAGCATGGCCTCGCTCAATACAAGTGTCAGGTGCGTCCAACTAGTGGGAGCGGCCTTGCTCCATACACTTGTATTGATCGACGCCGTCCCACTAGTCGGGGTCTTTGGCCGGGAACATGCATACCACATAACTGCAGTTTGTTCCTTGGTTTAGAAACCACAAACCCCCGCAGTGCACAGTGCAGGCGCTGGGAGGACTGATAAGTCTACAGTAACATAGAATGACTGCAGAATTATCAATTTAGACAAGACAACACCTTTAAAGGAATACTAAACCTGTAAATGACTGATAAAATGTAACAGCAAATGCAGTTGCCCTAACTACTTGATTGTTGGAAATGGAACAGCCAGTTTTGTAGAAATTCTACAGAGAACAATGAGGTTTAAACATAACTGTGAGGAGCTTCTGCCAGGAAGTTGTCTTAGGGTGCTTTCACATCACGTATTTCTTGGATCCGTGGCTGTCCAGTGTAAAACGGAAACCACGGATCCGATTTGGCCCCCATGTTATCCTATGGGCCACGGATCACTGCAGATTTGCCCTTAATGGCATCCGATTTGTGTAGGATACGATTCTGTCCAAATTTTAGTTGTACCCAAAATCAGGGAGTTTCCGATTTTGGGTACAGCTAAAATTCAGAACAGATAAAAACTCCATAGGTGGGGCCAAATCGGATCAAATTGGACAAAATCAACATGGGGCCTATGAAGCACGGGTCCGAGAAAACAGCTGATCGTTCCTCGGACCCGATTTTAGTGTACTGAGCATGCTAAGTACACTAAAATTGCTCCTGTTAATTTCACTTCTGCAATGTATATACATACATTGCAGATGTGAAATTAAGTAAAAGCAAGGGTTAAAAATAAAATAATCTCTATTCTCATCTGTCCGGCGATCCACCGATGCTTCTATCTCACTCCCAGTACAGGACCTGCCGTGATGTCACAACCAGATCAGCTGATCAGGTCACATGACCGGTTACCGCAGTAACTGCGGTCATGTGACATGATGACACTGCCGGGTTGTGACATCACAGCAGGTCCTACAGGTATCAGGAGGTGCTGGATGCGTTGGTGGATCGCCGGACAGGTGAGCATAGAGATTTTGTTTATTTTTAACCATTTCTTTTACTACATTTCACTTCCGCAATGTATATCCTATACATATATATCCAAGGGCCCCACACAGCTTTTCTGTGTCCGGACCGTGATAATCACGGCCCCAGGACACAGAAAAGGTCACCTCCTGTGGTGTCTGTTCCTGTCCGTGGGGTCCTGCAAAAAGTAGGATCCCACGGACAGGACAAAATGTGCGATGTGAAACCAGCCTTACAGCCACATACAGATCAGTGAGCATGTTCCTCAGCTGTCTAGAGAAAGCCTAGCTTCCCTGTAATAGCCAGGATTGGAGGAACCTCTAATCCTAGAAGTTTAATTGGCCGTCATCTAGAATGACTTTGGCATAATCAAATAAGCTCCATGTTATGTGGGTCTGTCAGTGGGCACTTTACAAATAAAAAACGGCTACCATGGCAAGCTTAGTGCAAGCCACTCCATTTATCAGATCTTAGTGGTTGTCCTGGCCTTCACCCTTTAACCTCTGTACACGGATCTGGACTTAAACAGGGACCCCTTGGTTGGGGCCATGAAGTGAACTACTGACCAATGAGCAAGTTGCAGAAGTGTTCAAGTAGTCAGATGAGGACTATGAGCGGTGTCAAGGTTCAAAATCAGAAGGCAAAAAAATGGTCAGAAAACAGGCCACAGTCATTAATATAACAATCAATCAGGATCTGCTAGTACAGCAATTATGCAAAGTAGAAGTAGTTATATCTGGCAGCTCCCAGCACTAGGCTGGAAGTATTTGTAGGGTGTGATGGTGTCCGATTGTCCAAAGCACGGAGTTGGGTACTTCAGCTGGACAGCACACACACCCATACTGCCAGACTGGACTACACTTCAGGTCTGAACCTCTCCAGTCTCAAGTGGCTGGACAGAGCCTTTGGCACGCATAGCTTTGGTCCATTACCAGGGCCACTAGCAGAATCAATACAGGTGAAGTGGTGTTTAGCAAATCCGTGATGGGTGTGCGAGATATTGGACTCCCACCAATCTCCTTTTCTTGATATCCTGGAGCTGTCTCATTAATATAAAACCGCTTATAAGAGTATTTAAAATTGTCCCAAAAACATTTAATAAAAAATACCTACAATTCTGCAAGAAAAAAAAAAATATTTTATGCACATGAATGAAAAAGAAACAACAAAAAACCTACTGGGGATCCACACCAATCATTAAGCCATACCAATGAAACGAGTTATGGATTGGCTGTAAAATCACAAAAATGAAAAGTTAGTGCATCATTAAGGATGAAAACATCCTGGTCATTATTGGGTCAAACCCAACTGCCCAAAATTCTGTAGGTTCCTCTCAAGCCACTGAAACAGCTATGACCCACACAGACATGTCCTGAACCAGATCTCTGCCTATGTCCTGTGCTATGTGGTTAGCGGAGGTTGTGTGGTGGGGCTTCCATAGATTGAACTTGTTTTTCCATCACATTGCATGGATGGCTTAAGGGGTCACATACTAACACTTCTATCATCACTAGTAAGGCCTGTATAGAGGTGCAGTACTCAGGAGCAGTCATTATACAGTGTACTGAGCTGTGATATTTCAGCTCCTTTAACTATTTACATTCGGCTGTTGACCAGAAAACAGTTCATTGCTGAACCTGCCAAGCAATCTGATTTTGATGTGCTATCCACTGGATACATGGTATTTGGCTCAAAACTCGTGAGTGTCACGGCGGCTCTGTTCACATCACAGATTCTGAAACTTCACACTGTGGTTTCTCTGGTGCTTCTGAGTTGCACAGGCAGACTCGGGTGTTGCCAAGCTGTATTCTCAATAGTAATTGGGCTAGCAGGAGTTAATCTTTGTATGACTCCTGCTTACCTCAAGGATCACATGTTCTGGGAAACCCATCACATTTGCTCCCTGTGCTTTTTTTAAATGGTGGAATCCCATGCTGACTATAGCTTTTGCAATACCAATCCATTTTCTGTTGTGATCCAGTTCCTGGTGATCTATTGAAGTGCTGTTTTTTGTGTTGTGAAAATGCTCATCATCTTGTTTTCTTCCCTGCTCTTTATTTCCTCCTGTGCATGTATTGTCTTATACCTTTGTGTGCATTGCTGTGAGTGAATATCTTGTTTCCCCGTAGTTCTAGTTTAGTGGGATTTTACCACCCATCCTGGTCCCTTTTGAGTGGGGGAGGGGGGTATTAGACCAGGGCTGGCTAGGAGCAGGGCAAGGGTGGTGGCTCAGACATCCTCATCATCAGATATAACTCAGGGTTAAGGGACAGATAGGGACGTCTAGCTGGAAGGTAAGTCTAGGAGACCCAGTCCCCTGATGTTCCTTACTACCCCGTGACCAGGGCCGGCTCCAGGTTTCTGTGGGCCCCGGGCGAAAAGGTCTCAGTGGGCCCCCTTTAAGTACATATCGCGGACTATATATATATATATATGTATATATATATATTGCCGCACACTTACCGCAAGCCCCATAGACAATGCATGGGGCTTGCCGCAAACGTGCAGCAAGTGCAGCCGCTAGACGGAAAATGCGGCAGATGCGGGTTTTTTTTACCGCAACTGCCACATTTTTTAAAAAAACTCCTATGTGAAGGCAGCCTTAGGGCCCTTTCACATCAGCGGTATTTTCAAATCGCGGCAGATGCGGTGAAAAAACCGCATCTGCCGCGATTGCCGCATAACCCCAACACTTGCGGCACACTTGCGGCAAGCCCCATGCAATGTCTATGGGGCTTGCGGTAAGGGTGCGGCAAGTGCGGTTTCGGCACTTGCGGCAGGTGCGGCCGCGAAAAAAAACGCTGCAAGCTTGGGGCTTGCCGCACCCTTACCGCAAGCCCCATAGACATTGCATGGGGCTTGCCGCAAGTGTCGCAGTTATGCGGTAATCGCGGCAGATGCGTTTTTTTCACCGCATCTGCCGCAATTTGAAAATACCGCTGATGTGAAAGGGCCCTTACAGGAACAGTGACTGCTGAAACCAGCAAGAGCTGTTTCTGACAGTGAGTATATTACACATTGTTAGGAGCGGGCTAAAATGCGATTGCGTTCCCTTGCGCTTTTCAAAAATACCCTTCAAATGCAAAATGTTGCATTTTTGTGCGTCTGAGGATGCTTGGTATATACACAAGCATTCTCAAGCACACAAATAATGCAAGCAGCTCAATGGAGCCGCACTGCCATATGGTGGCACCGCAGCCAAGCGGAGTGTCTGGCCGTCCAGATCTCTCTTTCTCCTCACCTTTCTTCTTTCCGCTCCGGTCTCCTCCGGTCGCTCTGCACATATCAGCACAGTGATGACAACATCGTGCCCTTCCATGCTGAGCTGCAGAATGCAGACAGCAGCAGAAGAGACTCTGGAGAAGAATGCTGCTGGCAAAGGCGGCTGGGACTATAGGAGCGGAATCCGCGGGGGGCTACCACTGGTACACATACTTCGTACACATGCGGCTCTGCTTCGTACACCTCATACACACATGGCTCTGCTCCGTACACCTCGTACACACATGGCTCTGCTCCGTACACCTCGTACACACATGGCTCTGCTCCGTACACCTCGTACACACATGGCTCTGCTCCGTACAACTCGTACACACGCGGCTCTGCTCTGTACACCTTGTACACATGCGGCTCTGTTCCGTACACCTCGTGCACACGCGGCTCTGCTCCATACACCTCGTACACACGCGGCTCTGCTCTGTACACCTCGTACACACGCGGCTCTGCTCCGTACACCTCGTACACACGCGGCTCTGCTCTGTACACCTCGTACACACACTGCTCTGCTCCGTACACCTCGTACGCACGGCTCCGCTTCGTACACCTCGTACACACACGGCTCCGCTCCGTACACCTCGTACACACATGGCTCTGCTCCATACACCTCGTACACACATGGCTCCGCTCCATGCACCTAGTACACACTCGCCTCTGCTACATTCACACTGTAAATCCCTCCTGACCCCACACATAACCTTCACCTAATTGCCATACACCTCGTACACACACGGCTCCGCTCCATGCACCTAGTACACACTCACCTCTGCTACATTCACACTGTAAATGCCTCCTGACCACACACAAACTTCACCTTATTTGAGCATCATTCATGGTGGCCAGCACAGTCCTGGATACACTGAGGAGCTGATCATGTGATCCCTGACTCCTCCCCTCCATGTGACATCATCACAGGTCCTGTAAGCACAGAGTGTGCAGCTCTGTCGGCTCCAGTGGAGGGGGGAGGAGGGAGACCTCCGGTGCTGCAGGAGCCTGAAAATGACCCCCCAGCTGCCCCCTGGATATGGCTCTGGGTGTGGGGGCAGTGCTCAGGGGCCCCTGAGGCTAGGGTCACACTTGCATTGTGACCCTAGCCTTATGCAAGTATTGTATGTTGCAGCGCATAGCGTTTAATGCTATGCGCTGGAGGCAGCCCATAGAAACCCGACGTTTACCTTGACAACCACTGGTTGTCAATGTAAACGTCGGGTTTCTATGGGCTCAGTTGCTGGCAGCGCATAGCGTTAAACGCTCTGCGCTGCAGCAGACAATACTTGCGTCAGGCTAGGGTCACAACACAAGTGTGACCCTAGCCCTCAGGGGCCCGGTGGGCCCCCTCCAAGCAGTCGGGCCCCGGCACTTGCCCGGGTACGCCGGGTGCTGACGCCGGCCCTGCCCGTGACGATAGTTAATTAATCATGGAAAATCCCTTTAAGACAAATTTTACTTCTAAGCATTTTACTATGTGTCCAGCACATCTATAAATGTGCCTACTAATATAGAAAACTCAGCATGATGATGACAATAATAGTGTTGCCTACGGTGGCTATTCTACAAAGACCTAGCTATGTGTTATAGAAAAATAAAAATATTACAAACAGCAGAAGATCCAGGAGGAAATACAGAGAGCTTGTGTTCTACTTCAGCATCTTATATAACTACTCATTGTCTATTTTTCCTGGCAGACGGCCCAGTGTGCTCCACGCTATGCTATACTAATTTTTGCCATAATAAACTGTTACACAAGCTTTGTTCAGCCATGCACGAAAAGAGGTTGTAGATATTTCATCAAATAATCCAGCGAGAGACAACTCACCTTCCCACCATTAAACATTACCACTGGACATGTATTTCCATCCTCCAAACCAGTTCAGCACTTGGGATAATTTATTATTAGGCTCACACTAATGTTACCTCTGGCTTGTGCGCTTTTGTGTCCATTACCAGGGAGTTTTGGGCTTCTTTTTCTGTCTTGCTCAGAATTATGGCTGGAAATCGTAAAGTTACTATACAAATAAGGTATTGTTAGCATAGCCCATTATTATACATTACGGTGAGGACAAAAGGTCCTTTCTGAGCAGGAAAGCCGGTCTAGGAAAACAGGAATTAGTAAAAGGGGTGTTCTCCGCTGTCTAAACAGTCGTGATTGATTGTCAGATCTCATTTAATATCTCCTGTGACCAAACCAACAAACGGTATGGTTAACAGTTAATTAAAACTAACTATTTTTCCCACTTTACTATGGAAACAGTCATAAATCCTCTTTTAAGATTATGTTAAAGGGAACCAACCACCTAAAAATCGCTATCTAACCTATAAATATCTGTCCCTGGAACCTAAAATTACTATTCTAACCATCCCTGACTGACTAAATCTACCTAACTACATGCACAATAAATCACTTTTTATACTTACCAAATCCTTGTCTGATGGGCGTTCCTCCAGGGTCTTTGTCAGATAGGCAGGGTCTTCAGGCCGCGCTCGCACCTGCCTCGCTGCTGTCCATTTTCTTTCCAGGGCTGCATCTTTTTCCAGGAGGATTCAAATTACCCGCCCATCGCGTCCTCGCAATGGGTGGGTCACGTGCTGCAGGCCCGTGTCACTTCCGCCCGCCGCATTACTGGTACACCCAGGCCGGCTTCAGAGCATGCGCAGATGGCATGCTGAAGCCGGCCGGGGCGCATCATAGACCCAGCGACGCGGCGGGCGGAAGTGACGCGGGGCCTGCAGCACGTGACCCGCCCATTGTGAGGACGCGATGGGCGGGTAATTTGAATCCTCCTGGAAGAAGATGGACAGCAGCGAGGCGGGTGCCAGCGTGGCGAGGAGACCCGCCTATCTGACAAAGACCCTGGAGGAAAGCCCATCAGTCAAGGATTTGGTAAGTATAAAAAGTGATTTATTGTGCATGTAGTTAGGTAGATTTAGTCAGTCAAGGATGGTTAGAATAGTAATTTTAGGCTCCAGGGACAGATATTTATAGGTTAGATAGCTAATTTTAGGTGGTTGGTTCCCTTTAAAATGATATAGCCATCCTATATTAAAGTGTGATCCTTTCTGGACTCCTTGAGCAGAACATTAATATCATAGGTGCCACCCCTACAAGGTGTGAACCATGTCAGGTACAGGGATTGGTGTCCTGTCCTGGTAATGGTTTGAGCAATGCAAGGATGTGACGTGCCACGTAAATCATCAGAGATATACTATATCTGATGGTTACAAGGGGCAGAGATTTTTTTCCAGTTAAAATGCAAAAAATGGGATACGTGCAAAGAATAATAAAATCACTGTATATATACAATAAGACTATAAATTTGTTTTGTAAAAATCAGAGACAAAAAAAAGACATCAGAGGAAAAGATATGACACAGAGGATATAATAGGACCCAGTAGCGTACAAATAAATGGTATGATGTCAGCTAACAAGTCATAGAGTAGTAATGGACATCAAACAAGGGTCCCCAGTATAACATGAGCATAAAAGACATCAGGAAAGGATAAACCATCACAAGTATTAACACAAAACGTCAGTACTACGCAGGCAGCCACCCTCGCCCCATGGACGTTTCACATCCAATGATTCATCTGGGGTTGAGGGGGTTTAGCTGTAATTGTTTTTGTTTGCTTTTTTGATCACACAAAAAGTAAAAATATGCAACTTGTTATTCCATCACCTAAAAGTAGGAACCAGTCAAGTCATTTTGTGATATTAAAATGTGTTTTAAATTATGCAATGTGTATCACTAACATGGTTTTCTAAAAACAATTCCACGTATTTATCTTTACAAAAGACTTTATAAGCTGATGTGACTGAACACATATTCCGGTCTTCAGTCACAGTGGAGGCATTTTTGCTTGCTATGATATTTTTTTTTAGCAATGATTATGTCTGAATTTGAGTACCTTCATCACGCCTCCGCCCGCATTGCAATTGAGTGCTATCACTGCAGGTGCTCAGTATAGCAGAACTGGGTTAAGGACCTGTAATGATGTCCCGACCATGTGATCGTAATGTGCAAAGATAAGCAGGCCTGAAGTGAAGGCCATGTGGGTTTAGCTCTGCCCATTATATTCACACGGTTGTGACATCACCACAGGTCCTGCACAAATTCACTCATGCTGAGCTCTGCCCAGTAAGGTCACATGGTCGTGACATCACCACAGTTCCTTCACTACCACTTCTCCAATGCCGAGTTTCTTCCATTATGGTCCCATTCTCACAGGACGTGTGGTGATGACATGACCATGTGACCATAATGTGCGGAGCTTAGTATAGCAAAACTGTAGGTCCTGTGGTGATGTCATGACCATGTGACTTTAATGGGCGGACTTCAGCATGAGTGAATTTCTGAAGGGCCTGCTGTGATGTCAATATATTACAATGCAAGGGGCGTGACAAAGTTAAAAAAATCATCACTGAACTTGAGTGATTGTGGCAGAAGGAAGCAAAAGTGCCTCACCTATGACTGAAGCCAGGTGTGAGTGCAGTCACCTCAGCATATAAATACATGGAATTTTGCGTCTTTTAAAACAAATTGGGGCAGTCTAAGATCACAAAATGACATAACAGAATCCCTTTAACTTCATCGAGTTACAAAGAGTTGACATAGTAGTTGTGGCAAGGAGATAACAGGAATCGGTAAGGTGAGAATATTATTAATTATTAATATATTATTCTATATTATTTTTCAATTGTATTTAATCTGAAACCTATTGTTACAGCACTTTCATATAATGTTCTTCGATGCTTCTAGTATTTTTTTAATGACCCACTTTGACGAGCCAATAATTGTCCCATCTAAAATCTCCATGAACAAGAAAACCCTCATTAACGGTGGGTGATGACTTTTATACAGATTTTGAAAATGCATCACGAGATAACAAATATTGTATTTCTATTTCACCATTTTCAATGCAGATCATAATTACTATTCTACAAGAGGGTAAGGTGCATAAACAAGAAATGATATAATGTATAGAAATTAGGACTGAGCTTCGAAAAGTTTGGATTGGCTAAAGTTTTGATCCAAGATCTGGGACTCCCCACTAACTGGAAAAACGAAGACACAAAGTGCTTGGTCGGTGCTGTTCTCCAACACCGAAGATGGATTCAATTAAAAGTCTGAGTCCGTCTTCAGTCTCGGAGGGAAGCGGCACACTGCTGCGAGCTTCTACTCTTTTGTTTTTCTGATCTGTACACCTAGATTCTCACGGATTAAGCTTCTAACAGGTTTCTATGATCTGACAAAAGTTTTGTGAAAGTCCAACTTAACCTGTATGGAAGCACAGAAAGGTGAGCTGTGCATTGCCTATACCTGCCCAGTGGCTTGCAAATGTGAAATGTTGCCTTGATTACAATACTGTGCAATTAGCAATCAATATATGTACCGTATACATGTGGGACTCGGCAGAACTCATGGCACCACTGTGACCTTCTAGAATCCCCTATTGCTACAACCCTTGGAGGGCGTAAAGGAAGAAGTTTACTGGTATGTTTTACCCGAGCCAAGTGATTATGTTTCATTTACACGGCTTACAGCTATTGTGACTTCTGTACACAGACAACATTATATGTGAGAAATGAGTTTATAAAGTCAGAGCCGAGAAGCCGCTAAGGACAAGGCTTCTACTGTTTTATTAACCTCACTCATTTCGGTCTCAGTTCACTAATTTAGCGCACAGCTATTTATATTATGCAGCAACATGGGAGGAATATTTACAGTGTTTGCTTTGTGCAGCCTAGTTATGTCCTGTATGATGGCTAACATCTCAGAACTGCTTCCCAAAGACAATTCTGCACGTTCTAGATGTTTTATCTATGAAGTCCAACATGTTTATGAAAATCAATCTGCATGGGACCTCATTGCTCTCCACCACATATTGCAGAAGGGGAAATATAACTAATATGTAGCAAAAATAAATATTTATTTTGGTCAGTGTTAAAAGGAAATAGGGGAGACCAGACCAAAGGCACGTTGGCTGGTTACCATCGAGAATAACATGGGAATGAAACATCAAGCAATTGAAAGAAGCCATGGAAAATAAGGAAGCATGGCGAGAACTGGCCTATACAGAGCATCCAAGGGCCGGACGCGACTGAATGGATAAAATCAGAATAGAAAAAAAAGACATGCCCTCACTTTAAGGCTTTGATAGGATGAGGGGTGGGGGGGTTATAGAGGCCATAATGATGTAAGAACCATGAGGCCTGAATCACCAATGCATTTGTTGTCTAGTTTTTGGTGTCCTTTTTAAACATTTATTTTGTGTTCACCTGGGCTAAAAAGTCACAAAAAAGTTAAAGACAAAAATAAAGAACAGTTTGGATTTTGCACAAAATTACCACTTTGAAAAATAGTAGGAAAAAAGGTCAATGAAGGCTACAAGATGAAAAAAAGAATAGTGACTTAAATCACCCCAGATGATGAATCATCATTTACACCACATTCAGTGGTGCGAAAAAAGTGTTTGCCCCCTTCAAGATTCCTTGTTCTTTTTCACGTTTGTCACTTAAATGCTTCAGTTCACCAAACTGATGTAAATATTAGACAAAGATAAAACAAGTAAACACAAATTGCAATCTATAGATGAAGATCTTTATTACTAAGGGAAAAATAAATCCAAACCTACAGGGCCCTGTGTGAAAATGTTATTATCCCCCCATCCTTAAAACATAAATTAGCTGTGGTTTCTCACATCTTTGGAAAGCTGAGTTTAATTTCTCTACCCACACCCAGGGCTGATTACTGCCACACCTGTTCTCAATCAAGAAATCACTTAACTAGGATCTGCCTGTCAAATTGAAGTAGCCCAAAAGACACTCAAAAGTTAGACATCAAGCTGCGATCCAAAGAAATTCAGGAACAAATGAGAAACAAAAAAATTGAGACCTATCAGTCCGGAAAAGATTAGAAAGCTATTTCTAAAGCTTTGGTATTCCAGCGAACCCCAGTGAGAGCAATTATCCACAGATGGGAAAAAGATAGAACAGTGGTGATCTTTCCCATGAGTGTCCGGCTGACAAGATTACCTGAAGTGTGCAGCAACAACTCATCCAAGAGTTTAAAAAAGACCCCACAACAACATCCAAAGATCTGCAAGCCTCACTTGCCTTGTTTAAAGTCAGAGTTCATGACTCCACCATAAGAAAGACTGGTCAAAAATAGCCTGCATTATAGAGAGAGACAAGAAGCGCTCCCAATGGTGAGAACTCGATGGTATAGTGGGATTAAAGAGGATGTGGGTAGGGGGACTTGACTCTAACCTGTTGAGGTACCTTTACACGCCGCCACAGTGCCTAGCAACAGGTATCCACCACACGTGAACGCGCACGTTTTTAACAGTGGATACCGATCGCTGATGCCACATATAGATGCTCACATTAACTCACATTTAAGGAATTCTCCAGGCCAGGCATACAGTATATTTGGCCAGAGAATACATCTGACTATATGATCCTCAATCCTAACAGTATGTAATTTTTGCATAAAAAGGGCCATTTTTTTGAGCCCTGCAAATACACCTTGTTGCTGGCTGCTGGGCTCACATAAAACTGGCTCCTTTATGCACCAAGTATCTCAATTTTTTAAATGTACTTCCTTAGCTGTAACGCAGGTCTAAATTCCTGTACTCAATGTTGGCATGCTTTAGCATTTCCTTCTAATTAGAGTGCAGCTGTTTATTTATTGAGTATATTGCATGTTCAGTTTTGCACCAGTTCACACTTGTTAGGACGTGTCGTCAGTTGTTTCATTTTAGTTTATGGTGTGGTGGTCATGCCTTCTGACTATGCACTCCTTTTCACCAGATTTAGGCTAAATTTAATTTTCTATTAGCAGGTTCCTATCCACCCACAAATTGTAGGTTTTTAACCCGCATAGAGGCATTAGATAGGGATCCAGGAAAGATGCGCTTTGTTGCTGGCTGCTGGTTAACATAAAGCTGTCCTTTATTATGCTCTGAGTATCTCAATTTTTAAGTGTATTTCCTTAGCAGTACCACATTTCTAAATTCCTATACTTAATGTTTGCATACCTGTGTTTCATTCGAGCTCTTAAACAGAGCAGAATCCTAACAGTGTGTACATTATTCAGGATTTAGCATTATACAGTCAGATACAGTGATTACGGACATGTATGGCCTGGCCCTGAAAACCCCTTCAACACCAGCTTTTTACAGTTCTTTATAGCACAATTGTCAATTCAGGAGAACGTTCCGCAGAAGTCTGTGCCTGCCCCTATCTCCTCCTCCTCCATCTCCATAGAACTTTACGAGCACCAACTGCTCCTATCTCAGTAATGGGAAGGTCTGCATTCATTGCATAACAGATTTTGCCTGTGAAATGAGAATATTGAGAATGAATAATCAATTCAGGAGGAGAAGGTTGTAGATTTTTCTGATAAAACATATTGCAATGTTAATTTTAATGTGTAGTATTGATTTTTGGAAAAATAAATAAAACGTCGGTCTGAATTCTTGCAGTTCTCATTGTAGGCTAACAATTCCAGAGAGATGACTTTTCACTAGTCATTGCATTATTGCAGGTAGAGAATTATAATGAATAGTAACATCTCTCTATAGATAACACCATTCACGCCTTGGACACTCTTCCATTGAAGTCAATGAATCCATCTTGTCTATTATTTCCTATTGTGTGGCTGCAGTATACAATATCTCGCAATGCTGTTAATGCAGGGTATCGGAGAAAATGTGGTATAAACTCTGCGCTGCTGTCAAATAATATCAACTAGAGAAAAAAATAAATTATATACCGTAGGTAATTTTTTCTACACGTTTCAAAGTGTGTCCCCGCTCCTTCATCAGGACATACACCAATTAAAAGACAAAGTTAATTACAATTCAAAACGCGTTGAATAAATCACCATGAACTTCATTATTTTCTACACATCATATTATTTGGAAGCACAGATTTTATACCACTTTTCTCCGATACCCCACATTCCCGGCTTGCCCTACTGCATGTGGTATTTGCGGCAGCTGTATAATCGTGTCCATTTGGTTGTGTGATACAACCGGACGAGGTGAGCAGTTGAATTATCTTCCGTATTATCTCCATTTATGCAGGGTAAAACCCTATTGTGCTTTTGAATTCACAGTTTATTGTGCAAAATGCTGTTAGCACCTCAGGTTAAGATAATCTACTTACATAAAAGCCTTAAAGCCCCGTTACATGTAGCGCCGCACCAGCGATCCCGACAACGATCCGACCTGGCTGGGATCCATGGTGCGTCTCTACGAGGTCGCTGGTGAGATGCCATACAGGCAGACTTACCAGCGATGACCCAGTGATGCGCCGACACCTGACGGTCATTGGGATCTGTCAGGTTCTCGGCTTCAGAATGGGGACCGCTGGTCGTTGCCCCTGTCGCACACAGCGATCCAGCATGCCCAGCGGGAGATCGCTGATCAGAAAATGGTCCAGGCCATTCCGTAACAATCAGCGATCTCACAGCGGGGGACTGATCACTGCTAAGTGTCACACACAGCGATTTCGCTGGCGAGGTCGCCGCAACGTCACAAAACCTGTGAGGTGGCGGCGATATCGTTAGCGATATCGCTATGTGTAATGGGGCCTTTAGCCTGTCTGTAAGTTTGTTCCTGAAATAACGCCACCTAAGGGACACTGGCCGCAGCGCAAGCAGATCCAGGTATCTCCTGTTAGGCCTGTAAGTCTTTCCATGCTCATGTGCAGTAACTACCATCTTTGTGCACTGTGTCATGTGCAGTAGTGGACTGGGTATAGTGGTGGCCATATTGCTACCCCCCTAGTCATTATTTAGGAGGAAATGTGGTCATGGGCTGGACTTAATTGGAATTTTGGCGGCATCTGGGAATAAGACCCACAGGCGGGGGGGGGGGGAGAGGAAGAAAGATCCCCCTTGCATAGGCTAAAACCGCTTTGCCCACCAACTAACACGGTCACGCCCACCTCAATACTGCTATTACACAGTTTTACATGCACCTGTTTTTTTTGCATTTAGTAACCTCCTAAAACATTAGTAATATAATTGAATTACCGTAATATATAATCTCACATGTTCTACAATCTCCCGATGTGATAGAATCGGGCCCTGTCCGGTAATATTTCCCTTTTATTTTTTTCTAATTGTAACTTTCGGGCAGGTTTTCTCTTATTTGTACCTATTTTTTATGAGATCAGCATGTTTGTTAATATCCTCTTTTGGAATACTCTGTTTTATATGCTGGTGCTTTGTAAACAAAAAAAAATTATAACAATATAGGATAGGAGCAAAGAAGCTGGGAATATTAAGGGATTAGCAGCATTAAAGTAAAATGTCATCTTGCTCCACATCTCGGCTCGCTGTACAGCACGGCACTGCAGAGACGTTCGTCAAAGTAATTATGACAGGTGTTATTCTGGTAAATGGCCATTATCTGTTGCTTTGATTTTTAGACTGAACTATTCTATCATTTCTAGTGGTAAAAGGTAAATATTCCACAAAAAGGATTGATCAGAAGGTCTCTTCCAATCTGGCACTGGAAGGGCTCGAGTGATCCAACTTCTGCAAATGAAAAATGAGGCCGACTATTGGTTATTAACATTCACATTTTCATCATGTAAATTACCGTTTCATTAGCTGTATCAGCTAACGTGTGATTTGTTTTTATGCAATTTCATTGACTTTAATGGCATTTTGTTGAATCGCAGGAGAGCAGTTTGGCAAAACCACAAGAGGACGTTCTGGCAGCAGCACAAATGCAGCTCTGGTGCAAAAGAATCCACAAGTGGCTAATCCTTTCCCTGAGGCGCGGGCTCTCATTAAGTCTCAGGCACTTCCAAATACAATAACAGAAGATTCTATTAATATTATTTGGTTATTTTTATGCTTACATCATAGGCAGAATATTAAACAAAAATGTAAAAACATATTTGGAGCAGCTGAGCCTGGGAAGGACAGAGCCTGAGCGCTGCCAAACAGCTTTCCGTTCTCAGCGCTCACATTCGGAGGAGACTGTCCAGTTGTTGCGCGAATTACAGCTTAGCAGCTGATATAGACCAAAAACAAACAGCTAATGAATTATGCAGTTTAATGGATCCTGTACTGTGCAGAGCTATTTAGTCAGTGCCCGATGCAGTTGGCCTTCAAGACGGCTTCCATCTAATTCCCAATAGAGCTACAGAATTTTACTAGGATTATAAAAGCGAATTAAACACATATATGCAAGTGCAGCATTTACCATGGAATCCTTCACAGGACATTTTCCACTTTTAATGAAATACTAGCTGTAGAGCCCAGCATTGCCCGGGCATAATGCTAATACTGTATATGGTCGTAATGCTCATATATGGTAATATCACCCATATATGGCAATATCATCCATATATGGTAATGCATGTGTGTGTGTGTATGTATCATACCCCCACCCGCTCCCAGTAGCCCAGCTCCTTCATAGCTCCGCGCCTACACAGCCCACCCTCATTTGCCCCTATGTGGAGCCCCACCCCTTCATAGCTCCCTCTTCCACATAGTCCTGAGGGTGGGGCAATGTGCAGGAGGTGGGGATGCAGGCTGTGGAGTGGGTGTGGCTATGTGGACTGGGCAGGGCTGTGTGGAGTGGGCGAGGCTTGCCACATACACACACTCAGCTTTATATATTAGATAGGGAACTTTCTAATGTTCTTTATTTTTAAATCCCCCAATAATACCAAGATTTCAGCTTGCTGTCATTGAAATTGAAAACCCACCCTTGGGCCTCCTGCACGCTGCTAGGGTTTTTACATGAGTATTTTGTGAGTTTTTATGTTGTACTTTTTCTGCACCTATTAGGCTGCTTTCACACTGCATAATTTTCACATCCATGTGGTCCCTTGAATATCAAGGACGACACGGACAGGCATGGATCTCTTCAAACGGATGGCAACTGATACCCACGGACTATTTTTTTAATGGATCCGTCATCACAGATAGAGCTGGAAAGAGCTGTACCTTGCTTCTGAGCATGCTCAGTACAGCAAAACGGATCTGTTTCACGGATGTTTTTTTTCTTGGATCCGTACCGATCCGTGCTCCATAGCCATCCATGTTGTTTGACACAGACAGCTATGGATCCGTGTTCCATTGACATCCATGTTAAAGGGCTGTCCTTTGGTGTCAGTGATTGTCAAGGCAAAATAGTGCTCCGACTCTGACACCACAGCCCTATTTTTTTTTTTACTTGCGTTTTTATGGCATTTCTGCTGCATGTTTGCCTCTTTTGGTATGTCATATTTGCTTTGTTGTTTTGAATACTTTGTTACTTCACTTTGGTAATGTCACAGGCAGATTACCTGCACTTTTGGAGCGTTTTTTCTTTGGAAATGAACTAAAATATTTTCCAGATAATTTTCCTCATCTTCATTCAAGTCTATAAGTCAAATCTGCAAATTTAATGCAGTTCCCACAAGAGAAATTGACATGGCGGCTCCAGTTTGGCATCTGTGTGTGTCTCTTTACTACATTGACTGTCTTTTTTTCTACTGGATACATCACAAAGGGACAGAAAACAGATATATTAACAGAACCTAAAGGCCCCGTTACACATAGTGATGTCGCTAACGATATCGGCGCAACGTCACAGGTTTTGTGACGTATCAGGGACCTCGCCAGCGATATCACTGTGTGATACAAACCAGCAAGTGGCCCCCCCACTGTGAGATCGCTGATCGTTATCAAATAGCCTGGACCATTTTTCGATGGGCGATCTCCCGCTGGCAAGGCTGCATCGTGGGGTGTGACAGGAGCAACAACCAACGATCCCTATTGTGCATCCGAGAACCTGACAAATCCCAACGACCGTCGGGGTTCGCCTAATCCGGGAGGAGATCTGCCTGTCTGGCATCTCAACAGCGACCACTTAGCGACATTCCAGCGATCCCTGCTAGGTCGGATCTTTGTTGGGATCGCTGGAACGTTGCTATGTGTAACGGGGCCTTATCTATGGGCAACAGACACATTAACCCCAATATTGGGATGATGATGTTCCATATTCAGTCCAAGAGCAATGAACTACGAGTTTACAATATTTACCTGGTAACTTAGGGGCCTTTCACACTTGCGTTTTTTTCCTGATTTGGAAGATCAGGAAAAAACCTGATTCTTAGAGGATTCATTTTTTTGCCCATTCTCTTTAATGATTTCAGGAAAAAACATGAAGCAACAACATTCTACCTGACAAAATTAAAGTGAATGGGCAAAATACTGTTAAGAATCGGGTTTTCTCCTGATCTTCCAAATCAGGAAAAAAACGCAAGTGTGAAAGGCCCCTTAATGATTATAATTCTAAACTTTCTAGCACTAGGGGTTAAAATTCAACCAGAGCAACAATATTTGTAATATATAATAATATATTTTGCATTTTGCATTTTGCACCTGGGCTTAAACTCCTGAGGAAGTGTACAGTGAGTACACGAAACGCGTAGAGTCTGGGAGGAATAAAGATCTTTGTTTTAAAGATCCAAGGTCCTTGGAGTCATTTTCTTGGCCAAATTTTCGAACAGCGCGATCTATAAGCCGGATTCCTATATCAACGCATAAGATTTAGCACTAGGGGTTAAAATTCAACCAGAGCAACAATACTTGTAATATATAATAATATATTTTGCATTTTGCATTTTGCACCTGGGCTGTACACATCTTTATAATGGAGGTTCTCTGCATCCTGTGTGTGCATTCAGTATTAGACTTGCCTGCTTAGTGGTGAGTTTTTGTATGTTCTCTTGTGGTTTTATATATAATATGTATTATACACAAGATTATTAGCAAAAGTGTCATTATTTTCATTTCATAGTAGATCACATTACATAATAATAATATAATAATAATATTTATTCATTTTGGGAGCTCACAATCTAAACATCCTATCAGTATGTCTTTACAATGTGGGAGGAAACCGGAGTGCCCGGAGGAAACCCACACAAACACGGGGAGAACATACAAACTCCTTGCAGATCCTTAGTGTCCTTGGTGGGAATTGAACCCAGGACCTCAAGACCCCAGCGCTGCAAAGGCTACAGTGCTAACCACTTGAGCCACCGTGCTGCCATGAACTACTTTACTACTCCTGTCCTCAGAAGTTATTCAGAGCCAGTAAAAAATGAGGTTTTAATATATGAAATGAGCATATTTCAGTTATACTTCATATTGTCATGATTAAAATATGTCCAAAATGAGGACAACTACATTTCCTGATCTTGGAATAGGAAAACAATGTTACAGGAAAAGTCCAACATAAGGGCTCTAAAATCCACTGTAAGGGACGGACATACCATTGATGCAACATGTGCAGCCTCATAGCGTCCAAGAGATAAAAAGGCCAACTTTCAGACCAAAGCAGGTGGAATTGTACATTATGAAAAGCTACTTCAAAGGGCTCAGGGGCCCCTTCTGTCCCGTCTGGGACCTTAACATCGATGGCCTATTTTAGGGATAGATCATCAGTGTCTGATCGGTAGGAGTGTGACACCCGCCACTTCCACTGATCCCGATATCGACAGCCGCCGGAACTACGCAGTTGCGGAGCTGCTCAACAAACTCCATCAACTGCATTGTGGTACTCAGTCGCGGCCAGTAGTCTGTTGACTGAGCTGTCAGCTCCAGAGTTGAGTAGCCCCGGTTGCTGCCAGTATCAGGAACAGAGGATCAGTGGAAGCGACGGGTGTCACACCCCTACCGATCAGACACTGTGGAAGTCATCAATGTTAAGGTCCCAGACCATCCCTTTAAATGTACATATTTTCTGATGTTGGAATATATTTGTCACAGGAAAACTGAGTCTCAATAATATTAAAAAAAAATTAGGCATTTGTACATTTCCATTCAGCAATTTTAAAGAAAAAAAAAGAAAATCCTATGAAGGAATCATCAATGGAAAATGATGTGAAGACTTGAAATTTTGTTTCATGTAAATCAGCACAGAGTAGTTACAAGCCGGGAGACTTCAATTAAATGTTATGAAGGCTGCCAGTTATCTACTGCCTGTAACAAACTTTAATGAGAAAATACTGCTGAAGTGGCATTATAGACCTAGATGAGCTGTATCGATACAGCGCTGCAATCCTAAGTGTAATTTAGAGCTGAAGTATAAATTATTAAAATAAAAAGCGAATGTAACAGAGCTCACAAATTGCAATAAGCTAGTAATGTTTCTTCGAGTGGTATTGGCATGATAATCATTGAAAATTCAATTTGCAAACTGCAGAAAAGTTGTGTGACCCACATACATACAACAGGTGTGCGTATAGCCAAGAATCCAGACATTTCCATAAATCATTATAGACTGTCTGTGTCTAAATCCGGTGTGTTGTTTTCTTTTTTTATGTGGTTTTAAACACACAAGGCACGTCTGATCTGCCCTTTCACAGAATGCAAAAGGTTATACCGTATGTATTTATTGTGTCTGACGGAGCCCTTATATTGAGAACCGTCAGGTTGTGCTGGAGTGTCCATGCCTTAGTCTTAAAAAATAAATATTTTATTGAAACAATAAATCCATAAAATAGCAAGTATGAACCCAATCTTATGATAAGTGGAGAGATGGCAATGTCCTCACACCAAGGAACTGAAGGAACTGTAAGCAGGGCTGTGGAGTTGGAGTCGTGGAGTCGGTGCCCATTTTGGTGGAGTCAGTATAAAATTAGACGGACTCAGACTCCTAAAATATATAATGAATTAGGTACAGTAGTTCAATACAGAATGTGCTGAATATTCTCATTTTCTATCTAAATATTTGATTATTGTATCATAATAATGATTATAAGCCTTATGCCCACATTGTAGTACAATAGATATAATCACTTAAACACGAGCCATGAATGAGGAAGCAGTGGAGTACGAGTGGGAGTCGGAATCAGGGATATTGAAGAGTTGGAGTCGGTGGTTTGGCTTACCAACTTCACAACCCTGTTAACACCAAACTATTTCTCACCATTTTACATACCGTATATACTCGTGTATAAGCCGAATTTTTCAGCCCAAAAATTGGGCTGAAAAGTCACCCCCTTGGCTTATACACGGGTCAATACGGTAACATTCCTGCAACAAGGCTGGAGGAGGCGGGGGAGGCCTGCTGAATGAGCGGCCCATCACGTGGGGCCGCTCATTAGATATGCACGGCTCCCCCCGCCCATCACAGCGGCAGGGGAAGCCGTGCATAAAGCCCCCAAGTGTATAGAGCAGCCCCCCAGTGGCACTAGCCCCCCCATCATTTGAAGAGCTCCTCACAGTTTGCAGAGCCCCCCCCCCCCGCTGCATTATCTTACCATCCAGGGTCTTCTTCACCGGAGGTCCTGTAGTCATCATCGCGCGTTCCGGTCTCACGTGACCCGGCGCGATGACGTCATTCCACTGCGACCGCCGGGTCACAAGAGACCGGGAACACAGCGCGCGAGGATGGACTGCAGGACCCGCGGTGAAGAAGACCCTGGATGGTAAGATAATGCAGCGGGGGGGGCTCTGCAAAGTGTGGGGGGCTCTTCTCATGATGGGGGGGCAAGTGCCACTGGGGCTTCTGTATATACCCCTGGGGGCCTGCTGTATATACCCCAGGGGGCTTGCTGTATATACCCCTGGTGGCCTGCTGTATATACCCCTGGGGGCCTGCTGTATATACCCCTGGGGGCCTGCTGTATATACCCCTGGGGGCCTGCTGTATATACCCCAGGGGGCTTGCTGTATATACCCCTGGGGGCCTGCTGTATATACCCCTGGGGGCCTGCTGTATATACCCCTGGGGGCTTGCTGTATATACCCCTGGGGGCCTGCTGTATATACCCCTGGGGGCCTGCTGTATATACCCCCCTGGGGGCCTGCTGTATATACCCCCCTGGGGGCCTGCTGTATATACCCCCCTGGGGGCCTGCTGTATATACCCCTGGGGGCCTGCTGTATATACCCATGGAGGCCTGCTGTATGTACCCCTGGGGGCCTGCTGTATATACCCCTGGGGGCTTGATGAATATACCCCTGGGGGCCTGCTGTATCCTGGGGGCCTGCTGTATATATCCCTGGGGGCTTGCTGTATATACCCCTGGGGGCCTGCTGTATATACCCCTGGGGGCCTGCTGTATATACCCCTGGGGGCCTGCTGTATACCATGCTGCTGGGGCCTGTATACCACTGGGGGGGCCTGTATACCTCACTGCTGGGGCTGTATACCTGTCCTGGTGGCTGTATACCATACTACTGGGGCCTGTATACCAGTGGGAGGGCCTTTATACCACACTGCTGGGGGTTGTATACCTGTGCTGGGGTCCATCCTCAGCTTATACGCAAGTCAATAAGTTTTCCCAGTTTTGGGGGGCAAAAGTAGGGGGGTCGGCTTATACACGGGTCGGCTTATACACGAGTATATACGGTATATGCTGAGAAGAGTTTCTGATGCATATCTCTGACAAACGTCTCCTATTATTCTAATTGTAAGATGTATGTTGTGTATACAGTTCTGTATAGTCTACTGTATACTCTGTATCAATCTACTACATTATTCTATACTATGTTTGTAATATATCGAGATAATTTGGTACACAAAATACCTAAAAGACATCCCTTTAGTGTCCAAAGGACAACTAAAGCTCTATGGGGGGGGTGATATATCAAAATGTTTACTCTAGAAAACTGGTAGAAAAGTTGTAAAGTTGCAAAACCTTTGTGCAACATGAACTTGAGCAATAAAGTTGCATCTTTTGGCGTCTTCATGGCAAAGTGATTGTAGCATGGGTGTGAGGGGGAGTAACAATGCCAACCCATCTTATCCATGACTAGACAGAACGTAATTTACCAAAAATGTTACTTCAGTCCCTGACTGGAGCTAGATTTCTGACGAGACGCACAGAGGTGTACACCACTTATTAAATGCACTTGATAGATTGAAGTAGGGTGCACTTCTTACTCCACCTCTCACCTTCATTAAGACTGACATTGCTAAATAAATAGAGGCCTACATGTATGCATAGTACACACTAGGTGGAGATCCCAGGCTAGATCTAGACAGATGCCCCACCAGCTTTAACATATCAATAAATTTATATCCTGGGGAAAAGTCCTCAGATGAAGTAGTCAACTCTAGGAGTATTGTAGTAACCATGGCTATGGAGTAACCAGGGCTCTGACTCCAAAAATATATAATGAATTGGGTACAATAGTTATAGTTCAATGCAATATATGCAAAATATTAGTATGAATTATTATTATGGTCTATCTAAATATCTTGATTATTGTATCATAATAATGATTAAAGCCTGATGTTAGCATTATACTACAATCTATCACTTAAACATGAGCTGTGTATTAGGGAGCCATGGAGATGGACATTTGGCTTACCGACCCCACAGCCTGGGTAGTGACTTTGATGGTGACCCATGAAGATCTTTTTTCTCCTGGCACATTTCACATAGTGGTTCTAGTAAAATAAGGTACTGCTGATACATTACCAAGAATCACTCAAATAACACAACACATCCAAATATTTATTAGACACTATAGAAAGACCAGAACTTCCAATCTGGAAATCCAATAAAATAAATTTGTCTCAGGGTTTTTAACCTTCCTAGCGTTATTCCCGAGCCTGACTCGGGGTTAACATTCACTACCAGAAGCGTTAACCCCGAGTCAGGCTCGGGCTTACCCGCGTTCGCGGCAGATGCGGTAAAAAAAACGCATCTGCCGCACTTGCCGCACTTGCGCCGCACTTGCGGCGCGGTTGCGGTAATCTGCATAGTAAAGGGAACCAACCACCTCGGATGACCCTCATACACTGATAATATGTGCCCCTGCAGCCTAGTAAACCATTAGCAGCACTGTTTTTGTGTGATCTTATAAACTTACATGCCTGCGTACTTGAGGGCGTCTCCCTGTGTGTGCTGGCACTTGTGAGCTGTGCTCGTCATGCCTGCTCTCCCCCTCCCTTATGCACGCCCCCTCTCAGCCTGCTATAGTGATGTGAGGCTGATTGCGTCATAAAGGGGCGGGGCTACCGGGATGCGCGATTTAGCCCCTTTACTATGCAGATTACCGCAACCGCGCCGCAAGTGCGGCGCAAGTGCGGCAAGTGCGGCAAGTGCGGCAGATGCGGTTTTTTTACCGGGTAAGCCCGCTTTTAGCAAAAAATTCAAGACCTAAACAGACCGCAAGGGAGGTTAAAGCACAAATACAGGTAATAGGCATAGCGTGATGGCTACGCGTTTCTGACCAATACGTGTGCCGAGACTGTATAAACCACCTCTTTCACGTTCTCCCCCCAACTCTTTGCATTTAAGCAAGTCTTGCAATCGTGAAAATCTACGACGTACTCCAGCGAGCCGGGCGCTCTCCAGCCTTCCGCTCAATCACAGAAATATCAGAGCGTGTTTACAAAACTTTGTCAACTAGTATGTACAAGCTCTTCTAAATAAACAGATGCCCTAGTGAGATGCCTGAAAGACTCACATTCTTAGAGCCGCTGCTAGAACACTAAGTATTTCCCCATATGTTTCACATTTGGATGTCTCAACAGATGAATAACATGTTCAGAAAGGCAAAGAAGTGGGGCCAATATGCATCTAAAGATTTTTTTTCTCCCAAAATGGAATAACATCTGTGGCAATAAAAAAAAATGTGTTTCTTCTTTTCCTCGATCACTGCATTTAAGCACATTATCCGCGGAAAAGAGCTTACGCTTAATTGTCTTAAAAGGGCTTTATGCTTAAGAAATGTGACAACAAGGCCTTCTTACAGATATTTAATGACATTGTAGCCAAAATCATACTGTAACGCATATTGCAGATTTCTATAGCTTCATGTGACTGACCCCGTGATCTTGGTGAAGTGACACACATTGCTCATTAGCACACATCACAGTTTAGACATTAAAGCTTTGAAATGCTGCCAACATGCAGGGTTCCGCACACTGCCCTACGACCTCTGGGCTTCTCATGCCAGTCTTGGTTAAACGGCTGACATTTTAAGGTCCTCATTGCTTTATCTTTTACGTAAAGCTCAAATGTCATTAATCAACATTTAAGGGGTTGACAATAATGTGAACTCCCCTATAAATACCTTTATCGCCCTGACTGTTATATTTGTGTAAAGTCTAAAAAATGTCAGTTGGGTCGCGACAAAAGTTTAACAGTCAGTGAATCATGTCTGAGAACGAGGACACTGAAGGGATGTCACTGCCCTGTAGCTTACCACAATGTATGCTAGCCCTACGAGATAAGTGTTCCTGCATGTTTCAGAATGTATAATTTCACCATTAGGGCCCTTTCACATCAGCGTTTTTTTAAATTTGCGGCAGATGCGGTGAAAAAACCGCATCTGCCGCAACTGCCGCATAACGGTTCCACTTGCGGCACGGTTGCGGTTTTTTCCATAGGAAGTATAGGGGGACTTGCGGCAGATGCGGCAAGTGCGGTATTGCACTTGCGGCAGGTGCGGCAGAGAAAAAAACCGCGGCTTACTGCGGTTTTTTTCTCTGCCGCACCTGCCGCAAGTGCAATACCGCACTTGCCGCATCTGCCGCAAGTCCCCCTATACTTCCTATGGAAAAAACCGCAACCGTGCCGCAAGTGGAACCGTTATGCGGCAGATGCGGTTTTTTCACCGCATCTGCCGCAAATTTAAAAAAACGCTGATGTGAAAGGGCCCTTACTTTATTGGGATTGCTGTTATTCAGGTGAAATCATCCTTTTCAGGACACTCACAAGACCTCCTTCTCTCCTCTGCTCTTATCACCTCTTTCCACAACCACATACAAGATTTCTCCCGTGCTTCCCCCATACTGTGGAACTCTCTGCCCCAACATATCAGACACTCACTTACCCTGGGAACCTTCAAAAGGAACCTGAAGACCCACCTCCGACAAGCCTACAACCTACAGTGACGCCCTGTCCACGAAACCGCCGCACGACCAGCTCTATCCTCACCTACTGTATTCTCACCCACCCATTGTAGACTGTGAGCCCTCGCAGGCAGGGTCCTCTCTCTTCACCTAGTGTATCCGCATCCATCTCTTGAAAATTGTGAGCCCTTGTGGGCAATGTCCTTGCTGCTCACCTAGTGTTTCCACACCCATCACATGTAGACTGTGAGCCCTCGTGAGCAGGTTCCTCTCTCCTCACCTACTGTATCCTCCCCCATCTTTGTAGACTGTGAGACCTAGCGGGCAGGGTCCTCTGTGCTAACCTATTGTAATCTCCCCCATCCCTTGTAGACCTCACCTCCTGTACTCTCATCCATTGATTGAAGACAGTGAACCCTCGCGGGCGGCCACCTCTCTCCTCACCTACTGTATCCTCCTTCGTCCCTTGTAGACTGTGAGCTCTCAGGGGCAGACTCCTCTCTCCTCACCTACTGTATCTTCCTTCATCCCTTGTAGACTTTGAGCCCTCACGGGCAGGATCTTCTCCCCTCCTGTACCTGTTTGTGCCTGAATACATGAATATTGAACTTGTCTATATATGCCCCTTTTCACATGTAAAGTGCCATGGAAAAAATGGTTTTATAGTAATAACAAATAATTCTGATTTATAAATTCAATACACTAAGGCAAATTTTACACATACGACTTTCACAGTCCATGTATAGGTCACAATATCTTGATCAGACGTGGATGGACTCCTGACCCAAACTCAATAGTTTTATAGGCATATATAAGGCAGTTTTATAGGGTCAATAGACCCATGGTTGGTCTAAACATCTTGGCATATACTTTGACTGTGAATTTTGGATTTGTGATAATAGGAAGAACACAATGTGATTTTTTGAGATGATGAATAGAATGTTATAAGCCAAGGGTGTTTGGCTTTTAAGCAAAAAAATCACAAAATGATGAAACCATCTGTATTCATTTTTTCTTTAGAGCCAACTATAATTTACCGTACATTACACACTCAGTTTCTAAATTACTCAAACTATTCACTTCTGAATAATTCCAAAAATAATATGTCTAAAATGGAAGGGGATATTTAATGATCAATGTAACATAGGTGGTTTTAAATAACAGTTGTTTTCCTCTAAGGCGACTACCGCTTCCATGTCTGTTTCACTACAGGAATTTTCATGTAATAACTTTAGTGACTTTAAAGAAAGATCGACCTTTAAACCATTTTCAAGCAACTTTCTAAGGAGCCTAAAAGGATTGTTCCCATCTTAAAATACTTGTATCATTGAAAAAGTGCTTGTTAAAGCAAACAACTTTCACATTTACATTATATTAGAACCATGCATAGTTCTGCTGATGATTGCCTTCTTCAGGACCAAGACATTTTTAGGTTTTGAACTTCCCTTCTTCTAAAAGCTGCAGTATAACTTCTTTTTTTTCCCTTTGCTATTACCGTATATACTCGTGTATAAGCCGAGTTTTTCAGCCCAAAATTTGGGCTGAAAAGTCCCCCCCTCAGCTTATACACGGGTCTATACGGTAGACCCGTGTGGTGGGGGCTGTGTGGTGGGGGCTGTGGAGGCTGGAGGAGGCGGGGGGGGCTGCTGTATGAGCGGCCCCGTCACGTGGGGCCGCTCATTATATATGCACTGCTTCCCCCTGTCAATCAGCGCAGGGGGAAGCAGTGCATATGGCCCCCCCAAAAGCTGGCACTGTCCCCCCTTGTAAGGGCCCCCCCCGGTGCTTATACATTACCATCCCGGTGTTCTGATCGGCGGCGCTCCTCGGTGCTGCGTCGCCGTCTTCATCCTCCCGTCCGCGCTCGCTGCATCCATCCGGGTTCTCCGGCGGTCGCAGCGATATGACGTCATCGCGCGACCGCCGGAGATCCTGGATGCAGCCAGCGCGGGAGGATGAAGACGGCGACGCAGCACCGAGGAGCGGCGCCGATCAGAACACCGGGATGGTAATGTATAAGTAACGGAAGGGGGAGGCCTTACAAGGGGGGACAGTGCCAGCTTTTGGGGGCTGTTGGTACCCCCAGGGGGCTGCTGGGTACCCCCTGGGGGCTGCTGGGTACCCCCAGGGGGCTGTTGGTACCCCCTGGGGGCTGTTGGTACCCCCAGGGGGCTGCTGGGTACCCCCTGGGGGCTGTTGGTCCCCCCTGGGGGCTGTTGGTACCCCCAGGGGCTGTTGGTACCCCCAGGGGGCTGCTGGGTACCCCCTGGGGGCTGCTGGGTACCCCCAGGGGGCTGTTGGTACCCCCTGGGGGCTGTTGGTACCCCCAGGGGGCTGCTGGGTACCCCCTGGGGGCTGTTGGTCCCCCCTGGGGGCTGTTGGTACCCCCAGGGGGCTGTTGGTACCCCCAGGGGGCTGTTGGTACCCCCAGGGGGCTGCTGGGTACCCCCTGGGGGCTGTTGGTCCCCCCTGGGGGCTGTTGGTACCCCCAGGGGGCTGTTGGTACCCCCAGGGGGCTGCTGGGTACCCCCTGGGGGCTGTTGGTACCCCCTGGGGGCTGTTGGTCCCCCCTGGGGGCTGTTGGTACCCCTGGGGGCCTGCTGTATACCACTGGGGCTGCTGTATACTACCACTGGGGCTGCTGGGGCTCCTGTATACTACCACTGGGGCTGCTGGGGCTCCTGTATACTACCACTGGGGCTGCTGTATACTACCACTGGGGCTGCTGGGGCTCCTGTATACTACCACTGGGGCTGCTGGGGCTCCTGTATACTACCACTGGGGCTGCTGGGGCTCCTGTATACTACCACTGGGGCTGCTGGGGCTCCTGTATACTACCACTGGGGCTGCTGGGGCTCCTGTATACTACCACTGGGGCTGCTGGGGCTCCTGTATACTACCACTGGGGCTCCTGTATACTACCACTGGGGCTGCTGGGGCTCCTGTATACTACCACTGGGGCTGCTGGGGCTCCTGTATACTACCACTGGGGCTGCTGGGGCTCCTGTATACTACCACTGGGGCTGCTGTATACTACCACTGGGGCTGCTGGGGCTCCTGTATACTACCACTGGGGCTGCTGGGGAATCTGTATACTACCACTGGGGCTGCTGGGGCTCCTGTATACTACCACTGGGGCTGCTGGGGAATCTGTATACTACCACTGGGGCTGCTGGGGAATCTGTATACTACCACTGGGGCTGCTGTATACTACCACTGGGGGGCCTGTATACCACACTGCTGGGGGCTGTATAACTGTGCTGGGGTCCACCCTCGGCTTATACACGAGTCAATAGGTTTTTCCAGATTTTTGGGGCAAAAGTAGGGGGTCTGCTTATACACGGGTCGGCTTATACACGAGTATATACGGTACTTGTATTTTGCACTTTGCAATGACAGAAGTCACTTTACCATGTATCGCATTGCAAAATAGGTAAAAATAAAACAAAAACACAACTCCACGTGGGGTGAAATCATGAAAATAAAAATACCTATCCACAATTGTGCCTTGGGTTCTTTTTTATTGTACGGTAAAAAATACTTGATTCTTCAGGTCAATACGATTACAGTAATTGCAGAAGTTTAACCAGTTAAATACCACTGGTGATCACTGACAGCGGCATTTAACATGTGAAGGCAGGAGGCACGTTATTGGCCCATCGTGGAGCCCGGCCCGTGATCGTGGTGTGCCAATGGGTAGTCATCAGGAACAACTGTGGAGGATACAAAAGCGCAAATAGGGTCTTATCTTTATAATCCACTTGAACCAAACAGATGTCACTGCTCCCATGAGCTGGTTGTGTGACACACAACCAGTTTGCATCGCATACAATTGCTGCTCCAGGATCCACAAAACAAATCCAAAGGGAGTATGTGTCTAAGATCCACGCTGTCATGAGATTAAGGAACCACAGAATTGTATTAAGAAATGGTGGCTTTATTCAATAAGATTCGGAGCATCATCCTCGCTCCTTCTTCAAGAAACCAACCAGGTTAGTTTCCTGAAGCAGGAGCGAGGATAATGCTCCAAAAAGCGTTGAATAAAGCCACCATTTCTTCATACAATTCTGTGGTTCCTACATCTCAAGACAGCTCGGATCTTATACACATATTCCCTTTGTATTTGTGATGGGTTGTCATGACAGCATGGGCTCTGCTGAAAACTGGTGCCTATCTTCATGATCCTCATATGAATGCTGGCCTGTGACCGGCATTCATAGTAGATTCTGATTTTTGCTATACAGAGCAGTGCTTATGCACTGCTCTATATAGCACGACTGTTTGGACGATTGCAGTTTCAAGTCTCCTAAGAGCAGTATTAAATAGTGTAAAAAGTACAAAAAAAGTTTTAAAAAATATTACACAACTAACAAAGAACACAAATGTTCAAATCACCCCCCTTTTGCCTCCATTAAAAAAAACACATATTTGGTATTGCCGCATTCAGAAATGTCTGATCTATCAAAATATAAAATAAGTTAATCTGATTGTTAAATTAAGTACCGAGAAAAACAATCAACATGGAAGAATTGTTTTTATTTGGTCGTCACAACAGTGCAATAAAATGCAAACAAAACATTTTACCTACCCCAAAATTATATCAGTTAAATCGTTGGCTCAAGGTGCAATAAGTACCGTATATACTCGTGTATAAGCCGAGTTTTTCAGCCCAAAATTTGGGCTGAAAAGTCCCCCCCTCAGCTTATACACGGGTCTATACGGTAGACCCGTGTGGTGGGGGCTGTGTGGTGGGGGCTGTGGAGGCTGGAGGAGGCGGGGGGGGGCTGCTGTATGAGCGGCCCCGTCACGTGGGGCCGCTCATTAAATATGCACTGCATCCCCCTGTCAATCAGCGGCAGGGGGATGCAGTTCATATAGCCCCCCAAAAGCTGGCACTGTCCCCCCTTGTAAGGGCCCCCCCCCCGGTGCTTATACATTACCATCCCGGTGTTCTGATCGGCGCCGCTCCTCGGTGCTTCTTCATCCTCCCGTCCTCGCTGGCTCCATCCGTGATCTCCGGCTGTCGCAGCGATGTGACGTCATCGCGCGACCGCTGGAGAACCCGGATGCAGCCAGCGCGGGAGGATGAAGACGCAGCACGGAGGAGCGCCGCCGATCAGAACACCGGGATGGTAATGTATAAGTAGCAGGGGGGGGGCACTTACAAGGGGGGACAGTGCCAGCTTGTGGGGGCTGTTGGTACCCCCAGGGGGATGTTGGTACCCCCAGGGGGCTGCTGGGTACCCCCTGGGGGCTGTTGGTACCCCCAGGGGGATGTTGGTACCCCCAGGGGGCTGCTGGGTACCCCCTGGGGGCTGCTGGGTACCCCCTGGGGGCTGTTGGTACCCCCAGGGGGATGTTGGTACCCCCAGGGGGCTGCTGGGTACCCCCTGGGGGCTGTTGGTACCCCTAGGGGGCGGCTGGGTACCCCCTGGAGGCTGTTGGTACCCCCAGGGGGCTGCTGGGTACCCCTGGGGGCTGTTGGTACCCCCAGGGGGCTGCTGGGTACCTTCAGGGGGCTGCTGGGTACCCCCTGGGGGCTGCTATATGTACCCCTGGGGGCCTGCTGTATACCACTGGGGCTGCTGTATACTACCACTGGGGCTGCTGGGGCTCCTGTATACTACCACTGGGGCTGCTGTATACTACCACTGGGGCTGCTGGGGCTCCTGTATACTACCACTGGGGCTGCTGGGGCTCCTGTATACTACCACTGGGGCTGCTGGGGCTCCTGTATACTACCACTGGGGCTGCTGGGGCTCCTGTATACTACCACTGGGGCTGCTGTATACTACCACTGGGGCTGCTGGGCTCCTGTATACTACCACTGGGGCTGCTGGGCTCCTGTATACTACCACTGGGGCTGCTGGGGCTCCTGTATACTACCACTGGGGCTGCTGTATACTACCACTGGGGCTGCTGGGGCTCCTGTATACTACCACTGGGGCTGCTGGGGCTCCTGTATACTACCACTGGGGCTGCTGGGGCTCCTGTATACTACCACTGGGGCTGCTGGGGCTCCTGTATACTACCACTGGGGCTGCTGTATACTACCACTGGGGCTGCTGGGGCTCCTGTATACTACCACTGGGGCTGCTGGGGCTCCTGTATACTACCACTGGGGCTGCTGGGGCTCCTGTATACTACCACTGGGGCTGCTGTATACTACCAGGCTGCTGGGGCTCCGATATCAGGGGCTGCGGTCCTGTATACTACCACTGGGGCTGCTGGGGACATCTGTATACTACCACTGGGGCTGCTGGGGAATCTGTATACTACCACTGGGGCTGCTGGGGAATCTGTATACTCACCACTGGGGCTGCTGGGGAATCTGTATATACCACTGGGGGGCCTGTATACCACACTGCTGGGGGCTGTATAACTGTGCTGGGGTCCACCCTCGGCTTATACACGAGTCAATAGGTTTTTCCAGATTTTTGGGGCAAAAGTAGGGGGGTCGGCTTATACACGGGTCGGCTTATACACGAGTATATACGGTAAGTTCTCATACAGCCCCAGATCCCAAAGAATGAGAACATTGTGGGTCTCGGAAAATGGCGACAAATGCAATTTTTTTTTTACAAAATTCAGATTTTTTTGTTCACTACTTAGCTACCAAACGTATATATATATTTTAGTTGTGTACTTGTATTGAGCTGGCAAATCAGTTGTACCATATATTGAACATGATAAATAAATGCCCCCACCCCCCAAAAAAAATATTGTGTAATTGCACTTTTTTTTCTCGTTTTCCAGTACACTATGTGGCAGATTGAATGTTGTAATTCAAAAGTACAACTCGTCCTACAAAAAAGCTAGAACAAAAAAAACGGTAAGTCGCTTATGGGTTAAAGGGTTTAATTTATGCAGCAATACTTCTTTTTCTTATTTTTTTCTGTTATTTTTAAATTGGGAAAGATAATGATTTAAAATGTTGTGCTTTTATGTTTTAAAAAAAAATAATTAAAGAGGACCTTTCACCCCCCATACATGTTGATCTAATTGCAGCACTGAATGCAGCATGTCTGCTGCATTCAGGCAAGGGGTCCCCCATGTCTCTAGCCTCTCTGTTCCCCGTGATAATTGAATTAAAAAACTTGCAATGTGAAGCCAAAGAGGTGGAGTGTAGTGGCTGGAGCCACTTGTCTTCATGCGGCAATTTCACGCCCCCTGTATGTATTATCCTCCCTCCGCCGCCTCCCTCCTGTCACTCATGGTCCCCTCTCCTGCGCCAGCTGCATGAGAAGCTAGATGCAGGCGCAGAGCGAGGGATCGTTTTTGGAGGTACTGGCTGCCTGCCCCGCCTCCTGCGGTGACGTCACCGCCTTTCCCCATCCTACTCCGTGGATGACATGGAGCAGGGTGGGGATAAGCGGTGACATTACTGCAGGAGGCGGGGCATGCGGAAAGCACCTCCAAAAGATCCCCCGCTCTCCGCCTGCGTCCAGCTTCCCATGCTGCAGGCACAGGAGAGGGGACCATGAGTGACAGAAGGGAGGCGGCGGAGGGAGGATAATACATACAGGGGGTGTGAAATTGCTGTGTGAAGAGAAGTGGCTCCAGCCACTACACTCCACCTCTTTGGCTTCCCATTGTAAGTTTTTAAATTCAATTATCTCGGGGTACAGGGGGGCTAGAGACATCAGGGACCCCTTGCCTGAACACAGCAGACATGCTGCATTCAGTGCTGCAATTAGATCAGCATGTATGGGGGGGTGGTGACAGGTCCTCTTTAATTATTTATTACTTTTTTAGTGCAATTATAGTGAAATTGAGGTCTTTCTTGGAAGATTAAGATGGCCGGATACGGTAACTTACTGGCACCCCGGGAGCACATTGTGTGGGGGATGCAATGGGTTGTTAGGGAGAATTGTTTATTTTTATTTTTTCATCTTGGACACATCAGTTGTGAAGGACATTGAGTGTCTTGAGTATTTCACATTCATTTGAAGCTGTATATTTATACAATATGAACATGAATGTCATGAAGGTATCTAATGAAACTACAATACATTGATCGCTAGACAGTTAGATTTACCCTTATAACACTTCAGCGATATTAACCCATTCACATGGGCAGTGTGCCTGATGCATTTTCCTTACACTTACTCAATTTACACTCTGAGAACATTCATCTGGATAACTCATGTTCAATGAACAGACTGGGGCTCAGATGACTCATATTTTGCAATGACTTCCACATTTTGGATCACATCTTCAGACTCGTCTATGGATCCATCAACACATCAGAACTGGGCAGACACAGACGTGTAACATCCACAGTTGTTTAATGCATTGTGCTTACTTCCTCCTATGAGGAATCACATGTGCGCCTCTCTTAGTGCTGTGGTGATGGGTAAGAGGGGAATGACCATAAAGCAGGACAGAAGGCCATCCATCATTGCCTTATTCTTAAATATAAAAAAATCTGCCACACCTCAAAAAGAAACTTTTTGGCCTCTGCCACCAACTAGGATCTTACTGCAATAAGGGAAATGAAGTCAGGGTCAGTTTTGGGTGCATGGGCCGTAGGGGTGAAATTCAACTTTGAATCAATAATTTATTAATAATGTGTAAGTGATAAGTGCATAATTAGTTTTTGCACAAGTTTTAGGAATGATTGTTATGATGGTGATGAAAATCTTCATAAATGAATTTGTTATTTCCAAATATTATACCATAACTTATGAAGCAGTCAGAGATAGAGTAGAAGCTGTAGTTGGAGTGTGTTCAAATAAGACGCACAAAATTTGTGGTGTTGGAGCTCGAACTCTATTACTGGGGATGTCCAATAAACCTGAACTTCAGGATTAATGTTTTACATATAAATCCTCCTCCATCATTCTTCCTCTGAGCTCCGAATTGCTCAGCGCAGCGGGCGTGTTGACATCACTACTATGCGCCTGCTCTGCTGAGCAATTCAGAGCTGCAGAGCACAAACTGTAGTGATCAGAGCAGCATGGGAATGAGGAGAACAATGTACAGGGCTATGTAGGGATCATTATAATTTTTCGTGGGCTATCTGGGGCCCATTATACAGTTCAAAGCGCTATGTGGGGCCATTATACTATTTGGAGGGCAATGTGGGAACCATTATACAGTTTTCAGGGCTAT
This sequence comes from Allobates femoralis, assembly GCA_033576535.1. Classification (NCBI taxonomy): domain Eukaryota; kingdom Metazoa; phylum Chordata; class Amphibia; order Anura; family Aromobatidae; genus Allobates; species Allobates femoralis. Next base: position 85,420,106 of record JARQOC010000006.1, read on the forward strand.
TTGTGGGTCATTATACTATTTGGAGGGCAATATGGGGCCATTATACTGTGTGCTGACCATTACACAATATGGAGGGGCCATCATACTGTGTGGAGGGATGTAAGAGCCATTGTAGTGTATGGGCGGGTGTTATTCTGTATGAAGGGCTGGTATGGAGAACTATATCGGGGCCATTATATTGTGTTGGGGTTACTGTAGGGAATCATAATTTGCACGGTGGGGATAATGTAGGGTCATCAAACTGTTGTGTCGAGGGTACCAAGTAGGATTTCACTGTGGGGGGTATCATGTGTTGGGGCACTTTTGTTGGCATAATATTGTATGGGGGGCCATGAAACGGGTATCCTAATGTGTAGGAACACTAAGGTATTTCAATAGAAGGAAAACTATTTTTAAGGGCTGCACAGATCTGTTTGACCCCGCCAAATATTTTTTTTTTTTGAGGGGGGGACCCAATTGTCACCTTTGCTATGGGGCTCTATGATTTCTATGTATGCCCCTGGTTGAGCTGACCACAAATGTTCTTCTATCTATAGACAGCATATTGCATGACATAGGTTCACTATATTGACAGAGTAGCAGGTCAGGTCACTCAGCGGTCCTTGTGTAGCATGGCCGGTCTCACTTACTTTGAATGAATAACACACTGTGCAAATATTGTAGACGTGTTACACTATTACAATGTTGGTGGCTGTTTTTTTTTTTTTCTTCTTTAAGTTCTGTACTTTGTAATATATTATATAAAGTACCGTATTATGGGCTTATAAATATAGAATTTGGAGTTTTATAAAAATAGAAGCTCAGAACAATAGGTTTTGATCTAAAAAGACACCTAATGGAACAAACCCACCAGACAAGAGGTTTATGTGACCTAAAAGACCTCTATATAATCAATATCAGGTCTCACATATAGGGGTTGGACAAAATAATGAAAACACCTGGAAAAATCAACAAAAGTTAGTTTAATATGGTGTAGGTCCACCTTTTGCGGCGATTACAGCCTCAATTCTCCGAGGTATGGATTCATACAAGGTGATATCATTGGCCCGGCGGATCTCCACGAAATATCACCCCAGATCATCACAGAACCTCCGCCATGTGTTACGGTTGGGAGAAGGCAGTCTGGATGGATTGCTTCTTTGGCTGTCTCCAAACGTACACTCGTCCGGAGGTCGGAAACGATGATTCGCCTGAGAATATCACATGTTTCCACTGCTCGAGGGACCAATTTTGGAGGATTCTACACCACTCTAAATGATTGGAAACATTTGTCATTGAGAGCAGCGGTTTGCATGCTTATAATATTCGAAAATTATGATGCCAAAACGCTAGGTGTTTCCATTATTTTGTCCAACCCCTGTACATCTCAATAGACATTTGTCTATCGATCTGTATTTTATAAACAAGAATCATTTTATAACTTAATCAGGGCTGTGGAGTCGGTGACCATTTTGGGTGAAGTTGAAGTCAGATTCGGGGACATTGAGGTGTCAGAGTCTAATGTTGGCTGACTGACTTCACAGCACGGGTTGTGGAGTCGGAGTCGTGGAGTCAGTGTCCATTTTGGTTGGCGTCGGAGTCACGTTCAGAGAAATTGAGGAATCGGATGTTTGGCTTACCGATTCCACAGTCCTAGTTGTAGAGAGCCAGTGTCCATTTTGGTGGAATTGGAGTTGGATTCAGGGAAACTGAGGAGTTGGATGGGATGTTTGGCTTACTGACTTCACAGCCCGGCATGTGGAGTCTGAGGCGGATTCAAGGAAATTGAGTCGTTGGCATTTTGGCTTACCGAATCCGCAGCCCTGGTAACATTATACAAGACAAATCCTTGATGCAATATGTCAACCCATGTCATACTGCAAATTTCATGTTGCAAAGCACGTGGCTGTTCAATATTTCTCTGCTTTTGCACCAATATTTTATTTCTATATCACTTGTCATAAAACCGCTGGAATTCAAGTGCGCAAAAAAATCCAGTTTGCACCTAGAAAATGTATTCCAAAATAAAATAGTTGGTGAAATCCCAAAACAATACAAAACCTGTTGACTTTTATATTTGCTCGCTCTGCTCAAGATGACATTATGTAAAATTACATTTGTTTTTATTGACAGACAGCCTCAAGTGCTGACATGAATTGCATGACTTGGTGTATATGGTAATGCTTTTAAACCAGTTCTGACAGGACCCTGAAGGCATAAAGTGCCTTGTGACTGCATTAAGGGTGTTCATTTTTATATATCTACACAGGAAAGAACTGAAAAATAAAAATAACTCAGTGGATCAAATGCTCTTAACATAGAGCAGGAGCTCGTCTGTGGACATTGTGGAGTGGAGAAAGAAAAAACAATTAGATCATTTAATAAAACGAAAATCAATTAATAGATTTGCTTTAATATGGTAACAAAATGATCAAAATTTTGCAAAATTACAACTCCAAAGCTCCAGCAGAGGAAGAGATTGCATTATATAAACAAATTTTATAATATATAATAAAATAATAATAAATAATAATAATAATAGTTTTTATTATTATTATATATGAGGTCTTCTTTTTTTGTTTACTTTCTATGGTTGAGTTTCTTACATTGAGAATATTTATTTTAATATCTTCTTGTTTTTTTTGTAACTCAAAGAAATATAGAAAAATAATATAAATATTCATGATTTACAAAGTTATTCTGCTGCTATAAAGTAATTAAAATACAAGAATCTCATATACGGTAACTAGGCAAGCTGTTGAACAGTAAACTGATATTTAGAAAGTTATATCAGGATTTAAACTGGAAAAAAAAATAATTTATACCTTAAAGGAATCATGTGAGAATATTTAATTCCCTCCCCCCACCCCACATATACCATTTAGATGGCTGTCCTTTAAAAGATAGGTTGGTTAATCCCTATAAAAGCCCAAAATGCTGCTTCAGGAGTAAAAAATATCATATTTTGATTTGAGATCAGACAATTGGGACAAGACAAAGCACGTACAGCTCCTCAGCCTCTGCTGTACTCTGAAACTAGTAGTGATCCCTCTTGGGCGACTGACCGGTCAGTGACTGTGTACCAGATGAAACAACTAACCAACTAAGGGGGGATCTTCTAGTTATGAAACACAACAGAGGCTGAGGAACTGTAAGTAGGTATGACATCCCATGCACTTCCAGCCTCAACTTGAAAACTTGATTTGTTGCTTGGGGGTGGAGGAGGGGGGTTATAAAATTTAGCCAAAGTCCCCTTAACATAACTCCTTCAGAACTACCCAATGATGTAAAAAAATGGGGTTGATCTACTGATTACTTTGCAATAATGCTTTAGACCACAGGTCTCCAACCTTTTAGACCTGGAGAGTCACATCCAGCTCTAGACGAGGTTCGTGAGCCACATCCAGCTCTTGTCCCATCACAGTACTGACACCCAGAGCCTCCATTGCTGGTATAATGACAGTCAAAGCTTTTCTACAGAAATCATATTAAGGCACTATACCAAGATCAAGGGGATCCTACATTACCCCCAGACAGATCTGCTCTTCTGTGTGGAGCTACTCACAAAAGTCACCATTTCTAGACAGCTCTTCATAGCTGTTTGCTAGACCTGGCGCTAATGCACAAAGCTGTAAGACAGCTGCAAGCCACATATCATGGGCTCACAAGCCACAGGCTGGGGACCCCTGTTTTACACTATCACTACAGAGTCAGCCACTCCGAGGAGATTATGCAGCTATAGGAGCAGATAGTTGGCTCTCAGAGATGGCTTTATTCTCCATAAAAAAGGCAGAGACAGTTTATTACCATCCCTGCCATCATGATCGCTTTCTGTACAGCACTGAATTTTTGCTGGGTATACAATTTAGGACGTGCTGACAAAGCTTCCTCCTCCTATCTCAGCAATCATGTGATCACTAGGGTCTGGGATGTAGCTGGAGCTGCTGAGTCTTAGTGGTTCCTAATAAGCTGTGCAGTGCAGGGAGGAGGCTGATTTTACCCTGTAACTAGGGCTAATATGACCATCTGAGTTACAGAGGTAATCAGCAATTAAATGAATGTATATTTAAATGAACTGCAAATGTCATACAATGTTTTGACTAAAGAATGCATTACACTGGTTGGACAATGAAAAAGAAAACAGTCTTCAGAAACAAAATGTAAATGTCCTCCTGCATTAAAGGATGCCTGCTTTCAGAAGAACCAAGAACTTTGATTTCTCTCCTGCTGACCCAGAATAATGTACAAGTTGTTCGCATTACAATACTAGACATGCAGTAATTAATTGCTCATGATGAAATTCACTAACATTCAGATGAATCAGCTCCAAAGATAAAGCATTAATGCAATTATTTTTCTCCTCCTCAAATATACAGTAGAAAGAGTTAATCTAGGAATAAACATTTTTGATGAAGAGAACGAGAACTTTAGCCTTTCCTCTGCCAACATTCCTGAAGCCGGCACAATGGAAAAGAGAAGTGCTTTATTTTAGACTATAGCGGCAGAGTTATTCTTAATTCCACTCGAAAGAGAGAAAAAAACCATTGTAATATTTTCCGATATTCTCAGCCTATGTTTAAAGTACGGTAGATATTTTTCTCCTTAATATTGATAGGAGCCTGACTAATGGACAGCAGTGGCAGATGTTGAACCATGAGATTTCGGCTTTAACAAATGACATGTAAAGCCTAGGAGTATGCCATCTTCCTGGAAATATGAATAACCTTTTACTTAGGAATAAAAACATCATTCTTTTGCTTTTAAAGTGCACCTGTCACCCCAAATTAACATGTTCTCATGCTTTAGCACTTGTGCTAGGAATAACAGGCGGAGGAGGGGGGGACAGGTTGGGCGGCATTCTAGTAATACTATTACCACATGTTGAAAAGTAAACTCACATTTAACCCCTTACTGACATGTGACGTAATAATATGTCATATTTCAGGTGTTGTTGTATGCTTCGCTTGCTCCTGTTTAACTATCACTGACAATTGCATTTATAGGGAACTTATCAGCGGGTTTTTGCTATGTAAGCTGAGGACAGCGTGATGTAAGAGTTTAAAAACAAAATACAACTCTGCTCCTCTTATCAGGGTTTGTGCAATTGTTTCTATTGAGTTTATTAGCTTTATTGACATTGCAGGACTAGACATTCATGCACAGGGCAGTCTGACACGCCCCCAGGTTGTGATTGACACCTCACAGTGAATGCACAATCTCTATAGAGAGCCTGGTGTGGGCGGGGGGCAGCTGTCTCAGCTCTGCTGTGTTCCTGTAAAGAAATTCTTTGATTGTGTGAGACTCAGAGCTGTGGAGTCGGAGTCGGTGTCTATTTTGGTAGAGTCGGAATGAAATGAACCAACTCTGACTCCTAACATATATAATAGATTGGGTACAGTAGTTCAATGCAATATGCGCTGAATACTGAATATTATTATAAATTATTATGTTATATATAAAAAGCTTAATTATTGTATCATAATAATGATTAAAAGCCTGATTATTATCATTTACTACAATAAATTTATCACTTAAAAATGAGTAATGTATGAGAGAGTTGGAACCAGGGAAATTGAGGAGTCTGAGGTTTGGCTTACCAACTCCACAGCCCCAGTGAGAACTGCTGGAGCCAGTAATCTATGTGATACATCATTGGATTCAGGGTTTCTTTGCGTTCATTATGCTGCTGTCAGATGAGGTAGCAAAAATCTGCTGACAGATTCCCTTTAAGTGGTGTGATCACCAGATCTGGCGCACACCAGCTCCCATTGTGTGGTCGAGCTTCATAGGAGAGCAAAATTCTACTAGTATTGCAGTATATAGAACAAGTGATCAGCCGATTGTAGGTTCAAGTCCCCTGGGGTGGCAAAAAATAAAGAAAAATTTTTTGTTAAAATATGAAGAAAAAAAATAAAATAAAAAGTCACTTGCTTTTCACCCGTGGATAATAAAGAAATTAAAAAAGTTATCAAATTTGGTATTAGCAAATATCTAATGAAAAAGTCTGATTTATCAAAATATAAAATTATTTCATCAGAACAGTAAATGCCATAATGAGAACAATAATGGAAACGCTAGAATCAAGGCTTTTCAGCTTCTACACCCCAGTAAAGGATGCAATAAAAAATAATTAAAACATTGTATATAACACAAAATTGTAAAGCTACAAACAAAAGCTCACCATGCAACCAAAAATACTCATACAACTCCATTGTGCCTTCAGAAAATGGGACACAAGCCAATTTATTTCTTTTTAAAAAATGTCAAAAAAATATTACCACTTAAAGAGGACCTGTCACCCTCCTGGTGCATGGCACACTAAATGCAGCACTGAATGCAGCATGTCTGCTGGGGTCCCTCATGTCTCTAACCCCCCTGTACCCTGAGAAATACACTTTAGAAATTTTACAGAAGAGGTTAAATGGGTGGGATCTGTATAACAGGTCGCTGGCACAGTCCTCTAGCCTCCTCCTTCTTCATTACTCCCCCTCTATGTGTCTGCCGCCGCTTCCTGTTCTGCCCTCCGCTTCTCCTGCGCTGTCAATCACACTGCTGCACAGAGCAGCATTGCCTGACGTCAGCGCTGTTGTTTACTTGTAGTGAATGTTTTATCACCTGGAATTATCACTACACTGGTCTGATTAGCATCTCTCTATCTATAGACTTTGTACATATACAGTCTGGTGTGGGCAGGCTAAGGCTGCCTTCACATTTGCGTATGTGAACGCAGCTTATGCTGCGTTCCCATACGCAGTCAAACGCATGCGCACTGCGTTCCTATGTTTAACATAGGAACGCATAGTGCTTGCGTTTGCTGCGTTCGGGTGCGGATGCGGACGATATCTGCTCCTTCCGGTGTCCAGCGTCCGCACCCGGGACGCAGCCAGTTGCATTTTTTTGTGCGCTTGGGGACCTTGGAAGATCAGCAAGCGTCCCCAAGCGCACAAAACCTGCATTGTCAATGGGTCCACAGTGTTCTGCGCTTCACAGCGCAGGAGAACGCTGCGGACCCATTGAAAAATCTCCCGGTGGCCGCCGGTGATGTCACAGGAGCTCACTGACGGCCAACGGGAGATCAGCTGGAGCCACTGCTGTCCTCTTCCTCCCCGCCGCTGGTAATCTGCTAGCGATGTCGGCGGGGAAAAACAGCTGATTTGTCAGCTGTTTGAATCTTCCCGCGCCAACATCTCCTCACGGTGTCGGCGCGGGAAGATTCAAACAGCTGACAAATCAGCTGTTTCTCCCCGCCGACAGTCCCGGAGCTTACCGGCGGCCGGGAGGTGGAGATCTCCGGCGCTGATCTCCGCCCCCGGACACCGCTGATTGGCTGCCGGGCTCCACAGTGATGTGTCCGCAGGCGGACATTATCCGCTGCGGACACATCAAATGGCCCTGCTTTGCACTGCGTTTGTGTCTGCATGCCATCAGCATGCAGACACATACGCAAATGTGAAGCCAGCCTAACTTTCTGAGCTCTGCTGCATTGCTAAATCTAAAAACTTTCATTACGCCACAATGGCTGGACCCAGTAATCTAAGTGATATATCGTTGGATTCAGGGTCTCTTTTCTGCTCCGATATGAGGTAGAAAAAAACCTGCTGACAGATTCCTTTTAATATGAACAAAAAAAAACTGTATTAAAGAAGAAGTATTTGATAAATATCGGCCACAATATAGTCTTTATTGCAATGGAGAATTGCTGCGATTTCTTTGGATATTACCATTACTGCAGAACATCCAAGGCGGCATTAAAAACATAAATACCTAATGATACGCTGAAGAAAAGGGAGGGGGAGAAAATAAGATCTTTCACTGTGGCCTATAAAAGCTAAAGAAATTTGAGAAACATTTTAATAGGGATGCTTCAAAGGCTGTATGAAAGCAATGGCTGAAAAATAACAGAGGGGAGCTAAAGAAAAAAAAAGAAAAGGAAAAAAAGAAAAAGTATAAAACGCTGTTTAGTATGAATGACTAAATTCACTTTTCTCCTTAACAAAGCTAAAAAATACAGCATATACCCTATGGACTTACTGATAAGTCAGCTCAAACAAAGGCTCCCAGCTACTTTTATCAGCAAAAGCCCTATTCATTAGGAATTATCTCCCACCAGTTAGTGCTTGTGAGAAAAAGCCTGTGTCAACACAGCAGCAAAGTAAGGGCATATAAGCAATAAAATGAGGTTTTGCACAAATCTGACAAACATCTTATTGATGGCGCCGCATTCAATTACTATTGGGCTTCTACACCAATTATATAACACAATATCGCCCAGTACAATGGAGAACGCAGATGTAAAGGATCCCTGTGGATCAGACACAGTATAATGCTGGAAGGCTGGTACAATAATCACATACATTAAGCTATAATTAGAAATATCAAACTATATCCACGGAACAACAGGAACATATTCCATTTTTTTAATTGCTGCTTTGGTAACAACTAGAGACAGATAATGATAAATAGTATAAACGAGCAATCTCCTGAAATTAGATAAAGGCAAATTTGCTGGAATTCATCTGGCAAATCTGAATAAATCCGGAGTGAAAATAAAATTACCCCAATATCGGAGGATCTAGTTAAAAAAAAAATCAAATACTCACCTTTCCTGACCTCACCTGTTCTCACACCACCCCCACTGCAGCTTCCTGGTCTATTGGTCTTCTAGCTTTCTCTTCTTCCGCCAATCCAGAGTCTGAGGTCAATCTATGGTCAAGACGTGTGGTCAGCACCTAACCCTGTGTGACAGCCCCCTCCCTAGAATGACAGCTCCTTTCCCTATGTGACAGCCCCTCCCCATGTGAGCCCCATTCCCAGTACGGGAGTCCTCTCCCAAGTGTGATAGCTCTTTCCCCATGTGACAGTCCCATCCCCACGTGACAGACAGCCAGCCTCATGTGACTACTCCTTTCGCCAAGTAACAGTCCCCTCACTTACGTGCCATCCCCCACCCCTGTTTGACAGCCCCCACCCTTGTGTGACAGCCCCTCTGTGTGACAGCCCCTTTCCCCGAATGACAGCCCCATCATCCATGTGACAGACCCCTCCCCATGTGACAGCCCCATTCCCGTACGAAAGACCCCTCACCCATGTGAAAACACCTCCCAACCCCAGTGTGACAGCTCCTTACCCATATGAAAGCCCCCTTCCTGTGTGACAGAATCGGTTACTTGTCATAGCCCCCTCCCCAATATGACAGTCCTCCACGAGTGGCCACATAGACCAATCACAGGCCTCAGTTTGACTAGAGGGACCACAATGGGGAAAGAACAAAAAGCCTACAAATGGTGGGCCGCCGCAGAGCATCAGGGAGCTGTGGCAGGTACTGAAGGAGGTGTAAGAACAGGTGAGAAAAATACAGCATAAAAGTGTTGTTTTTTTTTTTTTTAGATTTTATACCTTTCTTACTCCAAAAGAATGCAGAAAAAAGAATCCTAAGAATCATGGTCAGGCAGATTCAGATTTTTTGCAAAGTTCAAAGTGAAATAGTTTTCCTTAGAACTCTAATAACAATAGATCTCTATTGGTCTAATCAAGTAGTTCTTAGATGTAGACAGCTAAACTACATTTTGGGTCATCATATCAAACATCATGTATACTGGCTCTATGCATGCATCAACGTTAAGTATAAAGAAAAGCTGGCTGAGTGACATCAGGAGGATGAAATATCTGGCAATTTGGTTGTATATATAAAAGTGCCAATCTGTATATATAAAATTGCCCATCTGTATATATAAAAGTGCCGATCTGTCGCAAGTTGCACAAGGTTTACAACTTATGCTTAATTTACAATCAAAATACCAACAGGGTTGTATTTTATCAAATGTGTCTTGGTCACATTTTTCATGACAATACCCCATTGACAACTGTTCTGGCCATTCAGGCTCAGCAAGAGAAAGCAGCTCTGATTTGACATGTATCACAACCTGTGAGACATGTTATCTTGTTATGTGTTTAAATAGGTTTAACATTGTCTGGCAGTATTGCTGCACATCGAGGTGTCTTCTTCTTTAAGAACACTATGTTCTGTAGGCCTGCCCCTCTCCTTCTTTGTGAGTCCAGCAGCAGTTTTCAGATCAGTATCAGATAGGATTTATGCAGGCAACTACATGTTCTCTTGCAGGCTTTTCCTTCCTATAATATCCCAACATCGTTTACCAAGTCAATCTGTTTTACCCCATCATCTAAATCATCATCAATTATCATCATCATCAACCATCATCATCACATGATTGTTTTTTGACCAACGCAGAGTACTCAATCGACTACAGAACGAACAGTCTGTTTATTTGGGGATACAGAGAAGGTTTAGCTGTATGCTGGAATTCGCATTGCATATAGGTGAACGAAGGCAGAACAACAATCATTGAATCATATTGTGACATTGCCCTCTTCACTGTCCTGTGACCAGTGTCTTCTGGCCTAATAAACGCTCTATAATAGTGTCAAGTCCCCCAACAGATCACAAATTAATTATGTCCATTGTATGGTGCTGCACTGTTAAGTAGAAGTGAAAACTGCTGATAAGTCCTAGTACTGATCTACACAATGGGGGAGTAATTCACTTAGTAAAATGCTTAGTAAAAGTTCAAGTTGAGTACAAGAAGAAATCAAGATAATCATACCAGAAATAATGTTACCAAACAATTTAAAATGTTGTAAGCGTCCATCAATAACTGTTCATACTGACAAGCATTGCCCTAAGGGTGAGTAGTGATTTTCTGAAAATATGTATATAAAAGTAAAATGTGAATGCCAGATGTTAGCTTAAAGTCAATAGGTAAATATCAATTACCATACACTGCATTTGTACTCTTTTTGCTGTTTTACTTTTTTATTCTTTTTTATTTTTTTTAAGAATTTTACCTCTACAAGAATAAAAAAGAATGGACGACAAAAAGGACACAAAAAAGACACAAATATAAGAGAGAACAATGCTCATTAATAACATGAAACTCATGTCATTCTGTACAAGCTACCGTAATTTCTTTAGCTAAAGGGAAAAAAAGGTTAAAGAAAAAACAAAAAGAGTGGCCATAGCCTCACCCCTGTTATTACCATGATTCCAATGAATGTTATGTTTCTCTACATGTTGGCGAGTGTTCAAATATAAGTGATTCATCAGAACAATAAGGGAAAGGAAGTGACTAACATTTGTTTACTTTGTATGCTACTTGCCAACTTCATACCTATCCATCTTAAGGGGAAGATATAATCAGAAAATGTCTAATTGTTAAGATCAGCGTTTTTTTTAAGTCTTTTTTAATTTCTTCATATTAAAATCTTTTCACACAGGCCCCTGGGACATTTTTTAGACTGCCTTCAGGAAACAATATACAAGTGCATCTCAATGAATTAGAATATCATCAACAAGTTAACTTATTTCAGTAATTCAATACAAAAAGTGAGGTGCATATATTATAAAGAGTCATTACGAACAGAAGAATCTATTTCAAGTGTTTATTTCTGTTAATGTTGATGATTATCACTTACAGCCAATGAAAACCCAAGAGTCATTATCTCAGAAAATTAAAGTAGGGTCAGGGAGATAAAATATTCCCTAAATAGGTATGAGAGGCTTCACCTTGTGTGGTTGTGAGAGTCACAACCACTATAAAAGCAGATCATGGCTGCTGCAGTCCCCAGCGTGGTGCATATAGAGTAGGGAGGACGAAGGGGTAAAAACCGCTCTGTCGTATTCCACAAGACATTAAGGGGTGAATATAATATCAATTTATTAGTCAATGCATTTCAGGGCCCCTGGCCCCTTCCCAGGACAAATCAATATCAGATTGACATATTTCATGGCGTTTGAGAGCTCTGAAATGCGTTGACTAAAATCATTGTTATATTCACCCTTTGATGTCTCGTGGAAAATGGTAGCAGTTCTTTAGCCTTCATCCTTTCTACTTTAATTTTCTGAGATAATGAGTCGACCATTGTTTTTCATTGGCAGGAAGCCATAATCATCAACATTTACAGAAATAAACACTGGAATTAGATCACTCTGTTTAAAATGACTCTACATAATGAATGCGTTTCACTTTTTGTATTGAATTACTGAAAAAAAAAAAGACTTCTTGATGATATTCTGATTCATTGAGATGCAGCTGTATGTATTTTAGTCAACATGAACAGACTCTGACCCTATGTTTTGTATTTAAGTATTGAATGATTATGTTCAAAGGTCATTGTAAAGGGAGGGAGAGAAAGGTCATATGTCACATCGCCTATTGTGATTGTTTATTGCAGACTTACTTTCACTGTAATCCTGCCTCTGATGGTAAGGAGCCTGCTGAAAACTCGTACTGGCAGGACAGGAAGTTTGAGGATTATAAAGTCACAGATGCCAGTGTGAAAATTGCAAGATCACTAATTTTGTTTGTAATAAATAAAAGCGATATGAAAAATAGCAAAAAAAGAAATATATATACCGTATACATGCAATAATCTGATTTAAATAATAGACCATTTTCTGATGATTGCTTCCCTTTAAGCGTTAAGTTGTATCTGATTCACTACAATGGTCGTTTACTTCTCAGAATCTAATAATTTCTGATTGCACTTATAGTAATATAAAAGGGTTAAATTGATTGGATTCATCTAAATCAATTGCTCTCTGACCTGCATTTAAATGTTTCTTTCACATCAGCATTTTTCGCTAACGTGCGGCTGATCTGGCAGGTGGCACTTGCGGCCCAGATCCGGCAGGCCCCATGCATTGTCTATGGGGCTTGCAGTCCAGTGCGACACGTGCGATTCTACCGGATGCGGCAGATCCGGCACTTGCGGCCGCAAAAAAAACAAAACGCTGCTTGCAGCTTTTTTTTTTTGCAGCCGCAAGTGTCGGATCCGGCTGATCCGGCGTAACTGCACTTGCTGCACCGAACTGCAAGCCCCATGGACAATGCATGGGGCCTGCCAGATCGGGACCGGAAGTGCAGCCGTTAGGCGGCAGATCCGGCAGATGCAGTAAATCTGCCGGATCTGCCGCACATCAGCGAAAAACACTGTTGTGAAAGGGGCCTTAGCTTATCACCAATACTGTCGTTATGAATATGTCCTATATGAGGAACAGCAGGAGGTAACTTTGCTGGGATAAGAACACTTTGCTATCTCCCATCCTTGCAGAATATCTCCGCATGTAATAATTACTTATCTGGATTTCCGTCTATTTTGGAGGGTACAATCTGAATTTGTAAACTCAGCCGATCTGTATTTCATGCAAGAAATGATGTTCAAATGTGGAGACTCCCCAGTGCTTTGCAATGCTAACCAGGCGCTTGATACATGGACAAATGAGGTTATTCTAAACACAGAACTTCCACTTCCCCACATTATTTACATTGTGCTGTATAAAAGAGAGAAGTTTGTCATATCGACATTCTTTTTCAATCATGTTTCCTCATTGCTAAAAACCATATGTAACCCTAAATACAATGTTTTTTTTTTTTTATAAATGTTCATTCATTTGAATATCTAAGTCTCTATTAGTCACGTATGTACTTTTAAGTATTTCAAAAATTAGGCGCTTTGTTCAAATATAATATGTTCAAGAATAATACAATTATTTATATTCCTTATGTATATATCATTTGTATTCCTATGTATCTATATTTGTCAGGATTGTGTCACTTCTGGCTGAGATCTTTGCGGTATTTGGGATTAGAAGTTCTCAGTGATTAGCAGATCGCAGGTCTTTGGAATTTACTTGGTGAATAACATGAGTCGAACGGATTTATTTTGGTCTTGAAGGGGTTAAGAGTTCCTTTTTGAGATTCCATTACAGCTCTAATCTCAGCTGCTGCACCTTGCTGTCACTGTCACTCCCTTTCATTATTTAAACTCACTCCTTACTCTCCCATGTGCCAGATATAGTTCCTCTATGCTGACCTCTCAAGAGAAGTTGTCCAAGTGGAAGCTGTGGAGTTTCATTTGTTGTTTTATTCCTGTTTCCCTCTCTCCCAGTGCCGTCTTATTGTAGTAGTAAGACTTACATTTTGCTTCCTGTGCACAAACTAGGGCTAGCCTAGGATCAGCCAGGGCCTAGGCACGTGATCGTTGCACAGGGAAAAAGACCTGTCTACGGATGATAGCGTGCAAGTGTTCAGTGATCACCCCTCTCCCTATCTTCAGTGCCCATTTTACTTTTTCCCCCGATTTTCCCTTCTGTTTCACATTCTGGACTTCTCCTTACTCTGTCATGACAATATTTCCAACAATATAACTATTATGTTCTTTTCCCTCTTTACTTTTTATGGCGTGGCTCTTAACCATTCATTGAAAGAAAAACCTCCACAAAAACTATTCACAGCTGTGCACTGTGTTGACTTCCAAGAAAGGGCAGTAGAAAATGTTCATTGACCTTCATGTGCAGTAATGCAAGTAATAGTCCACAGACATATTTGTGGCCATATATAAGAAAGGTATTGAGCCCCCTTCTATTGAAACACTAAAGCGTTTGTCACAACTAGCTATGGGAACCAAGCACCTGATTTAACAAGAAGGATTCTGTTTCTGTTCAGGTGCCGCTAAAGATACCATTAATAACTTATTTAAAGAGGCTTCCACTGCTATGATATTGATGACCTATCCCTGGAATACGTCATCAGTATCGGATCAGTAGGAGTGTAATATCAGACAACTAAACAATTACCGATTAACCACCACAGTGTGATGGAGCTTTTGTGTACCGGCACTTCATCCAATTCCTGTAGCAGCCGTCCGATGTTGGCGCAGGGTGTCGAAACCCAACAATCTGATGTTTTTGAGCTATCCAAAGGATAGGTCATCATATCATAGTAGTGAAGAACCCCTTTAATCCTTACTTATTAAATATGTTTCTCTGATTGGGTCAAGGAATCCCAGAGAGATTCTGACTTTGGAACAAAGTATACAGATAAGGGCATGGGGCTTTCAATAATTAAATAAAAAATAATAATCTAGGACTGAAACGCCATATTCAGAAAAAAACTACATATATAAGAAGCCTCCAGAAATAATAGGGTGTATAACAGGCGAACAGGTAATCACACATCACTGCAATCATTGTGGGTGTCTCCCGTGACAAGTACCGTCATGTCATCACTAATCTTTATTCCTAGCAGCATTATATAGGGAGAAACGCCCCTGATGATAAATAATTAATTGTATCATTAGAGAAGGTCGGGGTTCTATGTATTATGTTTCCTAAGTAGTGTTTTACAAGACTTACTGTTTGTTATTCAAGGTGTTATGTATCACCTTCTGCTTCACTCTATCCTTATAATTGAGAGTAGGAAGCATCTGAAGAATTTCTTTACTACTCTACTTGACCTCTTCAACTCTGTAACCATTCCGTCGATACGAGCAGATTCCATCTCTATTATAAAACAATTTTCATAATGTACAGTTCAGAAGGAGGAAGAAATATTTACATATTTGATCACACTGAACAATGTTCATCTGATTGGGAGATAAAGTATGACTTGAGAGGTAGACCTCAACCTGAATTTATTTTATTGTTCTTGTGCTGGACATAGAATAAAGTGGTCGTCCGCCTATAGCTCATACTTACAGTGTAACATATTTTACGAAGGTTTTCTACGACAACTGCACTGAAAAGACTGTAGCTGTTAGAGGGTTGAGTGTTCAGGCTGAAGTCACACCAAGGCAATGAGAAAAGTCTAAAGGTCCCATATAAGCAAACAAGTAATAAAAATGATGCAGTTAGAAGAGTCTCATAAAAGGGAATTGAACAGCAGGTTGTTGCTATTTAAGCTGAGGACAGAATGCTGCAGGGGATAAAAAACACAAATCAACAAGCCCTCTCTTATCAGTCTGTGTGCTATTGTTTACTTAAAGGCTTTATCACCTGCGATTACCATTACTGGACTACACTGTCATATGCACAGTCCAACACATACCCTGCTGTGATTGACACTTCTCTTTCAATGCACAATCTCTATTGAGAACCAGACAGGGAGCAGGGGGGGCTAAAACTAAACCTTTAATTGTGTTAAAAGTGCTGCACCCAGTAATCTTAGTTAAACATCGTTGGATTCAGGGTCTCTTTGCCTACAACATGCTGCTCTCCAGATGAGGTAGCAAAACCTGCTGACAGATTCCATTTAAAGATTTTTTTTTAACTCTATCAGGCTCCAAAGTCTTTGTGTTATATCTCTGGTTGTTACATCATGTATTACAATATATCAGATCCTCAGCATTGTTTGAAGGCAGATACAGCAGTATTTGAGTCATTCCATTCTACTGCAGTATTAATCAGATTATTCTAAAGATAACTCTTGGCGATAACATGGTTATTTGATGATCTAATTTATTTATTTGAGCATTTATTTAAACCATTAGATGAAAGTAAATGTGAAAAGAAAAGTATATATAACTAGAAAGTAGCAAAAAATACTGTCAACAGGTAAAATCTACGCAGAGCTGCTCCTAAAACTTAAGAATGATTCTACATGGTCCAATTAGCTGTACAATTACGTTAATTGGGAACATCTCTTTCAATTATCTCACTGTATAGATACTTAGCTTAGGTGGTGGAAACTTGTAACTGCAGATCAGATATGTTAACTTCTAGCAGTACATCTGCAAATAACGTTGTAAATGCATTAATTATGTGATAGTTAAAAGGAATCATTCACCAAGTTTTGCCTACTTCATCTAAGAGCAGCATAATGTAGGAAAATAAACCATGATTCTAATGATGTATCACTTAGTTTATTGGGTACAGCAGTTGTGACACAATTAAAGTTCTTAGCTGTAGCATAGCTCAGAATGCTAACCTCGCCCACACGCCAGCTTTCGCTACATTGTCTACTGCTCACAAGCCCCAAAGTCCTAGCAGTGATAATCACCTCATGATAAAACCTTCATTGGAAGTAAATAACAACACACAGCCAAATAAGTGACCCATAGCTGAAATCTGTGTCTAAGGCTGGCTTCACACTTGCGTTTGTGTCTGCATGCGCAGGGCATGCAGACGCAAACGCAGTGCAACGCAGCACATATTTATGTGAACGCAGCGGAGAATCTCCGCATGTGTTCACATTAGTATGGTGCCCGGGCAGCCAATCAGCTGTCTCAGGGGCGGCCGGGAGGAGGAGATCAGCGGCAGAGATCTCCTCCTCCAGCTGATCTCCCGCCGGTGTCGGAGCAGGAGATTTGAAGATACAGCTGATCTGACAGCTGTTTAAATCTCCCGCGCTGACACCGAATAGGGTGATATCGGTGCAGGAGATAAGAAAGAGCTGATCGCTGCTTCAAATCTCCTGCGCCGACCTCATCTATTCGGCGTCAGCGCGGGAGATTTAAACAGCTGTCAGATCAGCTGTTTCTCCCCATCTCCCCACTGACACTGGCGGGAGAGCAGCGGCAGCTGTAGCTGATCTCACGGTGGCCGCCGGTGATCATCGGTGGCCACCGGGAGAGATTTCAATGAGATCCGCAGCGTTCTCCTGCGCTGTCATGCGGAGGACACTGCGGATCCATTGAGATCCATGCATTTTTGTGCGCTTGCAGATAAAACAAGCACCACGAACGCACAAAAAATGCTACATGCTGCATTTGGAGTGCGGTCAGAGGGCGCATACATTATGCTGCATCCAAACGCAAATGCGGCCAAACGCAGCCATACGCAGGCACATGCGTTCCCATGTTAAACATAGGAATGCATGTGCGCAAGCGTATTGCTGCGTTCAGTGCGCTGCGTTCAATACGCAAATGTAAAGGCACCCTTAGCGCCTATCTCCTGATTTCTTTAGACTACATAGCAAAAACCTGCTTACATATTGCCTTCAAACTAAACAAGTATACTTACCCCACCTCTGTTTAATGTTTTTTTATTTTTTTTTAATTCTTTATTTATAGAATTTATCATTGTAAGAAAAACATCCTGATTTAATCGAACAAAATGTCTAGTCGTTGTCAATGTATCATTCAGGTCTTCCCTAAAGTGGGAATTACAAACACAACAGAAACCAATAAAAATTAGTAGGAGAAAAATAAATAAGAATTGGTAAAAAGCAAAAAAGGAAAAAGTAAAAAAAAAAAAAAAAAAAAAAAAGGGGGGGGGGGGGAGGGGAATCCAGGGGGTAGGAAAGGAACCATCGCTCAGCCAGTAGAGTATTACAGTCCTCTTTTAACCTATATGCCTCTGTCTGTTGGAACTCAAGCCAGCGAAACCACGTATTCCTGAACCTTTCGTAAGAGTCATCAACTGTGGAAGTTAAATCCTCCATGTGCATAAGGTCGTTGATTTTCGGATCCACATCGAGATTGGGGTCATGTCGCCGTCCTCCATAGGAGTGGAATACATGCTCGAGCTGCCATTACCAAGAACCTCAGCAGAGAATGTTTATATCTGCCAGTGGGGATCTCACAGTGATGGGGTAGAAGCAGAGCTGGACCCATTTCCCGATCATAGTTCGTCACATTTCGAATAATCTCGCTAACCTTGGACCAAAAGGGGCCCAAAATTCTGCATTCCCAGATGATGTGTGAAAAATTGCCCTCAGCCTCACACACCTCCAACACACCGGGTCAGTAGAGGGAAAAATTTTGTGTAGGCACAATGGGACCCTATACCAACGGGAAAGTACTTTATAATTTGCCTCCTGGACTCGCGAGCTGATTGAGGTGGTATGTGCTAGTGCATACACTCTAGTTCTCTGTTCCGGGGTGAGTGTCAGTCCCAAGTCTATCTCCCATTGCAACATAGAGTTGTTGGCAAGTCCGGGGGGAAACCAGTAACGCATAGATTCTAGAAAGGGCACGTCTGTACATTCCAGAACCTTGACAGAAAGTCTCGAAAACCGTTTTAGATTCACGAAACTCCGTCTTTGGCTGTTTAATGTTTTTAAGATTAGAGTTTCATCATAATTTTATGAAATCACATTTAAACACACAATTTATGTCTTTGTACTACAATTTCTTGACATGTAAAGCCCTATACTAAGAAGGATTTTATATGTATGTTTTGTATTCTTAATTTCAATAAAATGAGATTTACCATAAACACACAATTTATTCAAGGAAACTAGTGAATATTTAAGGGAACTAAAGATTGCTGAATTGGCTGAATTAATGAAACATGTAAAGGCTTCCTCATTTACTGCACACAGAGAAAGCAACATTGCCAGGTCACAAACACCTTAATAATCACTTTCATGTTCAGATGTCCCAAACATACTTTTTTAATATTCGATCAGGAAAACAAATTGTACAATATTTTGACATGCTAAAAAAAAAGTCCTTCAGAAGCTGCAATATACAACACAACCACAGGTGGCACCACCTCCAGACATGCATAGCACATACACCCCATGACCGAGTATCATGAAATCATGTAATCTAGCCTGACAAAGGTAAGGAAGGTCACACCTGAATGTATTTTGGTATTAATGTTACTGGACAAATAGCTTACAAAATGAAAAAAACTATATTTTATCTTACTTGGCTGCTTTCACATCAGCGTTTTACGCTGATCGCGGCAGTTGCGTTGAAAAAAACGCAACTGCCGCGATTACCGCATAACAGCCATGATCGCGGCACACTTGCGGCAAGCCCCATACAATGTCTATGGGGCTTGTGGCAGGTGCGGCATCGGCACTTGCGGCAGGTGCGGCCGCAGAAAAAACGCGGTATGCCATGGTTTTTTCGCGGCCGCAAGTGCCGAAACCGCACTTGCTGCACCTGCCGCACACTTACCGCAAGCCCCATGGACATTGTATGGGGCTTGCCGCAAGTGTGCCGCGATCGCGGCCGTTATGCGGTAATCGCGGCAGTTGCGGTTTTTTCACTGCAACTGCCGTGATCAGCGTAAAACGCTGATGTGAAAGGGGTGTGTAACCTTTTTTCAAAACCGTTGTATAACAAAGCATTTTAGATACTTACATATTTTCATTAGCTAGCTGGACAAGCAGTCAAGCAGTCATCCGGCTGGTTAATAGTTATCAGTTCAGCTGAAATTCAGAAAATGCTGAAAGGACCTGTGTGATGTCACAACCATGTGACTATAATAGGCGGAGCTTTGTCTATATAGACTTAAAGGATTTAGCTAGCTCCGCCCATTATGGTCACATGGCTGTGACATCACACAGGTCCTTTCAGCATTTTCTGAATTTCGGCTGAATTGTTAACTATTAACCAGCCGGATGACTGTTTGACTGTTTGCAGAGTTAGCTAATGAACATATGTAAGTATCTAAAATGCTTTTTTGGGATGAATACAACATTATAAAATAAACCACAGGTTACTAATGAACACTACATGATTTAAATAACATTAGGGTGGTTTAATAACAAAAAAGGATATGGTAGATTCCCTTTAAACATTAAGCTTTTATTTAACTATAGAGGAAACAATAAAATCTATATGGAAAGAGTGGATAGCAGGAAACAGATGGATGAGCACAGGGCTGTGCACTGTACATATGGGAGCAGAATTTATATTATATTCTTACGTCTTTTTAAAAGTCAATATTGGCACTACTGCATGAATAATAGAACAATATTAAAGTGTCAATGCAAAGACTTAATCTTTAACAAATATCTCATAGAAATGTTACAGTTCTATCTGTAAAATGCATTGTTGACGACGTGATCTGTAAATTGTTTTGTCAAAGCCCGCACATATTTTATACGGTAATGAATGTCAGAATGCAAAACTTACAAATACTTATTTTTAGCTGTATGGGAAAAGAAGCAATTAAGAGCAGAAATGTAAAACTGAAGAGCACACTTAACAGAAGCAATTATATTAGTCATACAAACAAGGCAGTTCTGCTTTCTGCCCCTATTTCAGCTCTCGTACGCCACTCAGATTTAAAGAAGCCCAAGGATTATTTATCAGCAAAAGAAATTGATTGTTAATCGTGACACCTGGGAACCATTAATAATTGCATTCCCTTTTTTTTTTTTTTTTTTTTTTTTCATTGGAATAGAAGACATCATGGAAAAATCCCATCAGGAATTCCAGACATTTCCTGCTATGCTTTTGTTTCAGTCAATTTTACAATAAACTCTTCCATTTATGAACACATGACCCACATTCATGCTTATTATGACAGAGCTGGGGTCAGGCCATGTCCATTTAACACGAGTGTCCATAAATAGTATATGGAAAACTTAAGAGGACAGAAGCTCCATACAATGTGAGGAGATATATGGATGGAGATTTATTGGCTAAAAGGAAATGCATAAAGATAAGGATGCACATCCGTATCCTTAAATAACTTGCCCATCCTCTCAAGTCTATGTGTATACTAATATTTGGATTTATGATTTGATGCCTTTTACTGCTGTTTGGTAAAGTGGCGTCAATTATCTATTTATCAAGCAAATTGTTTCCTTAGAGAGGAAATAGGCGTGAACCTATTGCCACCTATTGGAAGTAGCAATCCTAAATGTTAAAGACGTCTCTTTAATGAGCCTTGTCATATCACTTACGATTTACACCAATCAGAACCTCAATTTGCAGACACGGTGTGACATGACAGATTTGGGGTGTCACTCTCCACAGGGAGTAAAGCTTACCCTTATTCAACAAGAATACTGAATTCATCATCACTCCTCAATACACCTCTTTACCAGAAGAATTCATCAAGAGTTAAGTCCTCTGCTGACTCAAAAGTCTGATAAAGTTTAAAGAGAATCTGTTAGGTCAAAGATCCATATGTAACTGATATCATTTTCTAATTCCTTTCTCTAAGCTCTCTCTATTCATGTATTTCTATTATTTATACTTCCCTCCTATCCTCTGTAAACTTCAAAATATAAGATTAATTCCATCCGTCAATCAAAGTGAGTTCTGTGCTGCCCACTCCCCAAGGAATGAATATTCATGCATCACTACACAGCCCTGCCCTCCTGTGATCTGTTATCCTGTGTGACTCATTGCAGAGTCTACAGAAAGGAGGGGGAGGAGGCGTGTGATCTTAGCTGCAGCTCTGACCTCGTCATGTCATTGTGTGTATCTGAGGCATGTGTGTAGTATGTGCAGTCAGATATTTCTAGGTGATTATAAGAACATTTGATCATTTGCGCAGCAGATACACAAATTACATGTCTGCAGGAAAACCAACCTGCATATAATAGAAATCTCTAACAGACACCACACAGTGCAGGACAAAACATTTCCCTGTTCCACCAAAGAGTACAGAGGGGAGGGACAGAACACTAGCTTAGATAAGCGTGGATATTTAAATAACACTTATACAGCCAGACTATTCGGCTGGACAGGAGTAATGTACCAGCTACCTGCAGGGTGTGAAAATGCTTATAGCAAGGAAACTATGAATGGTACAATAATGATTTTACATGTTTTTAAAAGGTCTGCCTAGGCACTATCCAAGAGTAATATTAGTATCATACTGAAAAATGACCTTAAATGTCCCTTTAAATCCTCTCTATCATGCTGTGAATCTAAGTCCTTACCTCCCCATCTCTTTTATTCTCAATTTATTTCTCAACATTGAGTCAACAGAAATGCTAGTAAGTGCCCCATCGTCTCCTACTGAGACTATTGCAATATCCTTTTCTGTGGCCTTATATATAAAGCTGCATCTAGACTGACAGATTTCTGGCCATCAACAAAAGCTGATCCTATCTCTTCCAAACATCTGTGACATGGTCTTCCAGTGTAACAGGCCAGATAAACCACGTGCCCAGACTATACTTAGGTTTAAAGTGGCCTAGGTCAAATTATAGCCGGGTATATTATAGCCTAAGCCAGGGATATAAATTGGCCTAAGCCAAATTATACTCCTCCAGGCCAGAATATATCCCACAGGGTGTAAAGTTTCCCAGGCTAGACTATACCCTTCTAGGCCAGAATATTGGTGTGTTTTGCTGCGGTAGATCAGATTTTTTCATGCTTATGAGTACCATTGAGTGATATACTCAAGAATGATTTAATGTTTCAACAACTGAGTTTCTATGATGCCAAGTGACTGCATCCAGGCTTCAGAGAGACTCACTGCGCATGATCAGAAGTCGTACGCATTTCTGGTCATGTGCACTACTCTGTGCTGGGCGAATGCATCTCGCCTTTAGAGAGGCCTAGTGTGCATAACCGGAAGTACGGAAGACTTCTGATTATATGAGGTGAGCCTCTCTGAAGCCGGTGGTGCATACACTTGGCATCAGAGAAAAGGTAAGGGATACAAAGCCCCGCATATGTAAGGCTCTGCATGGCGGTGGCGATTACGCTGTTATGTAAAGCATGCTATCGCTCCCACAGGGGCGTGATAACATGCTTCATGGGCCGACTAGTCAAGGAAACTAGCGCCCTTGACTAGTCAAAGCCCTAATTAGCATCTCATAGAAGAACTTTAGAAATATTTTTTCTAAAGATCTGTTTATGTATTCTACTATAGAGGGACTGTTAGGCAGGGTTTAGAGATATGCACCCGCAACTGTTAGAGGTTCTAGGTTCACAGGGGACCTGATATGTTCCCATTCAAGTCTGGTTTACTAGTGTATGGCCATTTCTAAATTTTAGATAGAAATCTAAAAATCACTACTGTCAGTAACAATCCAAGCAAGATATGTAAAACCAGTATACTGACATCCAAAGCAATTCAGAAGCCGGGTCATCTGCTAAAAACAATGTTAAAATGATGTATCCAGTCGTACACTTTGCATAATGTACAATCCTTATCTGAATATTTCCCGAATGATCTGACAATATCTATAGCTCCAGGCACATCCAGGGGTGAGTTTATCGTAAACTGTTTCTAACTAACATTTCTCTGGAATTGTAAAACTATTTTCTTTGGAAGAAAACAGATCAGATATAAAATGCTGATGTTTGACCTTTCTAAACATTTTCCAACATAACTGCAGGGCAGTAAGATGCCGCGAGTGAGATGTGCCCGTCTTCTCAAAGTGCAGATTCTTTTCTTCATATATTTACCAATCAAATAAAATGCGATGGATTTCAGAACTGTATCTTCCCCCTCCATTATATGTGTTTACCTTACTGCTTTACCAAGTTCTATTGTGCAAACAGAACTTTGTAACCTTTAAAATCAGGTCAACCTGTTACTCAATCTATAGCACCATTAAGTATATACAGAGAACATTACAACCAAGGATGGATCGGGCATCGTGCCATTTACACTTATTGTGCTTGGTTTTGTTTTCTTCTGCGTAATTAAAACCACACATTTGACTGTACGCATATTTCACTATGGTAATAGATCATAAATGACATATACTTCCTACCATATATATAATAATACTGACAGTCTATCACTAATTTTCCACTTAGATAAGCATTGTTTTATTGTTACATAAATTAAGATGCTGATGGAAGCTTATTTTTATATGTAATCGGTCTTTTCTGTAGTAACATAAAGAAGTGAAACATGGACGATAAAAAAACAAGACAGAAGAAGAATCAACGCCTTTGAAACGTGGTGCTGGAGAACGATGTCATCAATGGCATGGATGGCAAGAACAACAAATCAATTTTGGAACAAATAAAGCCAGATATGTCACTTGAAGCAAGGATCACCAAGCTACGACTCGCATACTTTGAACATATCATATGAAGAGAGAAATCACTAGAGAAGGACATTATGGTAGTAAGAATAGAAGGTAAAAGGTGAAGAGGAAGACCAGCAACCCAATGGCTTGATACAGTCAAGATAATGGCAGAGAAGACCCTGGTGGACCTATCTAGTCTGCGCATATCGATTTTCCTACAGAGCGTTCATCCATCAAGTCGCCATGGCTCGAGATTGAGCTGAAGGCTGATAAATAATAAGCTATAACATAGCGCTCCATATTCTTTTTTTCTGAATGCAATAATGAGTTATTTTTCACAATCATTTAGGTCTATGAAGGTTTTGTCCACTACTTAGACAACTCCTTCTCATTCCCTATGCATATGCAGCAGTGCTTACATGTCTTCATCTACCACTTGCATCTTTCGTTCATTTGTTCTTCTGCATGCCATGTATCTGAGAAAGATTTCCACATTTAAAGGGGTTGTCCACTACTTGAGCAACCACCGCACAATCACCATGCTTGCCCCAGTAAAATAACACACTCACCTCTGATGCGGTCTGTTTTAGCGGTATCATCACTTGCTCTCCTGGGATCACATGACCTCACATCACGTGAGTACTGCACCTAATCAGCGCTAGCTTCACTGTCCATGCTGTCAGACATATCAAAAATAAAGATAAAGCGAGCACCAAGCTGCAATGCTGACTTCCTCTAGATTTTCAAGTCATCTGAAGGAAGGTGAAGCCAGCGCTGCAGGACTCGTGTGACATCACACATAGCAAGATCTGCTATGTCACTGTATTGTAAAGCGCTGCGGAATATGTTGGCGTATATAAAGATTTATTATTATTATTATTATTAAGAGAGATTGCCAACACCATTGGAGCGGCATCAACACCAGAGGTGAGTATAAGTGTTATAATTTTAACAGGGGCAAACACGGTGGTTAAGACAAGCCCCTTAAGTATGCAAATCTTCCTCAGATACAGGGTTTGTAGACGAAGAAATGAACAAAGGATGCAATTGGTAGATGTAGACATGTAAGCGCTGCTGAACATGTGATCCTCTCACCTGTGGACTGCGCTCCCTATTTTTATATATATATTATTTATATTATTACATAAGGCATTTCTATGGTTTATTACCTGTCCATATGCTAAGGATATAAAAATCTGATCACAGTATATACAGAATAATAGATATACCACCTGACCACAGGTCTATAGAGATTAGTTTGGCTCTTGGGTTTAATGCTCAGTGAGCCTCTTCAAACAACACAGCAGCACGGTAGCTCAGTCGTTTGCACTGTGCAGTGGCTCAGTGGTTAGCACTGTGCAGTGGCTCAGTGGTTAGCACTGTGCAGTGGCTCAGTGGTTAGCACTGTGCAGTGGCTCAGTGGTTAGCACTGTGCAGTGGCTCAGTGGTTAGCACTGTGCAGTGGCTCAGTGGTTAGCACTGTGCAGTGGCTCAGTGGTTAGCACTGTGCAGTGGCTCAGTGGTTAGCACTGTGCAGTGGCTCAGTGGTTAGCACTGTACGGTGGCTGAGTGGTTAGCACTGTGCGGTGGCTGAGTGGTTAGCACTGTGCGGTGGCTGAGTGGTTAGCACTGTGCAGTGCTCAGTGGTTAGCACTGTGCAGTGGCTCAGTGGTTAGCACTGTACGGTGGCTCAGTGGTTAGCACTGTGCGGTGGCTCAGGGGTTAGCACTGTGCAGTGACTCAGTGGTTTGCACTGTGCAGTGACTCAGTGGTTTGCACTGTGCAGTGACTCAGTGGTGTGCACTGTGCGGTGGCTCAGTGGTTAGCACTGTGCAGTAGCTCAGTGGTTAGCACTGTGCAGTGGCTCAGTGGTTAGCACTGTATGGTGGCTCAGTGGTTAGCACAGTGCAGTGGCTCAGTGGCTGGCACTGCAGTCTTGCAGCACTGGTGTCCTTGGTTCAATTCCCACCAAGGACAACATCTGCAAGGAGTTTGTATGTTCTCCCCGTATTTGTGTGTGTTTCCTCCCACAATTCAAAGATAGGATATTTATATAAGCCCCAATGTGGACAGTGTTGATCACATTTGTAAAATGCTGTGGAATAGCGCTATATAAGTGAGTAAAATAATATAAAAAATTATATGTAATCATTCATAGGACACTTAAAGGATCAGGAATATTTAAAAGTTAACTTCTCTCCCTTACTACTCAAACAATAGGACTTTTTCCTTTATTGATTTTGATCTATATTTAATGTTCACAGAACTTTAAAATGGCTGAAGCATTGCTGCTCCATAAATTGAGACCCGAAACCCTGCAATACTTTGATATGATAACATTCCCCCTTCCTCAGGACCACATCCATATTACATCCAATACTTAAGAGGGCCCTAGGATTTTTAACATTACTCCTACACAAACTTAGAGGCTCCCAAAATTTGTACCAATACTTATAAACTAAATTGAAATGAAAACTTTTTTTGCTTGCTCAAGGTTATGGAAAATGAATGAAATGAAAGATACATTGATAATTATTTGGGTCTGGCTACTGAGACCCCTACCGACCCTGAGATCAGAGGGGCCCAAAGTTCCCTGGTTGATTACATTGATAATGACGACCATTCCAATAGACAGTGAAAAGGGAATTGGTGGCAAGTGCTCTGTACCGCTCCATATTCACTGGGTACTTGGGGAATCCTGTTCTCATTTTTGGTTGGAGTTCCTCCATCTATCATTCATCATGTGGCTAGGCGATATACTTGTATATTGTTTATTGGACAGTGTCCCTAACACGTTCCATTGATCTTCTTGCCATTAGTCTTTGTTTTTAAAATAGCCATTTTCAGTACCAGTGACTTAAAGTACTCTGAAGCACTGCTCCTTTAACAGTATTTTGCTTTAACACGTAGATTGTCTAGCATTTAGATACATTATGTACTAGGGGCATCAGTGTAATTACAAAGATCAGGAACTAGAGGTAGTGAATTAAAGATAAGCTGAAACGCGTTGTGTTACATCTAACTCTGTCTAGAAGTAAAGGTTTTCCTTTAGTTCCCAGGGAACATCATTGCTTTCTACAACAAGAGTCATCCACACACATCAATATTTAACATTGAGTCTGAAATGTCTGTTATTTTCTGCTAGTCTGCTCTTGTGTTTGTAGAACAAAATAAGACAGCAATGAGAAAACCAATAACAGGGCAATTGAATCCATTGCCCATAAAGGAGAAAATTGGAAAGAGCCGTAGAACCTTTGAAGACCATTACAGCGTAAACATGATAGCGCCCTCTTTTGTCCTTAGTGTTATTTTTACGAAATATTAAAGATGTTGTCCACTTTTGGTGACTTTTCTTTTACTAAAGTGCATGTATGATTCATTTTTGTCATTGGATTTTATTTTATTTATGGTGCACCATCCACCTTCTATAGCTTCAGATTTGAACTGTCTATTACTGGCTGCAGAATGAGTTAACGGATGATCTGTCAGTCAGCTCGCTATAATGGTAGGACAGGAGAGTTTGTTATTCCTTTATCTGTCTTTTTCGGAGCTCATTTCTGCTGTTTTACAGCCAGCGCTGTGGAGTCAGTAAGCCAAATGTCCGACTCCATTTCCTTGAATTCAACCCCATCTCCACCAAAATGGACACCGACTCCGACTCTAAAGACATGTTTACGACCACAGATCACATCAGAGATACGTACTTGGAAACAATTGGCTTTTTAAAGCCAATTGTTATATCAATTTTCATGAAACCCAACTGCACAAATTATTTTTTAGTCCTAAATAAATGCATTTAAATGAAATGTCACCAAAGGAGTACTACCCCTTTAAGGCTCTGCTCAAACAAGTTTCACGGCTTCTGTTTGTCAAGTCATTACTGCTATGTTGGATCTGGTTTCCATTAAAGAGTGGAGAAAGCGGACTGACCTAAAAAAAGTAAAGTTCTAACATTAACGTAATCAAAATACCAAAACAGCTGTATAGTTATAACCGAAGTCATCAGCCCAGCACTATAAAATGTCCCAAGACCAACTGTAAAACATAATATATGACTTAAGGATTCTCACCACACCCGAGAAAAATATATACCATAAATCTGTTAAATAAAGCTATGGTGTTGTAGCTTAGACCTAGAAGTGATGTCCATTGGATAAAGTGTCAACAAAAGAAAAGAGAACACATGCAAATTTGCACTTAAGTAAGGAAGTGGAAGAACTCCAGGGCCACCTTTGAGTAGCTCCTCAAAGTAATGAGCTAATTAAAGGTGGCACTGGAGTTCTTCCACTTCTTTACTGAAGTGCAAATTTGCATATTTCCTAGAGGAGGGATGTGGCTGCAAATCTCCTTACCTACTAAACGGTCTTCTCATGGTTGCAGGAAATCTCCTCTCCATGAGGTAGATAGCAAGTTCCAAGAGAACACATGCAAAATTGTGTACAACCGAAATAACTGAATAGAAAATCCTTATTAGGCAGCTTTTACATCAGCGTTTGCTGCCAATTGCGGCAGATCCTCACTTGCTGCACCTGACCGCAAGTCCCGTAGAGAATGAATGGGGCTTGCCACAGGCTTTCTGCAAGTGAGCCATTACAACAGAAGCGGCAAACCTCCTGGATCTGCCACGATTTTCAAAAATCACTAATGTGAAAGGTGCTTTAGACACCCAAATAAGCAAACCAGGGCTGTGGAGTTGGAGTCAGTGTTCATTTTGGTGGAGTTGGATTCAGGGAAATTGAGGAGTCGGGTTCTGAGGTTTAGCTTACCAACTCCACAGCCCTGGTTGTGGAGTTTGAGTCGTGGAGTCAGAGTCCATTTTTGTGGAGTTGAAGTTGGAGTCAAATTCAGAAGAATAGATGATTCGGAGTTGGAGGTTTGGCTTACCGACTCCACAGCCCTGAACCAAACAATTAAAAATATTTTAAATTGCATACACAGTTGCAATAAAAAAATAAAAAAGAAAGAAGTGAGAAAATTCCTAGAGAACAACAGGTCAATAATAAACAATAATCATGTTAAGTGCAATACATGCTAATGAATAATAAAACTCCCTATCACAGTGCAATACATAGTGTATGAATACATATAAATATATGAGCAGTAGCTGCTTGAACAAGGGAACCCCTTTGAAACAAATTGAAGTACAGTGAGACACCATGTTACTCTGGGCTGAGGGGCCATAAGACAAGTGCCTGCAGGACAAGAATAAGTAATGGCACCGGGGCCATAGAAGGTAAATGTGACCAGCCAGAGAGAGATACCATAACCAGAGCATGGTAGCCTGCAGAGAATGTAATGCACAGGGGAGCAACCTGTGAGCAAAGACCTGGGGGAGAGAGGACCCCATGCTAACGCCGACTAGCGGCTTTGTCAGGGAAAGTGACGTAATTGCTAGAGGGTGGTCATTATGTAGAAAACGTCACAGGATACGGTAGATGCACCCCATTGGATAAAAATACATTTTATATGGGCTCAAAAACAATGATATGACTCTCACCCTCACGCTGCATGGCTGACCTGGTCTTGATGTCTTTTACTTTATGGTCCTGTCTCAATACACTGGAAATAGCAGGAAATATCCACTAAGGCCATGTGCACACAGTGAGTATTTGGTCAGTATTGTACCTCAGAATTAGTAGCCAAAACCAGCAGTGGGTGATAAATACAGAAGTGGTGACGTGTTTCTATTATACTTTTTCTCTGATTGTTACACTCCTGGTTTTGAGTTACAAATCCTGAGGTAAAAAAAACTCACCAAATACTCAACGTGTGTATGTGGCCTTAAGGTAAAAACTCACTAAATACTCAATGTGTGTATGTGGCCTTGAGGTAAAAACTCACCAAATACTCAACGTGTTTATGTGCCCTTAAAATTACTGAGGTAAAAACTCACTGAATACTCAAGGTGTGCACATGGCTTTAGTCAATCACTATTTGTAGCAGTGACCCATCTCAATCTATATATGTGAAGGTTTCAAGTTGTGCTGGTAGAAGATACTGGACAGCGTTTCTTGCCATGATTTCATCCTTTATATTTACTATTATATTGCTCTACAGCCCAGTAGAAGGTTGTCATGTATTCTCAGATAAAGCTGATGTTAGGCCGGTTTCACATTGGCATTTCAGTGCGCAGCATTCAATCTACAAACGCATGCCGAACGCATTGCAAACGCATACTGACACTGCGTTTTTCATACGCATGATGTTACGCAAAATATTTAAAAAACGCAGCGCAAGTATGCGTTTATGCTTGCGTTTGTGGTTGTAATGCTCATGCGTTTTTAAATTGGATTTGCATTCTGAGTATTTTCTTGACAGTAGCAACTCCCAAAAGGCGCACCTATGTCAATACCCCCTTTTTATACAGGAGTGGACATGCGCATTGAGATGTACGCAAGCACACCAAGCGCAGCCATCCGCATGTTCCTGCGTTCCCATAGACAACAATGCATGGTTCGTCTGCAATCATCCGCATGCGCACGTCTGCGTATTTTTGGTGCCTCAAAAAATGCAACATGTTGCATTCGCCGGGCACCTCAAAACATCGCAAACGAACGCATACACATACAAACTGATGTCTACGCATGTTCATGCGTACGCAATGTTAAATATAGGTCTGCAATCCACATGCAGATGAAAAAAAAAAAAGATTATGCAGACCTACGCTGCGGTACCAAACGCCAATGTGAAAGCGCCCTTAGTGTTGTGTCCTGCACACAGAGGGGCCACAAGATGAGAGAATAAACATATATACCCCAGCTATGCTATATACTGCACTATCAAGCGGTCTCCTTTCTTTTTTCTCATGAATTTACTGCTATGTCATTATTGCTAATTCTGACTCTGTATCAAAATCAAGAAGAAAAAATGAGTAGGACTGGGTGAACAATGGAACATTAGATAAGAAAGTATCGTAAGGGATTTTTTTGACTTTTTTTTTATCCCAGGCTGAGCCTTGTTATAGGGAAGCTTTCAGAAGATTTTTGCTATGTAATCTGAGCACAGCTTTAAAACACAGATTTCAACAATGTGTCACATGTCAAGCAGTGTGCTGCTTACTTAAACTGAAGGTTTTATCATCCAGTGATTATCATTGCTGTGACAAGCTGGGCTAGTCTTATTCCACCCTCTCCTCTGATAAGCAGCTCACTGTCTATAGACTTTGAATACAGAGCCTGATGTGGGTAAGGGCAGCTTTCTCAGTTCTGCTGCATTGCTAAATCGAACAACTCTATGTCAGAACTGTTGCACCCAGTAATGAATGTGATACATCATTGGATTCAGGGTCTCTTTGCCTATATGATGCTGCTCTCAGATGAGGTAGCAAAACCTGCTGACAGATTCCCTTTAAAAATAATTTTTATCCACGTGTCATCCTTTTAAGAGATCAAGAAGTATAAAGAAGTCTTTCCAATGCTATAAGATGGTTAAACTTCATCTCACTTTTCCTGTGTAATGTTCCCAATAAATGTATAAATTAATTGTTGATACTTATAATAGGCGGTATGATCCACTAATCTCAGCACTGGGAGCCCAATTGGGCACCAGATTTTAGTTGGAGCTCTGTGACCTTTTATTCATTTGTTCCTGTTCCCAAAAGACCAATTACCGTAGATTAAAAGCTTTAATGCAACCCATATGACAACTTTCATAACTATAATAGACTTTGAGGACCACAGTCACAAATCCTATACAATTATGAAAAATTACTAACAAAGTAAACATTATTGGCAGTCTATATACACAATGATTACCGGTAATCGTGTTTAATTACATTTTTTGTTAGACTTGATTTGGCAAAAGTAATTACAGTTAGGTTAAAAATAAAAAATAGCTACAACCTAAAGCCTATTGCTAAGGACATAGAGCAATTATTTAGTTCAAGAGACATTCCATAGTCCATAGAAATTTCATAGTTCAAGGTACAAAAGTCAAACGTGATAATTAGAGACCAGCATAACAAAATGTGCTAAGTACATTTTTCCTTTATTAGTTTTTTTTTGGGAGGGGTCATCATAAATCAGAAAGATTGACCTGTCTGGACGCAGTACATACCATATATGACTAATGTATAACCTTGAATTTATTGTGCCAAACCTCCAATCATGAGTTAGGGCCCGTTACACATAGCGATGCTCCAGCGATCCCGACAACGATACGACTTGGTAGGGGATCACTGGTGCGTCGCTATGTGGTCGCTGGTGATATTCAAACAGTCAGATCTTACCAGCAATGCAGCAACGATACGGAATGATACGGCCGTCGTTGGGTGTAGTATTGAGATCGTTGGTCATTGTCCCTGTGAAACACAGCGATGCAGCGTTCCCAGCGGGAGACCAACGACCAAAAAATAGTCTAGAACGGTTTGTTACGATCAGCGATCTCACAGCAGGGGGCTGGTCGGCTCTACATGTCACACATAGCGAGATCGCTGTTACGGCACAAAACCTGTGAAGTAACAGCGATATCGCTATGTGTGAAGTACCCCGTAGGCTGGAGCCCAGATTACCAGGGAATTTAGCATCCTGATAAGGCTGTGTGCACACGTTATGTTTTGATCATGCTGTATTCTGCATTTTTGAGCACAGATTTTACTCAAAACCTGAAGGGTTTCCTGATGCCAGGAAAGTCCCAAGTATCCTGAAGTGTCATGCACACAATGAGTATTTTGTCTTTTCAAATTTGAAACAGATTAGGGCTAGTTTCACACTAGCATTTATTGTAATCTGCATCACCCCCAGATTCCCCCTCGGAATTGTAAAAATTGGTGCTCCAGCACCGGTATTATCAATGATGCAAATCAGTGATAATACCAGTGCGGGAGCAGACAGTCTCTTCTGGCTTCGTACCTGTTTCCACCGAATCTGGGGCCAACTGACGTGTCCCCTTAGGCGCCAGGCAGGTTCCAAACACCGGCAGCTTAACCCCATATCTGCAGGTTAATAGTGTTTTTTCACGGAATAGGTTCCCTTTAACCTAACGGAATCTTGCCAACATCTATTCTTAACAGTTTAATAACTTCCCCTTTAATAAAATGAATTTCTGCTGACTATCGAGAAAGGACAGTTCACTCATAATACAATTTTATATGTTCAGCAGAATCACCAAACAAAAAAAAGTTGCTTTGCTTACACAACTCAGAATCTGGAATGAATCAAAATCACAAACTGTAGACAATGACATCAATATAGAGTGTGAAACAGAGGAATTATTCAGGAACGTCCAGATCAGACACTAGGCTCGCCTTACCAGAGCAGCTATCGGCCAAAGGTTTGATCATGGTCTGTTACAGTATTTTATCTGCCCTCTTCGTAAACAAGCAAGTTCATCGAAGAATGAATGGGGCTTTCAATAGTGACCTTTTCTCAATGACTGCAATAGGAGTACACGCGGGAGGCCCCCACCCAAAATTGTCAGTTAACCCATTATAATCTGTGCACGGGCAAACATGTGAAAAGCAGCCATTTCATGATAGTGGGCATGAGATATGTCCTATCACCTACAATATATGTCAATGTAAATAAGCTAAGATTAATTTACCATCTGTAACAATCATAAATCTGGTATCTTGGCAGCATCTTCCACATGGTCAAAAATTCCAGTCCATAAATATGGAAATCCCAGAGAAAAACAGAGAAGGAAAAAAGCGAGAAAGTCAATTTTACAAAGGGTCATAACCTATATTGTTTTCTCTTGGATTCAGTTTGGAACGTGTTGAAAGAAAGAAAATACTTTGACAGATATCATTAACAGTTCAAAGCCTGAAGAAATGTTACCGACATATATAAGGGGACATAATCTGAGCTGCCCAGCTACTTAACATACTTTCTTCCAGTTAATAACATTCTTAAATATTCAATGACACGAGTCATCAGTAAATTAAAATGATTGATAAATGAGTGCTTAAAAAACTCCTGCCACATACCGGTGTCCCACCAGTGCTGCTGTATGCATTATACTATGGAGCGCCACACAGACCAGCAGGGGCATTCAGCCTATAGTCAAACATTTTACATTCAGCATCTGAAGTCACATTGGAATTTCAGACACCAAGAAAGTCCATGCCTCAACTCTTATCTGCCCAGAACCTACTGCGTGTGGAAATAAGGACTGCAAAGTCTTGCCATATGACGTCCAGTAAATTTAAGGGGCTGTTCGGTCTAAAATTACAAGTGTACAGTCTCTCTATGTCATTCTACGTCTCTGTAGTCTTATGAATCCAAACTTTGCGCACAATGCATGATGTGAGGATTCTCAGGTGTCAGCACCAGGAAGAGTCATGACGTGCCCACAAATATGCCATATATTATACCCCCATCCAGAAACTGACTAGTCTGTCAGGGCGCTCAATGTAAGTGTATTATGCGAGGCAGGAAACACGCTAGTTGAATTCTGGCCGTAAGTATGCATTGCAAATTTACGGCCACGTGACCGCTGCTCCCAGCTCTGATGCTGGAGAATCCTCACAGTGCACGGAGGATTCCCATGTCTGCTGTCACATAAAGAGACACAAAGAATGACTGCAATCTTCTCGTTTTACATTGGAAACCCCTTTAATGAGTATTTGTCATTTCAGGTGACTTCTTAGAACAGCCTGTCATGTGTGTGAACATTAGAAATAACACTACTAGTGCATCTCAATGAATTAGAATATCATCAAAAAGTTAATTTATATCAGAAATTCAATACAAAAAGTGAAACACATACTATATAGAGTCATTACAAATAGTGATCTACTTCAAGTGTTTATTCCTTTTAATGTTGATGATTATGGCTTACAGCCAATGAAAACCCAAAGACCAGGGTGGACAATGGCTCTGTTTCGCGCGTATAGTGCTTCAGAGTACTGGACCTGCAGAAGCACTATACGCGCAAAACTGAGCCGTTGTCCACCCTGCCAACCCCTCCCTGCACTATGTACCCTCACATTCTATGAATAAAAAGCACGTCGAAGAGATCCGGTGAGTGACGTCTTTTATCTCATCTAAATCATGCTCCTTGCTGACTGACCAACACTGATCCCTGGAACACTGTGTACCCGGCTGTGCTGTTTAAGCTTGTAGTGCTGGTGCCTCACTCCCTTATTGAAAAAACTATGAATACATAATAATGACAATAATAATAATTTTATATATATATATTTATATACACATATGCACTTAAAGTAAAATGCTCGCGACTGTTGTATGACCCTTACCTATTTACGGACTTGCACGGTCCAACCTAAAACACCTAAAGGTGTCACCCGAGTACCGATGTTGCACAGTCATTAAAGGTTGTTGATATACTTGTGCAAAAAAAAAAAAAAAGACGGCACTCACCGGTTTGTAGTTGCTCTGTTTTAATTTCCTTTTCAGGTTACATCAAAATGCGGGGAGGGGGTGATGAGGCAGATGACGGCAGTGCTTCGCGGTGAGTTCCGCTTCCATGGGTTTGTTCTAACGTGGAAGCGGAACTCACCGCAAAACGGTGCCGTTGTCTGCCCCATCACCCCTTCCCCGCATTTTGATGTAACCTGAAAAGGAAATTAAAACAGAGCAACTACAAACCGGTGAGTGCCGTCTTTTTTCTTTTTTGCATACATATAAACAAATTTTCCTAAATTGTGTTGTACTATTGATACATGTAAAGTCTGTTTAATGACAGGAACTATTTACTATGTTGCCCTTTGCCATAATGTCTTGCATAAGTGTGTGAATGTTCCAATGTGGACATTACAGATTGTATTACATAGCTGCATGGCTAGCAATGCCATAATGATATCTTTATCCAAATCTATAATAGAATAAACTGTTACCAGAAAACCTTAGCAAGGTTGTGAGATGAAATGTACATCACATAGACAAGATTGGGACCACCATAAATTGTGCCTTTATCCTATAGACTATGCCTGCAGAAATATTGCCATGGTCCACATAATCAAATGCTATGTGGGTTTCCATTATAACCAATAAAGTGGAAGCCTCAAGCTTAGGTATTCCTATTATCAGACACAAAGAGATATATGGTGGAAATATGGAGACATTAGAAATGACAAGTATTAAAAGAATACAGAAAAAAAAAGTATAATGTAACCAAATAACTTGGTCATACTCGATATTACAACATTTTATCATCCTAAAAAGTACAACGAAAACTAAATATTGCACAAGGAAGTATTTTTACGCAGAAAGGAAAACCGTTTTGCTGTGGGGAAGTGAAATTTCCTTTCCATGATCGAGTCTGATGAAGAGACACAATTTCAACATAAAAACTACCATCTCTCGCATGCGGTTTGTCTTTTGCCGCTTTTGATACCTAATGATAAGAAGCCTCAAATGACGGTCAGCAGATATGTACTTTACAGTGGAAAACTGACAGCTGATGTGCACTGAAAGCGACACAGAAAGGAGCGTCAGCATCAGCAATTCTACACTCCTAGCAGCAAGATTCACCGGGAGTGTACCACAAATTACACCTTTACTTTGTAACTTCCAAAATGTCAAATGAAAATTATATTTGTGAATATCAGTCTGACCATAATTCCATCCAAATAATAGGATTCTGGCTCGGTTTACTTTGGTAGAGAAAGTTGCAATTGTTATCATGGCCAGTGACAATGAGGGCGTATACACATGGATGCTTGCTTCAGTTGAGTGTACATGTGTTTTCAATAGAAAGAGTAGAGAAAGCGGCTTCTAAAAACTTTTTGGTTGTGACTTATTTCCAGGGAGAATAAAAGGATCAATCATGTTCAAGTCCATCCTGCCTGGTTGTTCTTGTCCTTGACATTATGCTGTGGTGGGGGATTTAAAGACCCTCATACACATTAACTGGTCAGTTGGTCCTGTTGAAATTCTAAAGTTTCAGCTGCCAACAATCCAATATGCATATCAACCTTTGGTCACCAATAGGGATGAGCATACCGAACTTTAGAGTTCAGTGTCCATATTGAACACAAACTTCAGTGTTTGGGTTCAGAGTTCAGGTGCTTTACGTTTGCAAACCACTGGAGTGAACATCACTGTGCTCGGGTACACTCCGTGCTTGGAGCCGCTTATAGTGATAGAGTGTCTCGCACTGGGGTAATATCAGAGTCATCAGATGTAGTGTGTACAAGAAATAAGAAAATGACAAAACCTTGCCCTCCCTCCCCTGGAAGTGCTTTGTTTATGGATGGTTGTATTTGGGAAGAGAGCAGAACTGCCAATCAGTGACTTCCAATGAGGTTTGGGTGAAGCTTGGGTCCAGAACGCAACTTTACATAAAGTCTGGCTGAACCCCCTAAAATCAAACTTCCATAGGTCCGCTCATCTCTAGACACCAAGTCATCCACCAACATAAATTTCTGTGGAGACACTTTAAAGCATCCCTTCACCCTGGCAATAAAAAGTGACTGTATATTTGTTATGGCACCCTTCATTTTCCTCCCGATACCATTCTAGGTTCCTCTCCCCCTGCATGCAGGATGGCTGGTGTAACAGCATGAGCAGCATAATAGTAAATCTGAAGCAGTCTATCCATTTTCTCCTGTGCTGTAGAAGTGTGGTACAAACTTACCTCTGCCATCTCAGACCCAGGAGGGTGGGAATGCCATTTTCAGAAGAGGAGGCATCAGTGGAAGGCAAACAGAGGGCAACAGGTAGGGGTATCCATAATAAATGTATAATCACTTTTCAGTTCCAGGGAAGAGGGGTTCTTTAACAACATTCATGTTTTAATCATTTTTGTTAATACTTAAGGCTGTGTGCACACGTTGTAGATTTCTTGTGTTTTTGATGAGTTTTTCAGTACAAACTATAAAAAAAGAAAACTAAGCCAGCTCATCGGTATCTGTATTCCCAGTATGTGGTAACTTCAGTCTGGAGGTAACTCCATGGTAGGAGCTCACCACACTCAAATAAGCAAAGACAAGAAGGACCCAGTGGAAAAAAGAAAAATACAGGTTTCTTGTTAGTATATAAAAAAAAAAACACTTTTATTTCTTCATATAAAACATCCACACAGCGGAAAACTGGCAGTGATGGTATGCAATCTTAAAACAATGCGTTTCAGCAAACAACTATGCCTTCATCATGGTCTATTCATGTTTTACGCAATGTGGATGCTTTATATAAAGAAATATAAGTTATTTTTTATACTAACAAGAAACCTTTTTGTTTTTTCCAGTGGATCCTTCCCATATTTGCGTATTTCAGATTTGTCACAAAACCTGAAAGGTTTCCTGTTTGCAGCAAAATGAATGAGAATCCTGAAGTGTCATACACACATTCAGTATTTTCTCCTTGCAAAGTTTGGTGTAAGTTAAAATGTAACCACCATTTTAAATTTTATATAATAATAACAACAACAACAATAATAAAGAGAATTTTGTTTACGTACCGTAAATTCTTTTTTCTTTAATCATCAATGGGAGACCCAGACAATGGGGTTTAGGGCTCTGCCCTCCGGAGGTCACACTAGGTACTACAAGTTTGTAGACACCGCCTCCTCCGCTTATAAACCCCCACCGTAGGAGACATCCTCAGTTTAGTCCATAAGCTGCGAGGAGAAAATAAACCACACCCGAAACATCGGGAAGAATGCCGTGCACAGACGGTGTAACAACCCGGAAAACACTGTCTCAACAGAGAACAGAGCAAATGCAAAACATGCAACGGAACAACTGGGTGGGTGCTGGGTCTCCCATTGATGATTAAAGAAAAAAGAATTTACGGTACGTGAACAAAATTCTCTTTTTTCTGGTCATCATAATGGGAGACCCAGACAATGGGGATGTCCTAAAGCAATACCCCAGGGCGGGAAGAGTTACTCAACAAGACGGATAACACATGGTTCCCTTTAAAGGTGGGCAACCGCCGCCTGGAGAACCCGCCTGCCCAAACTCGCATCCGCAGAGGCATGGGCATGCACCATATAGTGCTTAGAGAAAGTGTGCAGGCTGGACCAAGTGGCCGCCTGACACACCTGTAGAGCAGACGCTCTATG
The DNA here is from genome assembly GCA_033576535.1 of Allobates femoralis. Lineage (NCBI taxonomy): Eukaryota > Metazoa > Chordata > Amphibia > Anura > Aromobatidae > Allobates > Allobates femoralis. The sequence goes on from JARQOC010000006.1 coordinate 85,459,537, forward strand.
TCGCAAGGCCCAGGAGGCACCTACAGCTCTAGTAGAGTGTGCCTTCAAACCCACCGGGAGAGGCAAACCAGAAGACCGGTAAGCCTCCTGAATGGGAGCCTTGATCCATCTGGCCAAGGTCGACTTCGAAGCCGCGGACCCCTTACAGCGACCCATCGTGAGGACAAATAAGGAATCCGAACTCCTAAAGGAGGCGGTCCTGGACACATAAATGCGTACAGCCCTCACGAGATCCAGAGTATGGAGGTCGCGCTCAACCTGATGAACGGGAGCGGGGCAAAATGATGGGAGAACAATCTCCTGGTTTAGGTGAAACGTTGAAACCACCTTCGGCAAGAATTCTGGCCGTGGGCGCAACACCACCTTGTCTTGGTGAACCACCAGAAAGGGTGACTTGCACGAAAGTGCAGCCAATTCTGAGACCCTTCTCAGAGACGTAATTGCCACCAGAAAGACCACTTTCTGGGACAGACGAGAGAGAGAGATGTCTCTCAGTGGCTCAAACGGCGGTTTCTGCAGAGCCGCCAGGACCATGTTGAGGTCCCAAGGGTCCAGAGGTCGCCTGTAAGGCGGAACCACCCGAGATACCCCCTGCAGAAATTGACGGACCTTCGGGAGGAGCGCCAAGCGCCTGTCAAACAGCACTGAAAGTGCTGATACTTGACCTTTCAGAGAGCCAAGGGATAATCCCAACTCCAACCCCGACTGTAGGAAGGCCAACAATGTCGGGATGGACAATGGCCACGGTGAGCGTCCACCAGAGGCACACCAGGAGAAAAAGATTTTCCACGTTCTGTGGTATATCTTCCTGGAAACGGGTTTCCTAGCCCTATTCATAGTGGCAACCACTGTAGGAGAGAAGCCTCTGGATGTCAGCAGCCAGGCCTCAAGAGCCATGCAGTCAATCTGAGGGCCCTGGAATTGAGGTGGAAGAATGGGCCTTGCGCGAGTAGATCTGCGCGTTCTGGAAGAGCCCACCGGTGTCCGCCTGACAGTTGCCACAGGTCCGGGTACCAGGACCTCCTGGGCCAATCTGGAGCCACTAGAATGGCTACTCTGCATTCCATCCTGATTTTCCACAGGACCCTGGGAATCAGAGCCAGAGGCGGGAACACATATGGCAGCTGGAAGCTGGACCAACTCAGGATCAGGGCATCCGCCCCCAGAGACTGAGGATCCCACGATCTTGCCATGTATTGGGGCACCTGATGATTCAGCCGTGAGGCCATCAGATCCACGTCCGGAGTGCCCCATCTGCCGCAGATGTCCCGGAAGACGTCTGGATGTAGGGACCACTCTCCGGCGTCCATCCCCTGTCGGCTCAGGTAGTCGGCCTCCCAGTTCTCGACCCCTGGGATGTGAACTGCGGAGATCAGGCAGCCGTTTTCCTCCACCCAAGCTAGAATGCGGTGGACTTCGGCGAGGGCCTGAGCACTTCTGGTCCCTCCCTGATGATTTATGTAGGCGACGGCCGTCGCATTGTCGGACTGCACCCGAATGGGGTGTCCTGACAGGAATTTCTGAAACGCCAGGAGCGCCAGATAGACCGCCTTGATCTCCAGCACGTTGATCTGCAATGCCGACTCCGACTGAGTCCAGAGGCCTTGAGCCCTGTGGTGCAAGAACACCGCACCCCAGCCCTTCAGACTGGCGTCTGTGGTCACCACTAACCATGACGGTTTTAGGAAGGACCGGCCTCGTGACAGGTGACGTGGCTGGAGCCACCACTGTAGGGAGTCCCTGGTCGGTTGTGACAGCGTCACCAGCCGATTCAGCGAGATCGTCCTCTTGTCCCATCTGCGAAGAATCTCCAGCTGGAGAGGACGGAGGCGAAACTGTGCGAACGGCACCGCCTCTATCGCCGCTACCATGCGTCCCACCAGTCTCATCAATACCCGTAGAGATGATTGTGGTGACAGGAGGACATTCTGCACTCCTGAGTGGATCGCTAGCTGTTTGGCTTGAGGTAGGGACACCAGGGCTGAGTCCGTGTGGAAGTCCATGCCCAGATACGTCAATGACTGGGTCGGAACCAGGGTCGACTTTTGAATGTTGAGAAGCCACCCGAACTGTTCCAGAGACTTCATGGTCACCTCCAGGCTCACCCGACAAAGGTCTTCCGATGGCGCCCTGACCAGCAGGTCGTCCAAATAGGGTATGACGGCGTGTCCTTGCACATGCAGGAGAGCCATCATGGAGGCCATCACCTTTGTGAACACCCGCGGTGCCGAGGCTAGCCCGAATGGCAGTGCCACAAATTGGAAGTGCTCTTCCCCCACTGCGAATCTCAACCAGCGCTGATGAGCTGGTGCAATGGGCACGTGAAGGTAAGCGTCCCTGATATCGATGGACGCTAGGAAGTCTCCCTGCGACACAGCCGCGATCACGGAGCGCAGGGATTCCATGCGGAACTTCCGAACCAACACGTGACGGTTGAACAACTTGAGGTCCAAAACCGGGCGAAAAGAGCCGTCCTTCTTTGGGACAATAAAGAGGTTGGAGTAAAAACCCCTGAACCTCTCTTCCGTGGGCACTGGGACCACCACTCCGTCTCTGCGGAGTCCCTCCAACACCAGGTGAAAGGCCTGAGCCTTTTCTGGAGATGGAACCGACCGATGGAATCGGGGTATCGGTTTTGACGTCAGCTCTATCCTGTAACCTCGTGAGACTACGTCTCGAACCCACTGGTCTTGAACGTGAAGGAGCCACCTGTCCTGAAATCGAGACAGGCGTCCCCCCACCTGTGGGGAGGCAGGACGAGAGAGCGAGTCATGTCGAGGCGGGCTTGGGGGTGGCAGCCGCTGCCCCCGCCGGCTTCTTCTGACGACTCTTGGAACGCCACTGAGTAGCAGGCTTGCCCCCTCGGTCCGAGCGAGCGGACGTCGTTGATGACTGTGAGCTGGAGCGAAAGGACCACTGCTTAGGGTTCCTTTTCACGGTGTACCGTGGCTTAGGCTTATTCTGCGGGATCTTAGACTCAGCAGAATCCTTTATCAATTTGTCCAGCTCGGTGCCAAAAAGCCTGTCACCAGCGAATGGAAGATTTTGCAAAATCTTCTTAGATGTGGTATCTGAGTCCCAAAGACGCAGCCACAACAGCCTGCGGATCGCAATTGCATTGGCAGAGGCCACAGCAGAGCGAGTGGCAGTTTCCAAAGTTGCCGTCCTGGCGTAATCCGCATAAGCCCTTGCTCTGTCGGTAAGCGCCAGGACCTCTGGACTGGACCTAGCTAGTTCAGTGATACCATCCAAGCAGGTGGTAATCGCTTGTAGGGTCCAGACCGCGGCAAAATTAGGGGCAAAGGAAGACCCCACAGCCTCATAGGAAGACTTGGCGAGTTGCTCGACCTGTCTATCAGTAGCATCCTTCAATGAGGAGCTATCAGAGGCAGAAAACAAGGAGCGTGCCGCAATTCTAGTCATGGAAGCGTCCACCTTTGGAGACTGCGACCATTCCTGAAGCACCTCCTGGGGGAAGGGAAAGCGATTGTCCTTGGGTTTACGGACATAACGCCGCCCAGGATGTAACCTGGGTGCTCTAATCACCCTTCCAAAATTAGTGTGGTCCATGAAGGATCCACTTGGTCTAGCCTCCGGCCACAGCCATTGATAGACCTCCTTGGGGTGTACAGTCACCTCCTCAGGAGGAGTGACAAGACGTAATGTCTCATTGATGGAGGACACCAGAATCTCCACCCCATCTGGAGGTTCAGACACAGACCCGAGAGTAGAACCCCCATCATCTTCCTCACCATCAGAGGAACGCTCCTCCTCAGAGAGAGCCTGGAGCTCGGGTGACTCCTCACGACGAGCTCGCTTAGAGGGTCTCACAGTAGAAGTAAGAGACACCCGGGGGTAACTGGGAGGAGTAGCTGGGTTTTCCAGTCTCCTATGAAGTGCCTCCAGGGATTGCGACATGGAGGACATCTGGGACAGCAGGGATTCATTGATCCTATTCTGCGTTTCCCATGGCCCTGGGATCACCTGAACCTCAGGGTATAATCCCGGATTTGCAGACTCAGTAGTGGCAGTCCGGGTCTCTGGGCGTCCACAGTTATTGCAGGACCCCTCCACCAGTGTCCCGTTGCATGTAGCACAGGTAATGGTGACCACCGCCGCCTTAGCAGCATGCTTCCCAACTGAAGACATCGCCACAGTGGGGAGAATATAAGCCAATTTGCCGTTCACAAAACAAACCGGGAAACCCGGTGGCTTACCGACCGCAGTAAAGCGGTAGGAGGAAGCGGTGTGTGTGTGTGACCTCCGCGAGTTCCGGTCTCCCCTGAAGTGCCGACACGTGCTGCCGATAGATCCCAGCCGGGAAGTGAGGGAGAAGATGGCCGCCGAGAGCAAAGTCGTGGGCGGCGCCGAGAACACGCGGGAAGCACACACACACGCCCAGCGGTGACGTCACCGCAAGGGCTGCTTCCCATCCTCCAGGCAGCCTCATTAATGGAGGTGACTAGAGCCCGCAGCGCGGGAAAGTGTGAATACAACATACACACACAGACTGTCAGTATATACAAACACCTGCAGTCCACAGCCGCAGCCCCTGTGATACACAGGGCGGTCAGCCAGGGTGACCCCAGCACAGGGCACACCGACAGAACCGCGGACCCGAGGGTACGCGCGGTCTGAGTGTCAGGACACATAAAGTGTCCGACACTACCCCCAGGCACACAGGAGACGCACGGGCCTCAGTGCCTGTCCGGTCTGTAAGCACCATTTAGGGAGGCCTCGGACGGGGGTGCAGCACCAGTCTGGAGTGTAAGCACCATTTAGGGAGGCCTCAGACTGGGCTGGCTCCAGTCCGGTCTGTAAGCACCATTTAGGGAGGCCTCGGACGGAGCGGAGCTGTGCAAGGCTCCCATCTCCCACTCTCCAGAGCCCCCCAGAGAGGGATGGAAAGGAGCGTGACAGCGTACCGGGAGAACACGAAGTGTCCAGGCTCTAGGCCCTCCGGTACCTCCACCAGCGTGTGCCACTAAGGGTGAGCGGGGAGGCTGTCACAGGTCCCGATAGGACCATTTTACCTTGTCTTCAGACGCCATCACGTAAGTTGTGAGAATGCAGTGAAGTGCAAGCAAAGCGTGATCCTCCGAGCACACTAAGTTTAAAACTGAGGATGTCTCCTACGGTGGGGGTTTATAAGCGGAGGAGGCGGTGTCTACAAACTTGTAGTACCTAGTGTGACCTCCGGAGGGCAGAGCCCTAAACCCCATTGTCTGGGTCTCCCATTATGATGACCAGAAAAATAATAATAATGTACAGGGTGGGCCATTAATAAGTTTGATGTGTCACATGACCCTCTTCCCATTGAAAAAAAATAAAGTTGGATCCAAAATGGCTGACTTCAAAATGTCTGCCATGGTCACCATACATCTGGAAAAGTTTTCCCCCTCCCATACACTAATGTGCCACAAACAGGAAGTTGATATTACCAACCATTCCCATTTTATTTAGGTGCATCCATATAAATGGCCCACCCTGTAGAACAAGTGATTGTAATAAACTTTCGAATATATGTCATAAGTGAAATCTGGAAGAAAATCTTATAAAAAAACCTTCCAGATGAAGCCCCTCTATACAGCTATTTCTAAATGTGACATGTGCTGGTTGTCAGAGATATCCGTCTTCAGCTCCACACATGACTACGACCATATAATGGGGGGCGAGGTGTACACAGCATTCATAGCTGATCCGTGTATCTGCAGATTAACTCACTCAGGAACAGTGCTGGGCTCAGGTTTTCAGCACACAGCTCCTATGATCTCTCTCTATTCACATCGCTCTGCTCTGTTTGATCAGCTCCTCAGCTGATTGCACAGAGCAGAGCGATGTGAGTGCAGGATATAAAATCACAGGCGCTGTGACAGCCTGAGCTCAGCACTGTTCCTGCGTGAGGTAACCTGAGACTCTGATCAGCTGTAGCCAGGCACACTGTGTAGGCCCCGTCCCCCACCCTTACATGCACGTAGGCATGTGTGGAGCTGAAGATGGATCTCCCTGACAACGAGTGTATGTTAGGTTTAGACACTGCCTAGTGGGGACAACTTCTGAAAGGTTTTCTTCCAGAATTCACTTATGAAGTATATTTGAAAGTTTAGTATTATCCCTTGCTCTACATGATCATTAAAATAAAAATGTAAACTGCGATTACACTTTAAATCTGCAGCTTGTACATTTTTTCAGCGCATTCACTGAAGATTTCACCTAAACTAATGTATGGGAAAAATCTGTACCAAAAACGTATGTTTTTTGCTGTTGCATTTTTCCTTCCATGAGATACAAAAATGGTGCTGAATTTCCTGCACCAGATACTTTACATATGCACATAACTTTACTCAATTATGCACACCACACCTCCTTTATAAATGAAATGTATGGTTTATAAATATAGAGCAAAACAATTCCAACAGAAAAGAAACATTGAGTTCTAGAAATCAAGAGACTCCAGTGCAAAATATCAAACTCTTTAACAAACGTTAACTCTGATTCCCAGCCACTGATGTATTTGTCTGGAATAGTACACAGTAACTTACATTACCTAGATAAGGGCTTTCATCAGCATCACTAAGTGGTCAGACTATAGACATACACTCAGGGTAAGTATGGAGGCTTTTAATAGTTACCAAATGTTCAATAATGTAAAGTAAACCAATGCAGAATTGAGTGGAGCCGGACAATACAAAAGCCTGATCTAAGGTTTGACACTTGCGCCACTGTGTAATATTATTTCACAATTTTATATTAGGAATCATTTCCCAGAAATGTATGGTCTACAAAGTGAACAAAGGCAGAAGTAAAGTATATTATATTTCCCAAAACTGGAGAGAAATCTGTCTAGTTGCAATGCCTGAGGCACACGGAGAGAGGACAGCCACAAGGTCAGCATAGAAGCATCACCAAGAGCCATCTTGCAGAATATCTACTCAAGTAGGGCAATCTCAAAAGGGTTATACACACATCTGTCACATAGATTATTTGATAATTGAACCTTTCCATGTTTTATGGTTAAAGTGCCATTCCGGTCACCTATGAATATTCCCATGATTCCCATAGGGTGAAGTATAATAGCAGTGATTGCTAGTGTAGTAAATAAACTCTATAAAGTAAGTCACTAGCTGAACGACCATCATAACCACTTTTCTGTTTCAGAACCCGCTATCCTTTTCACCATTTCTCTTGGCAAGCTATATATAATGCATTATTCAGCAGGGGGCAACCATGAGCAGACGGAAATGTCTCGGGGAAGAGAAGTTCAAACCTGTGATTTACAGAGGAAGAATTGGAGGAAAACAGACTGATAACTACAAAACATTTTTCTTATGCTAATTTAAATTATGAATGTAAAAATCATCATAAATAGGAAGTTAGAATAGTGGGTTTTATATCATATTCCAATTTAATTTTACCAGTATTTTGGGGTCAAAAGAAAAGGAAAACTGTGATGAGATGCTGAGAAGTAAAAATAATTCTTCTTTCTGTGGCCTCATCTTAAAAGTGACAGAAACAACTTAACAGAAAAATGACAATGTCTCCTTAAAGGGATCCCCTGTCACCTCCAAAACACCTCCTAAGCTACAAAAACATGTCCCTGCAGCATCCCATCACTAATCTCACACTCATTTTGTCTCCTAAAAGCATCCTGAAAATGCATAAAAACGATTTTATACTCACTCATTAGGGATTATAATTAGCAGGGGCCATATTCTTTAGCTCTTAGGGCGTGTTGTTTTCCAGCCTGAATGATCCAGCGCTCTCTGTGCAGCTTCTGCTGTGATGTGGAGCTGAAGGCAGGACTAATGATTTGCATTCTGTGAGTGACAGAGAGGGGGAGGGCAAAGCCTGCACAAGCAAAGCAGTACAGAGAGAGAGAGGGTGGATCATTCAGGCTGCAAAACAACACGCCAATCACTAATGAGTAAGTATTAAAACATTTTTATGCACTTTCACAGGATGCTTTTAGGAGACAAAAGGAGTGTGAGATTAGTGATAATATGCTGCAGGGACATGTTTTGGTAGCTTAGGAGGTGTTCTGGAGGTGACAGGATCCCTTTAAAGGGTAATTGAGATCTCAAGAAACTCTTCAGAATAAGGTGTCCTTTGTGGCTATTGTATGACATGCAGTAATTTCTCCCATAAACAGTTCAGCAAACACAGAGATGTGGGTAATGCCAGGTCTTTAATCACTTTTTAGTTCACAATGACAAGCTGCAGCCATATGGAGGACCTTTCACAACAGAGCTGAGCTGTCTTGATCTGAGTAAAGCTCTGATATCAGGTAAAACACTTGTTTCACAGCTCCACCCCATGATTTTCCGCCTGCCTCTGTTTCCTTCTTTTCATCTCATGACATCTGCAATCCGTCTCCTCTGCAAAAGATGGACTTGAGCTCCTTGTCTCAGTGTTGTCACGTAGTGACTGCCTTTACAGTCCTGGAGTTCTGCTGCTTTATAAACCAGAGTTTTTTTCCTATGACTCAGTCTGGGTTGATATTGAAGCTGCAGCTGCTGAATGTGTGCGGCTGGGGAGTGAGTCAGAGCTCAGGTGGAGGTGAGGGGTGTGTTTGAGCTTTCTGTTCTCCACCCTCTCAGCCTTAAGTAGTCCTGATTCACTCCACCAAAAGTCACAGATTGAGTTCATTTTTCATCTAGAACCCATGTTGTGCAGACAAGCTGCTGGAGCAGCTGCAATCTCCTTTATTTGGAGAGGTGTCCTTTTCCTGGTCTGTGGGCGGAGGTAGGGGCTCTTAGCGGAGGGCTGGTTGAGGATTTGAAGGATAAGGTGGTGGCCCGAAGCTCCTCACCTTCAGAGGTACAGGGCTAGTCAGGGACTCCAAGTCTAGGGCCAAACTATCCTCCCAGTCACCCTTGCCTGGTATCCCTTCCTGCTCCATTCCCCTCATCTGCTCCACGCGTGAAAATGTATGGCGAGTTGAGCAGGCAGGGAGGGAAAAAGTGCCTGTAATTGGGGGAGGAATCTAATTTTTTTTTAGATAAGATGCATTACAAAGATTCTAATAACCGCTTGTTCTATTGATATATGCAGTGTTTGTTGAAAACATGGTTCCGTTTATTGGGTTATTTGGAAATCTACATGTCTAAATTACAAATATTTTAAGTCAAATATCATTTCCAAATAATTCTTTATTACTATATGGATTTATCTTAGACTTTTAATCCAAATTGAATCAAAGCTAATCAAATTTATTTATAATTTTTAGGGATTGTCTGAACCCAGCAAATTTGAAGATTTTAAAATTCTATTCTTCTGAAACGGCCACTGCTATTTTACACATTAGATCAGAAGACTGCATGAGCCAGGGAAGGGGGAATGACCTCTGGGGTGGCCTGGCTGCCTTTTTCTATAGTGTCTTGAAGCTGTCACAACATTGGTATTACACAACCAATCAGGAGTAGCCTGCATAAAAACATAAGCTGGAAATGCAGCAGCTAATTTGTGGCGAATCTGAATTGTGAACATCCTGATATCATGTTAACATCACTAAAGAGCGTAAAAAGGTTTCAATATGGTTGTGGAAATGCCATACACATGCTTTCCTGGCAACTGCAAGTTTTGCATTACTTTTTTAATTTACAGCAAATCGATTCATCAAGAATGGAACGTTTTGGGGAAGATTTGGCAATGTTAGGAGGATTGGTATTTCCAAAGATTTGCTCATCTCTTCCTATTACAATATTATAGTGAAAATGTAAAAAAAAAAAGTTTTGCATTATTTTTGTTTTGTGCATGCAGTTACCTGACCTCATACAGTTAAATTCCAACTCCTTCCTCATTATTGTCTTTGCTCTTTGCAAAGCATTTACAAAATGCTTAAATTCTTCTGATCTCTTTACAAATCCTTTGGATAAATATCAGTCTTTTAATAATACAGGCATTGCTTGTTCCATTCTGTTGCAGCTAAGGTTAATCTGTCATCACTTTATACATATGAAAGCGACTGCCTGGATACTTATACAACCTGTTTTTTTAAAACAAAGAGCCATGATATTTTATAGGGGTGACTGGGAAACTAGGTAAGTATATACTGTTTCCGGAGTCACAGGTTCTTAACAACAAACCTTAGTTCTGAAAGAAAAAATTCACGCCCAAGAGGTTGTCTGATGATCAATAATATAAAAATGTTCTGTTTATCTGAGATTATAATATCCATGACCAATAAACAGATAGGAGCCTTGACAACCAATGCACTGGGGCTCATGCAGACCTCAATCAGTCCAATCTGGGACCAAAACGCAGAGACGAGCCATAGCTCGCCTGACCGGAGCAGAAAAGCTTCATATACATCTATGAGCTTGTGATGCTCTATTTGAAGAGCTGCGGCCAGTCCATGCATTGTGGTCTGAGGTCGGACTGACTGAGGTCTACATGAGCCCTTAGGTTCCATACACACTGTGTGTTTTTGGTCTGTTTTTGCTCATCAGTTTATGTAGCCGAAAACCAGGAGTGGGTGATAAATACAGAAGTGGTGATGTGTTTCCAATATACTTTTCCTCTGATTGTTCCTCTCCTGGTTTTGGCTACAAAAACTGATGAGCAAAAACAGACAAAAAACGCACAGTGTGAATGAAGCCCAAGACTGACATTACATCTGTCCCATTTATTCAAGTTGCATCCTTATGAACAGCCCAGGGTCACATCTACCGTTATACATAGTGGGACCAAAAAAAATGTAATATTTACATAGATACTATAGAATAAATAATTTTAACTTTATAATTTGGTCATTCATACAATAGTCATTAACAATGTTGTGGAAACAATAGGAGGACATACAAGGAGGAACAAGGGCAAAGCTGCAAAAGTTATTAAAATAGTTATTAAAATATCAGAAGTGGTGTGACACCAGTGATCATGAGTGATAATATCTGGAATTAAAAAGGACGGTGTGTCATGGTCCGGGCTGCTGCATACAAACAAAGGGCCACAAAGTTATCTGCAACGGTGTTTATTATGTCACTCAATGCGTTTCGGAGCTGTCCCTGCTCCTTTCTCAGGAATACATGTTGTATTCCTGAGGAAGGAGCAAGGACAGCTCCGAAATGCTTTGAGTGAGATCATAAACACCGTTGTAGATCACTTTGTGGCCCTTTGCTTGTATGCAGCAGCCCGGACCATGACACACTGTCCTTTCTGAATCTCCACCATTGCACACGTGGAAGTGTGAGTCCAGCAGCAGCTGTACAGGCGTATATACCGGATGTGGGTAACACAACCCAACAAGGTGAGCAGTGAATATCACCTTTACTTGTCAATTTAATTGGAGATAAAAACCTATTGCGCCTTTGTTTGCCCCATTTACGTAATATCTGGAATTATGGACACTGCTGCACCTAACAGTGCTCAACCGAGCCGAAGACTATAAAGCAATTCAAGAAGAAAGTAAAAACAGTGGCACTCACCTGCGGCTAAATAACTTCTTTATCCAGTCCATAAGACAAAACATGTAGGTGGGGGCTACGGAGGGTGCTGGACGACAGCCGTTTTGAGTTTACAGACGGGCTTCTACAGGTCTCAGAGGAAGAATCTGTAGAAGAGCATCTCTATGAGTAAAACAGCCATCGTTCAGTACCCTCTGCATCCCCCCATCTACAGGTTTTGCCTTATGGACTGAATAAAGAAAGATGTTTTTTAGCCGCTGGTGAGTGCCACCATTTTTACTTTTTCCTTGGACAAAAGTTATCAACCCTACATGACTTTACATGTGCTCTACTGGAGTTTCAAACTTGCCACACACATAAGGACAGCGCCATGCATCACAGTTAGACAGATTTCCAAATCGGTTGTGTTTCCCCTATCCAAACTCAACAGCCTATAAGGTTGTTGAGTTTGGTTAAGGAGTAGTGATGAGTGAATAGTTTGGTATTCAGGTTTGGATAAGTCTAACCAAATACTTTTACGATCTAGATATTCGTCCTGAACAGTGAACATAACGCAAGTCTATTGGGAACTCGGATATGTGCGTGGGGAATCTTCTAGACAAATATCCGAGTTCCCCATTTACTTGCATTATGTATACTACTCGGAAAGAATTGTGAAACAGTAAAAAGTATTCAGTTAGACTTATCCAAACCCGAATACTGAACTACTTAGTGGCTGTTTTGGAAATTGTAGTCTGTACATGGACCGTGAGACGTGGACGTGCCAAAGCAGTCTTAGAAGTATATTGACTGGGCAACCTTCTTGGGTGTATATAGCCTTCCCGACTATCCTCTACCAAACATCAGGAAAGGATGATTGGGGAGTTGAGAATGAAAGGTTTGGTAAAATGAAATTCAACTCCCCAATAATCCTTTCCTGACTTTTGGTAGAGGATAGTCGGGAAGGCTATATACACCCAAGAAGGTTGCCCAGTCAGTACATTTCTAAGACTGCTTTGGCACGTCCAAGTCTCACGGTCCGTGTACAGTCTACAATTTCCAAAACAGCCACTAAGTAGTTCAGTATTCAGATTTGGAGAAGTCTAACCAAATTCTTTTACTATCTAGATATTCGTCCTGAACAGTGAACATAATGCAATTCTATAGGGAACTCGGATATGTGCGTGGGGAATCTTCCAGACAAATATCCGAGTTCCCCATTTACTTGCATTATGTATACTATTTGGAATGAATAGCGAAACAGTAAAAAGTATTCGGTTAGACTTATCCAAACCCGAATACTGAACTACTCAGTGGCTGTAATCTGTACACGGACCGTGAGACTTGGACGTGCCAAAGCAGTCTTAGCAATATATTGACTGGGCAACCTTCTTGGGTGTATATAGCCTTCCCGACTATCCTCTACCAATAGTTAGGAAAGGATGATTGGGGAGTTGAATTTCATTTTACCAAACCTTTCATTCTCAAGAGAAATTAGTCTCCACCAACAGAGCTTATTTCTCTTTTTCTTTAGAAATCACATGCAAGCTTAGCCAAACTTGTATGTATATTGGGAGCGGGGAAACATAGTGGTTTGCCAGATTATTGTATCTGTGTATGGCCAGGATGAAATATCAGACAAGGAGTGTCTACAGGCTCCTAAAATGTAAATTTGGTACTGGCTTAGGCTCAATAGCGCCGGTTACAATTTATTTTTTTCAATTTGTTGAAATTATATATAACAGCGCATTATAATGTAAACCAGATGTAAAGCAATGATATATTAGAATGTGTGTTTATATTCTGAGTGATCCCATCTACAGACGTTCGATGTGAAATATTCTTAAACATAAGGACAAAAAACAGCTACAAAAGACAATTATTGTGAGTGGGTGTTGAGAAACAGAATGAGAAGCAAATGTGGTTTTTGAAACAGTCATTTTGTGAAGGGGATTATTCATGCCTAAAGTATGCAGAAACAGTCATTCTAACTAATGTACCAGTAAATAAAAAGGAAGACATTTATATTTGCATTTCATAGCTTCAGACAGAAATTGCACAATACTATAAACAATATTTCTGCCATTAACAGCAATATCTTAGCACCGGCCGGTGGGGAGAGATTTCTCTACCAGTAAATGCTATCAATTATGGTAAGTGGCAGGGAGAGGGGAAGCAACACACAAAAATGTATGAGTAAGGGGACCCAATTCAATTAGAAATTAAAAAAATACAAATTTCCCAAATACAATCTTTAATTTTTGGCAACTGTAAAATAATAGCACTTACTAATATGCTTTGATTTTCTAAAAATGCAAAGATTGCTGAATTTCAGCCAACTCCCAAAATTGTCAGCGTGATAATGCTTTGCTTACTATAAAAATCCATGTCAGAATGTCTGTATACTGTAATCTTATTGAAGGTTTCCCCGCCTTAAAAATGATCATTTTACCATCCTTCTCCAGCCTAATTTGAGTGTGACACAGCCATTCTGACAATGGTTTGCAAAATAAATACACCAGCCTCATCAGTTCTAAGAGATCTATCAAAGGAGTTGTGCCACGAACAAATGTACATTTTTATTAATAGATCTTAGAATAAAAATAATTTCCACAATTAGATGTGTTAAAAAAAAATTTTCTGTCTCGGGATATTGTTCTAAATGTGCCCCTGTGTAATGTATGCATTCAGCCATGCAGGAACAGGTCAGATATACCACAGCTCCTGGGCAGGGGAGGACGTAAAAGAGTATAGATACATTATAGCCGAGTATCACAGAATATAAGAGTATACAGACATTACAGCCGGGGATCACAGAATATAAGAGTATACAGACATTACAGCCGGGGATCACAGAATATAAGAGTATACAGACATTACAGCCGGGGATCACAGAATACAGGAGTATACAGACATTACAGCCGGGGATCACAGAATATAAGAGTATACAGACATTACAGCCAGGGATCACAGAATATAAGAGTATACAGACATTACAGCCAGGGATCACAGAATATAAGAGTATACAGACATTTCTCTTATATTCTGTGATCCCCGGCTGTAATCTCTGCATACTCTCTTACTTGCTATCCTGCTCAGGAGCTGTGGTATATCAAACCTGTCCCTGCATGGTCGAATACATCCATTACACAGGGGGACATTTATGAGAATATCTCGGGATGGGAACAATTTTTTTAACACATCCAATTGTGAAACTTATTTTTATTATAAGATCTATTAATTAAAACGTACAATTGTTTGTGGCACAACTCTTTAAAATAAGGTCTCCAGTATCTATTGTGTTACCGTGACAGTGACAAGCCCACTTTAAGTTTGGTTCATTAGACTGCAGTGTTCTCTGATTTGGTGTCAGCCATGGCAACGTACTACAGCTCTACACTTCCAATCAGACCATGCATTACAGTATTATACAGAATGTTAATTTACACAAATGTAATGTTATCTAGATATTTACATATCTATCTATGCTGGTTTCAATCATTTTAAGCTTAAAAGGTATTGTCACCACCCCACGGCCCGGTGCACTTGCCCTGCAGCCTGCCTCCTTTCCTCTGCTCTCTTTACCTCCTCACGTCCTGTCCAGGGGCGGGGGGTCCGTGCTCCGGTCATCCACCGTCGCTCCCTGAGATCCAGGTCCCGTCCCCGCAGACATGCCGCCCGGGTCCACGCTCCCAGGCCTGCTGCACTTCCTCCTTCATCTCATATCCCAGGGCACACATAGGGGGCGGGCCCGCGTGCTTACAGACATTTATGAGACAGCTCACCCTTACTCCCACCCCTTCCTTCCGGCCTATCACCAACAGGCTTTGGGGATAAAAAGGTCTCAGACACTCCAGGACTTTGCCAGGGCAACTTCTATATTACTGAAGTTGCAGCCCCAGGTCTCTCTCAGTTAGGGCTCTGCAGTCTGGTTCGCTGTACTTAACCTGTGTTCCTTTTGTCCTAGGTCGGGTCTGGCAGTTCTTCTGTACTTCGTGCCCTAGCTCCTGTGCTGTTACCTGCTGTCACCGGTCGGCTTCTACCCGCTGAGTTCTCCCCGATTAAGTCTGTTCCCTGTCTTACCCCTAGGGTCGGTTCAACACGGGTGTCCGCCTCATCGGCCCCTTCACAGCTGTTCAAGGAGAAATCCCTGTTAGGGGTCAATCCATCCTTGAGCTCCTGGGAGGTACCCCAATGTTGTGGTTCCGTGGCCTTCCTTAGGGGCGCCTTTCATATATATTGCTGTACCTTGCAATAAAGCTTTTTGAATCTGATTTCCTGGTCTGGCTCTCCCTATCTGGTATCAGCAGCCGCCATATTTGCGGTCCAGTGGGTCCTCCCGATAGATCCGTCCATAGGGCGTGACAGGTATATGGTGTTGGCTGAAATAACCACATCTATTCTCTCACCTGATTGCTTTAAATTGGTCATACACATTAGAAAGCTGCAGGCTGAGCGATGCGTTGGCCAATCATCCATACAACAGCCATCTCAGCCGTTAATCAAAGCTCGTTACATGATTATATCTTGACATGTAAACAGGCTGCCGATTACCAGATGAATGAGGAATCTTCGGTCATTGGGTGAAATTATCTTTTTGTGCACCCTAAAAGGTCATTGTTCTTGGCGCATCATCCTGGGTAAACAGGACTGCCACTAACAAGAACTATGGCGTTCCAACATAGCTTACTCAGTGCGTATCGATTACTTTGGTCTGTGTAAACAGGCATTTAAATGACCACTGACTGGCAAACGTTTACCGATCGGTGGTTGTATCCATGTGAATCGACCTTTATCCTTAGCAGTATAGTATACCTGGGGTTAGATTTTCTGGAGGTATAGGACAATAAAGAGATTAATGCAAAAATCCCTGGTGGTCTACAGCATGGAAGGCTTTAATATCAGTTTCCCTGGTTGTCTAGGGCAGTGAAGGTTTTAGTATCAAATATCCATGTTGGTTTAAGGCAGTGAAGGTCTTCTTATCAGATTTCCTGGTAGTCTAGTGAAGTGAATATTGTAAGGAAACCTGGTGATACAGGGCAGCTAATAGATTAATGTGAGGATCCCTGGTGATCTATGGCCATCAAATTGCTGTTTTGGGAGTATTTTGTGTAATCAATAAAGCATCACTCCAGTGATTTTTCTTATTGTACCACTGGAGTGATGCGTTAAATGTAAGTCCTGCCCTCTGTTTGATACTCATCTCCCGGCTGCTTCACTCACTATCGCCATCGCTTCATTGGGCTCCAACAAAAAGTGATCTGCCAGTGAGCTCCAGTGTTGTGGAGGTCACTTTCCAATACATTTCTATGGAAGCCTGGTTCTGACCTTGTTCTGGCTCTCATAGACTTATATTGAGAGCTTGTGACTAGGGATGGACGAACTGTTCGTTTTTTGCAGGGTTCATGACCGGCGTTGCCCTGTTGAAGTAAGCAAACAGCTAATAACAATACTCATACTTACCGGGTCCGCACTCTCCCTTTCAGCTGTGCCGTGGCGCTGCGTAACTTATGGGTTTTTCATTATTCTCTGGGAATATTCCCGTGGCTGACTCCAACAGCTAATCACACACGACCAGAAGATAAGGGGCGGCCCGGAAGTGATGCAGTGCCGCGGCACAGGAGGAGGGGAGAACCCCTACCCAGTAAGCATATTATGTGTATTAACTGTTTGCTTACTTTAACAGGGCAACGCCGGTCACGAACCCGGCAAAAAACAAACAGTTTGCCCATCCTTACTTGTGACATAACTTCTGACTTCCGGAAAGCTGTCTTGTGCCTGTAGTCAGAAGCTACAGCCACAAGATAGCGCTGTGGGACTGAAGTGGCATTGGTAAAGGTAAAGCCACCAGAAGGTGAGCATAAGACAGGGGCTTTGTAGTTAAAGCGCCACTCCAGTGCTGAAACAAATGCTGGAGTGGTGCTCTAATGACACAGCTGAGGGAGTCTGTATGGAGGGTCTATGATGCAGGACCATGTACTAGAGGGAAGCAGTGCACACATCAGCCACATGTATATAGGTAAAAAAATATACCATATTTATATCATGTGCATGTCATTATAAAAAATATATATAAAGCCCAAATATAGTCCCCTCATTTAAAAGAAAGAAAACAACAACAAATAATAGAATTTCTCATCACCATACTCCTTATACATAAGCCGATACATATTTACAGCAGAACGCTGAATTAATATAATGATTACAACAACAATCAAAATTACCTAATTACAATTTTGCTTACAAACAGAATTTCATCATATTAAAATAATTAGCTTAACATTATAAAGAAGCAACTGAGAATAATAATTAGAAAGGAAGTTCCACAGACTGTCCTAAGTAGTAATAGTATACAATCCGGCGTGATAATACCTATGAGATGTATAAAACATTAAATCTCATCAGATTTTAATCACAGGTAATATGGCTGTAAACTGAGTGCCTATAAATAGTCCTAATAATATTATCCGGCATTCATACATGACTCCTCCAATAATTATTTCGAGAATTAGCA
The DNA here is from genome assembly GCA_033576535.1 of Allobates femoralis. NCBI lineage: Eukaryota > Metazoa > Chordata > Amphibia > Anura > Aromobatidae > Allobates > Allobates femoralis. Next base: position 85,477,435 of record JARQOC010000006.1, read on the forward strand.
TGCGAGATATAATGGTGTTTCAGCTATGCGAGGGCATGTTGTACTCGCTCCAGCTCAGGGGAATCAATATGTTCAGATTGTATTCTCGCACTGAGCATGTGTTCACATTTATTGGAAAAAGATGGATTATGTATAACGCTGTTACTGTAAGAGACATTGAGAAAACAAGAAAGAAAATGTAATTTTTAAGGATTGTTTACACAGCTAATAAAGCCCTTGTGGAACCAAGTGCAGATAAAGATATTTAAATCCTTCCTCAACTATCAATGATCAACACATCGTAGAATCATACAGGAGTAGTCCTGTGTATCCTCCACCACATATAAAGCTTTGTAATAAAAGCAATTTGACAGGGGCCAAAAATTAGTCAACAAAATGACATCTATATACCGTATATGGGAAGCAATTTGCAGCACCCTAGGCTTCATCATAGCTTTGAGGAATGTTAAAGGGATTGTCAACTGTACCTCATTTGTAACAAATGTGTAGGGGACGTGATTTTGTGGCACTTACTAATATGTAAGTATTATAGATGCTCTTAAGCTTGTGAGTGCTGCCTTCCTCCCATGATTTCACTGTTTTGAAAATGGCCGTTGAAGGAGGGACATGTGACCAGACCTGTCCAACAGTCTCCAATCCCAAAGCATTGTACATGGAAAAGCGGTTTTTCAATTTGAGGCAGAAGATGGACAGATCTGGTCACATGCCCCTCCATCAACTGCACAAGGCGGCAGAAACAAGCAGGATGAAAGAAGGAGAATACTTATATCAGCAAGAGCCACAAACTCATGTTCCTAACATGTTTAGTAAAATAAAGATGAAGTTGAAAACCTCTTTAAAGGGGTTGTCCACTACTAGGACAACCCCTTCTGATTCCACATGTCTCCCCGAGGGAAAATATAAAAGTCTGTACTCATCTTCCGTGCTGGTGCTCTACCAGTCATATCAGTAATAACATTCCCAGGGCTCACGTGATACTGTGGCGTCAAGCGAGCTCTGCGTTCAATTACAGCCGGATTCTGTCTCCCTGCCATTGGACCAAGGAGGTTGTAGAGAATTCGGCAGTGATTGGAAGCAGAACTCGTATGACAAAAAACGTCAAGTGAACACCTGGACATGTGATTAAAGACAGTGCTGGAATGGCACCAACAAGGGAGGTGAGTACAGGCTTTTTTTATCTTACCTAGGGAGACATGTGGAATGAGAAGTCTTTGATTGCCATTATAATTCTTTCATAGGAGCACCTGAACAATTTTCCAGTCCTGTGGCAAATGTAGGGGTGGCTAGAAGAGTCTACTCTACTAAACATGCCTATCATTATATTCTGGCTGAGATTTGTTGGCCACTTTATCAAGCATCTTTCAACCATCTCTTCTGTACAACACTTGTCCTAAGGAGCACTAACCAGGTCCCTAAGAAACCAGATTGGTAAACACTGTGATAAACAAGATCACCATCAATGAGAAGCTATTAACAAAAAAAAGAATCTATAACCAATTATAACCATATTATAACATAAATAACTTTAGAGACTTTAGTCCCGAGAAACAAATCTTTTTTGTTCAAATGCAAAAGTTATATAGCAGAGCGTCTGAAAAGGGATTGTCCCCCAATTATGACTGATCACCTATCCACAGGACAGTTTATAAGTTGCTGATCACTGGAAATCCCACCAATCACAAAAACAGTCAACCATATGCTATGACACTCTATTCAAAGTCTATAGGACTGAGATAGCTGAGTACAGAGATAACAGAGTACCCACATTCTTTTGACATGGGAACAGGGGTGGAGGAGGGTCCCCGTATAGGGGCTTTCACCTTTCTTATGAGATAGTTAAGATTGTGGCATGAACTCCTCATAATTTGGAAAAAAAGCAAAAGAATCAGATAGGTACCCGTGTAGACCCAAGAATCACATTTTTCTGTTGCATTCTGACTTCACATTGTGAAAACCTTATGTCATAGAGCCATCACTTTAAGAACTAAGCAATTTCTAATCAAATGCAATAGTAAGTTCAAAAACAATGGCCCACAACAGACCACCATTGTATGGCCTACAACAAGACCACCATTGTATGGCCTACAACAAGACCACCATTATATGGCCCCCAACAAGACCACCATTATAGATAACCATGTAAACCTATTCTATAAGGATTACCAATAAACACCACTGATTGCATTTGATTCTGGAATTTACACACATTTTAAACTGCTTGATCAAGATCAAAGTCATTTACATGAATAAAGATCTTTAGTCTATATATAACTTTATAGAACATGACTTTTGCTTTCATTATTATTGCTGACCACTAACAGAAACCACAGCATGGAACATGTATAAATACAGACTACCAAAAGTAACTTGTAAGAGAGACTTACCAAATTCATCACATATACTGTCATTATCTATAAGGGTGGGGTGGTCAAAAGTGTCCCGACAGTAAAGGATCTTTGTGTTCTTGTTGATGATGGGAATTCCACCTAGTGCCTGAACGAACTGATCCGCCAATACTGAGGAAGGTTTAGCCTGGATACGTTTCAAAATGGAGCGATATCGGCAATATTGGGGATAACTCAGCACCATCACATTTCCCTCGTTTTCATCTTCTCCTGTAATGAAAGAACATAAATAATTTTAAATTATTAATAATAACAATAATAATAATAATTGAAAAAACATTAAATCAAACAAAACAATTATATTTAGTACATACAATACTGTTAATGCAAAAACACCAATGCTCCTAATATAAATCTTAAGAGGTGCTGTTTACCCTTTGATATGTACTTTTTTTTAATTAAGGTTTTAGTTATTTTTAATTATTTTAGATTACACATCTCTTTAAAAGACTTTACCACCATAAATAGATTCAGTTATCTAATACATGGACAAGCCCTTTCTAAATACTAAACTGCATATTCCTCAGAATAAAATAAAAATAATGGACACGTCCAACACTATCAGTTTTGGAGAAACCCAGAGTTGCACAAAAAAATGTGTGGCTTAGGCATTTTCATGACGAGCTGTGTGTAGTGGTGGTACTTATGCCAGAAACTGTATACCAACAACACAAAGCAATCACTGATCTCAGGGAGACCAGTCCAAGAAAACACTGTGCACAGCCGCTAAAGTGCTCAATACAGTGAATTCCTAGGCGCATTGCTCCCTGGGAATTTCAAATATGCAAATAGAGTCTGTGGAGCCTCGTTTAGGAGTCTCAACACAGGACCTTCCCTGGAGGGATATCTGGCTAGTCCTGTGTTGAGACTCCTAAACAAGGCTCCACCGACTCCATTTACATTTTAGAAATCGTATACTGAAGGCACCAATCCAATCTTAAAACCGGTCTTGATGAGAGGGTATGTGGAGTCGGAAGCTCCTGATTTATTATGCGGTGCACGCCTCTTCATTAATCTGTAGCGTCTGTCTCATGGTGTACACCTCTGTGTGTCCCACCAGAAATCTTACATCAGTTCTGACTGGTGTAATATTGTGGAGATAGGCTGCCTTCACACTAGCGTTCCCCCTGCAGCGTCCTGCGGAGGGGGACCGCAAGCTGAGCGCATACACCGCAAGTTCCTATGTTTAACATGGGACGCGTGTGTATGCGCTCGGGTGCAGATTGCCATGCACACCCATTGACTGCCATGTATGATTTGTACGCATGCGGATGCACAAATCACACACTCTCGTCCGCACCCTGAACGCAACATGTCGCAGGACACTGCGGAGGGGAACGCTAGTGTGAAGCCAGCCTAAGTAAAGCCACAACTCTTCATATTCGACAAGCTGTGGTGTCACACCCCGCTGGGGCCTAGGTCCATCCCCATATTTCTATTTGCCAAAGCTCAGAGAAACTATTGTAAGAATACAAAAAGTTGCACAATTTTTACGCAACTCGCCAAAACGTTGCAACTTTTCAAAGCAAATTTCACCAGAATTCTGGCCAAATTGTTTTGCTGAATTGGGCCTTAAAGTTATTTTATTATCCTAGAAATATTAGTTATCATATCTGATAAACAAAGTCTTCATATTCAAAGAATGCAAACGAACCTCTCCCAGTACAGTAGTAAGGAAATTTTGTCATCATCACGCAAGAACAAAACAAGTCTGAAGTAGTCACACATCACCTATCATAATCCACCCTGACTCATATCCTTATCAACTGTCTGCTGTGAAGTTACAACATCTCTACAACACTTGCTAAATACAAGGGATGATATTATCTCACAATTCTCATCAATGACCCTGGTTGTTCAAGCCACCTGTTCATGACATTGTAAACTCATGTGTCCTGCTTGTTAAACAAGACATTCCTTATTGGTTATAATGTCTTGCATGAAAATTAGATCACACATAAAGCAAAATTCCAGAGATCAACTGCTCGTTGCTTACGTGTCGGGGTGAAATAAAAAAAAAATCTACGTTCCGGTAAAAATCCCATGTGTTGCCTCTATTGCTTTTATTTATGTATTCACAGTTGGCAACTCTAAAGACACAACATGCTCAATTAACCAAGTATGGGTAGCATCACTTTTTTGTTCTACTTTTTGAAGGGATGCTACATTCACTACAGCACATGAAGAACAGAGACGTCTGATACTCCTTCAATGAGAAGACAGCAACGAACTAAAATCAAACACAGGAGAGCACGGTGACATTTTAGAGATTGTATCCCTTCATAATTTTTTCTCTCGGCTCAATTATGTGTGTCCCATACTGTTATGGAAAGTCAGCCATGTTGCCATATAATAGCCATTTACAAAAAGATTTTGTTCTTTCTGTTTGTAAAGCTGTATAAAGAACAGACAGGGAAGGCGTCCAGTGTTCTAAGAAAGAAGCAAACACAAAAGTGTCAATAAAATTTTGTTTTCCAGTTCAAAGTCAATTGAGATTTTTGATGTAGTTTGCCGTTGGAGCTGGTGAGAGAAAGAAATGAAGTCATGTCTTTTATTTCACTTTGCATCTTGGCACTGCCATTTAATATTTGAAGAGGTTGAAAAACATTGCTCATTCTTGAAAACAGAATGTTCTCTTTTCCAGCATTCCTAGTAACAATCCAAAAATATGAAATAAAACATGCCGTAAATGTACAGAACAGAGCGGTGTTCAGCGGTATATTTAGACTGTCCTGAATTAATTCAATGATTTGCACATCATTCGCCCAACTGTGACTTTTAAACAAGTTTCCTACTTATTTAATAGGCGGCCGAGAAAGGTTCTCTAATTTGCGCTAGTAGAGTGAATTCAAAATGTATAATTTTATCAAATATTTGAAATTTTTATAAGTTTTTTTCCCAAGATAACCAACACTGCTGGTGAAAGTGATGGGTGGTGTCCTTGGTTTTTAAAGTCAAAGGAGCGAATTATTATTTATTATAGCGCCATTTATTCAATTGCGCTCTACATAGAATGAAGGGCATATATATCAAGTACAATAATTAACAACAATACAAGGCACAGACAAGTACAGGAGGAGAGAGGACCCTGCATGCGGGGGTCACAGTCAAAAAGGGTGGATGAGGAGAGACGACACTGCCCGCGAGGGCCCACACTCTACAAGGGATGGGTGAGGATACAGAAGATGAGGAGAGAGAACCCTGCTTACGAGGGCTCACAGTCTGCAAGGGATGGGTGAGGATACAGTAGGTGAAGAGAGAGGACGTGCCCACGAGGGCTCACAGTCTACAAGGGATGGGTGAAGGATACAGTAGGTGAGGAGAGAGGGCCTTCCTGCGAGGGCTCACAGTCTACAAGAGATGGGTGAGAACGCCGTAAGTGAGGAGAGAGGACCCTGTCCTGCTGGGGCTCACAGTCTACAAGGGATGGGTGAGGATACGTAGGTGAGGAGAGAGGACCCTCTATGAGAGCTCACAGTTTACAAGGGATGGTGAGGATACAGTAGGTGAAGAGGGAGGGCCATGTCCACGAGGGCTCACAGTCTATAAGGGATGGGTAAGAACACCATAGGTGAGGAGAGAGGACCCTTCCTGCGGGGCTCACAGTCTACAAGGGATGGTAGATACATGGTGAGGAGAGGACCCTGCTTGACTACAGTCTACAGGATGTGAGTACGTGGATGAGAGAGGACCCTGCTTGCTAGGTCTTACAATTCTGTGGATTTTTTTGTTTTTACTTTCATTTTACTTACTGTATATACTCGTGTATAAGCCGACCCATGTATAAGCCGACCCCCCTACTTTTGCCCCAAAACCTGAGAAAACGTATTGACTCGCATATAAGCCGAGGGTGGACCCCAGCACAGGTATACAGCCCCCAGCAGTGTGGTATACAGCAGGTCCCCAGCATAGTATACAGCCCAGCAGTGATGGTATACAGGTCCCCAGGCATAGTATACAGCCCAGCAGTGATGGTATACAGGTCCCCAGGCATAGTATAACAGCCCCAGCAGTGATAGTATACAGGTCCCCCTCACAGTATACAGCCTACCCCCTCACAGGATGGCCCCTGCATGCAGCGCTGCGCACATACATTACCTGGCTATCAGCTGTCACCCTCCGGCAGCGGATCGCTGCTTCTGGCTCCGGGCTGCATCTTATCTGTGTCTTCCTGCTTGTGGCCAGGGATCATCGCGATGACGTCATCGCGATCCCGGCCGATCACGTGACAAGCAGGAAGACACAGATGAAGATGCAGCCCGGAGCCAGGAGCAGCGATCCGCCGCCGGAGGGTGACAGCTGATAACTAGGTAATGTATGTGCACAGCGCTGCATGCGGGGGCCATCCTGTGAGGGGGGGGGGCGCCATACTGTGAGGGGGGCCTGAATAATGGTACAGTATATGCACTGCTCCCCCCCCCCCCTGATGGGCAGGGGTTGCAGCAATATCATGAATATAAATATGAGCGGCACCACGTGACCTCTCCGTTCTATTGTCAGCCTCCCCAGCCTCCTCCAGCCCCTCCAGCCCCCGATCTCGGCCCCCACCAGCCAGCACAGGCACTGACTGGCGCATAAGCCGAGGGGGGACTTTGCAGCCCAATTTTTAGGGCTGAAAAACTCGGCTTATACGCGAGTATATACGGTAAATTGTGAGTTAAAATAACAAATTCTTTTAGTTGGATTTTAGTAAAATTTTGCACTGTTTGGCTTTTCAGCTCTTTGTTTACCTGCATGTTCAAGTACAATGAACTGTGGTCATAAATCATACGAGAATAGTTAAAAAACACATAGTATATAAAAGAGTTCCAAAATCTTCTTTCATAATATGGTCACTGACAGATTCCCAGTTAACTCATTCTGCAACTAGCAATAGACAGTGCGATACAGAGGCTATAGAAGGCAAACAGTGCAAACATTTAAGCCAAAAATATGTGATTTATTGGGTGGTTCACTACACAGCATAGTGGCCACATGGATTTACACCTGTGAAATATTTTTTGACAAATACCTTATGTTGCCAAATGTGCTGTGAGCGGCGCTATCACTGTCCGCTCATCCCCATTATGTATCAGCCTCTTATGTCCAGTGATGTCATGTCAACTTCCAAAATTGGAAATTGATCCGACATCACGGAGGCGGGACCCAGTCTCCGAGAGACCGGGCTGTGGGCAGATCTTCCCTGCACAGCAGCCTAGAATCGCAGCGGTCTCTCCTTCACTGCTTTCACGACCAGAGCGCTGCGATGCTGGGCTGTGACGAGTAGGAAACTTCCCCTGCAGGCCGGTCACTCCAGGAGACTGGGTGCCACCTATGCGAGGCCAGGGACATTTCTAGTGGCGGAAATTGATGTGACATCACCGGACATCAGAGACCACTCTAGCCGGGGATCACGTGATGGGGATGAGCGGACAGCGATAGCGCCGCTCACAGACACAATTGGCAATCAGAAGACATTTGGCAAAGTCTTATTTCACAGCACAGAATCACCTCTTGTAAAAATTGCCCCCAAAGACAACCCAGAAAATAACAAGTTAACTACAACCGAGCAGATGTAAGTTGCTGTACAGTAATTCGCTGCTATGCCAGTTGTTCTCCACAGATATTTTCCTCAGATTTAGTAACAAAATCATTTTGCAGTTCTATAGATACTAGAAAATATCCAAATAATTATTAGTTACACCACAGGGATATATTTTAGACAAAACTCAAGTTAAATGAATCCAGGGTATTTAGGCTGTAATTTTACATCCACAGACACTTTTCTTAGAATCTCAAAATTCTTATATTAGATTCAGAATTTACAGGAGAAAGGGATCAAGCTAATGACAAATTTGTATCAATCCCTAATGAATCATGTAATCATTGAAAGGAAATCTGTCGGCAGGTATTTGCTACATAGTCTAATATCACCATGATGTAAGTAATGAGAGCCTGATTACCGGGATGTATCACTTATTAGGCTGTGTAGTGTAGTTTCAATACAATCAGTATTTTATTAGCAGAAGATTATCACTACAGCAATAAATGTAATGAGCTAATCTGTGTAACCCCACCCTTGTCACTGATTGTCAACATGTATAGTGTACATAGGAAGCTGCCAGGGGTGTGGACAAGGTTATACAGGGCTCTCAGAAGTCCTAGCTTTGCTGCATCTACATTAGACAAACAGGGATGATATCAAAACAAGACTAAGTAGTCCAAAAGTTATATCACTATACATCGATAAAATCAGTCTTTCTTAAAGGGAACCTGACCCCTAAAAATCAGCCCCCAGCCTATTAATACCTGTCCCTGCACCATCTTTATTGAATTCTAGCCATCCCTTTGTGTAAATATAAAGTTTATAAAAGTGATTTTAGTACCTGCTGAACTGCGACTTCTTAGTGCTTGCGCATTGCGCATGCGCGAGGTCCTCAATACACCCAAATGGGTGTACTGACGTCAGTATAGCCGGATATGACGCAATTAGCATCACACTGGCTATACCACCCATGTAGGAGGGCAAGAAGGATCAGTATGGTTTAGCACGCCGTGAATTATTTAATTACAGGCAAAGATAAGAAGCCACAGGGAACGCCCTGTGTGACCTCTCAAGCACTGAGAAGTCGCAGTTCAGCAGGTAATAAAAGCAGATTTATAAACTTTATAAATACAGAATATTTACACAAAGGGATGGCTAGAATTCAATAAAGATGGTGCAGGGACAGGTATTAATAGGCTGGGGCTGATTTTTAGGGGTCAGTTTCCCTTTAACTATATTATTCTGCACTCACTTACCCTGCTTCTATCACCACTCCCTGATGAAGATTCGTTTCAGAGAAAAAGATGACGAAACACCACAGGAAATAAAGTAAAGAACATAGAGGGAATAGGAGGATGGGGGTTGATAAGGAATTTCATAATTAAGCAAAAGTGGTTAGGACTTAAAGATCAATATTTATAAAGGGCATGATAAGTGTCGGACAACCCCTTTAACTGCTCATGTTTACTATATGCACCCTATATCGTGCACACAACATACATTTAAGGCTTTTTTCACTTTTACACTACTGGCTTCAGAAACTTAGGCCACAAATTCAGTGAAAAGTAACAGTACCTGACAGACCCCATTATAAGTCAGTAGGGTCCACCGGGCGCCAATAGTGCCCATCATGTGCCGGATTATTGTTCTTATTCATCTGCTGCATCAGTGGAGCAAAACGATGGGACTGAACAATGCAGATGTGGAAAAAGCCGAACAGACCATGAATAAGAGCTCGAAAAATATTTATTCAAATCCCGTACTGGATACATTCTGCTGTTTTCAGACAACGTGTCTGCAGAGACCCGGCTGTTTAGGATTTGTTAAACTGACCACCAAATCCAAAGTGAATGAACTGAATCCCTCTCTGTCAGCTTCATAGAAACGGACTACACGTTATTAGTCATTTTTAGCATTTCTTCAAGTAAACTAATTGGCACAATAATCTTGTCCTTGCTCATTTGTGGTTAAAGGCACCAACATTTTTCACATAACTATCACAATTTTACAATGAATGAGCTGTTTTCTTCAATTCTTCATGGTGAAATAAAGAAACAGTGATAATTAACAGTTTGTATGTTATGAACGGTGAAATAACCCAGATTTAGGCACAACTTCACTTCTGCAGAGGTTTCATGGACACATATAAAGACAACCAGTAAGTACTCCTGAAATGCCAGTTTTACTAAATACTTTAATCCTCCATGATATTGATTAATAAATTGCCCGCTGCATCTTCATATCATAAGGGAGTGTGCCTAATACGCAGCACTGATTGGGCAGTATGAGGGCGAGTTGAGACGCACCGCCATTGTTACCGCCCAGAAAGTCATTGATTCTGAAGTTTCTACTAAGAGTAACAGAGGAATGGCACAATATAAAGTTACAAATTTCTAAAGTAAGTTTTTAGAGAAGTGTTGTATTTTAAAAAATACAAATATTTACTAGGACAGACATTTATGAGAGATCGATAGTTAAAATTGGAGTTCCACAACCCACATTCCGATAAAGGCGGCATGCACACGATCAGTACTAGCAGCATTTTGGATGTATTTCCGCTGCGTTCAATATTACAAGCACAGTGGATGCATTTCTAGAAATCTCATGCTCACTGTGCTTCTGTTGTATGCAGCGTTTTCCCATCTGTGATGTAGGTTGACGCGCTTCCGCATCTCCACAGCATCTAACTTTCATGCTGCAGAGTCGGATGTGATCTTGGCAGGTGAATGCAGGGAAAAGCCACCCTGACCCCAACATAAATTGAGGGCACAGGGCGACTGCGCTAACCCTGCATTCACCCATAGCTTCCCTTGGGTCTGAAGACACTTGCATTCTAAATGTGGAAACGTACCCTAAGAGTTTGGATGGAGTAGCAGTCATGCTCGCTGCTCAGACTTTGAACGGAGTGGGATCTGTTTTTCTCTTACGTAGAGAAAATAAAGGTTTCTCAAACTTCTCCATTCTAGAAAATCATCTCCGTGACTTTGTCCTGATGGAGAGGAAGGTTTGCCTTGAAACTTGTAGACAAACAATCCTTAAATTTTCATTCTTGTTGGAACCAATTCATCTGGTTACTAAAGGACTACACAGAGGAACCGAATTTCGTCCTCATTTTCTAGCTCTTGGTGTACATCACCCGTGGATCTGCAGAATCCTGTTTCATATGCTTCAGTGTTTGTGTCACACACAATCTCCCCAGGTGAGGAAACATCACCATCGTTTTTACCCCTATTCTAACAGTTAAGACCCTATTGCGCTTTGTTTCTACCTTAGATTCTCCAACGTCTTCACTAAGACACTCGTGAAAATCGGACCACATTCAAATGTCATCACGGATCCATAGACTTGCATTGCCGATTTTGATCCAACACTATGATCCAAATTGGACAGATCTCCAAAAAACACAGACATGTGAATGGCCCGAAGATAATCACTGGTGTGAGTACATCTGTGAAAATCCCACATAGCAGTGGAAAAATCAGATGTGTGAATGAGTCCTAACTTCTACAACTACGGGTAAAACACTAGAGGTACTGTTACACGATTCAATGTTGTAACGATCTCACCAACGATCTCATGGGAGCACAGTCGTTAGGACATCTTTTAGACATCGTTGGTGATATGTCACATGTATAGATATTGTGGACGACGCACCTACGATATAGCAAGCAGCATCATTCGCACAACCCAGCGAACGATACTTGTTCACTGCTGTGTATAGGAGAAGTCATTAACGACATCGTTATCGCGGTGTCACACACAAACGATGCAGCAGGTTGGCTGATCGCGGATCGTTTGATTTGAGAACATGTTCTCAAATCTGCGATCAGCGTTCCAACGATTTATCGTAGTCGTATGTCGATGTCACACGCAACAACGTCCTAACGATGTTGTTTGAACAACTCCAAACTTGTGACATTTAAGCAATATCTGTCACGATTTAGTACCGTGTAACAGAGCCTTAAGATACAGAGTACCATATTATTAAGGAATTGCTATTTTAGACATTTCCCTCTTTGAGCAGCTCAATCATAGGTACCTTAAATATTCATCAGCCATGTTAATTGTCAGAGTCATGAACACGATGATTAATATATTTAACTGTAACCTTATAATCGGACCATATGTTTTCAATCTTGATCTCCTTTCTTATGAATTTTGTTAGTTCAGCCAGCCAAGTGACTGTCTCCATTATGCATTTAAGCAGCGGGTACACCTTAAATAAGTGTTTTCGAGACCAATTTTCCTGCATGCAAATATTTAAGCACAAACCATTTCTAAAAACCCTTCCACCGCCCTTCTATCACACACACCAGGTTTACATACGCACACAAAACCATGAATTATTTACATTTACATTCACATCCAGTCTGTTGTATGGAAGGTATTATTTTTCCAGACAGACTCTTACAATTGCCTAAAGGCTCTTGAACTTACATCTGCAGGGAAAAACAGGTGTCCAGTTTATACACAGTTTAAAACTAAATGTACAAAAAAAAACAACTCTAAACCAAAAGTTGTAATTAGTGGGGAATGGATGCCAAAGTCATTTAGAATATCTTGCAGAAGTAACCAGAAAAATAAATCAAAGTTTAATGTCTTAAAAACATCTGCGGTTTTCCTCACCTGATATATACTTCGAAAAAGGTTGATCTTGAACTGTTGGTTAAAATATTTATTCCACAGGGGAGGAAAGCAATTTTTTTTCATGTGATTCAGCATAGAAATGAGTCTATTCTTAAAAGGGTTCTGCCAGCAGATTTCACAATATAAACTTTATGCATTATTAAATACGTCTATAAGATCTAATGATGCACTTACATTGAAAACCAATGGCATAATGGCTGTATAATCCGTTTAGTAAGTTTTGTAGCTGAACTCATAAAATGCTCATTTTTAATATCAGGATTAGTGATGGCCAAACCCAAACTGTAACGTACCATACACCTAGTGTTTGTGCACAGACCCCGAACATGGTCTTCCCTGAGAGGTCTGTGTTACTGTTCGGGTTCGGCCACCCAGAATAAGAGCTAGGGGGCTGCAAAAGGAAGCAAAACGGCAATTAAAGTAGGAGAATCATACTTACCAGTCTCCACGCTGCAGTCACACTACTTCCGGATTTGCGCATTAAGCCTATTCACTGTATCCCTCCGCCCACTCTCTGTGACAGCATCTGTGATTGATTGTTGCAGTCAGACTGCACCCTCGCAATCTATGCCGGCGTCTATAATTGGCTGCCATACATCAATTAGATGACAGCTGACATCAAGTCCTGGATTGGTGATGTAGAGGTCCCTATGAGACCCCCCACATTACCAATACTGCAAGTAAATACACACAGAGAAAAATTCTTTATTTGAAATTGCCATTTTGCCTCCTTTTGTAGCCTGCAGCCCTTACTACCACCAATTTATAGCACTAAAGTTCAGGTCCGCATAGATGTAGATGGGGTCCAGTCTTAAGTTTGGTCCCGAACCCAAAGTCCACCGGATCTGCCGAACCCAAACATCTGCAGGTTCGCCTATCTCTAATATGGATTATACATTCAGTGTGATGTAGATTTTCAAAGTAAGTACACCCTAAAACAGTGGCCTCAAACACGCAGTCCACAGGCTGCATGCAGCCCCTGGGGCTTCACTGTGCGGCCCACGGCACCGTCGGCCACTTAACCTCACCGGCGGTCCAGTGCATGGGGCCGCTGCGGTCCCCGCTGTGTTTTTGACTTCCAGTCCAGTGGGACTGTCTGACAAGCGCTGACACTCAGTAACATCAATGCAAGCTGTCAGCCAATGAGAGGCCCGCAGCTTCCGTCGGCGTATGGCATCACTTGAGGGCCTCTCATTGGCTGGTGGCTTTCATTGATGTTACTGAGCGGCAGCGCTTGTCAGACAGTCCCGCCGCTGCAAGTCAATAACACAGCGGGGACCGCAGCGGCCCCATGGACTGGACCACCGGCAAGGTTAAAAAACAGTGTGTGAGTGTGTGAATGTGTGTGTGAGTGAGTGTGAATCTGTGTGTGAGTGTAAGTCAGTGAGTGAGTAAATGTGTGTGTATGTGAGTGAATGTGATTGCATATGTGAGTGAATGTGTGCGTGAGTGTGTGAGTGAATGTGTGTGAGTCTGTGAGTGAACGTGTGTGAGTGAATGTGTGTGAGTGAATGTGTGTGAATGTGTGTGAATGTGTGTGTGTGTGTGTGTGTGAGAAAATGTGAGTGTGAATGTGTGTGTGAGTGTGAATGTGTGTGTGTGAGTGAGAGAATGTGTGTGTGAGTGAATATGTGTGTGTATGTGTAAATAGAAGGAAGACCAGGTTGGGGACATCACTACAAAAGGGTACTTAGATAAGGGACACTACTACACTATGGGGGGCCAGGATGGAGACATCAGTACAAAAGAGGACCAGCATGGGGGACATCACTACAAAAGGTGACCAGCATGGGGGACATTACTACCCTATGGGGGCCAGGATGGGGACATTACTACAAAAGGTGACCAGCATGGGAGACATTACTACACTAAGGGGACTAGGATGGGGACATCACTACAAAAGGGGACCAGCATGGGGGACATCACTACAAAAGGGGACCAGCATGGGGTACACTACTACACTATGGGGGCCAGGATGGGGACATCACTGCAAAAGGGGATCAGGATGTGGATATTACTTTAAAAGGGGAAAGTATGGGGGACATTACTACACTATGGGGGCCAGGACCAGGGACATCACTATAATAGGGGACCAGCATGGGGGACATTACTACACTATGGGGGCCAGGATGGAGACATTACTACAAAAGGGGTCCAGCATGGGGGACATTACTACATTATGGGGGCCAGGATGGAGACATTACTACAAAAGGGGTCCAGCATGGGGGACATTACTACACTATGGGGGCCAGGATGTGGACATCACTGCAAAAGTGGATCAGGTTGTGTACATTACTATATGATGAGGACCAGGATAGGGCATTACTACAAGAAGGGGGTCAAGATGGGGTCCAGGATGTGGGACATTACTATAAGATGGGGACCAGTATGGGGACATTACAATAAGAAAGGGACCAAGATGGGGACATTACTACAAGAAGATCAAGATTTGGACATTACTACATTGAGCAAAAATTTCTGGTATTACTAAAAATGTCACTTAGTCCTACAAGCAATGCGGCTCCCCAAATATCAATTGTTTCTATGTGGGGCCCACTAACCCAGCCGAGTTTAAGACTCCTGCCCTAAAAGGTCTAAGCCCTAATAATTACTTTGGAAATCTTGTAACAGTTCACCTTTAACTCTTGAGACAAATTAAAGGCATTACTACATCATGTGAGTAGAACCTTTGACAAGCAATAACTCACATTAAAGCCTCAAGGTGTCATTTAGATATAAATACTTTTATGCCCAAGAATGACTAAAGTATTCTCATATAAGCGATATCTTTATTGGCTAACCAGAAAAAAATCGTATTTGCAAGCTTTCAGAGCACACAGGCTCCTTCTTTGGGCAGGTTTACAAATGAATTATATAAACAACTCACAACAGAATATTGCAAAATTATACTTGTTTGTTTTTTTCAAAGTCAATTTTCTGGCTGGAGCCAAGAGAGAATGTGAAGAAGGACACCGTATTTCTTGGGCTGTGCTCTGCATATCTGTACTTCGCTGTTACACTTTGTTTCTTAATTAAAAAATGGAACACGACACTTCAACACAAAATAAAGGTATCAGTATAGTATAGTCTAATAATACAAGGAGGGTGGGGGGGGCAAAAACACACTTAAAGGGAACCTGACAACTATAATGTTATTTACTTAAATCCAAGTTTAAAAAAAGTATTTATGAGCTCCGTTTCCCTTATCCTAATTAGGCCTTTGATTAGTTGATGAGCCGTTGTTTTCCCAGACTAGTTGACCTATAGACATGATAACATGATTCGCCTGCTCCTTGCACATTTTGCGCATGCACGCAGCTCTTTTCTGCAGTGTAACTATGCCTCTGCAGATGGGTGTTCATTACTGTGATTCAGATGAGCACTGTGGATTACTAGAAATGCAGCGTTTCTTTGGCTTCCTTGTGTACCTGATCCGTCTTCTGCACTTTCGGTCACACACCGTGATCCTCTGAAGCTGAGAAGCATACACCCAGTTTAAGAGGTGTCAAACAGAGTCGCAAGCACATGCGAGATTTGCAAAGGGCTGGCGATGATTCCGGCTCTTGCAAATCATGTTATCACACCCACAGGGGTGTAATAACGTGCAGAGAGGCCCGACTAGCCATGGGAAACTAACGCCCCATTGACAAGGCCTAATTAGCATAAGATAAACAAAGCTTATACTTTTTTCAAACATGAATTTAACTAACTAATGACTAACATTATAAAGAGCTGGTTAGGCAGGGAATTTAGCAATACAAATATGAATGCTGCTAGGTTGGAGTTTATGGGGGACCTGACAGGTTCACTTTAAACAGCACTCTAAAGCAAGAAAAGCAAGAAGGCAAAAATTAAGATGCATGTAGAATCACAGGAGCTTCCACTAATCAGCAGCTGTAAATATGGACTGCGACTCCATTATGACCCCGATTCATGAAGACTGGTGAATTTCTGACCGGTTTTGACAAGGAGGTGGTGGATGCAGACCCTACTGATTCATGAAGAAGTGCATGTCTGGTCATGATTTCGGAGCGTCCGGTGAGTTGCGTGCTCATCCACATGCCACACTAGAAGTCTTACTCCAGTTCCCGGCTAAAGTAAGAATTTGGACGTAGAGAACGTCACATCTCGTCATGAATTAGATAAGCTGTTGCGTAATGCCGACGGCGCACTCCCATCTCTGCTCCATTCATTTTAGAAGAGTTGCGGGAAACTAGTGTGAAAACGCCAAAAGTCGAAAAAAAATATTGTGCTGAGTTGGACCACAATTTGTCAACATTTTAGAGCAATTTATGTCACAATTCTGGTGAAATTGCTTTAATGAATCATGGCATTTGTGCTGCTCCTTACATGGAGCCCTTGAGTTCACTATTATTCTTCTATTCTGGCAATAAAATAACAATTGTACTAAAATGTATTCAAGTAACAACTCTTGTAGTGTTGTAACACCAATATGCACACTCTAAAGAAATGAATTATAATCTCAAACTTTAATATACACAAAATTAATGAGGTACAATTAAAAACAAGTGAGCACTTGGGACCCATTAGCAATGCTAATGAACCTGTGCAGCATCCACCTATAATAAGATGTGCACTCATAAATACATACAATTTCATTTCATCCACAGCTACAAATTCACAGCAGACACACATATACAATAATCAAAATATAAAAGTTCCACTTTTTTTTTAAATTCTCCATAAATTAACCATGTGAAGCCTAATCAAGAATATGTGCCGTATTTTGCAAAGTATAAAATGCACCGAGTGATAAGATCTAACACAAATTTTGAATAGGAAAAAGAAACATTTTTAATGTGAAAATGGGGGTCCACCTTATAGTACAAATTTAATTTATGAGGGGAGAATGCTGCAGTCCTTGGACTCAGAGGAGGGGGTGTCCTGGCAATGTGTGGAAGGAGTCATTGAACTGCTGGCAATGGGCTTCCCGGAAATGTTGGCGGTACAAGGCAGGAGCTATTGATCTCTGGGCGGTGGACTTCAGGTAAATATCGGAGGTGAGAGGCAGATGCCATTAATCTCCTGGTCGTCAGCTTCAGGAAAATTGTGCCGGAGATGGCACATGTGCAGAATGGGATCTTGGCTCGTGAGGGAGCCGAAATCTAGATCTGCCTCTGGTGCAATTTCCCTAAAGCTCACCACCAGGAGATCAATGGTTCCTGGCTCTCACCACTGGCATTTCCCTGAAGCCCACCACTGCGGCCGGTAAGCTACATTCGGACTATAAAACACACCAACCAATTTTCATCCCAAAAAAGTTGGGGAAAAGTGTATCTTGTAGTCCGCAAAATTTGGGATATCTAACTCAATGCCTAATTACTTATCATTGGGTAAAATAAATTATAAAATTAATGAAAAAAATTCAAAGCAAATCAAACATAGAAATGATTTTCAAAGCACAACATAGACTACGGAAGCCAGCAGAGATGACATTGAGTATTTTAGGAAATATTTCAGGTTGACCGATTAATAAGCAATAATTAATAAAATATTGTTATTTGGCAAAAAGGCCCAAAAAGTGTTCTTACCCCATAAGAACCTCAAATAGTTTATGAGTACAAAGATTCTTTGAAGCTAAATGGAAAAATTATGCATGTTCCTTCCTGCACCTAATTACCTCAACTTCAAAATCTGCCAAATATTTTGCCCTTTGGTTCTCTTAATCGTATTAGTGCGAATGTATTTGGATGCCAATCGAAACAAACATTTAATGATTTCAGCACTAAAGATCCTTGAGACGCATTAGAAACGCTGGACGAAACAATATGTCTTCATTCTTTTCAAAAGAAACGTCCAGGTATTTGTAGGAACAAGAATTAATTTGCTTGAGTTAGGAAACTAAACACCTTGTTTAAAGTGTATTTAAGCAATACGGTGTCAATACAAAGTTCTCTTGAAGTGATTTATGTTGCCTTGAGTTAGTTTATTGCATTAGACATTCCATTCTCGGAGCTTTTTACTTTCTTAGTGATCATAGCAACCAAAGGGGAGAGAAAGGTTTTAAACAGCTGGTGACAATAAGATTTTAACATTTTGCAGACAAGTAAACTACACATTGAAATGTAGGAAAGCTTGTTGAATATGTATAATTATTTCATTAGTTACATTTGTGAATGGCAATATAAAATACAAATGCAATTAAGGTAAAAGGTCACGTCAATTTCTTAAAAAGTGTAACATTTTGCGTTGCCCATGCGGTCGAGCGAGTGTAATCATTACTATTTGCTACTCGCACAGATATTACAGTATTCGCGAGACTCGTTACCGTTGCTCGTGAGTGATGTGTCCATTGTTATCGATCTGACACAAATTGACAGCTCCCTTCAGTACACAATGGGAGCTGGCACCTCAGTGAGAGCAGATTGAATGGTAGGGTCTCTCTGGAGGACACAGCAAGGTGTTTTTTGCAGTAGAAGCGCAAAAAGCCCACTCTCCCTCCCTATTCCGGAATTACTCATTTTATGGCCGGATGAGTGTGGGAGGAGGCTATCACTAATTGACTAACGTTAAACTCGCTATGGAGATGAATATAGGAGTATTAAAAACTACTCGTTACAAGTATAGCGAGTGCGATTATTTCACTACTAATCCAATGGACAGTGCTGTCCAATCCGCGCAAGTTGTATAAAGATGATAGACTTCAATGCATTAAAGAATAGTGGTGCCTTTATTTGACGCATTTCAGAGCATGTTCTCGCTCCTTCATCAGGGATGCAACCATCATGGCTGCATTCCTGAAAGAGCGGGGGCACGCTCTGAAATACATCGAATAAAGGCACCTCTATTCTTTAATGCATTAAAGTCTATCATCTTTATACGGCTTGAGCGGATCAAACAGCGCAAATTTTGGTCTGGTATGGCTTTATATTTTTAATCATATCTTGGGCTAGAATTAAGATAAAGAGGTAGGAGAAGCATAATTTTTCTCAGAACGATACCGGCTTTTATTTGACATATATGTCACAAAACTATGTTTCTTTATATTTTGCTTTGGAGAAATAAAATTTTAAATTTTGATGCTCAATTGTGAAAAAAATGCCTGTGTGTTATTTGTGTTCTTGGTTATATTTGTACAGAGATTCAACTTGGGACCTAAAAATGTATATATTTTTTTATTTTAGGTTTGTGCAAGTTTCTTTTTTCTTTTCAAATTACAACTTATTAAATTCAACATTTCTATGCAACAATTAAGAAACTCAAAAAAACAAATACTGTAAGTGCCAGGATAAATACATCTTAATCCTCATAACACAACTTGCTCAGCATTTTCAACCTGAATGCATTGAACAAACCAAAAGAAAAAAGGTGATCATATCCTCAAGTGTGATTGAACAAGATTAAAAGAACCAATATTTTTAACACCTATTTATACTATGTAACAATTTTTTTCTTTTATATCACTAAACATGTAATTTATGAAGTGTTTAAGAAGAACAGTATTTGAAATCAATAGTAGTAATTAGTAATTGAAATATTTATAATTTATATTTCCAATTATAATTAATAATGTATTATAATTATATATGATAATTATTAATTATAATATTTATAATTGAAATAGTAATTGAAATCAATGGGAGGGGCGTTTTTCTGAACGATGATCACTCAGAATAGCACTGTGTGTTTATTAGCCCTTAATAAGAAAAGCATGTAACTATTAATATAAATTTACTCAATCTTTAAACACACTCACCAATAGTGTAGTACACCGACTCCCTTGATGCCTTAGTACAGAATATTGTTTGTTCAAGAGTGAACATGTCCAGGCATCTCAGGACATGAAAGCTCTGAAGCTCTGTCTTACTTCATGACTCTGGGGTGGGCAGATACTTAACATGATTGACAGAGCTGTTGGCCTGTCATCTGCTCTGCATTCACTGTCTACCCCAGTTCATTCTCAGGTTGAGCCCTAACAAAGCTTTTTGATCTGTCCTCTCCTGCTTCTAAGCTGTAACATAATAAAATAATACAGTAATATCTAAAAATCATGGATTATTTGGTAAATATAGACCCCACACTTTCAGGCCACAGGCTGAACAGATCGGAATTCAAGATTTTGGAATTGACACTATAATAGTTATATATTTTTAAATATGATCCCATTGTGATCCCAACTTGAATTTTGGTACAGATGTGGCTAAGACCATAGCAGACACATGGGCATTTTTGGAAATTTTGAAATTAAACCTTTTTTTGGAAATTTGTTTTAAACATTTGCGTTTACATGGATAAAATATTAACAAAGATACTCTTGTGAAAGCCTGTACAGTTCTGAGTAGAATGGTGTTTATTTTGCTTCTCTATCTTATTTCTAGCCTGAGTTATGAGAAGAAATGTAAAGGCAGCCAACACCGAAATTCACACTTTTTCTGAACTTTGAAAATCAATTTAAAAAAAAAATTCTACAATTTTTCTCTTCACATCTTGCATTGTCTGACGTGCTATTATCAAATAACAAAATCTCAAAAGAATTAAAAATATAGAGGTAAAAATCATTGGTTCACTTGACATGGAATGACCCGGTAACAGATCTGTTCTCCGTAGACTTTCATGTAAAAAAAAATGGACCCTGAAAAAATGAATTTCTTCAAAACGGACAAAAAAGTTGTGCCTGTCGACAGATCGCTGTTGGATCCATTCTAACGGAGGATTACTGGACATGTGAACTCAGCCTAACACTGCTGAGGAGCCCAATAATCAGGTCAGTAGTTGATACCTTTAAATGGCTAATGAAAAGACCTGAGTAGTCTCTAAAGCTTGCTATTTATTACTATATTTTCAGTTAAAGGAAAACTGTCAGGTCAAAAATCCACATGTAACTCTCTATTGATGTATTTCTTTTATCTGGATTCCCCTCCTATCTTCTGTAAACTTCAAATAAAGAGAATCATTCCATCTGTCACTCACAATGCATGATCCACTTAGTTCTCTGCTGTCCACTCCCCATAGATGAATATGCATGTCACATCACAGCACAGGAGATCAGTGGGGGGACTGTATTCTCCTCACTCCTCTCTGTGTGCAGCATCACAAGAGATGAACACAGAAACTGTCACAGCACAGCAGGGTATCTGCTCTACAGAAACAAATGAAGTCTAGATCAGGCAGACCTGCAGTAGCTCTCTCCCTCCGTGGTGATATCAACTGAACAGACCTGTAAGTGAAACCTGACACTGCACTGGCAGGAGGGAGGAGATAGGAGAGTGCTCCTGAGAGGGAGTGTATAATTACATTACAGTTTATACAGCACAGGACTATTCCTGTTTGGTTATAATGGACAGGACTAATTCAGCAAGCTCTCTGCTGGGTCTGACAATGGTGATAACATGGAGACTACAAACAGTACAATAATGATTTTACATGTTTTTAAAAGGTCTGCTCAGGCACTATTCAAGGGTAATATTAGTATCATACTGAAAAATGACCTGACAGTGTCCCTTTAACCATTCAAAGATATCAACCACTGAGGATTCTCAATTTAAAGAAAAAAAAAAAGTTTGCTCTCAGGTAAGAATCCTGAATGGTGGACCTCACAATTAATGAGATTTCCCTAATAACAAATTATTCTAAAAATGAGTTTCCCAAATCTGGTTTCTCATGTTGTATGTAGTTCCTTAGGCATTTTATGCTGCTATTATCAGAGATCGTAAGAAAGCCATAACATTTTTGGTATTATTTTACAAAATAAGTACAAAAATGCTGTTTTTTGCAAAAGAAAATCACAGAAAAAAATACTGTAGCATATATACCCAACCTAAACTGGACACCGACATAAAATGTAATTTTCAATTGTGGTCAATATTTTCATAATACATATATATTCAGTTAAAGCAGTTGTCATCTACTTTTTTGATGGCCTATCCTTATGACACATCATGAATATCTAAATGGTTGGGTGTGAAACTAGGCACCCTTGCTGATCAGCTGTTGCTGCTGCCGCTCAAAACACGACAGCTTTATCATTTCTATAGTGGCCATGGCTGGGTAATACAGATCCATGCATTATCGAAATGAAAAGGGGGTGGATCTATAGCACCCAGCCATGACCAATGTCACACTTTATGTGGATAACTCAAAGAATCTGATGGCGTGGGGGCAATGACTAGGCAGAGACAAGTGATCTCGAAAATGATAGCCGTGGTCAGCAGTGGGTACGTGTCAAAGAAAAACATAGTTCAAGGTTTATACAGAGGATAGTCTTTGGACACTGTGTGTGGTCTAATAATGGTAAACTCTTTGACACACAGTTTACACAGAGTGGACAAATAATTGTAAAGTCTTTGCAACATATTTCACATAGAGTCCCAAACTTAATGCAGTGCAGTAAGGCTAGGACAATAGTCCTGACCTGTCCTGAAATACTGCACTGCACAAATTCACAATAAACAGATTGCAGCAAACAAGGCGTATGTGGAGCTGGCAGCAGAAAGATCCCTTACTATGCACACACTACTGTAGTTGCTGGAAAGTAATCAGGATTAAGCAAAGCAGATGACTTCAAGTCAGGAATGCAGCCAACTCAGGATAGCAGGAGGTTAAGCAAGATGCAAATGATGCACAGCTGAGCAGAAACATATTTTTTGGGACTGCCCCAAATTAGTGAAGTCCTGTGACTTCTGTCCAAAAGTTATCAAGAGAGTAACGGACAACAGAATTACTCTAACAGCACAGTTGGTGTTGCTCTCTATCAGTCTAGACAAACTCAGTAAGGTACATACATAGATACATAGGTAGATACATTATTTGTCATATCCTCATGTCTGCAAAAAATTTAATTGCAGCCAGATGGAGGAAGCTAGAAATCCCCACCATATTAGATCTGGTGGACAGGGTAACACTACTTTGTGTTTTTGAGTTTAAGTAAGCAATGAGGAATGATACATTCCATAAATTCACAGAGCGATGGAGTTCGTGGATTAAGAGATATGCACCAAGATTAGCACATTAGGTCAGATTGACATTTCTGATATTCGTGTAGTTTAAGATTTTAACTTAATCTTAATTGAAGGTATTTATTGGAAAATTGACAATGCTTTTTTATGCTCTCAGGATAGTATAACTCTGCTATATAATATAGAGCAGTGTACAAAATAGATAGTTGGAAAGTAAATCAAGAATTATTACTAGCTTGTGTGTTTAGTGTTGTTAGTATGTATTTGAAATTGTGACAGTCAATTTATAGTTATATATGCTTTGTAACAACCAATATATGTTGTATGTTATGTATATTATTTTGTTGTCCTTATAGACATTATTACAATTATTGATTTACAGCCTGAGTTATTCCTACATACCCTTTGTTTGTATACTACCTATCCCCTCCCTCTCTCTCCCTTCCCCTCCCTTGGTTCCCCTTGCTATATTAATTCTTCAATAAAATAATTTGAAACAAGAAAGGCCTGTATATGAACTGGAGCTTAAAAGCAGGAAGGGCAGGAAACACATAACCATGGTGAGACCGCAGACTCCATATTGACTGAGGGCAAGAAGACATCGAAGGTGGCCTGGAAAAGCTGGAAATCCTGATACAACTATGGTTTTGACAGAGCTGCTTTCAGCCATAGGCAATGCAAGAAGACGGTTGTGAAGGTCCACCACCCTATATCCATAGGCAATGCCAGTAATAGTTTAATGGCAAGGGGTGCTGGGTGAACACATCTTCACCAAATAATTATGTCCTTTTCTATGGATAGCTCATTAATAAAATAGTAATAACCAACCCCTTTAATGTGATGGTAGACTAGACAGTGATACTACACTGTGATACCATTGATGCATTTTTTGACTTTCATTAGATTAAAGACAGCAAACCAGTCAATATCAAAAGGATTGTTGGCTATCAGATATGTATTGGGGTCTTTGGACTCTCCTTAAACAAATGATGAGTCAAGGAGCTTTGTCCGCTCTCCTCATTGAAAACAAATGAGGAGTCAGGAGAGTAAGGTAAAACAGCTGTCAGCCAAACTAACTTGAGATTTCAATGTCAGACAGTTTTAGACAGTTTTAGAAATTCTGCCCAATTTGGTCAATATGCTGCCACTATATGAACAAAGGAAAATAAATTGAACAATAGACAAAGGTAAAACGAGTTGCAATACGTGATACAATAAGCATTAATTTGATAACAGCCAGATATGATACCAAAAACTAATACAATTATCAAAATAAAGAAATAGTAACTTTCATTTATTTGCAAAAAGTAAAGAAAAAAAATGCAATTTTATTATACTTTCTGCAAAATCTTTTTCTAAAAGGAAGACAAAACTTCACTTATCTAGCTCGCTGATGTTTATCTTAAAGATGTTAATGTCACTACATTTTCCACTGTGTGTTCTCCAACCACAATACAGATCAATATAAATGTATGCAGTCGCCCCCCCCTCTTCCTCTACATAACTTCACACACATAATCTATCTTTTTTATTTAAGGATTGGCCGGTGTGATTCTAAATTCTTAAGAAACTGTTTCTGCAAACAGACATTTAAACATAACAAAAGAAGGAAATGACTTTTACAAACAGCACAAAGCTCTTCCCAGGGAACATATTTGGCTCTGAAATGAATCACTTATTTAAGATCATGAAAGTTTTTCATTTGCATCTCAATTTACATCCTGGTTTTCTTCTTCCCACCTGCAAACCGATGTCAGATCCCTGCATTATGCTGTTCCCAGAGAGTCACAGACACTGTAGAAAGTGTCCGGAACAGATATCAAAGTGTGACCACAACTTTGCCACATGCGAGTGAGTACAGGGCATAGGTGGGCTTTAAAGATGGGCGATTTCCTAAAAATGGGAGGAATTAAATATTCTTCAGCCACTTCAGTGGACAGATGTAGTTACTATGTAGAGTAGAGATCAGGACTATTAGCATTTTGGACATAGCGAACTTTTGCGTCAAAAATGCTACACAGTACAGTACACCGGATATGGAGAAAGTAGGGCGGACATAATCGGGCGCTGGGATAGGAAGTCAGGGACAAAATTTCTTGAGCAAGTAGCTTCCTTATTTCATCATAATGCGTTTCAGCGGTAAACTCCACCTTCATCAGGTGCGCACAGTAATACAATTGTGGGCTTCTTATAGGAGAGCAAATTAAGGAGTCAGATTAATAAGATTAAACCCTTTGTGCATTGCCAACCTAGAATGGCTGATAAAAACGAGATTGCCCATAAAAGGATAAAAAAAAGAGAATTCCTCATTTATAGATAAAAATGTAGAGGGGGATGAAGCGAACGGAGCTGCAGAGAGATGGATGCCAAACTACAGCAATACAGGACCTGCAAATGAAGGACCTGCGGTGACGTCACTGTCACATAACTGACCCACCGTCGAACCCAGAAGCAGTAGTATCGTATGGTGCGCGATAGACAACACAAGCCACATACTGTGGTTGTGCAAGGATTGCACAACCCAACAAGGTTAGTGTATCGTAGCACGTAGAACGTAGTACACTACAAGCACAGTGGATGACATTAAGAGAAATCCTATGGTCACTATGCTTTCTTTTAACGCTGCATAAACCGACCTGTGGTGCAAGGGTTTCCTATGTCAGTATCTTGTGCGGAGGCTCTTAAGTCTCCTATGCGGGAGCATACAGCAGAAGCAGAAAAAATACACTGCATCCAAAATGCCCAAAAACCCTACTCGTAGGCATGTACACTTACAGGAAATGTGAAAAAAATGAAAATAATTTTCTAATCCAATTGATATAATTTAGAATATAAAAGACTGTGAGCAGAGTCTTTACAGCTTTACATTTTCCTTAAACAAATGTTGATCTGATCTGACTATATAATAACTATCCTAATGACCTTTTTCAATTGGGGGTAATGGTGTGAAGTAAAACGTTTGCCCACTTCCTCACTGAAGTGACAATTTGCATATGCAATTTCCAAGAGGAAAATTGCGGCTTTAAGTCTCCTTACTGCCGGCTGGCAGAATACTCTCCATAAGGAGAATAGCTGTTCCCCCAGAGACCTTGCCAGGCCTCGTCTCAGCCTCACATACAGCCAGATCAGAATTCCCACACACTGCACTGATGAGGGGCAATCACCCTGAAACGCAGCATCTGCAGTTTGGGGTTCTGATCTGGCACAAATCCTAAGTCATATTAAAAGGCTTGTTAAAGAGTCAATTATGACTTTTAGGAGTGCTACCTTTATTAGAGTTTTCCACTTCCTCACTGAAGTGACAATTTGCATAAGTAAAAAGTCTGAAATGCCAATTGTGATAATCATTTTAACAATGCTTTTTTGTGGTTTAGGACATTTGATCTCTTTTATACACTCAGTTGAACCAAAGGTATGTAGCAATTCAGTCCTCATGAGTAGAGATGAGCGAACCTTTAAGGTTAAGTTAGGGACACTGAACTTCCCGGCGTTGAACCAAACCAGTTTGGGTTCAGAGTTCGGGTGCTTTACATTTGCAAAGCACTGGAGCGAGGATCACTGTGTTCGGATACAGTTGGTGCTTGGCCCAGTGTGAGCTGTATGCAGTGTTTGATAAACTTGTACTGGGCTTAAAAGCGCAGCTTTTGGGTGTAGCATGTGTCAAAATATATTGGGTAATAAAATACAAAAAAAAACAGCCTTCTTACCCCCATCTTTTAATTATGGCTGGCTGTATGTGGGCAGAGAGCTGAACTGCCAATCAGCAACTTCCATTGAGGTTCAGGTAAAGAGTGGGGTTAAAAACAGTGCGCCAAAATGTTTGGCTGCACCGCCTGAATCCAAATTTTAAACAGTTCACTCATCTCTACTCATGGGCATATAGGTACTCTGTGCATATGGAACATTCATGAGGCTCTGCTTCACGGGGTCGTACGCAAGTAAGCAAACTACTTATACTGGGTAGATCATGTGAATGACTGGATATTCACAGAAGTATATTGTGGGTATATAGATTTTATAGGTACAGATCTGTACATATACGTTTACACTTGATTTTGGCAAAAATGTAAAAACTCTGAGTAATCAATTTGTGGAGCCCACTGGGATGGGGTACTCTGTACCGGACCAGGGTACTGCTGGGGATATCACGGCGGTCTTGGTCCGGACCGTGTCCCGGGTTTCGCAATAAATGCGGGGAATATTTACAGGGGAGTTTGTCGTGACACCACCCACAGGTTGTGGTCAGTGAGGAAACCACCGTTGCTGCAGAACCTCCAGGAATGATGTTTGCCAGCTGGAGATGTAACGGCTCTCCGCGGGTAGAGCCTGGTTCCCCAGGGCAGTGGTAGTAATAGTCTATAGATGGTGCTATGGATGTTGCAGGATAGGGGTAGTAGTAGAGATGATGGTAGTTTTTGAGGGCACGCAGGGTTTGAGCACAAGGATCACACACACTCACGGTTTTGAAGTTTTCCAAGGCATTACTGCAGATTTTGTAGCGGAGTACTGTCCACGCAGTCTGTACTGGGGCCGGGTTGCTCCCAATCTGTCCGGGTCCTCAGCTTCCTACTCCTGCACCTTGTGTGTGGCCCTGCTGCTGCTTTAGCTGAGCTGCTGGCCCTGTCTCTCCTCACAGGTACCCCCTTTGCTAGGAAACTTGAGTCCTTCCGTGTGCTTATGACCGCGCCTTATCGCTTCGCTGAGGTACGATGTAGATATATAACCTCCACTAACCCGGTGTTTTCTGCGTGTTTCAGTCACAGATTCAGATCTGGTATCCGGTCTCTGCGCTCCTCTGGGGCGAGTTATGAGGTAACTCAGTCTCCCAGATATGTTCCTCTGTTTCTTGTACTCCTCTCCTCAGACCCTGGCTTCAGGCCTGAAAGTAGTCAGTGGTCCCTGTCAGGAGCTCAGCACTGCTCCCATTATGACCCCGCCTTATCGCTTCGCTGAGGTACGATGTAGATATATAACCTCCACTAACCCGGTGTTTTCTGCGTGTTTCAGTCACAGATTCAGATCTGGTATCCGGTCTCTGCGCTCCTCTGGGGCGAGTTATGAGGTAACTCAGTCTCCCAGATATGTTCCTCTGTTTCTTGTACTCCTCTCCTCAGACCCTGGCTTCAGGCCTGAAAGTAGTCAGTGGTCCCTGTCAGGAGCTCAGCACTGCTCCCATTATGACCCCGCCTTATCGCTTCGCTGAGGTACGATGTAGATATATAACCTCCACTAACCCGGTGTTTTCTGCGTGTTTCAGTCACAGATTCAGATCTGGTATCCGGTCTCTGCGCTCCTCTGGGGCGAGTTATGAGGTAACTCAGTCTCCCAGATATGTTCCTCTGTTTCTTGTACTCCTCTCCTCAGACCCTGGCTTCAGGCCTGAAAGTAGTCAGTGGTCCCTGTCAGGAGCTCAGCACTGCTCCCATTATGACCCCGCCTTATCGCTTCGCTGAGGTACGATGTAGATATATAACCTCCACTAACCCGGTGTTTTCTGCGTGTTTCAGTCACAGATTCAGATCTGGTATCCGGTCTCTGCGCTCCTCTGGGGCGAGTTATGAGGTAACTCAGTCTCCCAGATATGTTCCTCTGTTTCTTGTACTCCTCTCCTCAGACCCTGGCTTCAGGCCTGAAAGTAGTCAGTGGTCCCTGTCAGGAGCTCAGCACTGCTCCCATTATGACCCCGCCTTATCGCTTCGCTGAGGTACGATGTAGATATATAACCTCCACTAACCCGGTGTTTTCTGCGTGTTTCAGTCACAGATTCAGATCTGGTATCCGGTCTCTGCGCTCCTCTGGGGCGAGTTATGAGGTAACTCAGTCTCCCAGATATGTTCCTCTGTTTCTTGTACTCCTCTCCTCAGACCCTGGCTTCAGGCCTGAAAGTAGTCAGTGGTCCCTGTCAGGAGCTCAGCACTGCTCCCATTATGACCCCGCCTTATCGCTTCGCTGAGGTACGATGTAGATATATAACCTCCACTAACCCGGTGTTTTCTGCGTGTTTCAGTCACAGATTCAGATCTGGTATCCGGTCTCTGCGCTCCTCTGGGGCGAGTTATGAGGTAACTCAGTCTCCCAGATATGTTCCTCTGTTTCTTGTACTCCTCTCCTCAGACCCTGGCTTCAGGCCTGAAAGTAGTCAGTGGTCCCTGTCAGGAGCTCAGCACTGCTCCCATTATGACCCCGCCTTATCGCTTCGCTGAGGTACGATGTAGATATATAACCTCCACTAACCCGGTGTTTTCTGCGTGTTTCAGTCACAGATTCAGATCTGGTATCCGGTCTCTGCGCTCCTCTGGGGCGAGTTATGAGGTAACTCAGTCTCCCAGATATGTTCCTCTGTTTCTTGTACTCCTCTCCTCAGACCCTGGCTTCAGGCCTGAAAGTAGTCAGTGGTCCCTGTCAGGAGCTCAGCACTGCTCCCATTATGACCCCGCCTTATCGCTTCGCTGAGGTACGATGTAGATATATAACCTCCACTAACCCGGTGTTTTCTGCGTGTTTCAGTCACAGATTCAGATCTGGTATCCGGTCTCTGCGCTCCTCTGGGGCGAGTTATGAGGTAACTCAGTCTCCCAGATATGTTCCTCTGTTTCTTGTACTCCTCTCCTCAGACCCTGGCTTCAGGCCTGAAAGTAGTCAGTGGTCCCTGTCAGGAGCTCAGCACTGCTCCCATTATGACCCCGCCTTATCGCTTCGCTGAGGTACGATGTAGATATATAACCTCCACTAACCCGGTGTTTTCTGCGTGTTTCAGTCACAGATTCAGATCTGGTATCCGGTCTCTGCGCTCCTCTGGGGCGAGTTATGAGGTAACTCAGTCTCCCAGATATGTTCCTCTGTTTCTTGTACTCCTCTCCTCAGACCCTGGCTTCAGGCCTGAAAGTAGTCAGTGGTCCCTGTCAGGAGCTCAGCACTGCTCCCATTATGACCCCGCCTTATCGCTTCGCTGAGGTACGATGTAGATATATAACCTCCACTAACCCGGTGTTTTCTGCGTGTTTCAGTCACAGATTCAGATCTGGTATCCGGTCTCTGCGCTCCTCTGGGGCGAGTTATGAGGTAACTCAGTCTCCCAGATATGTTCCTCTGTTTCTTGTACTCCTCTCCTCAGACCCTGGCTTCAGGCCTGAAAGTAGTCAGTGGTCCCTGTCAGGAGCTCAGCACTGCTCCCATTATGACCCCGCCTTATCGCTTCGCTGAGGTACGATGTAGATATATAACCTCCACTAACCCGGTGTTTTCTGCGTGTTTTCAGTCACAGATTCAGATCTGGTATCCGGTCTCTGCTCTCCTCTGGGGCGAGTTATGAGGTAACTCAGTCTCCCAGATATGTTCCTCTGTTTCTTGTACTCCTCTCCTCAGACCCTGGCTTCAGGCCTGAAAGTAGTCAGTGGTCCCTGTCAGGAGCTCAGCACTGCTCCCATTTACAGGTCCTCCTAGTGCTCCCTGCACTAAACTGAACTGTCAACTGTCAACTCTCAACTCACTACTTCCTGCATTTGCATCTGTTTTTTCTATAATTTTTGGTGGTTTTTTTGCCAGTTTTTAAATTGCACCCAAGTCTTCTTTTAATTTGCACCTTTTTAAATCTATTTTTATGTGTTTTGCCTGTATAGTTTTTAAGCTTGCCATTGTCATTGAGGTTTTTATCTTCCAGATTGTTTTGGCTGTTTCATGCATTGCCACTTTTAAAACACTCATAAAATTTGTTATAAATTTACTCCAGTCTGCCCCGGGGTCATCTTTATATACCTCAATTATTGTGAAGGAAATGTTACATCATTTAGTGAAATGTGTGTGCTAATAAAGTCACCAAGGTTGGCAAGAGCTGTTTCACTTCATGAACTGCGTGCGCCATGTTGATCAATTTGTGGAAAAAAAAAACAGTAGTGGCTATCACGAGAGAAGGAAAAGTGATTTTTTTACAATTTGCAAATGATGAAACAGACCCAAATTATTTTAAATATTTAGCAATTTGGCTGACTTAAATGGGTTGTCCAGGACTTCAGCAGTCCTGACCTTCAGGATAGGTCATTAATGTCTGATCGTAAAGGAAGCAACATCGGGCACCCACTTCAATCAGCTTTCCCAAGTGCTGCCATAGGCTGGAACTACTCCATTGTGGAGCTGCACATATCCTTCAATGGAAAAGTACCTGCCGTCAGGTACTACAAAGTGTGCCCTCTATTGTTTAGACAGGGTCGATATGCAGTACCCAGCTGTTAAAACTATACAGTTGATGGAGCTGTGCATCTCCACAACTGAGTAGTTTTGGACGGCAGCACCAAAGCTGTGGAATTGGAGTTCTGGAGTTGGAGTCGGTGTCCATTTTGGTGGAGTCGAAGAAAGATTCATAGAAATTTAAAGGTGCCGTAACACGTCGCCATATCTCCGGCGAGATCGCTGGCAATTCCCGAATTCGGTGATGTGGAAACCACATCGCATGTGCATAGTGGCGTGTGACTAAGCGATTCTACGGCAAGAAATTGCTGGTGGAGCGTCGCCTGATTGCCCTGCGTTGCAGTGAAATCAGGCGATATGCACCAGGCAATCTCAGCGCTTCGTGGCGTGTGACAGGGCGATAGCGATGTAGAAAGCGAGCTTAGACATTCTGGAATCAATCTCGTGGGCGTGCCTGAGTGTGCGGTTTTCCATGCCCCGTCTGCGGCGATTGGTGGCTTGGTGGTAACGCAGTTGTGTAGGCCAATCGGAGTGGGAGGGGCGCGGTGTAACACTATGGTACGCCTATCTCCTTGCCGCGGCCAAACTCTACACCCACGTCACTGATGTGGTTGTGGCGTCTGATGTGGTGATGTGAGAAAAGCAGATCGCTTCCGTTCTTGGTCAGGCAATTTCCGGAATGCTGGATCGCCGGTGATCGCACGCGAAATTGCTACATGTGACAACGCCACAGCGATCTGAAATAAGTGCCTGGAACGTGCGCGCTCACATCAAATCGCCAGCGAAATGGAAGCCATATGGCAGCGTGTGACAGTACCTTTAGAGTGAGAGTTGGATATTTGGCTTTCTGACTTCACAGCCATGGTTGTTGAGTCGGTGTCAATTTGGTGGAGTTGGATTCAGGGAAATTGAGGAGTCGGAGTCGGATGTCTGGTTACAGACACCACAGCCTATCAGGAACAGTTGATCAATGGGGATGCCAGGTGTTTCACCTGTATCGATCAGATATTGATGAGCTATCGTAAAGATAGGTCAACAATGCTAAAGTCCTGGACAACCCCTTTGAACGACTTTTAACGGTTTGTTCTAGAAATATATGTTGGTTTTTGTATTTCCCTATATAGGGTGGAATATTTATTTTTATTTTGGCAAAAACAGCAGATTTGGGTTATTATTGGAGTGGCACTACAAGTAGTTAAGTACGTCATGGCAGGACTGAGAATATAAAACAAAATGCAAAAGACACAGTTTTTCACCCCAAATTGTGGGGGAAAAGTGGGGGGTGCGTCTTATGGTCCGAATATATGAGGCTGTGCTGTACTGTGCTGGAGGAGGGGGGGGAAGGCGGCTCCAGAGCGGCTGGAGGAGGCTAGAGCAGGCTACATAAGCAGCCAGAGGTCACATGTCTCCACTTAGTAGCCTACTGTAACATTCACTGCATCCCACTGTCCATCACCTCTCAGTGCTGAAGCTGGCGCTGAGCAGTGGTGAGGGGTAGTGCATATTACAGTAGAATAAGTATACTGACCTCCCCTATCCTGTATCCCCTCCGTCTCTCCCTCATCAGTTGCAGCAGCATCGATCTCTTCCTGCGTGTGCCAGCATCCGATTACGTGACTGGCACAGCACAGTGATGTCATCGCTGTGTGTCCCGGAGACATGATCAGATGCCGACACACACAGGAAGAGACGGAGGGGAGTGCCGGACAGGTATGTTACACCGTTTATTATTTTAGTGTGTGCAGCAGCAGGGGGGTCATATACAGTGATGGGGGAGGTGCAATATCTCAGCATGGGGGATGCTATATTCCCAGGATGGGGGTGCTATATCCAAGGTTGGAGGGGTGCTATATCCTAGAATGGGGGGCTATCTCCCAGGATGGGACGCTATATAACCAGGATGGGAGGCTATATATTGCCGGGAAGGGGCCAGGGATGAAGACATTAGTCCTATAACAGTGTCAGCAGTAGATCCCCAGAATAACAGCTAATTATAATTACATTTTTTTTCCTTCTTTATTTTCCCCTATTTTCCTCCTCTAAAATCTGGGTGTGTCTTATAGTCCGAAAAATATGGTCATTTTCTCTTTTGACTGGTTTTTAAATTCATCAGGAAATTAAAAGAAAATTTCAGAAACACCCCCTCATCTATATGATCTGTGCAGGAAAATGTAAGTTAAAATTTAAAAAAACTTTTTACTAAGTAAGACAAAACCACCACTTTAAGTCAAACAGATAAGAATAAGTACAGATGGAGTAGAAGGCAGACACATCTACTCCAGATCGAGAAGTTTCACTCTGAGTTTACCCAAGGTAATGGTGTGGGAACCACAGACCTAAGAAAGAGAAAGACCCAGTACAGAATCTTCTAAGAAGGATCTTAACTAAGCGCGGTACAGCACATCAAATAAAAACATGCAGTGACGTAAACGACACAACATGATTGTGCCGCTGTGGTTATTTTGAGAAATGGCTCGTACTGTAAGTCAGCTGGTGTAGACCGCTCCCCAATAGTCTCTGCTCAGAAAAAAGAAAAGCCGAATTCTACGGTGAAATCAACGAAACGGAGGAAAAAACAAATAAATCTAAATGTCAGTGTGTGTAATAAAGCTATATTTTCCTGGCCGGGCTCCAGCGCTATAACTGGCCAGATGAATGTGCTACAACAATCACTATTTTATATTACATGAAATAATCCCTTCAGGGCTTTCAGTATGCAGAAGTGAACGGGAAAAGAAGGTTACACCAGTCCTGTTATGGCAAGATGTTTACTTTACTCACATTCCGATTGAAGATTTCTTAAACACATTAACAAGTTAAGATCTGAGGTATTTAATGTCTCTGCTGTTAAGTTCTCCTGCAGATGTTCAGATCTGTCTCTTTACAAGACTTTACGGAAACAACTTGAGTTATGACCACAATTTATTCACAAGCAATTGCTTATGGCCGTGTAATAATCACACACAGATGCACATTTGTGGATATTTTTTATCAACATCAGAGAGTTGCGCTCAGTATTGAATAATGATGATGATGATATTAATAATAATAATAATAATAATAGTAATAAAGAGAAAACACACATTGCAGTCACGTTATTGGAGTCACACCTAGGATTCTACAAACTAAGACCCTCATTATTATAAAGATAAAATCGGTCTAATTATTATTATTATCATAATCTTCATTGATTAATATAAAAGGTGGTTGTATGAGCGTGCGCATTTCTCCAAAGTAACTTGTTTCTCCACCCAGGGGTAAAGTTAGAGTAGTTGGTCAACCAAGGCATATGCTCCTCATGCTGGGTGTCACGGTGCAGTACATTTCCTTACTCAGTATTGCTATGTACAGAGCTAGAGCTGCAAACTGAATTTTTGATCTGGGAGAAAAAAAAACCTAGTCAAGGCTGTTACACACTTGTAATGAATCCAGGCTTTGCTCCCCTCACCCCAGTTAGCTGTACTTTGATGTGCTCTACAGCCTCCAGTACTTCGGCTACCTGCTTTCCGGTATCTTGCCTGCCAGTGGTCTTCAGTGCTTCCGCTACCTGCTTCTCAGTCTTGTCTGCCTGCAGTCTTCAATGCTTCTGCTTTCTGGTCTATCTGCCTGTGGCCTCCAGTGCTTGTACTACCTGCTTTCCAGTATCCTGTCTGCCTGTGCCCTTTAGTGCTTCTGCTACCAGCTTCACATTCTTTTACATGCATGCAGCACCATTATAGCAACCTATAAGCCCCCTTGGTTTGCATTCTGGGCTCATAGGTGCACAAAATGTCGCCCTCATTTACCACAGGTCTTAAATGCCACGATCAAAGATTGACAGCTGCATTTAAGATGTGAACATCAGCCACTGAATCTCAGCTCAGATCACTGGTGTTGGAGGCAAATGCCAAATATGCCTGGCATAATGTAGTCTCAGCTTCTGAGCCCGCATCATGCAAAAAGACCGAACAAGCACAATACATGGATGGTGGAAGTCATTAACCCCATCACAGCCTTGGACATACCGGTAAACGCACAAAAACATTGCTCCATTCCAAGCCTCATTTAACTCCTTAAATACATGATCTATACATAGATATGCTGGAGATAATCTCAAGTATGTCTTGGACAATAATGAGCTATAAAAAACAATAGTTCATTAAAACACACAGATAAGGGGAATAAAAGCAATATGGCAGAAGATTAAAATTACAATTATACATATCAATAAAAAACACCTCATGTATCACATTCCAATACCCATGTCCCAATACAAATTCCAGCCCTAATTGACCATTAATAATAAAGCACATTCTAAAAATAGCGCAGATGGATGGCACTATTTCCCGCTGGAATCGGCAACCCCATGACAGCAAGGGGTCAGATGAGGACCCCCGACGCTGTCATGACTCACTTCCTGTGTGATGCTTACTGAGTGCCTGCATTTACAGAACTTTAGGTCTTCCATGAGATTGCAGACTCACGAAGGCTGAACACTTACACTGGAGTGCATGAGACCCAATGCTTTAGTTCTAACTCATTTTTATTAGTATGTGCATTATGACCGAGGTCCATTAGATGTGAAGATATTCATATCTCAGTGATGTAGTTTATATTCACTCATCTTATAAATTGACATTGTGAATTTCTGCTTAGGAAGAAAATGCTTTGATATTTTTGCTCTATCTAGCATGCTCAGGGAATAGAGAAAAAACATCTACAGTAACGTAAAGCTTCATAGATTTCTCACGTTTTAGTCTACTGGGTAACCAGAATATTCTTTCCAATGTAATAAATGCACAATGGGGAAGTGATGTTCTTACACTGTTATGGAAGCAAATGACATTACATTATTAAGTGACCATGTTAAAAGATAGGTGATCAGATACAATAGGAATGTCCTAGCTTTCATGCACTACATTGGAAATATTGTATAAAGGAGCCTGCCACCATAGATACCCTTCAAAACACATTCCTAAAAAATGACTTCTAGTGATGAGCGAGTAGTAAGATATTCAGGTTCGGAGAGATCTAACCACATACTCTGAACTGTTTCAGTATCGGATCCGAGTGAGGTCCCCATTGACTTGCATTATATTCATTACTCACGAATCGTTCAGAAAATTCGGTTAGCGCTATCTGAACCTGAATACTCTTTTTCCCCAGAATCCAATGGGCCTTTCATTGTCCAATGGCAAGCATGTCCTGAACTAATAGCCTGATATCCTGTTATGCCTGTACGTGGTCCATAGTAAATGCTAAAAGAGTCACGGCCCCTTTATTCTAATGTAATAAATCTCAATGGTCAAATTTGTTTTTACTACCCAGCTCAATCTCTATCTCAGCAATATGCCATCACCTCCTATAAAAGGAAAACTCCTTTAATCGCATTATTTAATAAAAAAGTGATTCCTGAAATCCAAATTCAGTTTTAACAGGGGATCAGCCTGGCTGACCTTGCAATTCCATTTACTTGGCAATACAGTTTTGCTTTCCTAAAATGCATAAACTCGAACCCAGCAAGAATTGAGTTTATCAGCAGACTATTTCCATTACTAGTTCATAAATCACTAAAGAACCAATGAGAAATGAGGATATAAAGAGGTAAATGTTATGGTAAATCAACTTTAATAAAGATACCATTTTTAAAAGCACCACACACTATAGAACCTATACTAGAAGACTGGTTGTATATCCTGAAAATGTCAGAATACAATGAAAACAATATTTAAGATGGTTATACATTAGTTGTTTGTCAGAGGGATTGGCTGACCGTCTACCATATAGAGGCCTTAAGAGTCATAAGAATTTGTTTGTTTCCTGGGAAGAAAAGTCATCACTAGAGGCTAAACCTCCCCATACACAGTAGCCTAATGTTAGCAAAACCAGCCGATATCAATGGGTTGGGCCATTGGTTAAACATGTATGAGAGCGCCGGGTGATTGATGGCTGGGAGAGATGACCATGTCGGATTTCGTACTGCTGATCATACTTTTCTCTGGAGAAAGCCCCCTGGTGAACATATTGGGTTTCTAATAAAAAGCACAGGAGCACTTCGCCGAGCGCTCCTGTGCATGAGAGAGGTAGCCGAGATGGGTGTTAGTAGAATGATTGGCTGAATCATTGTTGTGCCAACAGCCATATAATGTGTATGGACGGTATTACTTTGCAATTCCTTCTGAAAATACATGAAGGCTTTTCAGAGCTGAGGATGCATTGTAATAGGGTAGTGTTCCCTGACTCCAGTCCTCAAGCGCCACCAACAGATCATATTTTCAGGATTTCCTTGTAATGCAGAGATGTTGAAATCATCACCTGTGTAGGTAATTAAAGGGATGGTACAGACTAAACCGTTAATTCTGCAGTCACTATGTGACTGCACACTTATCAGTCCTCCCAGCTACAGCATTATGCGCTACAAGGATTCAACAGTTTCTAATACGGGAATGGACCGCAATTATGTGGCATACAGGTTCCTGGCAACAACTAGAAAATGCGACCTCATTCGATACTCGATGTGACTGAGTGGAGGGAGCGGTCATCTAGTGACCGACTAGTGGGTGCGGCCTTGCTACGTACACTTGTTTTGAGTGAGGCCATGCCCACTTGTTGTCCTTATGGCTGGGAACATGCATACTGCATTATAGCGGTCCATTCCCGATTTAGGAACTGCAAATCCTTGCAGCACGCAGTGCACTGGGAGGATTGATAACTTGGCAGTCACATGGAGTGCAGAATCAGTTTATATTGGACAATGCCATTAAATTATCACCTGCGGAATGCTAAGAAAACCCTGAAAACATGACCTTGAGGACTGGAGTTGGGGTACACTGGGACAGGGGATAAGGAAAGTTTGTTGCTTCTCCATTCATTTTTGCGGACGTCAGAGTGAAGCTGCAGATTCTCCGAGAAAAGAAAGAAGGGCATGGACACTCCGGCACCAAGAATAACAATCTCTGATCATAGCTTTTGGACCCCCGAATAACTAAGTTCTGGCCTAGGCTTTAGATAGCTGATAACTTTTCTTTTTAATAGAAGATCTCTATAAACAGTAATGTACAAAATCCTTAAGACGACAACAATTCTGAATAAGACTATGTAAGCACATTTATGAAATACTCTGATTTTGGGGTCTTCAACTCCAACTTAGAACAGAAGAAAAGAATGAAAAAGTGGGTTATATTGTTCACAAGACCCCAAGCTGTTCTTGTATGTAAAGTCCGACTATTTATCAAGATTATGTGGCATTATGGTGTTGTGCGGTGACCCAGCTTGACAAAGTCATAGGAAGGATCAGTGGAATACGTGTTGCTGCACGATCGCTTCATTCAAGAAAACATTAAGATCTTTAGACCGTACACACAGTTGTCACTCTTAAAACAAGTCTATTCATTAAAATAATGCTGAATGATTCAAATCATTTCTAACAGCAGAACTTCTGGTGTAAACAGACAGATGATATGTATCAGGCATGATGGGACATGTGTGGAGCAAATGCAATTTAATTATACCTTTCCATATCACTACAAGGTAATCATTCTCTTCACAGCATGCCCCATTTCCAAATCACCACAGTAACTTATAATCTGCAGACTTAACATGTTATAACTTTTACTCAGCAGTATTATGAAAGCTCACAATTTAAAGAAAAAAATATGGTCTTGGTTGATTTTAGAAATATACTGTTTTATTTGTCTCTACAAACTTGCACAACCTACTTGTAAGAAAGCAGAGCTACAAGTTACTGCAGGGAATCTCTCACAAGATAATTGCCCATCTGTATACATCAATCAATGCTTACAAGGGAGCAGTCCTGGTTAAAGGGGATGTCCGGGCTTTTTGGATAATTTCTATGTGTACCTAGGCTGCAAAATGTTGACAGTTTGTAATATACATTATGTCAACATTTTGCATGGTCACCCAGATATCACCTATTTGTGTTCACCACAGAAAGACCAGGGGGCGGGTTTGTATTTGAGTCTACATGTAAATAGAGAACTGGTCATTTACACCCAGACTCCTCCAATTACACCCCCTCCCCCAGGATTCTACTGGCCCGCCCCAACCCCTATATGACCAACCACCCCCATTTTACACAACGGTCCACTGCTCCACTGACACAGTGTGTCGAATACGCAGTTGCGTGAAGTAGATTGTGTCAGTGCAGGAGGAGATCACTCAATGTAAAGCAGTATAGTATGTGCACACCTAGTCCTCTTTGGCTGCGCTGTCTGGTGGAGCCCAGGACCGCAGCTGCCGGCTCGCTATGCCCCGCTCTGTGTCCCGGCTCTCTGTGCACAAACATGACTGGCTCCACTGCATAGAGAGCCAGTCCTGTCTATACTGCAGCTGCCGGCTCTCTATGTCCTTGAGCCGGTCCGGTCTATACCGCGGCTCCCGGCTCCACTGAACAGAGAGCCAGTCCTGTCTATACCGAAACTGCTGGCTCTCTATGCCCTGCTCTGTGCTGCAGGAGATACAGAGAGAAGAAGCATCAGCTCCACTGTACAAAGCGGGACATAGCGTCGGCAGCTGCGGTATAGACAGGACCGGTTCCAGGGCATAGAGAGCTGCCAGCTGTGGTATAGACAAGACCAGCTCTCCATGCAGTGGAGCCGATCCTGTCTATGCACAGGGCACCGAGACTGCGGTCCCCGGCTCTACTGACAGTGCAGAAAGAAGACTACGTGAGCGCACACACCATATTGCTTTACATTCAGCGGTCCCCTCCTGCACTGACACAACCTACTTTACACAGCTGAGGATTCGGCACATTGTGTCAGTAGACGAGGGGACCGCTGTGTGCAATGGGGTGGTTGGTCATATTAGGGGTTGGGGTGGGCCTGTAAGATCCTGGGGGTGGCAGTCATTTTTGGAGGAGTCTGGGCCTAAATGACCAGTTCTGCATTTCCATGCATGCTCAAACACAAACAGGCCCCCAATTTGTTCTCTGGCAGACACAAATAGGTGATATCTGGTTGACAATGCGAAATGTTAACAGGGGGTCATTCCATCTCAAGTGATCCAAATATGAATATTTTTTACCTGATGTCTTTAGATTTTTTTTTTTCTATATGAAGCACAACTTTAGTTGATTACAAATGAAAAGTTTTTCATTTTTTTCTTCAGTTAATTTCTTACAGATTTTTTAAGTTTTAAAAAAGCACAAATTTTGGCCTGTATGGCTTTACATTATCTATCATATCTCAGGTTAGAAATAAGATAGAGAAAGAAAATAAACACCATTCTGCTCCAAACTGTACAGGCTTTCACCGATATAAGAGTATCATTGTTAATATGTTACCCATGCAAACACAAACGCAAAATATTAAAACGCATTTCCAAAAAATTGGTTTAATTTAAACATTTCCAAAAATGCACATGTGTCTGCTATGCTCCTAGCCACATCTGTATCAAAATTCAAGTTGGGATCGTGATGGGATTATACTTTAAAATATTTAACTATTATAGTGTCAATTCGAATATCTTGAATTCAGATCTGTTCAGCCTGTGGTCTAAAAGTGTGGGGTCTAGATTTACCAAATAATCCATGATTTTTAGATATTACTGTGTTATTGTATTCTGTTACAGCTTAGAAGCAGGAGAGGACAGAGAAGAAAGCTTTGTTAGGGCTCAATCTGAGAATGAACAGAAGTAGACAGTGAATGCAGAGCAGATGACAGGCCAGCAGCTCTGTCAATCTTGTTAAGTATTTGCCCACTGCAGAGTCAGGAAGTAAGACACAGCTGCAGAGCTTTCATGTCCTGACATACCTGGACATGTTCACTCTTGAACAAACAGTAGTCTGTACAAAGGCATCTAGGGAGTCGGTGTACTACAATATTGGTGAGTGTGTTTAAAGATTGAGTAAATTTATATTAATAGTTTAATGATTTTCTTATTAAGGGCTAATAAACACACATCGCTATTCTGAGTGATCATCATTCAGAAAAATGCCCCCACCATTGATTTTAAAGGGTTAAACACATGCAGAGAGTAAATCACAGCTTGTACTACTTTTTGATAGGTGCAATAAACGCAGCATTTATCACTATATATAAAAAAAAAGCTGCCATTGTTTTCACTAGCGATTAAAAAAACTAATGTAGATGTGGTAAAAACTTGGTAGAAAAAAGCTGCCAAAACCGCAGCGTTTATCCGCAGACAGAAAAGGTTCTGTGTGCTCTAGCCCTAATACTCACTTTATAGCAACACAGTTCTATCTCAAGTGTACTGTACATCATTATTTTAATTACCCATCTTCCTTACTTAATATTAACTGTATTTTTCTCACACAGCAATGGCTCCTGCTTCTCAAGGAACAATATTTTATCATATATGCTGTTGCAATCCTTTAAAAAAAAACTGGACACACAACAAGAAAAAAATCTTAGGAGATTGGATGTTTCATATAAATCCATCAACCAATGCAGGCATGAAAAATATGATAGAAAATGTAAAGCCACACCAGGCCAAAATTCGCTCTTTTTTAAAACTTTAAAAATCTGTAAAAAAATTAACTGATAAAGAAAAAAATTCAAAACTTTTAATTTGTAATTAACTAAAGTTGTACTTCATATAGAAAAAAAATAAATAAATCTAAAGACATCAGGTAAAAAAATATTCTTATTTGGATCACTTGATATGGAATGACCCATTGACGCTATATTAGTTAAATATTTTAAAATATGATCCCATCGCGATCCCAACTTGAATTTTGGTACAGATGTGGTTAGGAGCATAGCAGACAACTGGGCATTTTTGGGAATTTTTAAATTAAACCGATTTTTCGGTTTATATTTTTTATATTATAAATGGTTAACAGCAGCAATCAATGCTCAGCTCTAGCCACCATGTCAGCCATATTATTTAGCTGGCATCAGATGCATTTGGAGAGAGCGCAGCACCTGAGCCCTCTCCATGACTAGTAAACCCCACAATCACACACACATATTTCATATTTCTCTGGGTGCCACAAAATGATTGTTTAAAGAGGACCTGTCGCCCCCTACTGCATGGCAATCTAAATGCAGCACTGAATGCAGCATGTCTGCTGCATTCAGGGAAGGGGTCCCCCATGTGTCTGTGTGCTGTGTACCCCGAGATATAGACTTGGGAAAACTCACTGTGGCTGGAGTGAGCTCGATTGATGCTGGCCATTCCCTCCCCCTCTGCCTCTCTGTGCTGCCTCCTGCTGTGCTGTTTATGCTTTCCTCCTCTTCTCCTCTCTGTCACTCACAGCATGCAAATCATTTGTCCTGATGTCAGCTCCAGATTCCGGCCCTGACAAAGCATAAACAGCACAGCAGGAGGCGGCACAGAGGGGCAGAGGGGGAGGGAATGGCCACTGTGAATCGAGCTCACGCCAGCCACAGGGACTGCATTCATGGCTTCTAACAGTGAGTTTTCCTAAGACTATATCTCGGGGTACACAGCACACAGACACATGGGGGACCCCTTCCCTGAATGCAGCAGACATGCTGCATTCAGTGCTGCATTTAGATTGCCATGCATGCAGCAGGGGGGTGACAGGTCCTCTAAGTGAAGCACATGCGCTCAATGCTCTCTTGGCATGACCAAGTAGTTCAGTGCCAATTCCCACCTACTCATAATCAAAAAAAAAAGAAGGGATGAGATTAATAAAAAACTAGTAGTTG
Organism: Allobates femoralis; assembly: GCA_033576535.1. Classification (NCBI taxonomy): domain Eukaryota; kingdom Metazoa; phylum Chordata; class Amphibia; order Anura; family Aromobatidae; genus Allobates; species Allobates femoralis. The sequence continues at coordinate 85,520,747 of JARQOC010000006.1, forward strand.
GATGGTGCACTGAATTGTTTGGCCACACCAAGTGTAAACCAAGCACCCATGTTTGGTTTGAACAATCAATTTGTGCCGAAAGACTCCATAGCAAGAATCAACATATATCGAAGGAAAGCAGTGATAATAAAAGAATGAATTGTTCTACACACTCATCTATAATTCTCACTTAAAAACCTAAGTGACACTTATCCTAAATATGATTACTCCAAACGCTTGACTTTCTCTTCAAGGAGGTTCCACAAAATCCCAATAATACTCTAACATTTCTATTATTACATTATTCTGCCCCCGGCTACAGCACTACAGAAGATTTCATCTGATGAATAGGTAATGAATCCTCGCAAACACAAAGGAAAAACGTGATCATACATGTGACGGTTTTCATTAGGATTTTTTTTTGTAAATTATGATTCACCTATAGCATTTAAAAGTTCTTATTGTGTAACTTGCATTCTGATTTTTAACCAAAGGGCATTTCAACATTCCAAGGCTTTGTATGTAAGCATGAATTTTAAATGAACCCATGAGATCAGCAGCTATTTTTTCCATGGCTATAATGTAGAGAGAACTCATTTGCAATTGATTTAACATTGCGATGGTAAAAAAAAAAAAAGAAAAGAAAAAGGCAAATCTCCAGCTGCTAACATTTTTTTTTGTTAACAATATGAATTGTATTTACCATGAACAAAGAAAATGATTGTTCAACATACCTCACTAGATTACATGATTGAAATGAAATTCATCATCAGGTAACTATTAATTTTGTCAACTCAAGAGTAAAGCTCAAGTCAAAATATATTTAAAATTTAAAAATAATTAAATAAGAAATAAAATACAAAAATACTTTATGGGTAAGTCAATTTACAATTTACAGATGATTTTTAATAATATTTAAGAAGTTGTCCACTACGAGGACAATCCTTCTCATTCCCCAAAAAATAAAGAAGCCTATACTCACCCCCGGTGCTGACGCAGTTCTAGCGATGTCAGAAGTCACGTTCTCAGGGCTCACGAGACATTGATATGTCACGTGAGCCAAGCAACCAATCAGTACTGGCTTCTCTCACCCCACCTTTGGACACAGGAGCAATTAACAGGAAGTGAGCGCTGTAGCTACCGCTCACCTCCTGTTATTAATTCCTGTGTCCACAGGCAGGAGTAGGCAGACGGCGATGATTGGTTGAGGGGCTCATAATTCATAACAATGTCACGTGGGCCCCGAGAATTTGACTTATGACATCGCTAGAACTGTGCTGGCACCAGAGGGGAGTATAGGCTTTTCTATTATTAGGGGGCCAATATGGGTAATGGGAAGGGGTTGTCCAAGTGGACAACCCCTTTAAACATTCTTGTCATTATAGACCTCTAAAAAGTGCTGGATATAAATCACTAAAGTTACCTTAATATCCTTTTGTCGACTCACACTCTAACAATAATGGCCCCCAAGAGTTTAGCCCTTAATAGCCCCAGTAAGTCCAGAACAAGACAAGCCTATTCACCATTCACTTCTGTTATGCAGTTCAAGGAACCTTTTTCGGAGAAGTTAGGAAAGCTTGGTGACAACTCATGTTTGATCTGTAAAGACAGCAATATTATCTGTCTTGTTTCTCAGAAATCAGGCTCAATATTAATGCAAGCAATACAGAGGAGAACAAGTTAATGATTTAAGTTCCATGTACAGACTGTGTGCTACAAAATGGAATCCGTATACGTCCATGATGTAGATGTCTAGAGACTACTGAACTTTCTACTTCATAAGAAGTGGCCAATCTTGCCCGACTCTCCCATTTACTGAGCGCTCGCTTTTACGAGTGCTCTTGTGTTCTCTATGAGCAAGCTGCTGCCACACATCTCTTGCGGAAACTTACCTCTTAGAGAACAAACGGATTCACACTTTGAAATCAGACATGCCAAAACCTTATGGGACAGTCAGAGGCCTCCATACACAAACCTGTCACTATTGGCTGGTTCGGCTATTATTACTATAATACGTATGGTACCCCTCAGGCAAATTTAGATCCAAAATGTAATTTGGTTTTGAGGAACCCCAGCACAAGAGAACCTACTCTAGATGGACCGGTCTCTCAGTAGGTCCTACGAGGCTTAATCTTTACGGGCTTGGTTACCAGCAAAGAGTTAAGTAGTATTACTCCAATAGATACCCACTTGCTTTTGACCAATCTGACAAAAAGGAGTATGATACTATAATACTCCTAAAGGGATTCCTAATCCCCTTCATTGCGGAAATCCCCTTGACTATGGCGGGGGTCCCTTAACCCCTGAGTGTGGTTTATGAATACGGGAACAGTCCGTCATACACCTGAAGAGGGTTTATAAAACTGAGAATATATATTGAATAATACTTTGTACTGATGTTCTTATTGTGAACTCCTTGCCTGTACCTTTTGATTTGTATTTACTTGTATAACCTGTAATGTTTGTTTTCTTTTTCAAAAATTAATAAAAAGAGATTAACCACAAAATGTAATTTAGAGTACAAGAACCTCAAGTTTTTCTTTCTTGCTAAAGCACCACTCCAGCATTTTTTTTTATTTCACCGCTGGAGTGGTGCTTTAATTCCAAGCCTCCTATCCCGTCTTATACTCACCCTCCAGCATCTTCTTCTGCTATCACTGCAGCTCCTGGCGGTCTCCTACAGTTTGTGACCTGCCAGCTGCCACAGTGTTTCATGAAGCATCACGGAGGTCACTCTTCAATGCAAGTCTATGAGAGCCTTGTTCTGGCCTCATTCTGGGTCGTGTAGAGATGCATTGGGAGCTTGTCACATAACTACTAACCACCTGCTTGTTGGAAGTTACAGTCAAGAGATAGCACCACGGAAGCAGAGCAGCACCGAAGGAAAGTGAAGACACCGAGAGTGAGCATAAGACAGGGAGCAAGGGACTTAGAGTTAAAGCAACACTCCAGTGGTAAAAAAAACAACACACTGAGTGGTGCTTTAAAAGATTTACAACTAGGAAACGACATAATTATTATTACTGGAATGTTCCCTCTGTGTAATTAGGCATTTTATAATTCCTAGCTGTAGCCCAGCCAAATCATCAGCAAAAGAGGGTTGCAAATTATTATCAGAAAGCTTCTAAGCTAAATTGGATGCGCTTTCAGTAGTCACATTATTTTCAGGAACTACTAAAAATATGCCACCAAGAAGTCACTTAACATTGTTCTAGAAGGCAGGTCTTCACTTAATTAGTCCCGTACCGACTAATGCTAGTTTTATAGGGTGGGCCACTAAAAACACCTTCTTTCCCTAATGTGTGATTTATACAGGACAACACTTTTTGGGCCTTGTTCATCACGTAGAATAAAACTGTTTTTTTTTTTGCTCAAATAGGGCTCAGTTTTCAGCTTACCACATAGGTGGAAGAAATGAATGACACACAATAGCTCTTTCCTGGTATCTTTCTGACACCAGTATTGTTGTGGTAGAAATTTTATGGTGGAGTCCTAGGTAAACACAGTCTTAGTGACAGAAACACAGGACTCTTCTGCTGGTCAGTTTCAGGACCTTACCGATCCAGGAAAATACATGGATGAGTGCAAAAGTGGTGTAAGACAGAATCTATGGCTGAACTCAGACACTTTCAGATAAAGGGGTTGCCCACTACGCTACTTTCACATTAGCATTTTTAAACGCTGCGTATGCGGAAATGAATGCCAAAATGCACGCAAACGCATGCTTACGTAGTGTTTTTTTTCCGCATAAGTGTACGCAAGACATAAAAAAAAGGAAGCGCATGCATTTGTGGGTTTTTTGCGCATGCGTTCAATATTTCCAGGAGTGTTTTCTTGAATTTTCAAGACAAGCCACTCCCAAAGGGCATGTCTTAAGGGAAATAGCTTCCTCGGCATGCACTGTGTGTCATACGCATCCTGTACGGACAATATTGGCACATTCGCAAGAACTGTACGGAAAATGAGGATTTCTTGAGGGTATCAAATATTCTCAAAAAGAGATTTTTAGAAAAAGGTTTCCCGAAGAAACTAATAAAGGACGACTATGAAAAAACGGCATCTTTTACACAAGAATCCTGCATTACTGAAATTTTGGAGAGAAAATCATATAGCACAGAAATGAAACACAGTGAATGGCAGTTGATAACCACCTTTAATAAATCCGATGCAAGCATTCAAAAATTGCTCAAACGTCACCGATATATATTACAAGGTGATCCCATTCTTTCACAACATATACCTGACAATCCAAAAATAATATATAGGAGAAATCGGAATCTCCGAAGTTTGGTTTTACCGAGTAATACCACATTAAAAATGCCGGATAGAAGCCTGTCTCCTAATCAAGATGAAAAGGGTTGTTTTGCGTGCAAAACCTTTGGCTGTCTGTGTTGTGGTACCATAATAGATGGGGCTACCTCCTTCAGCTCCCAACCAAGGAAAATTTTAACATAAATTGCAGAGTCGACTGACACTCTAGTCATGTGGTCTATCTGTTACAATGTGTAGGCGGGCTCCAATATGTAGGACGTATGATGCAGAAAATGTGTGTATGGTACATCAGAAAGACCCGGGGATTTTGAGATTAATGAGAATTGATCAAATCCCAGATACCGCAAAGGACCGTTTCAATAGTCTGATTAAAAAAAGGAAAGTTACCGGGATATTTAAATTGGGGACACTCTGCCCAGAAGGACTAAACCTGACCATTGACAATGTGTAAATAAATAAATAAATAATACGAGACACCAAGCACAATTTACTAATGTTAAATTGCATATAATGGCACAAAAGATATAGATCCAGGTGGAACAGATTTAAGTTTTAGTTCATTTTATCATATTATATATATATATTTCATAAATGTAGGGCAGCACCGTGCTTCTGTGTGGTGCACGCAACCAAAAACCAAAGCCGTCCGCTATCAGCTCTCAATATATATATATACCACTTATGAATTCTAGATCATACCTTGTATAATATTTTGTGGATAATGCACGATGTATGAAGCAGATGCTTCACATTGTAATTATTCATAAGTTTTTAGAGATTTTTTATTAGTTTTTATCATTTTTAGTTTTTTTTTATTCACCACAGGACCGTATCCAGCATTATATCAGAAGGCTTTCTAGGGTTAAATGCTGTCTTAAGTTTAATTGGATTACAACACCTGGTCGGGACTTTCAGGGTTAAATAAGGTCACCAAATTGTAATACCCTGATTGGATTTTAAGTGTATTTAATGTGTCAACTTAATTAACATATTGGAAATCCACCTGATGAAGACAGCAGTTCGCTGTGGAACGCGTCATAGCGTACATATTAATAAAGAGGTTTGTAACCTTCTAAATCCCTTGTAATTAGTTTGCTGCCCCAGAGCTCTCAAATATTGACCACAATCTGTCCTGCTTGTAATGAGCCCAGCATTATGGGCACTCGCTCTCCCAGGGCTCAATGACAGCTGCCTTCCCCTCTCCACCATCTCACAAATCGAACATCAAGTGGGAGCCAGACTTGTGGCAGCGGAGTTCCTCTTGATGTTTGATACATCTGTAGACAAGGAAGCCAGGGCTGATTGGGGGGTAGGTAACAATGTCACATGATTCCCAGGAAAGCAACACTGCTGAAATGGAATGGGCACTGGATGTTTTTATTTTAACAGGAGCAAGCACTCACATTGTGAAGGGGTTGTTTGAGTAGTGGAAAACCCCTTTAACTGATCAAAAAATAAACTATCATTACTTTCAGCTAAAAATCCTATACCCCATAACACCAACTACCCAAGGTATAAGAATTTCCTTTCTATACTTCTTATGAACTTTTTTTCTGCTTAAGTTGAGCAGAGGTTATTGGTAACTTTCTGCATAGGACAACTAAGGCTTGTCAAATGACTTTGCGTGTAGAATGCTATCAGAAAAGAACATTAAGCTCAGTAAAGGATTGGTAAAGATCAGTTGTTTTTGACCTATTCAAAACAATAATTTGGTTTGGTTTCATACTCAAATAAGTTCAACATTTTCTTGATTTTAGGGCAAAGTCTCCAAAGACTCTATTGCAAAGTCAAGCAACAGGAAAATGTTTTTCATTTTTACTGAAATAAGACAAATAGATGCTCAAGCTATTCTAGTTTCAAAGTTTTTACGGTTGAAGGTAGATTTTAAGTCCATCTAGTTCAACCCTTAGCCTAACATGTGGGGGGTCTGGGGATATTTGCATCTTCATGTGGAAACTACATCTTCCAGCATTCTGTGCCCACTGTTAAGCTCCTCCTCTGTCTCCTGGCCAGCTCTTCACTGCCATACCAAAATGGGGACCACACATGTGCTGCTAAATTGATGACCCCTGAACCACTTTGCTAAGGACATCCCATATGACTAGCATCTTCCTGTCTGTGTGGTCAATATATCAATATATGGGACATCACACAACCAGAACTAAACCTGTGAACCGTGAAACAAAAGCTTTTGGTTAAAGTAAATGAGTCGGTCGACAGGGTAGTGTCTGATTCAATGGTTAGCACACGGCATATGAGGGGGTGTGGTGCCAGTGAAGGGGCCTCTTGAGTCCCGTATTCTAGTCTGTTAGAATCACTGCACACACACACTTCTAGTCTTATTGCTTATTAGTGAATGTTTATTCAGAAGGTGCTCTTGTTAGAACTGCGACAGTATGACGTTTCGGACGATTAAGTCCTTGATCACAAATATCGCTGGAAAGATAGAAATATATACAATCAGGTGCTCAATCTTTACAAGTGTTACATATTTACATTATATTTACAAAGAATATACATGTAATGTCCAGTACCTATAATGTCTAGTTACTGGAGACGTCCTTAGCAAGGATGCCAAGAGAAATCCAGAGCTACTTATGGTCTGGAAAATCCAAAAGATGAGAGATAGGGTAGAAAGGTACTGATGGGTTAGGGGTAAGAGTCAGTAGTACATAAAGCATAGGTAGAGATAGAAGCAAAACAAATAAAAGAGCAAGCCTACCCTTAGAATAGTTTGAGTTTCAATAGCACGATGTATCCCTTATGGTCCCGTACAGGGTACAGGAGTATGCCTAGCAGAGAAGATTGTATGTTAGACTAAATGAGGGATAGCAGACAATGGTAGGAGCAGGATAGTGTTATGGGGGATATAGTACTCTATGTTGAGTGTAGTTGTTATACAGATAAAGTGTACAGTGCAACTATAATCCCATGCTAAAAAGAAAGCTGTTTATATAGCCTGGTAGAGCCCCTATAGGTGAGGTACTGGTGAATAGTGTACAATATAGACATTACCCTGAGAGATACTGTACTTGAATGTAGCCTCTTTTGGCTGAGTATTGGTCACAGTGCCTATGGCAGTCAGGAGCAGTCGCTCTGTGGACCTGGTATGAGCAACACAGCGTATCAATTGATATATCAAGTATAGTAGTATAATGGTACTTAGCTTGTTAGTCAGGTCATGGATAGGCACTCACGGTGGTGGCACAGCAGTGGGTTGTGTACAAACCCAGGGAGATGCAGGAGGAGTGACATCGGGCGGTGTATTTTGCTCCTTTTATCTCAATCCTGCACTCCTTACAGGAAGTGGCCTCGCCTGAGTGCTGGACAGGAAGTTATGTTCCGCACATGCTCAGAAGGAGCAGCGGACATGTTGTTTGTGAATGGTACCCTAGCAATAAAGATCATGTGAAAAAAAAAAAAAACATACCTATCATGTGATTTTTTTTTTTTTTTTTTTTTTCACATGATCTTTATTGCTAGGGTACCATTCACAAACAACATGTCCGCTGCTCCTTCTGAGCATGTGCGGAACGTAACTTCCTCTCCAGCACTCAGGCGAGGCCACTTCCTGTAAGGAGTGCAGGATTGAGATAAAAGGAGCAAAATACACCACCCGGTGTCACTCCTCCTGCATCTCCCTGGGTTTGTACACAACCCACTGCTGTGCCACCACCGTGAGTGCCTATCCATGACCTGACTAACAAGCTAAGTACCATTATACTACTATACTTGATATATCAATTGATACGCTGTGTTGCTCATACCAGGTCCACAGAGCGACTGATCCTGACTGCCATAGGCACTGTGACCAATACTCAGCCAAAAGAGGCTACATTCAAGTACAGTATCTCTCAGGGTAATGTCTATATTGTACACTATTCACCAGTAAGGGATACATCGTGCTATAACACTTGTAAAGATTGAGCACCTGATTGTATATATTTCTATCTTTCCAGCGATATTTGTGATCAAGGACTTAATCGTCGGAAACGTCATACTGTCGCAGTTCTAACAAGAGCACCTTCCGAATAAACATTCACCAATAAGCAAAAAGACTAGAAGTGTGTGTGTGTGCAGTGATTCTAACAGACTGGTCGACAGGGTAGGGGGTACTCGGATACCGGGACAGATTGCTACTTCAGTGGGGATCACGGCTGGTCGGGTCCTGGTCCCGTGCTCTGGACACTCAATAGCTGAGGGAAAGATTATTTGGGATGGGGGATTATTATATGTGACGCCACCTGTGGTACCTGGTAATGTAGTTACCAGTGCTGCAGCCAGCTGCTGAGGTGATGGTGATGCAGCTTTGGGTAGTACAGCTTTACCTCAGGGCAGCGGGGTGGATGAGGGGAGTAGTAGTCCTTGGCTCTGTGTAAGTTCTCCAGACGGCAGCGGTGAATCAGGCACACACACACAATAGTCTGTTTCAGTACCTTTTTTTACTGATGGTGGGTAGCAGGTACGGTCCAGGAGGGTAACCAGGTGGCTGGTGCAGTTTGGGACATCCACCTTTGAAAGTTATGAAGCCTCCTCTATTTGCGTGTGTGGTGATTTGGGAAAGTTCTGCCTCAAGCTGAACCTGCCGCTTTCTCTCTCTCTCAGGATGATACTCCACAACTGACGATGAGGACCTTTCTGTGGGGATCCCTACTCCTTTCCTTGGGTCCCTGGTCCTATGTTTGGTCAGGTTTGGGGTCTTGGTTTCCTGAGTTCCAGGGGGATTAAATCCACCTGTCTGTCCGGGCTTTCTCTGCTATGACTGGATCAACAGCAGCTTAGGACTCCGGTGTCCGGGTGGGCTAAAGGGCAATTATTTCTGTTCCCCTCTTTCTAGAATTTTCTAACTTTCCACTTGCCTCCGTCCCTTTCTAGGGTACTACACAGCTCCGGTGTCAGTCTTTTCTGTTTCTGGGCCTGACTTGGTCCCAGCAACCAGCTCTTCCTCCTTCTTGACTCCTCAACTGTCACTCCTTGAGTCCCTCTGTCTGACTGACTGACTAACTAGCTCCTCCCCCCAGGCCTGGATCTTTATAGGGAATCTTGCTTAAGGCAGCAAGTGGAGATCCCCCTTCAGGCTTGTGTGCCAATGTGTACATCCTTCCCTGCATTGGTGGGTCCTGTGGCAATCCCTGCAGGGGTGCCACATAAAGGTGCACTTATATTTACTGCCGCTAAATCTAAGTAATATACATTATATGGACATGTTTCCATTATCAAACTCATACGAGAGGCGTGATTTGTGCAAGAAACCTGTAATAACCATTTCTAAGACCAAGATGACCACCGCTGTTCTTGCCATTGACCACCTTTTTCTAGTCCTCAAAACCAAAAACTTGGAATCACTGAGAAATTCTAGAGTAGAAAGGCTTTGGGTCAAGGTAAAATGGATCCAGTCATTGAACAGATGTTGTTTGCTCATCTATACTGTCTGATCTCTGGCCTAATGACGAAACAATTCAGATTATGAATGTTCTTTGCTGATCTAATTCACAGGCAAAGAAGAAAAAAAGCTTTACATTATCACATGGGAAACATGAAACATTATTTCTCACAAACATCTCTCTTCTATTTCTGTGTTCCTTTTGTTAAAGTCATCATGTGTTTAGCACACAGAGATTCAGGGCTTAATCTCCGATCACCAAGGGATGTATAAAAAGTTTGCAATAGTAGAAGACGTAAATTCGGTTTGTTCAGTGAATCATCGGCCTCTGAACTGCATTTTCAGAGTTTGTTTTCTACAATTTTGGGTGCGTATTTGAGCCAAGATGCAATTTTGAATTCTTTATTTATAGTGCAGGTTAAATTCATAACTCAGAAGACTCTTTCAGGTAAAGCAATAGGCACACACAATAAATCTATTCATTTCCCTAAAACGTCACACTTGGAAAAGCACACAATACTTTGTTGCTCACCATATAAGCAGTTAGCCCATTGCTACTGGGAAGGAAAATAAAACATTAGACCAGGCACCGTTTGCATATAGGATAAGAGGGATGATGTAAAGCCAAATCAAAAGGCGTCCAGTCAGTAAATTACATTTACATGGCTTTCCCCCCCAAAAAAATTAGCTATTAAGTCAACTTCTTCTGTGCACTCTTTGCCTAGATTTGGAACCTCTGGGAAATTTTAGTCTTAAGTGTTGAAAACTAAGAACACATATCTTCAAATTTATTACATACTTGCCAAGAAAAGAAATAAAATATATATTACTACATTTTTCATACTATAAGACGCACTGGACCATAAGATGCACCCAGGAATATAGGGAAAAAAATTGAAGAAAAAAATGTGGCCATGGCATACTGTTATGAGAGGGATCTGTTGCTCATACTGTTATGGGGCTAATGTCTCCCAAGTCTGTACTAATGTACCTCATCCTGAGCCCCCTCCAAGTATATATGTTTCCCATCCTGTTATGTATCCCTTCCTGGTGTATACATCCTCCATCCTGGTATATGTGTCCCATCCTGGTATAATTGTCCTCCATCCTTGAATATATGTCCTCCATCATGGATCCATCCTGGTATATATGTCCTCCATCATGGATCCATCTTGGTATATATGCACCCCATTCTGGTATATCTGCCTCTCGTTATGCTGCTTTTTTTTAACACAAAACAAACGATTCTAGTCACTATCCTTCCCCAGTGCATGACATCCTCTTCTGATGCCAGCAAATGACAGTCGCACGCCAAGATCAGCTGCTGGCTAGTCCAAAATGAATATTCACTGCTCCCCACGTCCAACAACCTGCCCACCTCTCAGTTTGTTTTAGTGCCAAGAGGTGGGTGGGATTATGGGCGTGGGGAGTAGTGAATATTCATTTTATTTAAAAGCGGACACACATGATTGCCCCAACTGTCAGCTTCCTGCAGTGGAGACCCTGCTTCCTGTGACCTGACCCATCATCAATGCCACACAATGAGCTAGGTACATTCGGATTAAAGGACGCACCCCCAACTTTCCACACAAATGTGGTGGTGGGGGGAAAACGAGTCTTATAGTTTGAAAATACGGTATTCTATGTATACTGCTACACACACACACACACATAAATATCAGGATTCATGTAATCCTCCAAATAAAAAAATTGATGTTTAAAAAAAACCCCTGTGGATTCCTTTGATTTTTGTGTGTCAATCACTGCCATGGAGTGAATATAGATTTAGATGTATCTTTTTTACTTGCACTTTTAGGTTTAGCAGCCACCACAAATATACGATGGGTGGCACTACTGAGAATACACTAACATTGGGCGGCCTCTGTAAAAGCAGAGCTTGTTCTGCCAAGATTCTTCTCCAGCAAGATCTCTTTTAAAAGCCTTAGGGGTTAGCAAAGGAGTTTGGGCGGTAGGCCAAGTCTCAGGAGTCATGAGAGAGAAAGACAGTTTTATACTTTTTTTAATAGTGTAAATTACATTTTTTTTTGTCTGCATAAATACTGAAAAGGTGACACATGTTCTTTAAATTGCTTTGACACACACTAATTGGAAGATACCATAGGGGTTCGGGAAATGTAAATACTGGATTGTATTGTAATATAGATATAGAAAACATTGACTTCACAGTTTCCATCTTGTTGGATACGACATATTCTTTGTCCATCAGAACAACTACCGTATATTCAATAATAAGGATCACAATAAATGCTTGTCATTTTCTAGCAGGTGATTAACCCAGCAGTCTGACCTAGATACTACAAGATTGAAGCTATGTTGTCTATCAACAAAGCATTTTGTTTGTAGATGACATATTTGCTGTTAGATCTAGGCTCTGTTCCCATCTCCTATTCAGCGAATGCCCATCCTTGCTCTTATGGTAACTGTAGCCATGAGGTCCACTCACCAGATGTGGGTCAAGAATATCTCTATGGCCTTCATCATCAGGGTGGCCTGCAGGGCAGGCAATTTTTTATTCTGTTTATTTTTTTATTGCATAATGAAATTGTAGCAGATTATACTTTCCTACAAAGTCAAAGCACAGAAAGGAGAAACGATACATATGCTGCATTGTGTACATTATGGGCCCAATTAAACAAGATTGCCCATGCTGGCTTTGATGACGAGATGTGCCGAAGTCAGATGTTTCTGATTCTTGAAGAAATTTGCTTCATGATTTGGGAGTAGCGTGAACCTTCGTGTGCACCTTGCCACAAATCCTACCTCTCCCTGCTGTAATTAGATTTGTGGAGTAATGTGCGTCATGAGTTTGATGAGTTGCTTTGCCAAGCCTCCTTCCCATCCACCTTGTCATAGCTCGGTGGAAATGGCTTGAAAACATCAAGTCACATCATTTTAGTGCAGCCTCAAGTGGCGCCAAAATTTTACGAATTTTAAAAAAATTTTATGCCAAGATGCTTGCTGAATCAGGTTCCTTGATTTTACCATTGTGACCAATGCCACTATATGGAAATAGTCCTGGCACCTAACCTGAACAAGTGGTAACAGAACATAAAATACTTTTAGACATAAGGATCTGTCAGTTGTCTTAGGGCCCTTTCACATCAGCGTTTTTCTCTGATGTGCGGCCCGGTTCCAGCAAGCCCCATGCATTGTCTATGGTGTTTGCAGTCCGATGCGGTAAGTGCGGTTACGCCGGATCGGCTGGATCCAGCACTTGTGGCAGAAAAAAAAAAAGCTGCAAGCAGCATTTTTTTTCGCGGCCGCAAGTGCCGGATATGACGCATTCAGCAGAACCGCACTTGCTGCATCGGACGGCAAGCCCCATAGACAATGCATGGGGCTTGCTGGAACCGGGCTGCAAGTCGGCCGTTAGGCGGCAGATCCGGCAAATGCGGCGCCACCTGCCAGATTGGCCACACATCAGCGTAAAACGCTGATGTGAAAGGAGCCTTAGCCAGTAATGATTAAAGTAAAGGTTGTCCTATCCGGAACATATCTACAGGACCCAATTCTATTTCAAGATCGAGCTCCATCATGCACGGTCAGGATTGGGGAGCTGCCTTATTTATATCTCAAAAGTCTCCATAATAAGCGCTCAAAAACCAGGCTAGATGCCATCTTTACTTTTATGATGATACATCTCATTGTAATGTAGAATCCCAGCTGTATGTTGTTATTGTTCTATTAGTAGAGTCTTTGGAAGTTGAATTATATTCTGGTTTCAATTCAATTGTTTAAGCCACACAATACTTATATCCCACACACATTAGTTGAAAGTCGGCATAACTCAACAATTTCGTCAGGATCAGTTGTGCAAACTCCGAATGGGTAGTTGGAATTTTAACAACTGATATTTTTGGCTTTAGGAGAGATAAGCCACCGCCATAGGTGTCTAGTGAAAGATTTCTACTCTCACCCTGTTCAAAACACGTGAATGCTCAATCAAGTGCTGGCAAGAGAGTGGTGTACCAGACACGTCTGACCGACAGTTCTCATGTATATGGCCAACTTCATACTTAATTCTAGAGGCAAACCACTGTCACATGACAGCATAGATGTACACGTAAAGCATAAGCTTAGGGAATACAGTATGGTGGGGACACAATCTGTGGCAAGTATTATATGATTCACATAGCCCCCATGAGCCATGTGGGCCCAAGTAAGTAATTGCATTAAATCTATTTATAACTGTTGCTTTTGTCATGCATGATATTTTTATAAAGTAGATCACTCATTTTGGCATTTTAAAGATGATGTCCTGTTTTATAAATTAAAACATGTGGGAAATATACAATATGACTCAAAACAGTAACACATGCTAAAATGGAAACTCAGCAAAAGAAAGATTCACAACCTGGAGATGTTGCCAAGAAAAGAATTATATCCTCTATTTATACAAAATAAAAAAAACAAGTTTGGGAGATGTTATGAATATAATGATACACATTCTCTCTTTCTATCGGCGGCGACATCGCCCCTACGTCGCCTCATGTAAAGGGGCACGCATCGCCCCATGTAACCGGCCGCCGGCGACTTGTCAGGTGATGGGAGCCTATGGCTCCCATTGTCCTGCATCGCCACTGGGGTTTTCAGACACCTCGGCGGTGATGCCGCCTGACAGTTCGTCTGCGCAGCGCTGGAGATGTCACCCAATGTAAATGGGGGACGGCGACGCTGGTGGGGCGCCAAAAACGTGCGCGCACTCGCCGCCACATCTCCAGCCCCGTCGCCAGGTGTGACGGGCCTTAAGGGTATGCTCACACTGAGTTTTACAATTATTTTTTCAGCAGAAACCACATTGAGAAACTCCACCAAAATGGACACGCACTCCGACTTTATGACTCCGACTCCAGAACCAGGGCTGTGAAATCAGTAAGCCAAATATCTGACTTAGGCCGGCTTCACACCACAGTTGTGGCGTATCAGGTCCTGTCCGGTGTTTTGCAGGAAATACCAGACAGAACCTAATAACCCCGGATAGAACAGAATCGGAGGGCAAATATGCCCTCCGGCCCTGTTTGAAGTTGGATATGGCAGAGCGCAGGGTTCAGGAGCTGTCGCTGCTGAAATTACAGAATCGTGGCTAGTGGGGAGATGGCCACAGTCCTGAAATCTCAGCAGAGGACAAAGTTCAGGGCGGCCGGCACTGAACTTCAGCATCCGTCATCCGGGAACCTGACAGATTCTCTGTCGGGTCCGGTGCAATCCGGTGCCCCATAGACTCCCATGTTAGGGGCGCCGGATTGTGCCAGATTCGGGAGAATCTGGCAGGATCCGGTTTGGTTTAATTTTTTGCCCTGGACACAAAAATGTTGCAAGCTCTGTTTTTGTGTCCGGGGCAAAACAACAAATGCAGCCTGATGCTGCCGGACAGGGACAAAACTGGATGGCAAATCACTGCCATCCGGCCCTATCTGGCACCATAGGGCTGCATTGTGTGAAAATCGGGTCCGGGGCTGTCTGGTTCGCATCAGACAGCCCCGGACCTGATCACACCGTGGTGTGAAGCTGGCCTTAGACTCAAACGCCTCAATTTTCCTGAATCCGACTCCATCAAAACTGACACCAACTCTGACTCCACAGTCCTGATTATAACAAGTGAAAGATCATTCTTCAGACATTTTATGCTCTTAAAGAGGACCTGACACCAACCATCCATGGTGATCTAATTAATTACAGCACTGAATACATGTCTGCTGCATTTAGGCAAGGGGTCCCCCATCCCTTGACCGCCCAATATCCCGAGATAATAGACTTTGAATACTAACATACTAGTGATGTCACCGCTTATACCCTCCTTGCTCCATGGTTAACATGGAGACGGGCGGGTATAAGTGGTGATGTCACTGCAGGAGGCGGGGCAATGCGGCCAGCACCGCATCCTTCGCTTTGTGTTATTCAGCAGGCGAGGGAGAGAATGATTGGCATGAGGGAGACGGCGGTGGGCGGATTAAAGATCCAGGGGGTGTGAAACTGCCCTTTGAGAGAAGTGGCTCCAGCCACTAGCCACCTCCTATTTGGCTCCAGTATGTAAGTTTATTATCTCGGGATACAGGGCGGTCAAGAGATGGGGGACCCCTTGCCTGAATGCAGCAGACACGCTGCATTCAGTGCTGATCACCATCGATGTTTGGTGACAGGTCCTCTTTAAGTCGCTCTATAATTTATAATAAAAGTCAATGAGAAAGCTCAAAAGATGCCCGGAAGAAGCCTCGGTGCTTTTTTGAGAATTTTGCCAAAGCTTTAGCTGGAAAAACAGCCAGCGATTTCTTCATTGTTGCATGCAGTAAAAAAAAAAAAAAAAAAGTTCAGAAAATACCAGTAGAAAAGACGCCATAAAAACACGAAGAATGTTGAAAACAAATCACCATCTCCTTATTGGCAGGATAGGCCACTGAAAGATGAGTGACCTGTCAATCACTGATGAGGCAGGCGGTGGGCAGGGCACAGGAAAGAGAGGTAGCAGAGAGGTCAGTGCAGGGCCCGCCCACTGCACTTAAGCTTCATTTGCATAAGGATTCAAAAATACATTTCTCTAAAACTCAAAGGAAATCTGTCAGCAGGTTTTTGCCATCTCATCTGACAGTAACAAATTGTAGGCAAAGAAATCCTGAAACCAACAACGTATCACATAGATTACTGACTGAAGTCACGCTGATACAAAGAATTTCTTTTCAGGAACACAGCAAAGTTGAGGGAGCTGCCCATGCCCAATAGGGATGGTACACTGACAGGTAGGTGTCAATCACAGCAGGGGGCAGGTCAGACTGCCTTGTGCTTTCTAGTCCTCAAATGTTAATCACAGGATAATAAAGACTTTAGTTTATGTAAACAATTGTACAGACCCTGATAAGAGAAGTACAGTTGCTTTTTTAACTCTTGTGTTATGCTGCCCTGAGCTTACATAGCAAAAACCTGCTGACACATTCTCTATCTAAATTTTTTAAATAAAGGTAAAGATATAATCCACATTACAGAGCCTTTGGATATATTACATTTCTTTTTACTATAAATGTTTGAAGACAGATTTCCTTGATCAAGACGTTGTTCCCAATAATCGGTTAAGGCCCCGTCACACCTTTCAACATCGTTTCCGACGTCGTTCAAAAGTGATGTCAGGAATGATGTTGAAACGACATCGTTGTCTCGTCGTTGCGTGTAAATGCACGATTCAACAACAATAGTTGTTCAAGTCGGAGTTGACAGGTTTTCCTGCATGCAAGAAAACCTGTCAACTTCAACAACCGGTGGGATCGGTCGGTGTGACATCGATACCGCCTAATCACTGCATTGCAGCGGATCGCTCACTGGGTTAATCCTAGCCCAGCGAGCGATCGCTGCAGCAACATCGCAGCGCCGTTACCGGCAACATCTTGCCTTGTGACAGCTAGGCTGCGATGTTGGAAGTGAGCGCGCACCCGCGGCATCGCTTCCGACATCACAGCCGATGTTGAAAGGTGTAAGGGGGCCTTTACCTTGCAGCATTACCTCTGAATGATCCAAAAACAATATGTTAAAATCCCAGCAGGATAAAGTTTTAATTTTATTTCATTAATCAACACTGAATGTGACAGTAAGGGCTTGTCCTCACACTGTGCGTTTTTCATTGTTTTTTGCAATCCATTTTTGCATGAAAATGGATCACTTTCTGTGATGTCCAGCAAAGTCAATGATTTTTCAGAAATGCTGTTCAGACGCTGTGTTTTTTACTGGTCTCTTTTGGGGGCAGATAATGCATCCAGAAAAAGAATGAGCGTCAGTTAGTGATCCGTTTTCTCCATCGTTTTCTACATTCCAATGAAAATCTAGCAGCAAAAAATGCATCAAAAATGCTATACATTTTGGGTCCTTTTTTGTCCAAAACACGGATCCAGTTTTGCTGCTGAAAATTCTACAAAAACCCAGAACAAAAATGCATCAAAAACACAGTGTAAACAACCCCCTAGAAACTTTGTGATATATTTTATCAGAAAAATCTACTACATTAAAGGGAACCTGTCACCTCCATTAAGCCCCCCAGGCTATCTCTACCTGTCCCTGCATCTTCCTATTACTACTCTAACTATCCCTTTCTGTCCTAAATGTGCCCTGTGACTGTGTAATAAAACGTTATTATCACTCACTCTTTAGTATGTTAATGATCCGGGGGGTTACCGTTGGTAGCCCCCCTGGGCGTCCTCTCTGTGTCCCGAGGCCACCTCCTGTGTAGTTTATCACGCCCCAATGGGTGTGATATTGACTTCCAAATGCGCGCCCCCCCAGCCTGGCTCACTCCGCTCTGCAGAATGCCGGGTATGACGCTGAACGCGTCATTTCTGGTACTCTGCAGCTCATCCACAGAGCTGCGCATTGCGCATGCTCTGTGGAACACATTACGTCACCTCATCACAGATGAGCTGACATAATGTGCTCCATAGAGCATGCGTGCTGCCCAGCCTGAAGTCTGGCTGCGGAGTACCGGAAATGACACGTTTGGCGTCATACTTGGCAATCTGCAGTGCAGAGTGAGCCAGGCTGGGGGCCGCGCATATTTGGATATTAATATCACGCCCATCGGGGCGTGATAAACTACACAGGAGGCGGCAACGGGACACAGAGAGGACGCCCAGGGGGCTACCAACGGTAACCCGCCGGATCATTAACATACTAATAAGTGAGTGATAACGTTTTATTACACAGTCACAGGGCACATTTAGGACAGAAAGGGATAGTAAGGGTATGTGCACACAGGAAGGTTCAGTGGAGGTTTAGCAGCGAAAACTGCCGGCGTTTTAGCATAGGTTTTATTTAAATTTATGTAAATCCTTAGCAGCTTTAGGACTTACATGTAACCCTATGCAATTTAGAAACCGCTGTGCACACATAGTCGGTTTATGTGGTCGGATCCGCCCGCGATTGAGTGGTTTCCCAGCGGCTTAGCAGCATACAGCATGTCAATTCTTTTTGATCGGAATCGCTTGACTCTAGCGAGTCTGAACCATTCATTAACATTGGACTCGCAACGAGTAGCGAGTCCCGGGCTCGGAATCGCTACTCGGAATCGCTTGACTCTAGCGAGTCCCGGGCTCGGAATCGCTACTCGGAATCACTTGACTCTAGCGAGTCCCGGGCTCGGAATCGCTACTCGGAATGGCTTTCCGAGTAGCGATTCCGAGCCCGGGACTCGCTAGAGTCAAGCGATTCCGAGTAGCGATTCCGAGCCCGGGACTCGCTACTCGTTGCGAGTCCAATGTTAATGAATGGTCCTTGCGAGTCCTGCGAGTCCCATAGAAAACCGCAGGAAAAACCACCGGTAAACCGCTGTGCACATGCTGAAAAAAACGCCGGAAAACCGCCGGAAAACCGCTGGAGATATCAGAGCTCTGATCTCTAGGCTCCTGATAATTTCCAGCGGTTTACTGAAGGTTTGAACGCCACTAAACCTTCCTGTGTGCACATACCCTTAGAGTAGTAATAGGAATATGCAGAGACAGGTAGTGATAGCCTGGGGGATTTATGGAGGTGACAGGTTCCCTTTTAAGGATTGATCATTCATTCTCAAAATTCTCAATTTTTGGGTGAAATCTACAGTAAATTCAGTGAAGCCTGATTTTTCTATTACTAAAATAGATGACAATTGCTGCTGATGTAATTCTCTTCCTGCCCCCTCACATCTACAATCTTATAAATAGCAGCAAAAACATGGTAATAAGGGAAGATTATTATTCCTATAGGTGCCGAAACCTATATGACAAAGCATCAGAAAAAATCACACTATTTCCGCAATGTGTGAACATGGCCCAAAGGAGGAAAGGGTTTGAATATTTATTAAGTCTTTATGCTGTACTTCGTTTTCCTTAACCCTTATATGATGCACAGGTTTTAATCATTTGCTTTAACCACGACTATATGTATATCGACTACATATTCGTAACGGGGAAACATTATATTTTTGGAGTTCTAACAAACAAACTCTTCACCATTGTCAGGTTTTGATAGTGTGTACTTTTCAACTAAGTGAATTTGGATAGAAATACCTAATGGATAATACATAAATGTGATGACTGCAGCATGTTTGCCTTTCAGGGCAAACTAGAAATGTTTTACATAATATACAAAAGCCCAAAAGGCATTATGCCAAAATCAGTTCACACATAAATCAGCTTCATTTCCATTTCATTTTTTTGTGCCTGACAACAAACTAATAAGAAGCAAAACAGCACAGCAAAGACGCCACGCTGTCAATATCTTCATATATCACAGTGAAATGCTCACTCTGGTGACTTAATGTACTGTACTAAAACTTTAGTACCATCTAAACTTCCCATCCACAGACGTGCTTAATACACTCCACGGCTATTATAAGAAGCAAAATATAAATTCACTTGTAATTGTGGAGTCACTAAGGTCATTAAAAACTAGTTGGAAAACAAGAATCAATCACAGTTTTTTCTTCTTTATTCTTGAGCGTTTCCAATATTAAGTACCTTACATTCCCACATTCCCATCTACTCTTACATTGTCTTGCTATGTATACATCTAGTCTGAGGTCACAAAGAACAATCCCACAAATACTGAAGGTCTGCACAATGTATAACTGTATGAATGCCTGACATTAATGTATCTCCGAGAAGCCTCCTAATTAAAGAAGTCAAACTAGCCTGTTAGATAACCTTTATGAGACCTTGGATTCCCTCCCCTTACCCCGGTCTGCTGGACTCTGTTGTGCTCCACATTGGGCTTTGCAGATGACCTGGGGTGCTCTCATGTTATCATGAGCCTGGGCCCATATAAGACTTACCAAGACACAAACCTGTGTCTTGGTATTAAAACTTTCAGCATTCCTGAGTCTGCCTGTGGCTTCCAATACCTCTGATATTGGTCTCTTGTCTACCTGAGGCTTCCAGTACCTCTGCTGCCAGTCTCATGTCTGTCTGTGGCTTCCAGTACTTTTGCTGCCAGTCTCATGTCTACCTGAGGCTTCCAGTTCCTTTGCTGCCAGTCTCATGTCTTTCTGTGGCTTCCATAGCTCTGCTACCAGTCTCATTGTCTGTCTGTGGCTTCCAGATCCTCTGCTGCTAGTCTCATGTCTGCCTGTGTCTTCCAGTGCATCTGCTGCCAGTTTTATCTCTTCCTGCAAATTCCAATAACTTTTTTGTCAGTCTCATGTCTACCTGAAGCTTCCAGTACATCTCCTGCCAGTTTTATGTCTTCCAGCAACTTCAAGTTTCTTTGCTGCCAGACTTATGTCTCCCTGCAGTTTCCAGTCTCATGTCTGCCTGTGGCTTCCAGTACCTATACTACCAGTCTCCTGTTTGCCTGCTTGCAGTACCTCTGCTGCTGGTCACATGTCTACCTGCAGATTCCAGTATCTCTGCTTCCAGTCTTATGTCTCACTGCAGCTTCCAGTACCTCTTTTACCAGTTCCCTGTCTGCCTGCAGTTTCCAATACCTTTGCTACCTGCTTCCCGGTCTCCAGTAGCTTTACTACCAGTTTCCTGCATGCCTCACATAACTGCTGCACCAATGCCTGTGGCTTATGTGCCCAACCAAAATGTGGGCTTGGAGGGTCATCTTTATCAGGTGAGCCTAAAAACTAGGGGTGGTCCTCTAAGAGGTTAACTAATGGAACTTAATTTCAAGAAAGTGACTAAAAAAAAACTGAATTATCACTGAAGATGTTATTATACAGCAAAGGCCCCAATTCACCATTGCCTTTGAACCTGTTTTTTTTGTCTATTTTTCTGTTTGGCACCTTTACTTTGTTTCCACTCAATTCGTTATTATATATTTGCACCTTTTTGAACTCTATTGTATATGTGTTTGCCTAGGAGTCTTCTTTTTGCTTCCCGTTTTTGTGTGTGTTGAGTTTAGCGATTCCAGATGACTTTTCATAAAGTAGCACAATGTGACGCGACTTCCTCCACCTGAATGCTGGGGTGCCTTTGAATACACTATTTGCACAATTTTTGCACCACTTTGCCCATCTTGAGACTTTTGGTGCCAAAAAGATGTAAAAACTGTTCAAGACAAAAAAAAAAAAAGACCTTTTAACTTTGTGCCAATTTAATGAATCGATTGCCCATTTTTAAGAATTTGATGCCAAAACAGCAACTAATATCATAAGACAAAGAAGGAAAGTTTTAAAAAACAAAAAAACAAAACACAAATGAGAATCGAGGCCAAAATTGACAAAAATATAAGGAAAAGATATTGACATTCAAAGGAGGTTTTGGACCCTTCATGCTATAACAATCTGAGTTCCTATAAGGATGTATACTCATGATAAGGATATGCAGCGTCGAAACACACAGCGTCTTGCCGCTGCATTGTACAGCAGAAGCATAGTGGACGGGATTTCAAGAAAGACAGCGGCGGTGTGGGTGTCTGCTCCTCCATACCTCCACAGCATGTTCATTTCATACTGCGGAGTCGGAAGCGGCTCCCATCGGGTGAATACACGGAGAAACCGCCCTGCTCCCGCCGCACATGGTGAGTACAGGGCGGCTGTGGTCTCTCTGCGGCCACCCAGGGGTTCCCTCAAGTCAGAGGGGCTGCGTCCACGGCGTGACCACATACCCTTATGGTACATACCCTTGCTCACCATGTGCGGCGGGTGCAGGGCAGCTTCTCCCTGCATTCACCCGATGGCAGCCGCTTCCAACTCTGTAGCCTGATATGAACATGCTGCAGAGGTGCGGAGGAGTGTACTCCCACAACGCAGCTTTCAAAACGCTGCAGTCAGGAACAGCATAGTGAGGATGGGATTTCTTGAAATTCCATCTACTATGCTTCTACTGTACAACGCAGTGGCAAGACGAGGCATCCAAAACGCTGCGTTCACCGATCGTGTGCATGCACCCTAACACAGACTTTAGAAGAATCACCGAATATGTCTAGGACTAAGAAATATCGACACATAGGATAGCTGAAGGGAAATCGTGAAACATAGAAAGCACTACAAAAATACATTTTTTTGTGGCGTTTTCTAGCCTTTTGGGGTATTTTTGAGTCTATTTGCAAAATGAAGCATGATGTTAACATAGCAATTTTTACACCATTTTCTCAAAAGCGTCTTTCTAAGACACAAGGAATAGAAGACAAAATACATGTCACAAATGTATGTGTTATAAAATGTCATAAGAATTGCTAGAAGAAAACATCAAGGAGGACTCAAGTTTTAACTCTACTTAGTGTCGCCTCCTAGTGGCAGGAAAGCATACACCCATGGTCCTATGTCCCTCCAGTGATGAGAAGGAGAAAGAAAGCATGAAACACATGGTATTGAAGACTGAAAACAAAATCAGAAGAATGGGTGTGTAGGAAGCCTAACACTGCCTGGAATCCCATGACAATTCACTTACATTTTCTTTTAGGGTATGTGCCCACTGGACGTTTTTTGGGCTGTTTTTTAGCGTTTTCCGTCGGCGTTTTCCGCCGAGTTTTATGTTAATTTATGTTAATCCTAACCAGCGATTGGATTAACATGCTAGTCAATGGATTTTAGAAAACGCTGTGCACATTACAACGTTTATTTTTGTCTCCTTTCCACTTTCTTCACCGGTTTTCCACCGGTTTTCAAAGATAGAGCAAGTGACTTCTTTTGGTCGTTTTTCCAGCGGTTCCAGCTTACAAGTGCACAAAAAAAGTCTTAAAAACGCTAAGAAAAACCGCCAGAAAACCGCCAATAAAACGCTGTATAAACGCTAAAAAACCGCTCAAAAAACGCTAAAAAAACGAGGGACACTGCTGAGGTCAGAAAACTCAGTTTCTGCAATTCTCAACCGGTTTTCTGACGGTCTGCAAAGATGCAGAACCGTCCAGTGGGCACATACCCTTAAGGTCCCTGGTACACAATAGATAGCCGTCATTGGAAACTTCAATGGAATCTATCGGTAGGCTCAACCATCCTAAGCCGTCTATATGGGCATATAGCTCATAAGAGGATCAATAACATGATACCTTGGTATCTGTGATCCGATGTTATTCAGATTATCTGGAATAAGATATCATATTGCAGATATCAGGGCCTCACTTAATTCAAAAGGAGTGGTCATAAAATGTTTGTCAGCATGATGATATTAAAGTAAAGATCTCTCCCAGATCTATATAGAATAGTGGTGGGTGTAGATCAATAGTCCTCCAAATATATCAGGGGTGGGAGCCTAATTAGGATGCACATGACCCGTCCGCATCCGATATAAAAAGATTCTGAAGACTTTAATGTGTATTCATTATACTGAACAATATGTGTATATAGAAATATACAAGGAGAAACCTTATCCCGTAAGGTGGGGTCACACGCGGCGATCTCGCCCGCGACATCGCCGCAAAGTGACGTCACAGCGAAGTCGCGGGCGATATTGCAAGTGCGTCGCGCTGTGTGACAGCGCGACGCAACTGCAAATTATCGCTGGTCGGAGGTTGACAGGTTTATGAACATGTTCATAAACCTGTCAACCTGTGACCAGCGATTAGGCTGGATCGCGCCGTCTGACACTGTAGGCGGCGCGATCCAGCCTATATCGCAGTGTTGCTCAGGATCGCTCGCTGGGTTGGGCCCAGCCCAGCGAGCGATGGCTCCGCCCACATCGCTGCCGCGTCACCGGCAACGTCGTGCCGTGTGACAGCTGGCCTGCGATGTCGGAAGCGAGCGGGCACCCGCGCATCGCTTCCGACATCGCAGGCCAGATCGCCGCGTGTGACCCCACCTTTAGATCCCAAGTCTTTACTCTCCCCTAGCCAAATTAAATATCATACTTTGCATTAACAAGGTGTTCTATCCCGAAACACTGTCTGCAAATTGAGATTCTGGTTTGGCTTATATCCCAAGTCATGTGACAAAGTTTATTAAAGGGTCGATATTAACTTTTGGGATTGCTACTTACAATAGGTGGCGCTAAAGTTCAGGTCCTCTCTGAAGAGGTCATTTGCATATTTCATTTTTCAGACGAGCATGCAAGGTGTTTAAGCCTCCTCACACTAGCATGTCACTCTCTACAAGGAGAAACCTTATCCCTCAGATCCCCGTCTCACCTAACCAAAGCAGATCTCATGCTTTACACTGACGATTACCCCAAAACATTATGTCTGCAAATTGAGATTCTGGTTTGGCTTTAATATCCTACGTTATATGGCAAGGCTCATTAAAGGGTCAATATTTTTTAGGATTGCTACTTCCAATAGGTGGCACTAGAGTTCAAGTCCTCTTCCTCTCTGAAGAGGTCATTTGCATATTTAACTCCCCACAGGAGCATGCAAAGTATTTAAGTCTCCTCATATTGGCATGTCAGGCCTGGTGTGTTGCTCTCCATAAAGAGAAACGTTATAGTTTAGATTCCCAGTCTTAGCCTGTTACCTAGCCAAATTAGATCACATACTTTGCGCTCACTAAGGTCTCAAAACACTGTCTGCAAACTGAGAATATTATTTGGCTTATTTCCTTGGCCATATGGCAAGGCTCGTTAAATGGTCAATATTGACTTTTAGGATTGCTACTTCCAGTAGGTGGCACTAGAGTTCAAGTCCACCTTGAGGAGGCAATTTGTATATTAAATTTCCCAGAAGAGCATACAAAGCAGTCTCATCAAACTGACATGTCACTCTCCAAAAGGAGAAACCTTATCCCTTAGATTCCTAGCCTAAGCCTCTCATCTCACATCTAGCCAAACCAGATCTCATATTTTGCATAGACAAGGAGCAATAACTCGAAACATCATGTCTACAAATTTAGATTCTGGTTTTGTTATTATCCTATGTCATATGGCAAGATTCGTTAAAGGGTCGATACTGACTTTTAGGATTGCTACTTCCAATAGGTGGTGCTAGAGTTCAAGTCCTCTTCCTCTCTGAAAAGGCAATTTGCATATTAATTTCCCAGAAAAGCATGCAAGGCAATTAAGTTTCCTCATACTGACATGGTACTCTTCACCAAGAGAAACCTTATCCCTTAGATCACCAGTCTGAGCCTCTCACATAGCCATACCAGATCTCATACTTTACCCTGACAAGGGGCAATACCCAGAAACATCATGTGTGCAAATTGAGATTCTGGTTTGGTTATTATTATCCCAAGTTATTTGACAAGGCTCGTTAAAGAGTTGATATTACCTTTTAGGATTGCTACTTCCAGTAGGAGGAGCTAGAGTTCAAGCTTTCTTCCTCTTTGAAGAGACAATTTGCATATCTGATTTCCTAGAAGAACAGGCGGCCATTTAAGTCTCCACTAGGAGAAACCTTGCTCCTTAGATCCATAAGTTTGAAGACGAGTTTGTATCCCGATCCCTTTAAATTAGTCACATCATATTCACCTCTGGATGAAACATTATATTAAATAGATAAACTAATAAACAGACTATTAAATATGACTGTGCCAATAGAAGTGTATGCCGGCCCCCGGATTCATGAGTCACTGTAAACCTCACAATACGCATTAAACATTATTAAGTCTAGACAAGATGATTCTGAGAATGATCAGACGCTGAAAAAGGGGGGGAAAAGTGAACCCATGGCTTGGGGGATTTAAGATATCATTGTTTTGTAATAAACTCTGAGCCGTGCATTCAATGTGGAATTATTGTCCAAGTCTTAACTGCAATCGCTTTAGTAAGGCATTCATAGACTATGCTCCAACAGGAAATGTTCAGCCGAGCCGTCACTGCTATTACTGTTAAAGCATGAAGCATAACAAATGATGAGACTCACTTTACAACTCCTTTTTTGGAAAGGAAAAAAAAAAAAAAAGCTGCCTAAGTGGGGAAAATGTGCTCTTCCTGGCTATTAAATCACACAAGTCAGGGTTTAATATATTAGCTTGCTATTCACATTTCACAATGTTTGGCAATGCTTCTGAGGATCGTGGCATTCCTATAAATATGTATAAAGAGGGAGAGGAATCAATCGACTTCATTATCATGGAGCTGTGGCCTCTACGCACTAGAAGGACACGTGAAATCCGATTGTGCACAAAATGGCATTTCTCCTCCATGGTAAACAAACATGGTCCACGAGAAAAGACCAAGTACAAAGCGTGCTATCCTTCTACCCAGAAGGGTGTTAAAAGTAACATGTGCTCTAAGGCGTGCTGACGTAATCTTATTTTTTATGAGTTTATTAACATGTACATTAAGATTTATTACATGTGCCTACTAAGTGAGATTAGCTGCACCTTAAAGAAAAAAACCTTATGATACAATTAGGAACGTTGCTTACTTTGTCAAAATAGTCCGATCTGAAGGATAGAAGTACCGGGGCTGCCAAACTACATTTTTATTCCTGGCAACCTATCCAAAAATCAAGGACAGCCTCTGTGTTTTATGGGCAAATTGGAAAACTATAATAAATTTTATAAGATTAAACAGATAAGGAATACTTATACACAGCCCAATATACTGATATAAACCCTTTACTGTCATGAAGATTATAGTTGCATTGTGTTTTCACTAATTAACATCTTTAATGCCTTGGTGATGCGCTATCACTATATGGAGAGGGCTCGGGAGCTGACTCCTTCATACAATGTGAGGGATGACTTTGCTGCATAGGTGGCTCCTGAGAATAACCCTACAAAGGATGTCTGGCTCTAAAAAAAAAGAGCAGCATAAAAGGTGGTGACAGGTTCCATTTAAAGGGAATCTGTCCACAGGTTTTTCCCATGTAAACTGAGAACAGCATGTTGTAAGGGTTAAAAAACAAAACAAAAATCAACTGTGCCTCTCTTATCAAGCTCTGGGCTATTGTGTACCTAAACTAAAGTGTCACATACCCACTTCTCAGCATGTGAGTTGGGGTTGTGCCTGCGAGGGTTAATTTATATCTTCTCACTCAATCCAGCATTCAACCCCTGTACTAGGCGCATAAATCACACCCCGACACAGACCACACTCTCGCAGCTACACAACACGCTTCCACCACTCACCAAACACACAGGGTGATGAGTCCTTGAAATATACTACTATCTGCCACTCAGATCACACATTCTAAGGCTATGAATTTTTAGCGCATACAAGGATCCAAAATATTAAAGTTTTAAACTTTAATGTAAAAATTTCAGTGCTTTCAATAAAAAGATATACAATATAAAAATAAAAAGGATTTGCAAAACAGTTATAAAATAAAAGGGAGAATATTACAGAATGCCTAAACTTTCCAATCTAATGTTATACTGCATCCTGGAGGAGGAAAGATAAAATATGGATCACATCAGCTCGGCCGACCAAAATCTGTGAACAACTTTCTTTGCGTAGCGTTGTTATAGGTTTAAGATTGAGGTTGAATTTCTAGCACAGTCCTTTAATTTGAATATTCTAATCCCAGGTCTGTGAATGGACTATGGCTAATTTAGCAATGAGTACCTTACATCTCAAATGCTCTTTGTCTTACAGCATATTATTGGTCACCAGTGACCATCTGTATGTTTCTTTGAAAAGCCCTCAGAGTTGTGAAGCATTTCAACCTCTGTGTGTCCTCAGGAAGGCCATCAATGGCTTTCAGTTCCTGCTCAAGATAAACACAAGTTATGATCTCTGGGTAGTGACACAGAATTTGACAAATGTCCATTAACTGCTGTGGTCTCCATTCCCCTACAGATACATATTTTTCACTATAATGTAAGCAGAGGACAGAATGCTGTAAAAAATCAACTGTACCTCTCTTATTAAGCTCATAGCTGTTGTTTACCTAAACAATACCATTTAATTACAGGACTAATTTGTGATGCACAAGGCAGTTCGACATGCCCCCCTGCTGTAATTGACACTTTGCACTGAATGCACAATCTCTATTTAAGGCCTGGTTAGGGCAGGGGCAACTATTTCAGCTCTGATGTGTTCCCAAAACTAAATGTTTTGATTGTGGCAGAAATGTATGTGTAAGTCATTGGGTTTGTGGCTTTTTGCCCACATTATGTTACTGTCAGCTGAGGTAGCAAAAACCAGCTGACAGATTCCCTTTATCTTTTAAATCAGCCAACATGGATTCACATTTGCTACTTTCATATCTATACTTTTTACATTAAATCAGGTTTCTTTTTCTGATATTGCATGACTTGGGCTGCTTTCACATAGGTGCTTTTAAAAATGCGGCAGATCCAGCAGATTTACCACGTCTGCCGCATCTTCCGCCTAACGGCCGCACTTGCAGCTCCGATCTGGCAAGCCCCATGCATTGTCTATGGGGCTTGTGGTCGGGTGCGGCAAGTGCGGTTTTGCCAGTTGCGGCACTTGCGGCCTCGAAAAAAAAACGCGGTCAGCAGCGGTTTATTTCGCTGCCAATGCATGTGGCTTGCTGGATCGGGGCCGCAAGTGCAGCCGTTAGGTGGAAGATGCGGCAGATCTGCCACATTTTCAAAAAAAAGCCAGTATGAAAAGGGCCTTAAGGGTATGTCACACGCGTCGATATCGCTGTCAATGTCGCTCGTACGTCACGGACTTTCAGTCGCTCAAGCGACGTAAAAGTGACGCAGGAGCGACATTGAAGCGTGTGACCAAGCGATGCAACCAGCGACATGTCGCTGATCGCCGATCGCAGGTTTCACTGCCAGATGTAAAACCTGTCGCTCATCGCTCAGTAGACCTTGTGCATCGCTGCGTGTGACACTAAACTCAGCGACGTATTTTCTATTTTGACATCGTACAAGCGACTAAATAAAATCGCTCACAAGATGGCGACATCACCGCATCGCTGGGTCATATTGACGCGTGTGACGTCTTACCTGTGATAATTCCACATCGCTCAGGCGATTAATAATTTGTGACGCATGAGCGATATTGCGGGCGACATTGACACGTGTGACAGGCCCTTTAGTCTTCTGCAGTGGTTTTGTGTAAATTACAGCAAAAAGCATACAAAAGTGACTCATTGTACAGACACTGTCTTTCATACATCAGTTTTTTTTGTTGTCAATACCATGGATGGCAAGAAAAACAGACAAATACATTTTGGAATAAATCAAGACGGGCTTGTCACTTGAAACAATGGTCACCAAGCTATGACTTGCCTACTTTGGACACATCATATGAAGTGAGAAGGACATCATGATGGGAAGAATAGAAGGTACAAGGTGAAGAGGAAGATCAGCAACTCAATGGCTTGATACTGTCAAGATAACGGCAGAGAAGACCCAGGTGGACCTATCTAGGCTTGTGAAAAATAGATCTTCCTACAGAACCATCATCCATCAAGTCGCCATGGCTAGATAGAGTTGAAGGCTGATAAATAATAATAATAATAATAATATTAATAAGGTCTATCCACTATTTTTATGGACCTATTTTCACAATTTCACATTTTTTTGCTGACCAATTGTTCAAAAAATAAAGGCCAAAAAGAATGACGTCCTACTTTGTTCTTTGATGCGGATCAAAGTCGCCAATGCAGATCAATAGCCCCATGAAAGAAAAGAAATTAGCACGTGGTCCTCGTCCATACTGTCCTGCTTACAAGGTAGGAGAAGCGAAGAACTTTTTTTCTACGAGCTGGAAAATTGGTTGAAACAAGAAATAACGGAGCAAAAAACTGAAACGTTAATCAAAATTGGGTCTAACATGTTGAAAAAACCATGAGAAGAAAAAGACAGTGACGTGTGAAACCGGCCTTTATCTATTCAGGCGGGCCCTTTATCGTTGTAGAATTTGGAAAAGAAGAAACAAGACATGAAAACAATTGTCTAAATAAATAGTTTCCAACACAACAATAAGTGACTATCTACATTCCTGGGGCCTGAATGACTGCTGCCAGCTACACAGAATAGCACAGATCCGCTTGCAGACAGCGCTCAGCTAATTACACTGTATCACAAGGCCACACAGATTCTTGACTTTATTAGCAATAAATTCAGCTCCATCTGCAGCTGCTCAGCACTGGCATTCGCTTCCACCCACTGTACACAAACAATCCATGTTCATAGAATGACTTTATCCCCGCTCTGTTAAGCAGAGAGAGATTAAAAATGCCTATATGAACAGGCACATACTTGAAAATAATTAATATGGCATTACACGTTCACAACTGAATCACGCTCGTTAGAAACATTAAGCTTTATATTGCATTTATTTCAATTTGCGAGGTTACTTATTAAAGGAGACATTCCCTAATAGCGGCCTCATTGTTACACTCTGGAAACAGGGCCGGTATTGTGTCTTCGGATACTGCAGACACTTGTTGCTTTTAATATTTCTCGTGTGAAACATGCTCTTTGTTCCTCCCAATGATATCTGGTGGAGTGGCCATTTGTTTTTTAATTAACATGTTTCAACTCCGATCAAAGGTGATGATACAAACATTCCCATCTGAGAGAACACATAATCACACAATGACCGGCAGGGCCCGATGGAATGAAGCTTGGTGTCAAAGAATAATATTGGCTCGTTTTGTTACTAGAAACAAAGGTAGATATGGATTTCTAAACAGCATTTGTTTTATGTAATAAAGTTATATTTCTTTAATAGATATCATAAATGAAAGTAAATCGGTGCTTGTCACGGTTGGTAGTAACGGATAAAGGGGTTAGGTAGCAGGATGGCAGTGGCGAGCTAAAGGCGATCAGGACACTAGTCTGACCCTTAGACTAAGGGTCCTAGCTGACCCTGTTCCCAGAAGTACCTCTAAAGGTGAGGATGTATGGGCAGCCACCCTTGCCCTGCTCCTGACCAATTCTAGGCTAACACCCCCTCAACTTCACCCAGGGACCAGAATAAGCACAGCAACTCCCAGAAAGATGGCAGCTACAAAGCAGGACTTTGGCAGAACAGTGCATGGCATCAAAACACCTCATGGTCTTTGAAGAGAATAACCTATCAGCGACACCAGCTGATGGGTCTTGGGACTACTGAAAGGCTGGAGGAGTGGTCAAATCACATCATCTAATATATACAGCAGCAGTTAACTAGTACTGCAGAGTAACAGATGTTAACTCTTAATATACTAAAGAAAATTAACTCCACTTAAACTACTGCAGACCAGTCTACACATCACAGTGCTGAATTTAATAATTAAAAGGGTCTGTCATCCGGTATATTTTTGCCAACCTGATGGCGGCATAAAATAGGGGCAGTATTGATTCCGGCGTTGGGTCACGTCCTCGCCCTCTTCCTGTATTTTTAATATGTCCAGCAGAGATCAATTTGCAAAAAAGTTGTGGAAATACAACTTTTTTGTCTATTTTGAAAAGAAATTGATTTCTGAAGGATTTGTTTTTTTTACACGGAGGTCTATGGATAACAGATCTGTTACCCGATTGCTGTTTATCTTCCATTTGAAACTGATCCAGTAAGTAGAGATGA
The DNA here is from genome assembly GCA_033576535.1 of Allobates femoralis. NCBI lineage: Eukaryota > Metazoa > Chordata > Amphibia > Anura > Aromobatidae > Allobates > Allobates femoralis. The sequence goes on from JARQOC010000006.1 coordinate 85,552,661, forward strand.
GCGAAGCCCTGGAGGTTTGGGTATAGGGGTTACATGTTCGGGACCTAAACACGACCCTGTATGCCATCGCTAGTCAATGATTGGCTGATCGGCTCTCCGCCCACATACAGCCAGCCGTGAGCGTAACACTCCCAAGGTTCGGGAGGGTAGGGATTTTATTTTTTTATTATGGATAATTATTTGTCTTTTAGGGCCAGTGCGAGCCGATCACATACAGCAAGCAGATCACACTGGACCGACCGCCCAGAGTATCAGAGTACAGCAATCCTGGCTCCAACACTTTGAAGATAGAGATCCCTCAAACACCTGCCCCGAACAGGCTCTGGCATCACTTCCTGCAAGCAAAAATATATGGATCCTTTACAAATACAAGAAAAACGGATGGCTAAATAGCAATGAGTCAACGGATCCATTTTCCATAGATTCCTACAAGATCCTGCAAAACGGACAAAAAAGTTGTGTCTGCACGACTCGTTTTGCCATTGGATTGCTGCAGGATCTGTTCTAACGGATGATTACTCGACATGTGAGCTTAGCCCGAGAAAATCACTTTCATTTGCTGATGGTCCAATCAATGCCAAGTACTGTATAACCGACCTGCCCATGATTAACAGTTGTGTTCACTGTGAATACGTAGAAAGTTGCCAGTCAGTTGTGGGGGGGTAGGGATAGCCAGCAGAATATTGAGGATTTCATAGCAGAGGTTTATAATTTGAGAAGACTAACTGAGCTGTGGCATACAAATCAGATTTATCAAAAAAGTAGATTGTGAAGATCATGAGAATCAAGGTTTCTGCCTCTGAATGATGTAGGGGCAGAGACTCTGATTCCAGTGATGTATCACTTTCTGGGCTGCATGTTGTCATTTTACTAAAATCACTGTTTTATCTGCTGTAAATCTAGGAGTTGTCTGAATGCAGAGCTCCATACGGCTGGGTTCAAGCTACCATTTTTATTAATCCAGGGAATGTAGGTACCGTATATACTCGTGTATAAGCCGACCCGTGTATAAGCCGACCCCCCTACTTTTGCCCCCAAAACCTGGGAAAACCTATTGACTCGTGTATAAGCCGAGGGTGGACCCCAGCACAGGTATACAGCCCCCAGCAGTGTGGTATACAGCAGCCTCCCCAGTGGTAGTATAAAGCAGCCTCCCCAGTGGTAGTATACAGCAGCCTCCCCAGTGGTAGTATACAGCAGCCTCCCCAGTGGTAGTATACAGCAGCCTCCCCAGTGGTATATACAGCAGCCTCCCCAGTGGTATATACAGCAGCCTCCCCAGTGGTATATACAGCAGCCTCCCCAGTGGTATATACAGCAGCCTCCCCAGTGGTAGTATACAGGCAGCCTCCCCAGTGGTAGTATACAGGCCGCCTCCCCAGTGGTAGTATACAGGCCCCCCCAGTGGTAGTATACAGCAGCCTCCCCAGTGGTAGTATACAGGCCCCCCTAGTGGTAGTATACAGCAGCCTCCCCAGTGGTAGTATACAGGCAGCCTCCCCAGTGGTAGTATACAGCAGCCTCCCCAGTGGCAGTATACAGGCAGCCTCCCCAGTGGTAGTATACAGGCAGCCTCCCTAGTGGCAGTATACAGGCAGCCTCCCCAGTGGGAGTATACAGGCTGCCTCTCCAGTGGTGTATACAGGCCCCCCCAGTGGTAGTATACAGGCAGACTCCCCAGTGGGAGTATACAGGCAGACTCCCCAGTGGGAGTATACAGGCTGCCTCTCCAGTGGTGTATACAGGCCCCCCCAGTGGTAGTATACAGGCAGCCTCCCCAGTGGTAGTATACAGGCCCCCCCAATGGTAGTATACAGGCAGCCTCCCCAGTGGTAGTATACAGGCCCCCCCCCGTGGTAGTATACAGGCAGCCTCCCCAGTGGTAGTATACAGCAGCCTCCCCAGTGGCAGTATACAGGCAGCCTCCCCAGTGGTAGTATACAGGCAGCCTCCCCAGTGGCAGTATACAGGCTGCCTCTCCAGTGGTGTATACAGGCACCCCCAGTGGTAGTATACAAGCAGACTCCCCAGTGGGAGTATACAGGCAGACTCCCCAGTGGGAGTATACAGGCAGACTCCCCAGTGGAGGAGTATACAGGCTGCCTCTCCAGTGGTGTATACAGGCTCCCCCAGTGGTAGTATACAGGCAGACTCCCCAGTGGGAGTATACAGGCAGACTCCCCAGTGGAGGAGTATACAGGCTGCCTCTCCAGTGGTGTATACAGGCCCCCCCAGTGGTAGTATACAGGCAGCCTCCCCAGTGGTAGTATACAGGCCCCCCCAATGGTAGTATACAGGCAGCCTCCCCAGTGGTAGTATACAGGCCCCCCCAGTGGTAGTGGCTGCGGCACCTGTCAAAATAACAAACACTTTATACATCACCTTCCGGCGCAGCTCCTCCGATCCTCCGGTCCCGTCTTCTTCCTTCTTGTGCCGGCTTCTAGTGCTGTGACCGCGCGCAGGAAATGACGTCATCTCCTGCGCCCGGTCACATGACACCGGCACAAGAAGGAAGAAGACAGGACCGGAGGAGCGCAGAAGCTGCGCCGGAAGGTCATGTATAAAGTGTTATTTTGACAGGTGCCGCAGCCTGGGGGGGACATACTAAGGAGGGGGGGCTGTGTATTATTGCTGGGGGCCAGTGTAGTGCAATATGCACGGCATCCCCCCGCCGCTGATGGACGGGGGGATCCCGTGCATATTTATTACACTAATGAGGCGGCCCCACGTGACCGCCCGCGGTCACTGCGGGCCCCCTCCTGCCTCCTCCAGCCACCGGTCACAGCCCCCCCCCCCACAGTATACCGAGTGACTCGCGTATAAGCCGAGGGGGGCACTTTTCAGCCCAATTTTTGGGCTGAAAAACTCGGCTTATACGAGAGTATATACGGTAAAACCTGCATCCACTCAGATTCCCCCACAATTGTAAAACTGGATGCACCCGCAGCAGTATTATCACTGATTCGTCTCATGGATAATACTGGTGAGGGAGCATACAGTTGCATCCAGTTGTGTACCTTTCTTAGATGAATGCAGTTGAAAATTAAAGCCCTCTAGGGGGCGTATCATTTAAAACTGGGTTCAGGGCATGCTCAGTCCGAACACCTGAAGTCGGCGTTCAGATCCAGGAGGATCCGGGTTCCATAGAACACCACTCTAATTTAACCAGCATGGCCCCGGGGGCTTCTGGGTTTCAAACGAAAACCCAAAAACACAACATTTTGCATTTTTGAGAACAGAGAAAAACCAGTGAAACCCGGATCTGGGGAGACCCATAGACAACCAGATGCACCCTCAAGTTCATCCATCCCCATTGAAAGTCAATAAGGCTGAACATGGATGCCGGTGCATCCAGTTTCAGTTGGATTCACCCAGATACTAAAAAATGGTAGCATAAAACCAGCCTAACCCTCCCCGCACCACTGATTGGCAGCTTTCTGCCCACATACACTGTACACAGATAGCGGCCACTCAGTGATGAGGGCAAGGTTTTACAGAGCTCATCAACATGGAGGGCTACCTGGCAGTGGGTGACCAATCCTCTCATGACAATTTCTGCTAATAAAACATTTGATTTTATCAAAACTACACCAAGCAGGCCAGTATTTGATCCACTGCAGAATCTATCTCTGTCTCTACAGTACGCTGCTCTCGGATTAGGTGGCAAAAACCTGTTGAAAGATTCGGCTTACAGGAGTTTCAGTTTTTTCTCCACCAAAGACATACTCTACATAAAATCAATAAACGCTGCTCCAGCATTGCCTCCCCACCAGGGGTGTAATTACCACAGGTGCAGGGGTTGTAATCGCACCTGGACCCTGGAGTCTAGGGGCCCCAAAAGTCCCTTTGGCCTATAAAGAAATACAAAATCACTTTGAGAAAAGTTCCGGGCACTACGTGGGCGGGCTGCTTCTGCCTGCGGACGGGCAACGCTGACCTTGTTGGGACCGGCCGGAGACTGGTGGTGCACCACCATACAGGTGCGAAACGGCGCTATAGTCCTGTACCTCCTGCACTACCTCCCCTCACCCCACCGCCGACACTATAGCTCCATGATACTTTTCTGAAATAAAGAAGCTGAATGACCTGGTGAGCGCCCCTCTACTTCTTCAGCAAATTAGGTACTTGAGAAAGGTGCCTTTGTCACTGAAACATTGTGCCATTTTTTTGGGCTCAATAAAGCCTGTTTTTGCATCTAATTTTCTGTGCTGCCTATATTTCTGCTCTCTTCAGCATATTAGGCATAGAAAAATACTATTGCTATTAAAGATTTGCAATAATTGGGGGCCCTGTTGGCGCTTTTTTTGCATCGGGGCCCATGAGCTTGAAGTTACGCCACTGCTCCTCACCACTACTCAGGTGATTGCTGGCATGGCTGCAGTGGTGATGTGACGTTTACAGAGCGTGAACGCTGCAGTCAATCGCTGGGCTCGGAGGACAATATAGAGGACAATAGGCTTGTTAAAACCAAATAATTGTTTCGGGAGAAAAGCTGAGAATCTGCAGTATCTGCGCTCATATCAGGGTTATCTGCAGAGTAGAAGCTTTGGCCAATCAAGAGGCAAATCAAAGCAAATATCACTTTGTTCACATCTCTGGCAAACTACACTTTGCTCCAATGTTGAACTACAAATATTGATTTTTCCGTGCTGCATCTCATTGACACATCCGATGCCTTTCCACAAACAGCGGAAAAATAATGACTTGTGATTTTCTTTTTGGGTGGCTGATTTGCAAAGATATTTTAATTGAAAAATAACCTGGTTTTACAGCTGATAAATTAAAATGTCACTCAGTAAAAAAGTGCTTTGTTTTTACCTTGCAAGTGATGCAAATTCCGAGCTAGAAATACTAATTTCTCGGGCTCTCTATGGAGCATTTGCTGATGACTAGGCACAGCTTGTATGGACTGGACGTCACTGGGGAGCAGCGGGATTGTTGTGTCGGTTTGTTAATATATTGCATTCTTCTGGCATCCAAACCTAAATTCTTAATTGTGAAATACTCCTAAGCCGTAAAACAAAAGGTATCATTTTAACCCATGGGAATCAAGGCAAGATTCTACTCCTGGTTTCTGCAATAATGGCTAAAACACCAAATGCGGGGAGGTGTAAGCACATTGTGAATTATATAATAGTACAAGTAAAAAGACATTATATAATACAAATATGTCTATTGTGTTCAGGCTTAATGGGACATAGCAGATGCCATATTATAGAATATTCCCATTAACTGGACAATGTATTAAATAGAAGCATATGGGTAGATAAACTCCAGGAAAATATATCCAAAATTAGCACAAAAAATAATACAAAAACGGTTTAATTTACTAATATTCTGTTTGCATTAATCATCCATAATTTTCAAGACAATATGGGAGATTTAAAAAGCTTTTTTTTCCCTAATAATACAAGTGACTATAAAAAAAACGTAAAAAATGGAAGTCATCTAATGGCCAACATTAGTGTTTCTAATGAGCACACAAGACAGCTTATTATTGGAAATATAATGTAAGAGTTATAAAGAGTTGCCTCAGTAGGCATCATGGTGGCTCGGTGATTAGCACTTTAAAGTCATGGGTTCAAATCCCACCAAGGACTCAATCTGCAAGGAGTTTGTATGTTCTTGAGTTTCCTCCAGGTTCTCTTGTATCCACCCACACTCCAAAGACATAGTGATAGGGAACTTTGATTGAGAGCACCAATAGGGACAGTGATGATGATGTCTATAATGAGATGCGGAATATCATTGCCCTATATAAGCCATGCATAATAAAAAGAGTTAAACAATTTGAAAACGTGATAGCAGTTGACACACTCGGGATATTTTACAATTGTAGGTTTCAGATCTACTTGTGTATATAATTTATGTAGCCACAAGCGCACACACGCTGCAACAAGCCTCATTATTGCTTGTATTTCTTCCACAGAACAAACAGCGCGACAATTACGAGAATCTCGTTGGACTTGTTTGCATACCATGAAGTATCCGCACAGCACCTCGTCCATTTTTAACCCTCAAAGCACAGTCGCATGATGTAATACATGTTAATCTTGCAGGAACAGCGCAGATTCTGGGGTAAGAGATCAATCACTGACAAAAGAAAAAGGAAACAGGGGCAAAAAAATCAGATGGCTTTTCAGGTGTTTGGAATGTAGTTTTGCTGCCAAGATGTGAGAAAAAGTATGTTTGCTTCATACACAGAGATGGGAAAACATTGCGGTGTTGAGTACAGTACAGTAAAGCCCCATTCCAAGGGACATAAAAACCAGAATTAGAAGTTTGTTTTTATATCAAAACATGTCAAAAAAGTGTCTTCGGGCCACTCCTGTCTATGGGGCTGTATATGGTATTGCAGCTCTTTCCCATTCACTTTACTGAAACTTGAAGGGGTTTTCCTACAAAGTTAATTTTAATCATTACATCTTGGAATAATAATAATTCCCACAATTGGATCTTTAAAGGGATCTGGTCACCTCCAGAACGCCTCCTAAGCTACCAAAACATGTCCCTGCACATCCTATCACTAATCTCACACTTCTTTTGTCTCCTAAAAGCATCCTGTGAAAGTGCATAAAAACGTTTTAATACTTACTCATTAGTGATTATAATTAGCAGGGGCCATATTCTTTAGCCCTTAGGGCGTGTTGCAGCCTCGAGGATCCACCCTCCCTCTCCTCTTGTTTGCTTTGATTGTGCAGGCTTTGCCCTCCTCCTTCTCTAACACTCACAGAATGCAAATCATTAGTCCTGCCTTCAGCTGCACATCACAGCAGCACACACAGAGAGAGGGTGGATCATTCAGGCTGCAAAACAGCACAGCCTAAGGGCTAAAGAATATAGCCCCTGCTAATTATAATCACTAATGAGTATAAAATAATTTTTATGCACTTTCACAGAATGCTTTTAGGAGACAAAAGAAGTGTGAGATTAGTGATAATATGCTCCAGGGACATGTTTTGGTAGCTTAGGAGGCGTTTTGGAGGTGACAGGATCCCTTTAAAAATAATCTTCCTGTGCTGAGATAATCTTATACATGTGTTCCTGCTATGTAATGTGTAATGGATGTGTCTGATCATACAGGGACATGGTCTAATCATACCACATCTCCTGTGCTGAGATAATCTTATACATGTGTCCCTGCTATGTACTGTGTAATGGATGTGTCTGATCATACAGGGACATGGTCTAATCATACCACATCTCCTGTGCTGAGATAATCTATACATGTGTCCTGCTATGTACTGTGTAATGAATGTGTCTGATCATACAGGGACATGTCTGATCATATCTGACTATTGCTGTAAAGGAAAACACTTTATACCATATTTTTCGGACCAAAAGACGTACTTTTTTTCCTCCAAGTTATGGAGAAAAGTGTGGGGTGCGTCTTATGGTCCAAATGCACTGTGGCAGGCTGTGCGGAGGGGGCAGAAGGGGAGTGGGAGCACGGGAGGGGGGGAGGCAGGAGAATGTCCCCGCTGCTGGAATCTGGTGTGGGGATACCATGTGGTGCCGATACAGTGGAGGAATATCTATTAGCTGCATCCTTGCCCATCTGTCAGCGCAGAAAAGTGAGCGGGGAGCAGCTAATGAATATTCTTCCACTCAGAGGAACCACGTGGTTTCCCCAGCGCTGGATCCACCAGTGCTGGGGAGAGCAGGCAGAGCTGGGATCGCTGCAGAGGTGACGACATACCTCGGGAGCACAGCATGTGCTCACATTAACTGCTGCTGTCACTGTCATCCTGCAGCCGATCTATGATACTAACTTCTCTCTTAAAATGCAGGACCTGTGATGAGGTAATGAAGAGGGCTGGCTGGAGCATCACATGTAATGAAGGAGTGCTGTCATGTGACGCTCCAGCCCCCCTCTTCATTACCTCATCACAGGTCCTGCATTTTAAGAGACAAGTTAGTGTTATAGATCATCTGCAGGATGACAGTGACAGCAGTTAATGTAAGTGTAAAAGCCTAGAATGAATTGTAATTGTTAATAAAGAACTGTACATACAGGCGTTCTACCACTCCTGTGGTGAACTACAACTCCCAGCATGAAAAAGGATCTGCAGGACATGCTGTGAGTTATAGTTCTCCCTTGATATGAATTATACCTATGAGATCTTTTAGCAGCACTCCAGTTTTTTTCTTCAGCACTGGAGTGGCTCTTTAAATATAAGCCCCCTCCCCTGGTTCTTATATTCACCTTCTGGCATTTTTATACTGTACTGTACCAATACCACTCAGCCCGCGGCGCCATCTTCCCCTATTACCTACATTTTTTGCTTAAAATCTTTTTTCCCCTTATTTTTTACTTCTAAAACCTGGGTGTGTCTTATGGTCCTGGTGCGTCTTATAGTCCGAAAAATACGGTAATACTAAATTACCAGGGTGAGAGAGCAGATTTGTAAGTAATTGTTGCACGTATATTGGGGTGAACGAGCCTTAGTAATGGGGAGCCTGGAGAGTCGCTTCAACACTTATTGATCATCATATTCTAGCTGAAGGATATGTGGCAGATGTGATATGGATTTTCTACACTTAAAATACAGTGTTTTACAATAGCAACAGTGTGAATTACATTATATGAAGACTCCGCATGAAGCAGAAATAAGATCTGCATGGAATCTGCAGAATAATTGTCATGAGATTTAGATTATAAATCCACATCACGTCAATTTATGTTGTAGATTGTTACAGTGGATTTCACCCCCCTTTACAGGGTAAAACTTGGGGCAAATCTGTTATAAAACAACATTCTGATTTCCCTATGGATTCTTTGCTCAGAATTTACGACTAATGTTGACGTTCCCTTCTGTTCATGAATTGATGTGACAAAACATGAGAGTCCAAATCAATAAATGCTGCATCTGATTGAAAACAAAATACATCCAAGTGATTTCAAGTCTAATAGGTTTTCAGCACATTTATACAACAAACCTATCTGTTGTACACCCTTATTCTGTAACCACTGACATCCTGATGAGACAGGGAAGATAACTCACTGTAAGGGTATGTGCCCACAGGACGTTTTTGCTGCGTTTTTGCAGAAACGCTGGGCCCACACATTGGTTTTACAAGTGTCAAGAAGTGTCAAATTCCTCCGGTTTTGCTGCAGATGGGAAAGAATGATCATGTTCTATGTTTCCTGCGTTTTGCTGCAGTCAGGGTATGTGCCCACAGGACGTTTTTCAAGCAGTCCTGAACGCAGCAAAACCAGTACTGGTTGCAAGGATCTGTAGAGTCCTTGCTAGGAGATATACTGCGTTTTTCCAGCGTTTTTGCCATTGTCTGCAGCAAAAACGCAGGGAAAATAGAACATGATCATTCTTTCCCATCTGCAGCAAAACAGGAGGGATTTGACACTTCTTGACACTTGCAAAACCAATGTGTGGGCCCAGCGTTTCTGTGAAACACATTGGTTTTGCAGGGAAGCCCAACCACAGGAACAAATTAACATAAATTAACATAAAACCAAGGGTAAACTGCAGGCGGAAACTACACCAAAAACACTGGGTATATAGCCTGAATGGCAAAAGAGTTAGAAAAACGCAGCATCAAAAACGCAGTAAAAACACGTAAAAAACGCAGGACCTGAGCGCACCAAATCTCCTGGCAAGGACTCTAGAGATCCTTGAAACCAGTACCGGATTTGCTGTGTTCAGGACTGCTTGAAAAACATCCTATGGGCACATACCCTAAGGTCCATTGAACCTACAGGTTCTAAATCTTTAGAAGACAATCAAGTGTGTCTGAAGAGGTTCACAAACATTTCCACCAAGTTAATCTACTTTTACCAGGATGTGCTGGTAAAATGTGGCTTTTAATGGGTTTAGATGTACTGGTGAACAGCAATCTGTCCCATAAAATAATAAAACAGTATTAGCTGATGTAGGACCTTTATCATATTAGGGATTAGTAAAAACTTTAAGACAGTGAGGGTGATCAACGAGTGGAACAGGCAGCCATGAGAGGTGGTGAGTTCCTGATCAATTGAAGTCGTCACACAGAGGCTGTCTGGAATGATTTAGTGTATCCTGCTTTGAGTAGGGGGTTGTACCAGATGACCCAGGAGGTCTCTTCCAACACTAACACTCTATGATTCTAGCTTAGCTCACTCCAAATTCTAATACCTTTATTGAGCCATTGATACAGCAATGCGTGGGATAAATCAACGAGTTGAGCAAGTTCTCAGATTGAGTGTGCTGGTCATTTCATGATGTAGCCTATCTTTAGCGCTATTTATTAAGGCCTGCCCAACATTAGACTTATGTCAGCAGAAACCGACAGGTTTAGCCCACATTCTATGAGTGAATTCAGATGGCCATATAAAATGGACTAAGATGGGACCCTATGCACAGAATAGACAACGGGTCTACTTACCAAAGTGTCAGATCTTCATATAAAATATATGAAGCTGCCATGCTCAGGTCAGGAGACCCAACAGTAGTCTGATCATTGTCCAATTTATAAGAATGCATAATAAAGAGTATGGGAGGCCTGGACAGATGGGTGCTTCTGTGTATGGGACAGTCTGCTAAACAGCCATCTGATGTGTATGGCGAGAGAACAAGACTTTAGCATCTACGTTCCTGGTCAAAAGTGAATAGTCATGACAAACTGTAGATGGCCTTCGGTCTGAGTAATACCACTTACCAAACAAATCCTGACCCATTTACTCAAACCACATACAATGCAACACTCACATAAAGTCAATACAAGCGTCTCAGAACCTTCGCAAACCCACATAAATAAAGGATACCGGAGACAGGGGCGGAACTACCGTGGTGCAGCTGGTGCAGCTGCACCAGGGCCCCGACCCCTAGGGGGCCCCTGAAGGCTCCAGCGTCGGGTCCATTCCCCTTCCTTACAGGTGGGTGTTAGTGGCCGCAGGAGCGCATCTCCAGCATTCATGAGAGCGCTTAGTGCCCGCGGCTTCATTCTGGCACTCTCAGTCCCGGGGTGGTGCTGTTTAAGAACCGCCGCCGGCCGCCCGCGGCTTTAATCTGGCACCCTCAGTCCCGGGGGGGGGGGTTGCTGTTAAACTGAAGTGCTGCCGGCCGCCCGCGGCTTTAATCTGGCACCCTCAGTCCCGGGGGGGGGGGGCGGTGCTGTTAAACTGAATTGCTGCCGGCCACCCGCGGCTTTATTCTGGCACTCATTCCCGGGGCGGGAGTGGTGCTGTCGGATTGCGCCGCCGCCGACCACCCGGATTACAGCATTCAGTGAAGCAGAGGGGGCTGGGAGAGGCGCTGCTTCACTTCCTGCCTCTTCCAAGCACACCCTCTCCAGAATACAGTGAGAAGATGGCGGTGACTGAGGGCTCCAGCCAGGTAAGAGCCCCAGAGCAGGGCTTTGGTGGGGTGGTGGGGGTGGGGGGGAACAGCATCACTGACAGTCAGAGCCCCAAGGAACCCCTGGGGGGGCACTGGGAGGGAAACTCTGCTTCATCAAGGAAGGGGGGCCCTAGGACTCCTAGAGGCCCCCTCCTCTTCCTTAATGCAGCCAAGCTTCTCCCCTAGGACCCCCTAGGTGCAGGACCCCCTTGATGCAGCCAAGCTTCTCCCTCTGGACCCCCCTTCCAAAGGGGGGGGTCCTGGGGGCAGACGATCTCCCCAAGCTTGGGGATAAGCTTGGATGCATCAAGGAAGGGGGTGTCCTGAGGCCCCAGGCCCCCCCCTTCAGAAGGGGGTCCTGGGGAGAAGCTCGGCTGCATCAAGGAAGGGGGGGCCCCTAGGACTCGAGCTTCTCCCCCAGGACCTCCCCTAGGGCTCCCCCTTCCTAGATGCAGCAGAGCTTCTAGCCCAGGTAGGGGGATAAGCTTGGATGCATCAAGGTAGGGGGGTTCTGGTCCTGGGCCCCCAGGACCCCCCCTTCGGAAGGTGGGTCCTGGGGGAGAAGCTCGGCTGCATCATGGAAGGGGGGTCCCTTCCGTGATGCAGCCGAGCTTCTCCCCCAGGCATGTTGTCCGCACTTCCGTACCCGTATCACAGAATGCACCGCGGGGACGGAAGTGCGCCTGCCGCCATATTGGATATGGGCACCGCCGCACATCCCACCACCAGTAGCTGCCATGCCCACCACCAGCCACCACCACCGGACCGCTCCCAGCTGCACATCCCACCGCCAGCAGCCGCCATGGCCAGCACCAGCCACCGGACCGCTCCCAGCTGCACATCTTACCGCCATTAGCCGCCATGCCCAGTACCAGCCACCGGACCGCTCCCAGCTGCACATCCCACCACCAGCAGCCGCCATGGCCAGCACCAGCCACCGCCACCGGACCGCTCCCCGAAGCCCAGCCAGGCACAGGGGGAGCTCCAACACCCACCATTAACCCCCTCCATCCTGCGCTAACCACCTCATTCCCGGTTCAAGCTTCCATCAACGATGTGTGAGACCGGGTGAGGCCGGAAGGGGGTGTGTAGGTGTGTGTCTGTGTGTGTAGGTGTGTGTGTGTCCACTTAGCCGCCCCCCGCATCCCGCCGCCGCTCCGATCCTCGCCCTCCGATGCGATAGCATCAGGCACACATCTAGTATATATATATCCTCCTTGAGGCCGTCTTGGGCTATATATGTTATACCAGGCTATGCTGAGCTGTATATATTAACTGGAGGCTGTTTTTGGGCTGTATATATTACCTGGAGGCTGTGCTGGACTGTATACAGTGCTTTTTTTGTGGCGGTACATACCGGTACGGCGTACTGGAAAATGCACCACCGCTATCTCCGCTGCTGCCACCAGGGCCGTCAACAGTGGGCGGTGTCTCCCCGGCAGCTGCAGCAGTGGCGTGGCGGGGGGGTGGTCCGCCCCCGGCGGCACGTGTGTGGGGGCGGCAGCAGGGCTGTATTTACACAGCAGGTGAGCGCGAGCGTTTTTTTTGTTTTTTTTTCTTTACCTCCCTCCCCCAGACTCCATATAAAAACTGGAGTCTTTGTGGGTGAGGGAGGGTGTCGCCGCTGGCAGTGCATTGCCGCCCGGCCGCGGCGCCCGCATGTACCGTGCCCCGCTCCCGGCCCCCCAGCGCTGAGAGCGATCACGCTGACAGGAAGCCGCTGGGAGCTCTCCTGCTTCCTGTCCCGTGATGTCTCCAAGTGCTGGTGCGGTGGAGGCGGCTACGGTGCTGGCAGCTCCTCCACCCAGCCAGCCCCCCAAGGACCCGGAGAGGTGAGGGAAACTGTGCAGGGGATAGGGGACAGGGGGGCAAAGGAGAAGAGGACAGGGGGGCAGAGGAGAAGAGGACAGGAACAGGGGGACAGAGAAGATAACAGGGGGGCAGAAGGACAGTAACAGGGGGACAGAGAAGAGGACAGGGGGGCAGAAGGGCAGGAACAGGGGGACAGGGGAGAAGAGGACAGGGGGGCAGAAGGACCGGAACAGGGGGACAGAGGAGAAGACTAGCAGCTGGAGGGACAGAGGAGAGGAGGACGGGTGTGCAGCAGGACAGAGGAGAGGAGGACGGGGGTGCAGGAGGACAGAAGAGAGGAGGACAGGGGTGCAGGAGGACAGAGGAGAGGAGGACAGGGGTACAGGACAGAGGAGAGGAGGACGGGTGTGCAGGAGGAGTGGGGCTGTGTGTGGTGATAATGGCAGCTGTACCAGGTGTCTCTGCCTCCATGCGGCAGCCTCCACCATCATCTCCACCAGGGAGAGTGTGATGAGAAGGTACAATATAGAGGACACAGTGTGAGAGGACAGTGGGATTATTTGTTCAGGAGCGCAGTGTAGGGCAGATATTTTTATTTAGATAGAATTATAATGACACTCTTATTTTTAAGGGCACCGTGCCAGGATGTGCTGCAGAAAAGTGGAGAAGATGGAAGTCGGCAAAGACGTGAAAAGTCATCATGGCGTCAGGACAAGATAAAGAAAAGAAAAAGACGACCCTGATCAGAGACAAGGTCATCTATAAGGTACCTGGGTGGAAATTATTATTTGTGATAACATTCTCATCAGTACTGAGGTTCATGTTTGGTCTGATGAGGACTGGTAACAACAACTCCCAGTAGTTCTTACCATTAGAACCATATCATGAGATATAAATATGTATATGGGTTTGCCCTGACATTACAATTGATGTACTATTGATGAATGTTTTTCTAGAGATGGTGGTTCTAAACATCACAACCCTCATCAGTACTGAAATTTCAGAAATGTATCAGAACCACCATCTCTACAAAAACATTCATCAATAGTACATCAATGGAAGGAGCAGGGGGATGGAGGATGGAAAGACCAGGGGAATGGAGGATGGAGAGACCAGGGGGATGGAGAATGGAGGATGCAGGAGGATGGAGGGAACATGGGGATGGATGGATGGAGTGATCAGAAGTGAATGACGAGACGTAGGGCTGCACCCCTCCCCCACTCCCCAAACTCGGCCGGCGCCTGACAGCACCCCCCCGGCTCTCGCCTCGGGGAATGCGTACCAGGAAATATTTTTTTACAAAAAAAGCACTGACTGTATATATTGCCTGGTGGCTGTGCTGGGCTGTATGTTTATATTGCTTTGTTGCCACTATGAGGGGGGGGGGCCCCCGAAAAATTCTTGCACCGGGGCCCACTACAGTCTGGGTCCGCCCCTGACCGGAGAATTAAGATACATTGTGGTGCCGCAGCCGTTCTCTGTGCTGTTACACTTTGTGTCTGTCAATCCCACAAATCCTCGCAGATGAGTTAATTCACCTTTCTATTTCACGAGATTCTAAGGTGTCGTCCCTTTCCGAATTATGTATCTGTACTATCACTAAACCATCTGTCAAGCAGCAGGCTTTGGGCATGCTTTATTTGTCCTTCAGAATGTGATAGCTTTGATACTAATTTGTTCTAACAAATGGATTGACAAAAAGCACATTGGTAGGGGTGTTTTGTTTCATTAAAATAGCAGTACCACGTTTGCCTCCACCGAGCGCTCAGCCAGCCCCGGATCACTAATTCAGCGCTCCTATGTTTCCAAATAACATCCTGATATTTTCCAAAGCCCTTTTTTTCTCTTATTATGCCTGTAATTATGAAGCGGCAGCCTCACGTTCTCCATGGTAACCTTGCCTTAAGAGAAACACAATTATTCACCATCTTGTTCATTTCTTGTAAAAATATTCTTGACATGTGAACGGCAATAAAAGCAGATATTGAAATTAGAATTTAAACTGCTAACCTCTATGTCCGGTATTGGGAAGTTTATTTGCCTTTTTTTTGTCATATACTTTATCTTTTATATCTACCGTAATTTACAGCCCGGTGGGTTACATCCGCGTGGTCCGACGCCTATAGGTCTGTTTTAGACTTCTAGAGATGGGATGATGATTTACATAGAATCGTAGAAATATCCAGTTCATCACTTCACTAGGAAACAATGACATCTTTACATCCAAAGATAATAAAAGAATCAGTTGTTTTTGTTGTGGCTAATAAGGATCTGTCCGCCCCTGACAGGTCTGTTCTTTATATTCTTTTATATGTTTTCTAAAAGCTTGCATTCTCCATGGAAATAATTCTATTTTTAAAACTCTGCACTTCACATTGCAGTTATTCTGTTATTCTTCCTATAAATAAATGTATGAAAAAATGGACTATTGGGTAGTAACTTTCCATTTATCAAAGAAGTGTGTTTGCATAGATTGTGAAAATTGTTTATTCAAAGAGGAAGAGGACTTGAACTCTAGCGCCACCTATTGGAAGTAGCAATCCTAAAAGTCAAAACGACCCCTTAACGAGCCTTGTCATAGGACTTCGGATTTACACCAGATCAGAACCTCAATTTGCAGACACTGTGTTTTAGGGTATTGTCCCTTGTCAGTGCAAAGTATGAGATTTAATCTGGCTGTATGAGAGGCAAAGTGGGGCCTAAGCAGTGAGCTTTTCTCCCTGTGGAGAGCGACACACCAATCTGGCATGCCAGTAATGAGGATACTTAAAAGGTGCCATGCTACTTTGGGAAATAAAATATCCAAATTGTCTCTGCAGAGAGGAAGTAGACTTGAACTCTAGTGCCACATTTGGAAGTAGCAAACCTAAAAGTCAAAAGTGACCCTTTAATGAGCCTTGTCGTATGATTTAGGATTTACACCAGATCAGAACCTCAATTTGCAGACACAGTGTTTCGAGGTATTTGTTCCTCATCAGTGCAAAGTATGAGATCTAATCTGGCTGTATGAGAGGCTAAGCCAGATCTGATCTCATGCTGTGCACTGACAAGGTGCAATTACCCCAACACACCATGTCTGCAAATTTAATTTCTGATCTGTTATAAATCCTAAATCATACGACAAGGCTCATTAAAGGGTCACTTTTGACTTTTGGGATTGCTTCTTCCAAATGAGGCACTAGAGTTCAAGTCTACTTCCTCTCTGCAGAGACAATTTGGATATTTTATTTCGCAAAGTAGCATTGCATCTTTTCAGTCTCCTCATTACTGGCATGCCAGATTGGTGTGTCAATCTCCACAAGGAGACCCTTTTCATAGACTGAAACTATCTACATCCGTACTGAGGGTGCAAAAACGTAGGAGCAAACCTTATTAGCAAGGGAAGAAGTAATGTCCAGATTTGTATTTTTTTAAATATTTCCTTGAGGACCTTGATCTTACAGGACCTGCGGTGACATCATCATCACGTGATCCGCTGTCTACCTGGAAGTGCTGGGCCCGCTAAGTGTGTGGCAATACACCACACGCTACAGCTCCTGGTTGTACGGGTGATACAACCAGGAAAGATTAGTGCAATAGTCTGAAACCCTTCCCCCAGTAGACCACCAGATAATACTCATAGGAGCACCCCTCCTGTCCCTTATCTTCCTGAAATCCAACAAGGCATCACATAGATTACTGGGTGCAGTAGTTCTGTCAAAATCAAAGAATTTATTTTCAGGAACATAGAAAAGCTTAAATAGCTGCCCCTGCCCTCACCAGGCTCTCAATTAAGATTGTGCATGGACTGTGGGGTGTCAAGCATAGCAGTGGGATTGTCGGACTGCCATGCACATGACTTTCTAGTCCTGCAATGTTAATCACAGGGTAATAAAGCCATTAGTTTAGGTGAACAATAGCACAGACCCTGATAAGAGAAGCACAGTTGCTCTTTGTTTTTTAACCTTTACAGCATGCTGTCCTCAGCTTACATAGCAAAATCCTGCTGACAGATTCCTTTTAAGAATGGAAAATACACTTTATATAGTGGAACTTCTTTTAGTCAACCACTTAAATTTGCAGTGAAAACTGGACCTTTAAGAGTTGGCTTCTGAACGATGGACAGTACAGTAAATTGGGTCTGGATCAAGGAGTGGCCTTCTCAAAGATGTTCACTAAATTACAGTTAAAAATTAAAAGAAATATTAACCTTAACTTTCAACTTGTATGGCTTCATTCACAAGTCAGTTTTTCATGTACGATTGCTATCTGTTCTTCTCACAAAATAGCAGTCACACCTGTGGTAGTCTATAGAGCTGTTCACATGAATTTTTCTGCAGACCAAGAGGTCCATACAAAATCACATAGAAACGTACAATATTGTAGAGTGTTGGATCAAAGTCTATGGGATGCCATCCATGTGCTGTCTGTTTTTCACTGACTGATGGGAGATGGGGGAGAAAATTATTTTTTCTCTTCAGTGAATAAAACTGACGAAAATCACTGAAGAAACTCGGACATTTTTTATTGTATGGACAAAAAATTGATTTCTGAATGAGGCCTAAGGCGGTGTTCAGTCCAACAGTCCAACCAATAGTGGCAGGATGCAGAATCTAGGAACAGCGTCCACTCAATGCCGCAAGAAAGTAGCAGGAATTGTAAACCGGAACATCAGCACAGCATATGGGCTAAATCCCACTAAGTCCAGGTGGGAGACCACAAAAGTGGTGGAGAATGAAAGGTCTAAAATCCTGTGGGACTTCAAGATCCAGATGGTTAAGCAACTGCTGGCTAACCAACCAGATATCCTGATAGTAGACAAAGATCAGAAGACAGCAATGGTAATAGATGTGGCAGTGCCAAATGACAGTAATATCAGAAGGAAGGAATATGAGAAGCTGGAGAAATACCAGGGCCTCAAAGAACAACTGGAGATGATGTGGAAGGTGAAGGCAACAGGGATTCCAGTGGTGATAGGAGCACTCGGAACAGTGACCTGTATGATGGCAAAATGACTGCAACAGATCCCAGGAGCAACATCTGAGCTCTCTCCAGAAAAGTGCCGAGCTGGGAATAACTAAGATCCTGCGAAGAACCCTCAAACACCTAGGAGGGGACCCGAGAGTGAGGTAGGACAAATACCCTCCCCACAGGGATGAGAAGGGAGTTATTTTATGTAAAAAATGAGACAGCACAAAAGAAAGCAAATAAGTGAGTACACCGAGACGCTGCAATATGGGCAACTAAAGTCTACTTTTTGCTTTATTTTGGAAGTGCTGCCTGGTCTTTTTTACTATAATATATAATATAATAATAATAATAAAGCTTTATTTATATAGCGCCAACATATTCCGCAGCGCTTTACAATGTAGGGTTAGCGTACAGAAAATATACAGTAAGTAATTACAATAGAGAACAAATAAAGTACAATCATTGGATACAAAAACAATAGGCATAGAATCAATGTGAAAAAAAAAATACAATAAATAAAGCAAGAAATGAAGGTGACCCTGCTCAAAAGAGCTTACAATCTACAACGGGATAGGGGTTGTACAAGGTGCCGGGGCTTATTGCACTGGTGGTCCAGGCATCTTGAGGAAATGGGGTATAGGGCTAAGCTTACATGAATGGTCATCAGTCTGTGTAGACCTTTATGGTTTGGTGGAGTTTGTAGAAGAATAATGTCCAGAGGATAGCCCATTCACTGTCTACAGTACAATGGACATGTTAGGGAGTATGATAGGCCGCCTTAAAAAGATGCGTCTTTAGGGATCGTCTGAAGCCATGCAAGTTGTGGATAGTCCTGATTTCTTTGGGTAAAGCATTCCAGAGGTTTGGTGCAGCTCTGGAAAAGTCTTGGAGCCGGGAGTGGGAGGATCGGATTAGTGCAGATGTTAGTTGAAGGTCATTTGAGGAACGTAGAGAGCGGGTGGGGTGATAGACAGAGATGAGGGAGGAGAGGTAGGGGGGAGCTGCACTGTGAAGAGCTTTGTGGGTGAGAACAAGCAATTTGAATTTGATCCTGTAGTATACGGGCAGCCAGTGCAATGACTGGCACAGAGCAGAGGCATCTGAGTAACGATTGGCCAGATGGGTGATCCTGGCTGCTGCATTAAGGATGGACTGGAGAGGAGAAAGTCTGGTGAGGGGGAGGCCGCTTAATAGAGAGTTGCAATAGTCAAGGCGGGAATGGATTAGGGCCACGGTGAGGGTTTTTGTTGTTTCCAGGGTGAGAAAGGGGCGGACTCTAGAGATATTCTTCAGGTGTAAGCGACAGGAGCGGACGAGAGATTGCGTGTGGGAGGAGAAGGAGAGATCGGTGTCAAATATAACACCCAGACAGCGAGCTTGCTGTCTAGGCGTTATCGTGGTGCCGCACACTGAGAGAGAGATGTCCGATTTAGGGAGGTTAGTGGATGGGGGGAGCAGAAGAAGTTCAGTTTTGGAAAGGTTTAGTTTCAAATAGAGAGTGGACATGATATTGGAAACTGCAGCTAGACAGTCATTGGTGTTCTTTACTACCGCAGGGGTAAGGTCAGGGGCTGAAGTGTATAGTTGAGTGTCATCAGCATAAAGATGGTACTGGAAGCCAAATCTGCTGATGGTCTGTCCAATCGGGGCCGTGTAGAGAGAGAAGAGGAGAGGGCCAAGGACTGAACCCTGAGGGACCCCAATAGTGAGGGGAAGAGGGGGGGAAGTGGAGCCAGCAAAAGATACACTGAAAGAGCGGTCAGAAAGATAGGAGGAGAGCCAGGAGAGAGCAGTGTCCTTTATGCCAATGGAGAGCAGCATAGAGAGTAGGAGCTGGTGGTCGACAGTGTCAAAAGCTGCAGAGAGATCAAGGAGAATAAGCAGAGAGTGGTCACCATTACGTTTTGCTGTCAGAAGGTCATTGGTCACTTTGATGAGGGCAGTTTCTGTGGAGTGAAGGGGGCGGAAACCAGACTGTAATGGATCTAGAAGAGAGTGAGCGGAGAGGTAACGGGTGAGGCGGGAATAGACCAGGCGCTCCAAGAGTTTAGAGATGAAGGGGAGATTGGAGACTGGTCTGTAGTTATTTGTGCAGGTTGGGTCGAGAGTGGTTTTCTTTAATAATGGAGTAATGATCGAGTGTTTGAAGGAGGAGGGGAAAATGCCAGAAGAGAGGGAGAGATTGAAGATTTTGGTTAGATGAGTGGTGACGACTGGAGAGAGGGACTGGAGCAGGTGTGAGGGAATGGGGTCGGTAGTGCATGTGGTGGGACGAGAGGAAGATAGGAGCCTGGAGACTTCTTCTTCTGTGACTGGGTCAAATGTGGAAAGTGAACCGGAGGGGATGTGAGGAAGAATGGGGGTGGCAGCGCTTGGAGGCTGAGAGCTGATTTCCTGGCGGATGTTGTCTATTTTATCCATGAAGTAGGAAGCCAGGTCATCAGCACAGAGGTCGGTGATGGGGGCCTGCACTTTAGGACTGAGGAGAGAGTGAAAGGTGTCAAAGAGTTTTTTTGGATTGTTGGATAGTGAGGAGACCAGGGTGGTGAAGTAGGTCTGTTTGGCAAGGTGAAGGGCAGAGTTGTAGGTTTTGAGCATGAATTTATAGTGGATGAAGTCTCCTGGTGAGCGAGTTTTCCTCCATAGGCGTTCAGCACTCCTGGAGCATCGCTGGAGGAATCGGGTTTGTGATGTGAGCCAGGGCTGTTTTGTTCTCTGTTTGGAGGTTCTGCGGGTGAGGGGCGCTACTTGGTCCAGGGAGCTTCTGAGAGAGTCATTGTAGTGATTTACTGCCTGATCTGGAGAAGAGATTGAAGAGATTGGGGACAGAGATGAGATGAGGGAGTCTGTGAGTGCTTGAGGGTTAATGGCCTGTAGATTTCTGGATGTGTGATAGGTAGGCTTGGGCTGTGTTGGCCGAGGGTTAGTGAGTGAGAAGGAAAGAATGTTGTGGTCAGAGAGTAGAGTTGAGTTATCCAAGGGGGAGGATGAGCAGAGCCGGGTAAAGACAAGGTCAAGGGTGTTACCGTTTTCGTGTGTCTTAGAGGTTGAGAGCTGTGATAGGCCAAGAGAGGTAGTTAGAGATAGGAGCTGGGATGCAGATGGGGAGATGGGGCTGTTTATGGGAATGTTAAAGTCTCCCAGAATAAGGGTTGGTAAATCTGAGGACATGAAATGCGGGAGCCAGGCGGAGAAATGGTCGAGGAACTGGGTGGGTGACCCTGGGGGGCGGTATACCACTGCTACTTTGAGGGGGAGGGGATGGAATAGCCTAATGGTATGGACCTCAAAAGAAGGGAATGAGAGTGATGGGGCTGGAGGAATGACCTGGAAAGTACATTGTGGGGACAAGAGGAGGCCGACTCCACCGCCACGTCTGTTCCCAGGTCTAGGGGAGTGAGAGAAGTGTAAGCCGCCGTAAGAAATAGCAGCAGGGGAAGCAGTGTCTGAATCCTGGATCCAGGTTTCTGTGAGGGCCAGCAGGTTAAGAGAGTTGGTAAGAAAGTAATTGTGAATGAAAGGAAGTTTGTTGCATACAGACCGTGGATTCCAGAGAGCGCAATTAAAAGAGGGAGGTGAAGGTGTGCAGGTGATATTAATAAGGTTAGTGGGGTTTCTGTGTGAGGTGGGAGAGGGGTTGAAGTTAGCAGATGGTGGACCAGGGTTGGGAGAGATATCACCTGAGAGGAGCAGCAGTAAAAAGAGAAAGAGCAGATAGTTTTTGGGATTAGGACATGATTTATTATGACAAACTTTGGAATATGATGGGCTGAGAGTCTTCAGTAAACTGAAGATAACATGGGAGCTGTACATAGAGTAGGGCAGGAGAGAGGGGCTGATGTGAATGAGTGGTGATGGAGGGGGGATGGGGTGATAAAAATTGGTGGCGAGAGCACATAAGAAAACAAACAGTGAAATACAAGACATGGTAAAGATTAGTAGTGAATGGAGTTATGCACAGTGTTGGAGTGTCCCTCTATGTCATTGTCTTCCAGCAAGAGCACATAGAACAATAGATGGTGAAGTAAAGGACATGGTGATAGGGAAAGGAAAAGAGGTTTTTTTTTCCTCTCCCTGTTAAATAGAGTGTCTTACACATACATGCATACATGCATATACACATTTGTTTTTTTAACCATCTGTCTATTTAGATATATAATAAACCAGGAGAAGAAAAGGGGTCCAACTGTGGGTCTACAGCAGCCATAACTTCTTATGTGACTACAGTGGTTGTATCTCACACAACCACGTAAGGTTAGTAAATTCCTATATACATTTTTCATTTGGTTCAAATTGGATAAGACCCAATTTGTGTCCCCTTTCTTTCACTCTTTCACACCAGCTTTTCTGATCGGATCCCTGGACCAGATCGGCCACTTTTCCTATCTAGATAGATAGATAAATAGGTAGATGATAGGAAAGATAAGAGTAAAATCGCATCAATCTCATCTATAAATAAAAACACAGATAAATATTTAATTTCTAACTATCTGGATAGATAGATAGATAGATAGATAGATAGATAGATAGATAAATGAGAAATCTCATCAATCTCATCTACAAATTGCAAATATTGTGTCAGATCTGCAGCATTTGAATATTTTTCCATGCAACAGGTGAAATCTGTGGCAAATCTGCAACAAAATCCTTCGACACCTTCAACATCATTGACCATTCCCTCCTACTTCAGATTCTAGAATCTCTTGGCATCACAGATTAGCCCTTTCCTGGATCTCCTCATACCTAACAGACCGGACTTTCAGCGTCACCCACTCCCACACCTCCTCTTCACCCTACCTCCTACCTGTTGGTGTCCCCCAAGGTTCGGTTCTGGGGCCACTGTTCTTCTCGATTTATACCCTCAGCCTAGGACAACTCATTGAGTCCCACAGCCTTCAGTACCACCTCTACGCTGACGACACCCAGATCTATCTGTCTGTGCCCGACATCACCTCCTTACTATCCAAAATTCCACAATGCCTGTCCGCCATCTTATCCTTCTTCTCTGCTCGCTTCTTAAAACTGAACATGGACAAAAACGAGTTCATTGTCTCCTCTCCAAGACGCTCCCCCCTTTACCAGACCTATCCATCAATGGCAATGACTGCTCACTCTCCCCAGTCCTCCATGCTAAGTGCCTCGGGGTAATCCTCAACTCTTCCCTCTCCTTCAAGCCTCACATCCAAAAACATTTCCTGGATCCGCACTTTCCTTGACCACGACACTGCCAAAACACTAATTCATGCTCTCATCATCTCCCGCCTTGACTACTGCAACCTCCTGCTCGATTTGATTGTCCATATATTGTACTTGTCCTCGTCTTCCCTTTCAATATGTAAAGCGCCATGGAATCTAATGGCGCTATATAAATAAATAATAATAATACGGTAAAATCTGCCTGTGTGTACAAGACCAATTAAAATGGATTTTCCCTTTCATTTCATTCCTGGATGAACGGACATTGTGCTTGTAATTGCTGACCACAACTGTCGATCACTGAAGCTATTCTAAAATTTCAATCTAAGGCACCTAAGATTTTACGGTCAGGTTTGCATCTTTATCTTTCGGTTTTGGTAACTACAAATACCATATTAAATGAAAAGGAGTTAAGGGGGCACTGAAAAAGAAAAATCTATAAACCTATAATTGACACTGCATCAGATTCTAGAATGAAAGTACTGTTTTAATAACCTCAGCCCAGAACATATTCCGCTCAATGCCTCTAAGGCTTTCAATAAAATAGTCAACCTATACAAGCATATTTTCTTGGCTTAAACAACAATCCAAAGAATATAAATGTAGTCTGACTGTAATGACATATTTATAGGCCAATAAAGCTTACACTGCTCCTTTTTGCTTCACTTAAAGGGATATTGTAAAAGGCGCTCTGGAAAAATAATTTGACTTTTTTTTTTTCATTTTTAAACCATTACCGGATGAATTACAACACAAAGCGAAGCGGATACGGTTTACACCACGTTGCTGCTGTAGCTCCTCACTAATATTATTCATTCAGCCTTCTTTTTTACCTACTATTTGCAAACGAGGCATGTTTTGTGATCACAGATGCTACCTAGTTCTACAAAAAAAAACATGCATATCCAGACATTTCTGGTAAACAAAAGCATTAATCAGGCTGACACACATTATGCTACGATTTCCGACACTGGTAAATTATATATTTATATATCTGAATAAAAGAAGAATAAAGAACCATTTGAAACTCATTTTATTGTTTATGAAAGAGGAATAATCTTTACAATAGGTATTGTAAATAATCTGCACAATCTTTTGGAACTTTGTAATTACTTACCTAGTACGGCTCCTAGAGTTCCCTCCCTGTACATACCGTAATAAAGTGTATGCTTTGGTCAATCATTTGGATGACAGTCAACTCTCCAATTTGTACAATATCAATTCTTATGTTTTTATATATTTTTTAAGAAAAAAAAATCATATATTTAAACTTTTGCTGCTCTTCCCGCCAAATTGTGTATTTAAACAGCCCGATGATGGTGGCGATCCGGAGATGAAGGATTTGTGATCCTGAAAACGTCTAATAAAAGGTATCACTAGTACTTTTATCTCCAGTGTCTTCACCATCCTTCTTTTTCTATCTCCCACATACACAATGGCGTTCATCGGCTGAGCCCTCCTGTGTTCTCTATGAGAAACACTTAGATGTTGGGAAGATGGTGTATCACGGTCCGCACTGCTGCCCCAATGGAATCACGAGGAATGCAAAGTTTCAAGAAGTCACGAGGAATGCAAGATTCCAAAAGTAACAATCTCCTTTATTCCAGCAACGCGTTTCGGCACCTATCCTAGCACCTTCATTGGGGTATACCTGTTGATAAACTTACACAGACAGTGTCACTGGTGATAGGACACTATTGCGCCTCTTGTCTCCCTTTTTGTATTTATACTCTATGAGAAACACCACACGAGAAATCTCTACACGCGGCTTATTTCTAAAAGAACAAACAGAGCAACAATGCAAAATCGGACAGGCCTGACCGACCTCTCCCAGACCATCACTTCGCTGATCCCCATGCACATTAGAGTGTTGCCGAACCCGTCGATATCGGCAGGCATGGATAACATTTCTCTTGTGTGTATCGGGATCATTGATTGCAGCTTGTGCTATAACCTTGAGCTACATTTAGATCATTGCTGGATTTTATTGGATTCAGTCCATGGCCAGCAGACAGACACATGCCTAATAGTTCAGCTATAATGTGATGAGGGAACTCATTTTTTCTTTTTTATCGAAATCATGTAGGATATAAAGATATCGCTTTCCAAAATGCGCATCACTAGAGAAAGCAATAAGAAAGATACTGAACAAGCAGAGAATAATTCACTATACATCCAGGACCCCTGTTGATACAGGTTGGATTTCTCCTGGATTTTTGACAAATATGATGACAATCACACGCCATGCATGTGGCTGGAGTTTCCCCAATTCCTCTGTTAAGATCCACCAGAGAATTTCAGTGCAAATTTTTGCAGCCAGAATAAAAATCAGCTGCAGAAATGAGAAGAATGCTCCTAATTTCATGCAGGAAAGGAAAGGAATAGCCCAAATGAAGGACAACGAATCTGACTGAAAATGGCCCAGATACAGAGAAATCTGAGGATGCCACGATGGTCTCTGATCACCAGACACCGGCACTAACATGTTCAAGAGATGAAGATCCGGTGCCACTTGTCCGTATGAAAACAATGTCCTTGATTTAAAGATTTAATCTTTAAATCAAGGACATTGTTTTTATATGGCACGTGACACCGGATCTTCACCTCTTCCTGTCGAGTAAGCGGAAGCCAGCATCTATGCCGGGTGCCTGGTAATCACAGGTGTAATCGGAGAACAGCACACTCCCCTTCCTTCTTTACTAACATGCTGACATGACACATTTATACTGCACCCATTCACTGTTTCGCCATGGCATCGCTGCAGCAAGAGTGCAGGTTTTGGTAATAGTTTATAATTTAATAGCACTGTAAGATTTGGTTCAGAAAAAAATCTGAAGATGCTGGACGGCCGTTTTAACCACATTTCACGAGAGAATGATGACTACTGAAACCAGTAAAATAAATAGAAGATGAAAATCACAAAAATACTCAAGAGGTTAGACAAATATAATCCTTTCTATAAAAGCCTTCTTTCCCTCTCCACATTTGCTGAGTGATGCTTTATTCAGTTGAATGATCATTTCTGGGCAGGAGATGTTATATTCAGCAGAATAGTCACTTCTGGCATTGCAATATCTGATTCTTACATGCAGCAAATCTATATATACCATTGCAGCCCTAGTCATTTTAGGACAGAACATATTTACCATAGACAAAAAAAAGAACATAACATGTCAAACTGAGAACTCACAAGCAGCAGAATGATAGCACAAATGGAAATGTGTTACTCTTAAAATCTGCCTTATTAGAAGAAACATTGCAGATAATAATCATAACCTACTGTGCATTATATACCGATATTCTAAAATTCATTGATTATGGATCACGGAACCAAATCTAAACATTACATAGAAACAATGGTGTCACAATAAACCATTATCCATATTCTATTGGAGGCAATAAAACATTATCATATCTAGTGGAGCACTGAGTCATAGAAAGGCTTCCATCAACAGGAGGGCCCTCCATGGATAAAAGCGGATAGAGGCTAAGGAACACTCGTTCTACATATAAACCAGTTACATATTATGTGGCCAGTCATTTAATTGAATAATTACATTTTGCACTAAATTACCCTCGTTCCAGGTAAACGAGCAGCCCCCTACAACGGCCATATAAAAGGGTTAGAAAACAATGGCTAGCTTCTACCAAAAAGATAACTACTCCTCTCCACTCTAGTGTTTTCTTTTTTATTATTTTGCCACTGGATTTGTGCTTTAAATCTATGTCCCTGTCCATAGTCTTATACTCACCCTCCGGCATCTTCATCTGTTATCCACGTCGCTCCAGTAGGTCTTTGGCAGTTTGTGACCAGCCAGCAGCTCCACTGCTTTATGGAACGAGGTCAGAACTCATTACAAGTCTATGAGAGTCTCATTCTAGCACCGTTCTGACTGTCAAAGAGATGCATTGAGATTCTGTGACCTAACTTCTGACTTCCGGACAGTCAGAAGTTGCAATCACAAGGTGGGGCCGTGGATACAAGCTTTAATTCAAAAGAGCTGAGCAGCATTGACAGAAAGCAGGTATGTTTTTTATTTACTAATCTTTAGACCTTTTTTAAAATATTTAAAAAATGTAAAAGGGTTTTATTGGCACTTTTCTGTGCACTTTTTACACCTCCCTTTCAGCCCCTTGCAGCCATACTTATGTCTATTATAGGTTACATTATGAACTTCTCTGCCAGAGCTTTATTTGTCCCACAGCTCCCTCACCTCACCCTCACTTCCTGTCACTATCTCTAGAAAGCATCAAAACTGAGACTCCTAAACAGTCTCAAGATGGATAAATTGCATCCACACAATTTCTCAATGCTAACATTCTTTCCATTATACTTACTATGTCCTTGAGACTCCTCTACAGTAAAATACAGGATCAGTGTACTGTAGGGGATCAATGAGTCAAATAATGGCTTAATTTATAAAAATTTAATCTACCATTCTAGTAAACCCAGCTCCACCCCAATCTGGCTAAAGTGATTACTTGAGAGGCTAACGGTCCTTTTAGACTGATGGTGGTCAATGTGCATTGTTTGCCTGCATAAGATGACAGCCAGTCTATAAGTTTACCGATCAGCAGTCATATCGTGACTCCGTTTGGTAAACCTTTATAGACCGGTGGTCATTTGAATGCTTTTTTTATGCAGGAAAACCAAAGCAAACGATAATAAAATAGTAATCACATAATAATCAATGCACATTTATCAACTTATACTAGATCGTCATTGCATATAGGCTGCCATAGTTCTCGCCAGTGTGAGTCTAGTTTACACCGGACAGTGCACAACCAAGAATGATGATTTGTAATGCTGCATAAAAGATCATTTCACTCAATAAGTGTTTTGCACATTCATCAATTGATCAGCAGCTTGTTTGCATGGCAAGATAATCGTTAACCGAGCGTTTTGTAGTGTAAAGGCACCTTTGCTAGTCTTCCCTGTGGAGCCTGCTCTGCTTAGGGTGTCCCTCCATGTTCACATCATCTGTCAATCACTCGAGTAGGATCACTGGCCACGCCCCAGTGACATCATCATTTAGCGCACACTGCTCTGTGTCCCGCCCCCTTCATGCAGAGCTGTGATCGGCTATGATCTGCTCAAATCCCAAACAAGAAGTCTCTGTACTCTCCTGTTCTTTGCACAGACTGCACTAAGAAGTGAGGAGCAGGAGATCACACAAACACATGTTACAGCTCAGAAACAGAGCAGAATTTTAACAGCAGGTCAATTATGAAGTTCATTCATTTAGCAAAGGCTTTACGATGTATAAATAAACTGCTTGCCTGAAAAGTATCTTAAAAATTGGGCTGATACAAAAACATACATACATATCCCGTTAGTAATATCTAGCTTAGAGAACGCATACAATAAATCATCAATAAAGTATGAAATATTGCAGAATTCAATAGTTACCCAGCTCCGTCTTTTCTTTAAAGACATCCTTGAAGTTGAGACCGCTATTTAGTGTGGATTGTCTGTGTTTCAATATACATTCTTTTTGGCCATTTTTTCCCTGTTCTTTCAGTTTTAGGGGTAAAGCGCGGAGTCCACACTTCCATTTTGTATAATCCGATTGTGCCCATTTCGTTAAGTCTTCAAGTTTGACGATTACTTTTTCTGAAACTGCAATTACTTCATCCTGTAACAAGATAAAAAGAAATAGTCAAACCTGCTGTTTTACTTGTAAAGATTGGTAAAAAGAAATCTAGATGACAGCATTGGTCTCACAGCAGCAGTTTTGCAAAACTCAGGAATAGAAAATCAGCCTAGTATGTAACGACAGATCCATCATCCCCAACAAGTGCTGCCTAACCAGATATGTGAATATGGGAGAGCAAAGGGATAACTAATGTTGGGGCACATTAGAGATCTTCAGTACAATTTTTACCACCAACTTCACTTAAAGGAATTTTACATTTCGAATAATCTATATTAAAAAGATCCTTCGACGGTAAACTGATGACAAAAGTCCCCCAGTTGGGACTCCCGTGAACACCTCTGATTTCTGTGGAAAGAGGCATTTAATATTCAATTTTCCTTTGCACCGCCATAGGAAAACTTAAGAAATAACAGTAGCCATTCATATGAATGGATTGACTTTTTAATAAATGCAGGACAGGTCCTCCCAAAGCAAGAGGTTCTTTGTATCTATAAGGAAGAAACGAGGATCCTGAGCAGAGGAATACAATTCCCTAATATTACGGTATATGAAAATGGGTTTTCTAACTAGACAAACCCATTAATATATTACATTATTTATCAATCATAAGAAAAACAGATCAGAACAGACAACAAAGAAGTGCACATAATATCGATCGCACCCTCGAGCAATATACAACAGCGGCCTTCCAAAAGGAACAATGACCGGCATCAGAGACTGCTTTACTACTCGAGAACAAAGGCTTTGTAGCATGGGACAAATCATTCAGCAGCTTTGATTTCACCCATAGAGGTCGACTTTGAAAATAAAATCTGTTTTTCTTTTGTCTGAGCATCGAAAACAAACACACATGTGATGGACTCATCGTCACACCCGCCGACGTATTCAAACAAGAGAAAACCTAGAAAATAAAGGATTTTCACAAACATCCTTCCACTGAAATCTTACCCAATTATGGCTCATAAAAGGAAAAAATATGATACTGGATGTAATCAAGTAATCCTGGCAAATCAATGTATCAAAGCTGCAAGATTTAAAGGCAAATGTATGGACGGGGGTTTGTTTGGAACAAAGTTAACAGTTTCTGCTAAGTTATTACAATGCAGGAGAAGGACGGGACTCATTTAATAAGTATTATGTTTTCCTTTAAAATTTATATAGTATATCTCTCTAAAGGGTTCACCACTACTTTCTCGTTGATGGTCTATACTTAAAAGGTATTGTCCACTACTAGGACAACCTCTTCTGATTCCATGTATTTCCCCCACTTAAAATAAAAGACCCTGTACTCAACTCCCATACTGCCACTGTTCCAGTGCTGTTGGTAATTGCGCTTTGTGGATCACATGACATTGTGCCATCATGGCAGCCCTGCGTCCAATCACCGCAGGCTTCTGACTCCTTGTCTTCAGACCAAATGAACAATCACTTGAAAGAGACGCTGAAGCTGCTGCTCACTTCCTAATTCCATGTGTTTCCCACAGTTAAAATAAAAGACCCTGTACTCACCTCCCATGCTGCCCCTGTTCCTGTTGGTAATCGTGCTTCGGGGATCACATGACATTTGACGTCACGGAAGCCCCATGTCCAATTACCGACAGCCTTCTCTCTCCACACCTTCAGACTAAATGAGCAATCAACAGGAAGTGAGCAGTAGCCACAGTGTCTCTTTCAGGTGATTGTCCATTTGGTCTGAAGTGAGAAACAGAGGCCGGCGGTGATTGGATGCGGGGCTGCCATGATGGCACAATGTCATGTGATCCCGCCGAAATGCAATTACCAACAGCACTGGGATAGCGGCAGCATGGGAGATGAGTACAGGGTCTTTTATTTTAACTGGGGGAGACACATGGAATCAAAAAGAGGTTGTCCTAGTAGTGGACAACCCCTTTAAGGATAGATCATCAATTATAGGTTTGTTACTACACATGGCAACCCCCACAAATTTCCTGATACTGATGGTGTCTGGAAGAACTCAGCAGCTCCTTCAAAAGTATTGTGGATATGGCCAGGTACAGCAGAGCCAACCCTCATTCATTTGCATAGGAGGTGGATCTGCCGTACCCAGCCCCAGCCTCAGCCACGATAGAAATGACAGAGCTGATGGGTTCTGACAGCATCTGAGAACGTCTGGCCGCTGATGTTGGTAGCCGCTGTTGCACCCTCCAACAATCAGATGTTGATGGCCTATCCTAAGGCTAAAGTTAGGCCATCAATAAAAAGTAGTGGCCAGACCTTTTTATACAAATTACTTAAAAAATCAGTTGAAACTATGTCTGACATGGTAATTACGGTATCTACTTTTAAATCATAAAATTAAATCACTGCACATCATAGTTATTATTGCATAGCTGCAACTAACAAATCAATAACATATGACTTGGCGGTATAGCCGGAGTCTCGGAACAGAGAAAGCAATAATATGGTTTAATACAAGGACTTGTATTTGTAAAATACCAAAACAAAATATAAAAATTCCGAACGTTTCTCATCTAATAAATTATAAAAAATGGACATAAGTAGATGGCCATAGAGTATAATATGTACATGTTAAGATAGAACGCGACATCTGAATTAATTTTTAGGGGAACCTATCACAAGGTTTTCCCCCCTATAAAATACAGCCACCAACATGAACGCCTCTTTTATAGCATACTAGAATGCTTTAAAAAAAGTTCATAATCCCTTCCGCATATCCCAAAAAAAGAGCTTTAATGAGGTTGTCTACTACTTGGACAATCCCTTCCTATTGGTCGCTCACTTCTGTCACAGGGGCCCCAGGAACGTGACTACTGACATCACTAGAACTGCGCAAGCACTAGAGGTGAGTATAGGCTTTTCTATTTTTATGGGGGCAAACATGGAGAATGAGAAGGGGTTGTCCAAGTAGTTAACAACCCCTTTAATTATACCCTCCGATTGCGTGGTAATTCTAGTATACTGTAAAAGAGACCTTCATGGTGGCGGCCATATTTTATATGGGGAAAACTTAATGACAGGTTCCTTTTAATGCCCCCATGCACATTAGATGAAAATCAGACCAGCTGACCATCCCCTGTTTATGGGGTCCTCCCAACTCTTCCCCAATAGACATGGAATTTCAATGCCCATTCCTTTTTTTTTTTGGAGGTGATAAACCGCTGCCCAATGTTTGTGTTCCCATTTGTCTCATGTGAATGGCCAGCTTTACTCTATCCATTGATTTGAGTGTGTAGAAAAAATATCTCACAATTTGAAACCCATAAAGGTGACACTAGCCGTGTATTTCTATCCACAGCCGTTCACAATATTGTTCATTTGTTTTACTGCACAAAAGAGGTGAACTACTTTACTAGTTATCTTGACCCTACTTTACGAGTTATCCTGACCCCTAGTTTTTCCTCACTCTCATAGCAAAGTTTTACTCCACATGAATGCTCTGGAGAAGACAAGGCAGACATACTGAGATTCATTGCTCGGTTCACTTCTTACCATTATTCTAAAAATAATATTCAGTAATAAGACAACACATAAAAAAATGGGGACCCTCCCTTTGGGAACATTAATTATCCAACATTACAATCTGCTGTGAAAGAACAGAGACAGATGAAATCGACTGAAATAGAAGGAAGAAACGATGATGTTAAATTAACAAAAAATGAATCCACAAAAACTCCAAGTTGTGCAGTGTAACAGTTCAGCTATTTCACTTCGCCAGCAGAGACGGCTTACAGAGTGAATGAAGACTTTTAGGTCCATTTAGAAGCAAATGTAAGTTGTCACGCCGTGATGACTAATGGTTTGCTGATCTTTACAGAAATGAAGTAAGTTAATATAAATTCTTCAAACTCTGACTCATCTAAGAGCAGGCTCTTGTTTAGAACGTGTTTTACTTTGGTTTTGGACACAAAATATTGATTTAAGCTTTCTACTGAAAAATAAAAATAAATAAAACCATAAAATAATTGCTTAAAACCCATGTACCTCCACAGATGTGCATACTGCAGTCTCCCGACACACACGGAGGTTATAAAGTGAAGGCAGCTTATTTTTCTATTCCAGATGTCCAAATATAGGACACTGGCACATTTTCTGAAGAAGCCGCGCCAACTGGAAGCGCTCACAGAAGCTAAGCAAATAACTTCCTAAAATAGTTCTGTTGGTGGCTCTGGATTTTTGGGAATTGGAGGATGTTGCTGTAGTAGATTACATAAAGTCAATTTTATGCCAAAAGGTCTATGTGTGAAAAGAGTTTCTTTTTTTTTTTTCCTTTCACGGGCTTAACTTGAAGGGATAAATGAGTACATCTGTTACTGGAGGAGAGGCCGTTTGTGTGACACAACATCATCTGTGTGTCGTGACGCTCAGATGACGAAACGCCAGCCCGGGCTAATCAAAATCTGAGCCAGAGATGACAGAAGAGAAGAAATTTGCAAGTCTCTCGTCTAGCTGCCAAGTACCACTGCCCTGCCATTACGTGGTACTACAGAGGTCATTAGGCAGCTTTCCAGGCTCCAGAATGGCTAGCCTAATAAAAACTTGTTAAAATGGGTTGTGCCACGAGAAGAGCACCATACAGAGGACCTAGAGAGGGGTTGCAATGAGCACTCCCATGCTAGAGACTCCATTTCACTTACATAGGTGGCCTTGTAATTTTTCAGTTACCCAGCAATGACATAAGCGGCCAAACATAATCATTCCCAGTGAACCCCCACCGGCTTGCTCAGCTCATCACCAAAGAAGCTTTATTTTCAGAAATGGTAAATACAAATACAGGTTTTGGAAACCTTTACATTACATGTTGCTGCACATATAAAAATGAATTGTATAATTGTTTTAATACAAAAAAAAAGTAATCATTCTGCTTTTAGGGTTTGTATGCATTAGAATACACTGCAAGCTACTTTATGCCATTCGGTGTAACACCTGGCAGCTGGGCTCTATGCACATCTTGTTTATACCCCCCTTGAATTCTCTTGAGCACACATTTGAACTATATGATATAATCAGAATTGAGTTAAAGGGGTTGTCCACTACAAGGACAACCTCTTCTGAATCCACTTGATCCCCCATTAAAGATAATACACACTGTACTTGCCTCCCATACTGCCACCGCTCCAACCAGGGCTGTGAAGTCAGTAAGCCAAACATCCAACTTCAACTCCTCAATTTCCCCGAATCTGACTCTGACTCCACGACTCCAACGTCACAGTCCTGGATCCAACGCAGTCAGTAATCACAACTCAGGGCTCATGGGGCACTGTCACATCACGGCAGACCCGTGTCCAATCACCGTTGGCTTCCTGCTCCACGCCTTGGGACCAAATGAGCAATCAACAGGAAGTAGGCAGCAGCCACAGCGCTCACTTTTGTTAATAGTTTGGTTGGTACAAAGGCAGGGAGAGTGAAGGCGGTGGTGTTTGGATGTGGGGATCATGTACTCTAGAATTATGAGAGACAAAAGAGCACATAAGGTCTTATCTCGTGGCCGAGAGGGGCAATTTTCCGTTGAAATGTGCTCTCCTGATCAGGTTGTGTGAACCCACAACCAGTATTCATGCTCGTACAGCTGCCGCTGGATCCACACTCCCACGTACAACGTGACATACAACTGGAATAACAAGACGAAGTGCTGGTGATATGCGCTGCTGAAAGGAAGACCCAGGACCCAAGAAGTCTGGTGCAATGGTGTTTCTTTATTCCGACATATTTCGGAGCAACCTCTGCTTCTTCCTCAGGGATTATCATCAGACTTCTTGGGTCCTGGTTCTTCCTTTCAGCGGATCACCAGCAGTTCGTCCTGTTATTCCAGGGATCATGTGCTGTCACACTTCCATGATTACCAATAGCGCCGGAACAGTGGCAGTCCGGGAGGAGAGTACAGGATGTATTATTTTAACTGGGAAAAACAAGTGGATTCAGAAGGTGTTGTCCTAGTAGTGGACAACCACTTTAAGATTAGCATTTAGGAGAAGAATGAGCAGGAGCCCAGTTGTCCATATTGAACAGCATTGATCATCTTGAAGTATCTTATATGACATGTTAGCATGCATTTTCACCAAGTAAATTCAATGTAATATTAAAAATACAAAAATTTGCCTACGGTCTTTAAAATAGTCTTAATCAATTAAATAAACACAAAAAAATGTAGTCTTTAGTATACATTGAAATGATTGCACCATACCCCATTATATTTGTTGTTCACCATTAAAATTATTTTTTTGTGGCCTTAGGATGCAGTATAAATTTAAAAAAATCTATACTTGGCTCCTAGTCTAGCGCCATTCCTCCACTCTCCACCATGGGACATAAAGAAGATCATATGATTATTTCAGCCTTTATGATTCCATTACAGTGGGAGAACAGCGTTTTGTTAGTTATTGTTAAAACTTCAGCCAATCTGTGGCTGCTGGTATTGTTTGTCAGGAGACTGGTGAGGGACACAAGGTTGAGAGAGGAGGAACGTCACCAACCTGGAAGGTAAGCATAGATTCTTTTGTATGCAACACCCCAAGGTCCACTAACAAGGGGTTGACCAATAATGGATATCCCCTATGGCTTCAATTGAGCAACACATATTTTTTACCAACAGTAGAATAATGAAGGAGTTTAGCGCATTCATAAGTTTTCATCCATTATAAATACACTAACACAGTCTTTACCAGTTACTGTTTGTTTGCAATTTCTCTGATACTGGTAAAAATTAGGTACAACCCTAGTGCCTTACAAAATCTTACAACTTTCTAAATATGGGAAATAATCCAGTGAGGGGAGTTAGAAGATATTCCAGACATAAAAGCTTGTTTACTCATTCCATGTAGGGATCATACAAAAGACAGAATACCAAACAAACCCCGTTAAAAACTGATAGGTTTCGGTGTAGCACGTCAATTTTTAGCGGGGTTTGTTTGTTGGGTGTTCTGTCTTTTGTATGATCCCTACATGGATGTAATAAACAAGCTTTTACGTCTGGAATATCTTCTGACTCCCATCGCTGGATTATTTCCCTTGTTGGATTTCTCCCTGAGTGCAGCCTGCACCTTGGCCTTATCTGTACTGGAGAGCGACCTATACACACAGGGACATGTGGTGAGCTGCATACAAGAGATGGGCGAACCCGCCAAAGTTTGGGTTCGGTGGTTCTGACCGGATTTTCTTTTTAAAGTCCAGGATCGGATTTGACCTGACCCGAACCTCTAACCCAGACTTTAAAACTTAGAAAATGGTGGCTAGGGGGGGCTGTAAAAATAACAACAACAGTGATTAACCATGTTTAATTACTGTTTTGTTTCTTTTTGCAGCTCCCAGCCAAACCCAAACAGTAATACAGACTTCTCAGGGAAGTCTGTGTTCGGAGCCCATGCCCGAAAACTAGGTGTTCGGTACGGACCTCGAACTTTAAAGTTCATGTTCGCCCATCACTACTGAGTACCTCTTTTTCTTGTACTTTTTAAATAACACTGTAATGTTAAGGGGAAAGAAAATATTTTTTTGTAAATTGTAGGGTCCACAGATAACTGTTGAATTTTACTATCAAAAGCAGAGTGTTTCATTTAGAAAAAATGAGAGTTGAAATCTAAAGTGTTCATCTGTGAGTGTCACAGGAAGATAAATGGAATTTAAAGACAATCCTACCGCATTTACGGGGAATTTCTATTCAGTGTCTCTGCCACCTGTTGAAATTCGAGACGCGAACACAAACCCTCTATCGCCATAATTGGCAGTTGACCTTTCTTCTGTATTTAAAGTTCATGAATGCAGATGAAAGTGTGAAAACTCATTAATCTAAAAACAACAGATTTATAGAAGATTTCATAACACAAACACAGGGAACAATTATGTTTTCCAGAAGAAAATAAACATTATTCTAGAAGATTAGTTAGTGTGAAATTTCAATTACAGATTTCTAGTAGGTCACAATACTGGGTGCATGACAATTGTGTGACTTTCTGTCATCTGTTAAAACACAAAAAGTTGCACTCAGTCTATGTAACAAATGTGCTAGACTTGCATTCAAAAATCCAACTGTGATGTTTCTTTTTTGCCACTAAAAGAATAAAGATTGGGTACCATGTAAGGCTGCTTTCACATCAGCAGTAATGTGTTATTCGTGGCAGATCCGGTAGATGTCGCTGCACCTGCCACGTAACAGCCGACTTGCGGCACTGATCCGGCAAGCCCCATTCGACTTGTGGTCAGGTGTGGCAAGTGTGGTTTTACCAGATCGGCATTGCAGCACTGCAAAAACCAGCTGCTAGCAGGGTTTTATTTTTTGTGCCGTCACAAGTGCCGAAAACTGCACTTGCCGCACTTGACCACAAGTTCCATAGAAAATGAATGGGTCTTGGCAGATTTGTGACGTAAGTCGGCCGTTACGCAACAGATGCGGCGACATCTGCTGAATCTGCCGCAAATTACAAATTACCGCTGATTTGAAAGCAGCCTAAGCCGGTTAAAAAACCATAGATTGCTTTTAGTGGGAGAAACACAATAATCTTGTTGTTGTGATACCTTGTAATGGCTAACAAAAATATAATGAATGATGTTACAAAGAAAGCTTACATCTCTTCATCAGGCATGGTATGATGCCTGATGAAGAGACGGAAGCTGTCTTGAAAGCGTTCTTTGTAACATCAACACAAGTACGTGTACTCCCATCAAAATGTTTAATCCTATTGATATATTGCAATCATCATATATATTATCTAGCATTGTGTACTTACAATTGCTCATTTTGCCTTTCTAGCCAGTTAATTCTTCTCTTTTTGATTAGGTCTATGACATCATTTGATTAAAAACAGACTAGCTGACTGCAGTCAATAACAGGGGAGGAGGGAGCAAATGGGTCAGGTGATGAAGATGGGGGGAAACTCATGGAAAAAAAGTGGGTTCTTGTTTCTACATAAAGCAGAGAAAAGAGAAAAATAAATGGGATAGAAAGGCAAATGAGCAACTGTAAGTACACAGCGCCATAAAATATGATGATTGCAATATATTAAGTGGATAAAAACTTTGATGGGAGTGTGTCTTTAAGTAATGGCAAATTTCTAAGTGCACTGAGTAACTTGCTTTCAATATTGCTCAATGATTAGTTCTGCTGACGTATATGAAACATCACTAAGGTGAAACCTATATAACAAATATTTCATTGTAATGATCAACCTTCCATTTGATAAGTAAGCCTTTTGAATGAAGTGTCTGTTATCAGGTCTTGCAACACCAGAGCAAACAACTGAAACCTTATCATAATAATTTTTACATTTCTTACTCTATTTCAAGATCTTGGTAAACAATACAAGAGTAAATTGTTACTCAACTTCCTAAATTATCATGTAATCATTTAGCAGAACAGCTAAAGCTGGTTTCAGTTCATTACAGCTCACCAGTTGGCTGTTGTATTAGATTGCACCATTGTTTTCTTCCATTGTAATGTGCCCCTGCTCTTGTCTAATGTATTGTGAGGATTTTCTTGCAAACAGGTTTATGTTTCATCCCTAAAGCTGTTTTAAAATTCTTTGCACCAAGATATTATATGCCTATTTTACTGTCATAGCACAACTAGCTATGACATACTCTGTGATCCCAAAAAATCTTTCATGCTTCAATAGAAGGCCTTCTCACATATTCCATCCCCCCATAATCATTGGGGTAACCAGAGGGTCTAAAAATTGTTCTGTCAATAACAAATTTGTAAATAATTATATTGAATTTTAAGAATTTTAGATAAGGTAAGTATTGTATAATTTTCCATGTAAAGTTACCATATACAAAAGTTATCTAAAATTAATTTTAAAAAATTAAATATCTTTATTTAGAAATATGAGGATCCATATAAAAAAAAATATCAAATCTTATTGTTTTCATTCTGGCTGCACAGACTCCTTTGTAGGCTGACACTTCATGATCATTTTTTAGCAGTCATTTTATTATCATTCTAGGCAGGATTAAAATTAAAGATAACACCTATGTGTAGATAAGTGTCCCGTCACACTTGGCGACGTTCCAGCGATCCCGACAAAGATATGACCTAGTAAGGATTGCTGGAACGTCGCTACGTGGTCGCTGGTGAGATGTCCAACAGTCAGATATACTCAACGACGCAGCAATGATACGGCGACCCGTATAACGACCTCGGCGGTCGTTGGGACTCTGTCACACAGCAGCTAGTCTGACGACACAGACCTACATGGCTGAATTCTGAGTCGCCAACGAGGTTGTTGTTAAGGCGTCAAACACACCGATGCATGCTGCCCAGCGGGAACCCGACGACCAAAAAATAGTCAAGGCCATTTCGACACGATCGGCGATCTCACAGCGGGGGCCTGGTTGCTGCTATATGTCAAACATAGCAAGGTCACTGTTACGTCACAAAGCCTGTGACGCAACAGCGATCTCGCTATGAGTGACAGGGGCTTAACACAGGATGTCACCATTTACTACAGATGATGGTTACAATTCACCTCCAATCCCTCCCTACCTGTACAATGATCTCAGCACAGATCACAGAGCATGCCTAGAAAACCATCCCGTTGAAGTCAATAAACATCTCCGGTATATTGTTCCCTATGGCTAATGTAGATGGTGTAGAGCACATCTGTAAATCATGTTAATAGAAGCTCTAGCAAAATGGCTGCTCCCCGCAGAATAAAAGTAATGTGCAACCAGACAATAAAAGCAAATAAGAAACATAATGATGTTTTAATATCAGGTTTTAATACTAAACAAAAAATAAATAAAATAATAATAATAATAATATCAGTCCATTTAATTCTGTGGTCAACTAAAGAAAGATGTCTGCCAACATAATCATGTACAGAAATAGAATATATTTTTTCTGGTTGTAGATATTTTTATAAACGAGATTAGAAAAAAGGATAAGGATCAGTATTGGGTTTTTTTAGTAAAAGAAAACAAAGGTGGTTTTCCCCTAGAGAAAAACATATTTCCAATATAGCAAAGAGCTTTGATATAATGGAAATTACAGGAAAATTCCCATTACACAACACTGATTATGTCAGTGTTAACCAATACCTGTGGGTATTATGGCATGAAGTGAATGCCAGTCAGTGACACCGTGAGTAGCCGAAGGGTGAACCACGCCCTACAATCAGACATCTCACTTCATAACAATGGTGACATAATTCATTGTTTATGTGTACAGTCATGGCTGAAAGTGTTGGCACCCTTGACATAGTGTTCACTTTGGCTGGAACAATTTCACACAAAACCCCAAAAAGAGCTGGACAAAATTGTTGGCACCCTAAACCTAATATTTGGTTGCACGCCCTTTGGAATACTTAACTGCATCTTATAACCATCATTAAGCTTCTTACATCTCTCAGCTGGAATGTGGACTCTTCTTTATAAACTGCTCCAGGTCTCTCATATATGAAGGCGCCTCCTCCCAACAGCAATTTTCAGATCTCTCCACAGGTGATCAATGGGATTTAGATCCGGACTCATTGCTGCCACTTCAGAACTCCCCAGCACTTTATTCCCATCCATTTTATGACGCTTCATGAGGAATATTTGGGGTCATTGTCTTGCTGGAAGACCCATGACCTAGGATGCAAACCCAGCTTTCTGACACCACTTTGCTACCCACAATCCTTTGGTAATCTTTGGATTTCATGATGTCTTGCACAAAGACATGGTGCCCAGTGCCAGAGGCAGCAAATAGAACTCCAAAAATTCTTTGAATCTCCATCATATCTGACTGTAGGTCCTGTCTTATCTTTTTTTTTTTTTTTTTGTAGGCCTCATTCTGTTTTTGGTAAACAGCATAATGATGTGCTTTACCAAAAAGCTCCATCTTGGTCTGATCTCTCCACAAGACTCTTTCCCAGAGGGATTTTAGATTACTCATGTACATTTTGGCAAACTGCAGTCAAGCTTTTGTATGTCTGTGTGTCAGCAGTGGGGTCCTCCTGGGTCTCCTGTCATAGCGTTTCATTTCATTCAAGTGTCAACAGTTAAGGTACCGTCACACATGCGGCAATTTTGCTAGCAATTTCACTGGCAATTTGCTGGTTGCAGTGAAATCATGGACACATTGTTCCATTTGTAACAGCAACAAAATAGAACAATGTGTCCATGATTTCACTGCAACCAGCAAATTGCCAGTGAAATTGTAGCAAATTGACGTGTGTGACGGCACCTATAGGGTGCATCAGTGTCAGCAGAAACTGAGATTTCAGGATAGCTTGAATTTCCCTAGACATTAATTGTGATTACTTATCCACCATCCGGACTATACTGCATTGCAACTTTTCATCGATTTTTCTCTGATGTCCATGTACAGGGAGATTGGCTACAGTGCCATAGGTGAAAACTCCTTGACTATTTTGCGCACCGTGAACAAAGGCACATCAAAATCTCTGGAGATGGACTTGTAACCTTGAGATTGTTTATATTTTTCAACAGTTTTGGTTATCAAATCCTCAAGACAGTTCTCTTCTCTATCTGTTCTCCTTGCTTAGTGTGGCGCACACAGACACCAATACAAAGATTGACTCAACTTCTTCCCTTTAACCAATCACCTCTGTGGCTCATCTGTTTCTAACCATTCCCCATCCAGTCCTCAATGCACATGAGCTTCTAATGTTAGACTGGTAACATGCTCAGCGGAGATGATGAGCAGATGAGACAATGACCAGACAGTAGATGGTTAGGAGCAGAAGGGGAAGAGAGGTGAATGTGAGTTTAAGTTTTTTTTTTCATATTACGTTTATTATGCTCTGGGGTCTGAAAAAACCCTAAAACGTCTCCCCTTTTTATCTGGTTTCAGGTGTGATTTTCATATTGCCCACCCTGTTACTTGCCACTGGTGAGTTTGAACAAGCATCACATGAGTTGAAACAAAGTTGTTCATCAACAATGTTGGAAAGGTGCCGATAATTTAGACCGGCCCATTTTTAGGATTTTGTGTGAAATTTTGTCTCTTTTCACTCCCCAATGTTAGACTGGCATTTCCAGCTTTGAGGGACCATAGACGTTCTGCAATGTGTATATTGTGATGAAGTCATGACGTGCACGTGAACTTACGACTGCATGTGCAGAACCAGGCTTCATCAGAGACGGAAGTCCAGTCTAATGTGAAGAGGCCTGGGGATTCAGTGTTTGGCGGAGGTGATAAGAAAATGAGTCAAGGATTGGAAAGTATATAGTTAGGAACAGGACAAGTGAGGTAAGGAGTGTTGAAGTCTTTTTTACATATTACATTTATTATGCTCTGGGGTTGGAGACACCCCACAGCATAAGAAGGGAAATTCAATGAGCAGAAAATAACATCGAAACAAATTTCCTTGAAAAATCCAAGCAATCTGGCCAATTAAAATGTTACCTAAACCTCTCATTCTTGATATATATTGTGTGTGACTAATTATATTGTTTGTGATTACACATTCGGTGTGCGTGAATTTCACAATGGTTAACTATTGTTATTAAAGATGCTAAAGCACCAACAAGAAATGTATTCATCAAAAGTGTTGCAAATCATAAATTCTCTAGTGTGAAAATATCTCCAGGACTTCCCCCCACCAACACTCAAACAAAGCTAACGCACATATAATATGTGTAATCAGTTCTGTTTTTACCATACAATTGACTTGTCATCCTTGTTATACTAAATGGAAGTTAAAGGTAAAACAACTCTAGGTCTAAACAGCCATCACTTCTTCCTATGGGACCATCTTGGAATCGCTTCTCTTGTGCTTCCTCCGCTGTCTCTTCCTGGCTACCATGTGCTTTGTCAAGTGTCTATTCTGCAGATCTGTTTACAGACACTCGAGCAAAAAGACACAAGCGGAGAAAAAAAAAAATCAGGTGCTCGCCTAAAGCTGAAAAACACTCCAGCTCTGCCTGGGATCCAAAGATCAACAAGGAGCTCCTGAAACTATTACCGGAATAGCTCTTCAAGGAGAGCTAAATTGTGTGAGAAAAGCAAAATGTGAGCCGCCCCATTGGTACCTTGATATCAACATAGTATTAAAGTACAGTCAACAAATAACAATAACTGGAGCTCGAAAATAATAAGCTGATCAACAACCTTCCATCTACTGTCGTCACTTTATTGCTTAGAATCTACTCAATGCAAATGCCAACTTGACTGATATTTCCAAGACTTTTTAGTAAACTGCTATGAAAGAAAAGCTTTTACTGAAACCGGTTTATTGTAAAAACACAAAACACATAAACCTTAAACCTCCTTTTATTTGGCATAATATAACGACATTCATTTTTGGCCCCAAGCATGAGACATGTTTATCGAGATTTAAGGGAGTTTCATATTTTTTTCCTTTTCCAAAGCTGTATTTTTAAAGAATAACTAAACTTTTATCAGTTATTTTTCATATTTCAGTGCATAGATCGATGTCGAGAGAGAAAGACTGCGGCACTCCAATTCCAAATTTGGGGACTGGTAGAAGCTGCAAGAGGAGTGAAACAGGCTGTTGTCCCTGCATACAGCACCTCTCTGAGCATGCTTTTACCCTTCTAATTGTGTGAAGCATTTGGAATTGTAGTGCCGCTGCCTTTTGTCGTTACACAATTACTCTAGCTATAGTTGGGCAAACACTTGCACATTCCTAATGGTGGCAGCAACAGACTGAAGCATTCTGCAAGATCCAAGGATCAGCTGGATTTCCTCTGTTGTGTGACTAGTGCCGTGGATTTCTTTCTTATTATTTATATAGATCGATATTGGTCTGGGTCTTAAGACCTCCACCAATCACTCAAAACACCTGCCCAACTCTGAGAGGTGTTCAACATCAGGAGTTCACAGTTCCTATCTGAGTACGAACAAGGAGCAGGCATGTATTTCAAAGAAAGCATAGGCTACAAAGTCTCTGTTTTCTATTAGAGGTTGTCCACTACTATAATATTGAGGGCCTACCTCTTCTTGTGGAGACAACGAGCGTGTTCTGCGAAAGAACACAGCATCCGTGCTCATGATCAGGATTCTGGGTAACAGCGTATTTTCGCTGTTTTCTCCGCCAAGATTCACTCGTGTCTCAACTCGGAAGCCCTGCCGTATGTCAGTTTAAGCTGGGAGAAAAAAAGGAGCACAGAGGGAGTGGGATTTGTAGAAATCCATCCACTGTACTTGTACTGTACAACGCAAGTTTTGGACACCGCAAAAACATCTGTATCCAAAATGTGCTAATCATAATCATCAGCAATCACCTTTAAACAGAAATCTGAACAGAAAAGCAGGGACATTTAGACTGTTAGGCCATGTCTACACAGTGCGTTTTTTGTTGCTTTTGTCACAAATCTGCATGCCTATCCTTATACCAGCAAAGTCAATGAGAATTCTGAAGTGTTGTGCAAGAACTCATTTTTTCCTTGCAAATTTGGTGCAAAAAAATCTGCAGCATCTCACTCTCTCATGACACGAAAATGCACCATAACATAAGACGCATGCGTTTTCGGTGCGTTTTTCTACCGGCTGATGCTGATTTGGTGCAGAAAATGCCTGCATTGAATACTCAACGTGCGCACATAGCCTCCAAGGGGAACTTCGGAGGGAAAAATACATTTTGTATGGTCCCTGCACTCCTATACTATAATGCTAAGCCGCCTGTTACACTTGTGTAATGTTTAGAACTCCTATAAATCACTTATTCACTAACTGCTCCTTTTTTTACCCAATGTGGACCTTATTGTTGCCACATGGTTTTTTTTTGCCTTCCTCTGGATCAACATGTTAGGCTATGGGTTGAACTATATGGACTTAAAGTCTTCCTTCAACCTTAGAAACTATGTTACTATGTTATGTTACCTGTCTCCCCTCCTGTATGGAACAATATATCACACCTGATTGAAAAGCTCTCCTTCTCCCTCTCAGTAAGCTTCATTGCATCCAATAACAGAGGCTTCCTCACTCCATCATGTGGG
Source organism: Allobates femoralis (assembly GCA_033576535.1). Lineage (NCBI taxonomy): Eukaryota > Metazoa > Chordata > Amphibia > Anura > Aromobatidae > Allobates > Allobates femoralis. Next base: position 85,597,488 of record JARQOC010000006.1, read on the forward strand.
CGTCACGTCATAAAAGGTCCTACACTGAGCTAATATCTTCTGTACAAAGAGCACAGGGCCTGACCACACCTCTTTGCAGAGACTGTAACAATATAGTACCTTCTGTGACGTCATGCCCGTGATTGAACGAGGAAGCGTCTGTTATCGGACACGCTGACGCTTACTGAGAGAGATGGGGGAAGCTGCTTAATCAGGTGTGACGTATTGTCCCATATGGGAGGGGTGATGAGTAAGGAGCAGCTAGTGAATAAGTGATTTATAGGAGTTCTAAACATTATGCAAGTGTAGTAGGCAGCTCGGCATTATAGTACAGGAATGCTGGGACTATACATAAACATTTTTATCTCCCCGGAGTTCCCCTTTTAAAAAGCCTTCTTTAGAACACAAAAATAAAACCGAAAAAAGAAATAAAGCCCACCCTATACCACAATAAAATATTTCTTCTAAGACATGCGATGTAAAGTTAAACAGGCGCTCGACTCAAATGAGGGGCTTTACTGTATTTGGCTGATTTTAGCTGTCGCCAGTAACAGTAAAGGCCCCAGAATAATAAATCTGTATACCTGAAAGCATTAACGCTCCTAAAATATTTTCTTTAGAGGCAGAGATCAAGCAGCAGCTCATGTTATTCACGCCTATGCAAGGTCTGTCGTACCTGCGTCATATATCACTATTGAGAAATATGTTTCGAAAGTAAGTGAAGATTGTGCAGAGCCGAGTTGTGCTGTCGGGTAATTGATGGTGTTTGCAGCGAGTTACGCAGCCGGCTGCACTAAGCAGAACTTCCAGCCGCGTTTAGAGCTCCACAAATCACATGGAGCTAATCCTTAAATGATATTAATATCCAAAGCGAGTTACAGACAAGTCCATCTGTGTGCCAAGTATGTCTTAAAATACTGCAAGTAATGGACCCGTTTCCTTCTCCATACGTACCCGCCACCATATTGTTACAACGTTTCATTAACAAGAACATGGCCAGGCTCAGGAGCTTGGCTCGGAGGACGGAATAGTTTCTTATGAAGGTTTGTCACTTGGCAACGAAACTAATGGTTCAGTTTCTCCCATGCTGGAAATACTCTACAGGCAGGATTATAATATCTCTATTTTTATTGGCATCCTGTTCCCATTTCCACATGAAGAAACAATAAAGCTATATTGTTCGCTGCCCTGTTCAAATGATGGTATCTAAATGCATATATGAATTCGCTTAAAAGCTAGAGGGTTATAAGATATCAGAAGAACAAATAAAGCATTTATTCTCCAGCAGAATACTCCTATGTGCTGAACCTTTTCCACAAAATACTCTATTATATTGAGGCACAGAGAGTGGGAGGTTCAGGGTTTAACTCTCAAAAGGACTATGGTAACCAGCAGAGATATACTTTACGCAACTTGAAAATCAAGCAAAATTCTTACAACAGATTTTTTTTTTTTTATTTCAGCTTCTACATATCTCCTGCTGTTACAACACACAACAACCAACACAAGCCATCCACACAATGATGTGTTTTGTACCATCATTGCAGCGTGTGAATAGAGCCCTTTACAAGATATTGCTACTGCGGTGCCCTGGCAGGGAGGCCTTATTATCTGGACTGTATGTCGTGTTAAATATCTATTGATTCACTCTCAGAATATTCCTTTAGACTAAATGATTTCAGTGGCATCTTTTGCACTATACGTGATCTCTTTCTCTCTTTGTTTTCTAGTTTCCAGGGAATTTGAATTGCATTTCTTTTTGTCACGGCCAAGTCCTTCATTACCATAATTTTCAAAGCAAAAAAAAAAAAGAAAAAAAGTGCTATAACCCAATTAAAGTAATTTATTAGCTCCAGCTCTGATCAGCGCATCACAAAGGACTAACAAAAGAGCTTGGTTGCCCTGGGAGAGGACAGGTTTTTATTCTTTTCGTACAGTGTTTTAATTTTTGGCACTTTTTTGATAATTGTAGAATTTCACTATGGTAAAGTATGAGATTGTGTGCTATATGACAAGGAGGGGAGTTCAGAGAGGTTTGCCTCATAGCAAAAAATGTAATGATACTCAGTGGCGTAACTTGAAGCTTATGAGCCCCCAATGCAAAAGCTCTAACAGGGCCCTCCAATTAATGAAAAATAATAATAATAGCATTAGTCTTTTTCTATAAGAGACTTAAGGGCCTGGGTGCGACTGCAAACCCTGCATCTATTGCAGTTACACCCCTGATGATACTCCCGTAATGATATTGGGTCACCCCAACACATACCCTATCACTTTCCCGGTATTTTATTTTTAATTTTTGCAGCACTCTTAGTATATGACAACCACTGGGATGAATCCACTTACTTTTTAACAAAGAAGCAGGCTCAGATTTCCCATAAGTAGGTCACATAGCACAAATCCTCAAACATTTTCGGATGACTCCATGGTAGCCAGTTGTATTAGAAGGGACCAGGGTGATGAGGAATATACAAGGCTGGTGTCAATTTTGTGGACTAGTGCCATGATAACTATCTACTCATAAAGAAGTTGGTGGTAAGTTGGATTGTTTACCGGTCACTATCGCTGGTCAGGAGGTGGAGCAGGCGGAGAGTTACAAACATTTGGGGGTTCACCTGGACAGCAAACTGGACTGGAGGTGCCATACAGAGAAGATCTACAAGAAGGAGATGAGCAAACTGCACTTCCTACGGAAACTAAGGTCAATGAACGCGGCAAAACGTTAGAAATATTCTACAAGTCTGTATTGGCAAGTGCCATCTTTTTTGCTGTCATATGCTGGGGAAGCAGTGTGCGGGTGTCTGATGCTAATAAGCTCAATAAGCTTATCAAGAAGGTAAGCTTGGCTGTTGGCTGCCATATTGACAATTTTGAGGAGGTAGTGGAGAAAAGAACTGGGATGAAATGTATGGCCATTAAAAACAATAATGTGCACCCATTGTATGAGCTGTTCATGAGACAGAGGAGCACCTTCAGCAATCGTCTAATCCTACTAAGATGTAAGGTCAGATACAGAAAATAGCTTGTGTTGACTGCTATGGGAATGTACAACAACTACTTAAGTGTCAAATCATCAAAGTGAATGTTGTTTTATTAGTTTACCAATTGTGTATGACATATAATGTATAATATTCTTCTGCCATCTCTACAGTCTTTTTTTGTTAATTTAAGTAAGTTGTGTTCTTGTTTATGTTGTGCTACTGTGATACCATAATTTACCTCGGTATCAATAAAGTGTATCATATTGTATCGTATCGTAAAATCCTTCAGGCGCATTAAATACAAAATCATCCAATTTAGACAGTTCTGGATTACCATTTGATGTGCATTGGGTCTCCTGACTACCCCTGGATGGATGATTTCAGGGAGGAGAAGGATTGGTTGATTGGCATTTCAAAGGTCAATCCTCTACTTTTTCGGGAAGAGTTAGGGTATGTGCACATCTGACGTTTTGTGGGCTGGTTTTGACCGGTTTCCGTCGGCGGTTCCCGCTGAGTTTTATGTTAATTTATGTTAATCCTACCCACCGGTAGGATTAACATGCTAGTCAATGGAGTTTAGAAAACGCTGTGTACATTACAACGTTTTTTGTCTGGTCATTTTCAGTTTATTCACCGGTTTCCGACCGGTTGTCAAAGATAGAGCAAGCGACTTCTTTTCAGCGTTTTTCCAGCGGGTCTAGCTGAACAAGTGCAGCAAAGACCAGTCTGAAAAACGCTAAGGAACACGCTGGGGAAATCGCCAAGAACACGCTGTACGACCGCTAGTAACCCAAACACAAATCGTTAGCAAAACGCTAACAAAACCAGGGACACTAGCGAGTGCAGAAAACTCAGTTCTGCTAATATCCACCGGTTCCCGGTCGTTCTGCACAGATGCAGAAACGACTGATGTGCACATACCCTTACCACTGCCAGAGTGGCCTGGCAGCCGCTATCTTTTCACTCCTCGTGGAAAACACATGAGCTGAGCACTTGCGAGTATAAGGGAGAATTACACAGACGTTTCGGCTGAGATATCTCATGTCTGCCCATCCCCTTTTAAAAGACCCATAGTAGCCTCAAGGACAGCTACTACAATATAAAAGCTCTCAGCAAAGCAAAATAGGCCAAAACTATACAATTACAGTCCTAACAAATAAGTGCTTCATTCCCCTTTTACATAACGAACTAAACATCTGAAACCCCCAACAATCAGGTATTATTTCTGGGGACGTTTCAGCCAGACAGATATTTCCCCTGAAATAGCTATAGCAGAGGAATAGTTATATTATATGTCAGTCATATAACTAACTATAACATATAAACAAGAAGGGCCTACCAGAGTGTAAAATGTTTTTGTTTGTATTTTCTCTCATTAAAAGTGACTATTTTAGTAAGAAAACCCATTTAAGACAAAGCTTTAGGAGGCCATACACAAAACACTATTTTCTTGAAATATCTTTATTCAGATAAATCATCACAGATTTAAAAGAGGGGAAAAAAAAAAAAATCGATATTCAGAAAAAAATATTTAAATTGCGACAAATTTAAAAAAAACAAACAACATTTATTCATAAAAAGAATAAAAAGGCACAAAGTTTTGCATGTTTCTGCTAACAGTGTGCCTCATAATAGGTCAAGATTTAGATTAGACATTAGAAAAAAAACTTTCTGACGGTGAGGGCAGTCAGAGAGAGGAACCGGCTGCCATGAGAGGTGGTGAGCTCTCCATCAATGGAAATCTTCAAGTGGAAGCTGGATAAACATATAGCTAAAATGATTTAGGAAAACCTGCACTCATAGGGAGTTGGACTCGATGGCCCTTGATGTTCCTTCTAACTCTACCATTCAATGACTGGCGAAAGCATTACACACCTACACAGTGGCACAACTTCAGGGCCAGGGGCCCCGATGCGAAAGCTCCAATGGGGCCCCCAATTACTGTAAATCTTTAATAGTATTAGTCTTTTTTTATGGGCCAAAGGGACTTTTGGGGACCCCTAGGCTGCAGGGCCCGGGTGCGATCGTAACCCTTGCACCTATTATAGTTACGCCCCTGCACCTACATGCTATTAAGGTTCATTTATATATACCAACCAGTGGCACGATACAACCATCAAAGTAAACTCTGTGGTCTGTGTCATTTGTTTGGATCACTCAGTGGCAGTGGCGGTGGATAAAGTAGTGCAATATTGTATCAAGATAAAACTTAAGGGGGCGTCACACGCTACGATATATTTAACGATGTCGTTGAAACGTCACGGGTTTTCTGTCGTTCAAACGACGTCGTTGTGTGTGACATGTCGATCTTACAAGCGATAAGTGGTCTGATCGTTCATCGTAGATATGAGATCCGGACCCCAAATCAGACGATGTCAATCATGCAGTCTGCTTGCATGGTTCTGTGTGACACCGCCATAACGAACTCCTTAACGATTTTGCCTATTCACAACATTGACAAGCATCGGTCGCTGGTTGTGCGAACGATACCTGCACGCAACATTGTTGCTGCGTCCTGAACGTTATCTATGCATGCGACACCTCACTAACGATGTTGTCCACGTGCGCGCACCCCAGAGATCGTAGGTGAGGTCGCTCACAAAATTGTACCTTTAAATAGACATATAGAGCTAGTACATTCCCTTGTGGGGTTGTATGACACACAACCAGTGGAAAAATAAAAACACAAGTGCTGCAGAATCCACACCTCAAAAGGAAGAAACTAATTTACAGGAATCAGGATAGAAAGTGGATTTAAATCTGTGCCGCTGTGAAAAGATGAAGGTCCAGATGCACTGAAGTAAAAGTCTGGTGGTTTATTTCGACGTGTTTCCAAGTGAAGCCTACTTCTTTTTCAGGAGATGTCGCCAAATCAATCATTTGATGACACTCCTGAAGAAGAAGTAAGCTTCGCTTTGAAACACATTGAAATAAACCACCAGACTTTTATTACTTCAGTGCATCTGGACCTTCATCTTTTCACAGCGGCGCAGATTTAAGTCCACTTTCTACTCTGGTTCCCGTACATTGGTATCACATAGGCTCAGCTCCTGCGAGTCCTGTTTACACCGGACCAAGCACCAACGATAACGATGATCATTGCATCTGATGAACGAGCAGCCAGTTAAATTTAATTAAATGATAAATTTAATCATTGTAAAACCTACATTTTTAACAGCTCTCATTCACAATTATCTTGCAGTGTCAATGCTCCTTTAATCACTAGAATAATCCCATATTTGGACTTAAACCGAATTTATCTTATCCTTTTGATGCCCATACATGTAACGATTATCTTTATGACGGCCATTAATGGTCTGATGATACAACAAAGTGTTCCCTTGACCATTGGCTTAAGGGCAGCAACACATAAAGAAGGCTCATATACAACTGATGGGTTTGCCGACGGCAAGAGCAAACATTAGGCGGATGCTGATAATATAATGACTGGTAAATATTCCTAGAACAGTAGAGGAAAACGTGAAAAGTATCATGTGCTGCTTAAGACACGGCGCACTGTTCTGACATTACTATTGGGGGTTACCAATATTGTCTTTCCTTTTATCTCAATAAATAGATAAAGCCTGTGATAAATGAATACGATGTGCCATGAAGGAACACAATTATTTGTATTTTATAACTTGGTAAGTGGTTGCTGTGACAACCGTATTTTGACATTTCTAGCAGAACAGAATTATCGTCATGTGCCAGTGTACAGCGATCCCGAGGAAAGTTAGCAAAACGCAGGAGAAATAACATTCTGCAAATGAATAACTATCAGAAGAGAGAAGGACAATAAAGTCATTGTTCTGCTAATGGCCATGATTAGAAATAACAATCCTGTGAAATCAGATCCTTCTAATGACTAATCACATACAAATTATAGGATGATCAGGTGGATTTGCTTATTAAGGCACAAGGTTGTCTCCATATATTAGAAAATCTATAAGTGATAATCTATAGGCCATTCACTGCTGGTGTTATCAATAACAACGGCCATAAAAAACAAAAGTATTAAAAGCGCATCTGTCAGTAGGATCAACTGTCTGTACGGCCATGTAGGTCATAGGAAGCTGAATAAAACCATACACTGATATTGGTGATCCACATTTTTTCTTAATACGTGAATGAGCTGTTAAGATCAATGGGCCAGACACTGATCTCCCTGAGAATCTGTCTCCAGACATTATTATAAATGAAGGGTGGGGTTATTGGTGTGAGACATGTAATGACTGAGGCCGGCTTCAGACTGCGTGTCTGATCCGATCCGTAGCTGTCCGCTTGAGGCAGACAGCCGCGGACCAGATCAGCACACAGGACTGGGGGCTATTATGCCCTCCGATCCTGTGTGCAGCCGCACGCAGCTCCCGATGCTAATAGGTGAGTTCAGCTTCCTTTTATTCAGCTTCCTATGACCTACATGGCCGTACAGACAGTTGATCCTACTGACAGATGCGCTTTTAATACTTTTGTTTTTTATGGCCGTTGTTATTGATAACACCAGCAGTGAATGGCCTATAGATTATCACTTATAGATTTTCTAATATATGGAGACAACCTTGTGCCTTAATAAGCAAATCCACCTGATCATCCTATAATTTGTATGTGATTAGTCATTAGAAGGATCTGATTTCACAGGATTGTTATTTTTAATCATGGCCATTAGCAGAACAATGACTTTATTGTCCTTCTCTCTTCTGATAGTTATTCATTTGCAGAATGTTATTTCTCCTGCGTTTTGCTAACTTTCCTCGGGATCGCTGTACACTGGCACATGACGATAATTCTGTTCTGCTAGAAATGTCAAAATACGGTTGTCACAGCAACCACTTACCAAGTTATAAAATACAAATAATTGTGTTCCTTCATGGCACATCGTATTCATTTATCACAGGCTTTATCTATTTATTGAGATAAAAGGAAAGACGCGCAGCACCGCAGGTCCCTATCTTTAGAATGGGAGCGCACGGTGCTGCGCTTCACTGCACATGACCGTGCGCACCCATTCACTCCCATATGTGATCTGTGCGCAGGCGGATGCCTGCGTACAAATCACACACTCTCGTCCGCACAAGAAATGCAACATGTTGCATTTCTTGTGCGGACGAGACTGGGTGATTTGTGCGCGGGCATCCGCCTGCGCACAGATCACATATGGGAGTGAATGGGTGCGCACGGTCATACGCAGTCAAGCGCAGCACCGTTCGCTCCCATTCTAAAGATCGGGACCTGCGGTGCTGCGTTTACATTGCGGCTCCCCTCCACAGAACGCTGCGGAGGGGAACGCTAATGTGAAAGTAGCCTAACAGCTTATTCACATACTAACACAAAATGTTGATGTCTCTGGAATAAAACATCAGATTACAGATATGGAGGTGTCATGTTATTCAGCCTATAGATGGCTTAGAAGGGTTGATTCTACAGACAGATTACGTTTAAGGTGCCCCTTCCTCAGGACAAATTAATATCATATTGCCATGTTTCATGGAGCCCTGAAATGCGTTTACTAATAAATCAATATTATATTCACCCTTTGGTGTCTCTTGGAATACGGCAGCGCGGTTTTTAACCCTTCATCCTCCCTACTTTAATTTTCTGAGATAATGACCTTTGAGTTTTTATTGGCTATAAAAGTCATAATCATCAACATTAACAGAAATAAACACTTGAAAGATCCCTCTGTCACGACTCTATATAATATATGCCTTTCACTTCTTGTATTGAATTACTGAAAAAAAATTACTTTTTGATGATATTCTAATTCATTGAGATGCCACTGTATGATATAAAGACTTCACGGAAAAGTAAGAATAGAATTAATATCACTTATATTTAATTGCTGCTAATGTCAACCGTCCTGGCCCAAATGTAGATAGCGATTTCTGATGACACGACATGTAAATATCAGAAGTTACATGTTTTCAGAACCCGGAGCCGTGAGGAGTGTTCTCTACCAGCTTGAACTTTTCCGGTAACTTATTGGATTAATTCCACAACGATGGATTAACAGACAATTAATTTTCTTTGCCGATCTGCCTTGTACGTGATCTCAGCCGACCAATTTCTGGGTGGTCTAATTATCCCATGTATGTTCTTTTTCTCTTTTAGTGTTTCAGTCTGATGGCCCTAGCTTGTTGCCTGCACAGTATGTTCATGCATCACATTCTTGGCAGCCTATAATGGGATCCTTGATGCCATTTTAATAGAAATGTCCACAGGCCTCTAGCACTACAGTTAATTGTTAAACTTAATAGAAACTTTGAATCTCTTTATTTTTTTACAGATAGCAGATAACTGCACCTTCAACCCAATTCCTCCTCCTCCTTCCCTTATCCTCTCATCCTTTGAAATGCACTCTGTCCATATCTACTCTCCGTCAAACTTTCAAGTGGCTGTCATATATCGACTACCAGGCTCCACCACTGCCTTCTTTGACCAATTCTCCATTTGGCTTCTTCAATTTCTCTCTGTTGACATTCCCACCATCATAATGGGTGACTTCAACATCCCCATTGATACCAACCAGTCAACAGCCTCCAAACTCCTGTCACTTGCTTCATCCTTTGTTGTCTCTCAATGGTCCACCACAGTCACACACACAGGAGTACATACAGTAGACCTCATCTTTACCCGACTCTGCCCCCTAACAAACCCCACAACCTCCCCTCTCCCCTTATCTGACCACCATCTACTTACCTTCTCATCCTTGTCCTCCTCACCTGCCACCCATGTCCACCAACTCGTACACCCTCGCAGAAACCCCACACACGTTGACACTCATACTCTCTGACACTATTCTACCACTATCACATACTCTCTGACTCTATTCTACCACTATCCTCCATATCCTCACTCCATGACACAGATAATGCCATAGCTTTCTACAACTCTACACTCACAGCAGCGATTGATGCACTTGCCCCCCTCTTGTTCACGGCAGAATACGACAAATCAGCAGACAGCCCTGGCACACAGACACCACTAAAAAGTGGTGGCGAGAGTCTAGGGTTGCTGAGCGGCGCTGGAAGAAAACACATTCATAAGAAGACTACACAGCATTCAAACAAGCACTTCTCACATTCAAGACAGCACTCACTGCCACTAAACAGAACTACTTCATAACCCTCATATCCTCCACAACCCCAGGCAGTTATTCAACACATTTAACTCTCTCCTCTGCCCCCCCCTTCACTTCTCGTATCTCTGCAGAAGACTTCGCAACACACTTCACCAACTAGATCGATCAGATCAGACAAGTCTTTGCTACCCAACCATCACATCTCCTATGTATATCAGGCCACTCCCCCCCCCACTAACCCTCCTCCCCTCCATCACTGAAGGAGAACTTGCACACCTCCTCTCCAAATCGCAACTCACCACTTGTGCATCAAACCCCATCCCATCCCACTTCCTACCCAACATCACCACCACGCTTATCCCAGCCCTAACCCACCTCTTCAATCTATCACTAACCTCCAGTACCTTTCCTTCCGCTTTCAAACATGCAACAATTACACCTGTCTTGAAGAAGCCATGTCTCAACCCGACCTCCACATCCAGCTACCACCCCATATTGCTGCTCCCGTTCGCCTCCAAACTTCTTGAAAAGCATGTCCACGCTGTACTCTCATCCAGCTCTCTCTTTCATAAGCTTCAATCTGGCTTCTGCCCCCACCACTCCACTGAACCCGCCTTAACCAAAATGACTAACGACCTACTTACCGCCAAAGCTAATGGACAGTTCTCCATCCTTCTCCTTCTTGACCTGTCCTCTGCATTCGACACAGTCGACCACTGCCTCCTATTACAGATCCTCTCTTCTATTGGTATCACTGACCTTGCCCTCTCCTGGATCTCTTCCTACCTTTCCAACCGCACATCTAGTGTTTACCACTCCAATACTACCTCCTCACCCCATTTCCTCTCTGTTGGGGTCCCCCAAGGCTCTGTCCTGGGACCCCTTCTTTTTTCCATCTATACCCTTGGACTAGGACAACTCAAAGTGCCATGGATTCCAGTAAAACCTGTACGCTGATAATACTCAGATCTACCTCTCTGTCCCAGACTTCACCTCTCTGCTGTCTAGAATCCCAGAGTGTCTATCAGCCATATCCACCTTCTTCTCCTCTTGCTTCCTTAAATTGAATGTAAACAAAACTGAACTCCTCATCTTTCAGCCATCTCGCGCACCTCCCTTACCTGATTTATCGATCACAATAAATTATATCACACTTTGCCCTGTACCTGAAGTCCGCTGCCTTGGAGTGATCCTTGACTCTGCCTTATCCTTCAGACCACACATTCAAGCTCTCGCTATCTCCAACTCAAAAATATTTCCAGAATAAGTCCCTTCCTTAACCCTCAATCATTTAACTACTAGTGCATGCCCTCAACATCTCCCGTCTCGACTACTGCAAACTCCTCCTCTGTGGCTGCTAACACTCTTGCACCTCTCCAATCTGTCCTTAACTCTGCTGCCTGACTAATCCACCTCTCTTCTCACTGCTCCTCCATTACTACCCTCTGCAAATCCCTCCACTAGCTCCCAATTCCCCAACGTATCCAATTCAAACTACTAACATTGACTTACAAAGCCGTCCACAATCTTTCGCCCCATATATCTCTGAACTAATCTCCCGATATAATCCAACTCGTAATCTTCAATGCTCCCAAGACATCCTCCTTTCCTCCACACTTGTATGTTCCTCATCTAACCGCCTACAAGACTTCGCCTGAGCGTCCCCCATTCTCTGGAATTCTGCACCTCAAAATGTCCAACTGTCCCCTACACTCGGGACTTTCAAGTGGAATCTGAAAACCCATCTCTTCAGAACAGCCTACAGCCTGCAATGACCATAGTACCACCTCACCACCACTGGACCCGGCACTCCACCACCACCCGAGCAGACCCAGCCTACTGTTCCCCTTCCCATTGCCCTGTAGAATGTAAGCCCACAAGGGCAGGGTCCTCTAATAATAATAAGTGACATTTTTAGGCTTTTCTTAAGGGGAATGTCACCAGTTATTTTTCTACCCCTTCTGAAGGCAGCATGATGTAGGAGCAGAGACTCTGTTTCCCACATCCAGTTACTATCCATTTTCTGGGCAAACTATGTTTTCTGATGCATCAAAAAGATGTTTTTATCCCCACTCAAATGAATAGATCATGTTGTGTATGTTTTTGTTATCCCAAAGTAGTTTAAAAAACTAAAATATCCACTGGACATGTGAACATTAGTGATGAGTGAACCTTTTGATTGTTCGGGTTCAGGCGCACTGTTTGCGACCCTGAACTTGACCAGAATCTCAATGGAAGTCACTGATTGTCAGTTCAGGTCTCCGGCCACATACAGCCATAAGCAAACACTTTTGGGGGTGGAAGGATGGGTTTTTCATATTAATTTTGGACACACACTACACCCAAAAACTGAGCTTTTAAGCCCGGTACTAGCCAATCAAACACTGTATGCAGCTCACACTGGGCCAAGCACCAACTGTACCTGAGCACAGTGATGTTAGCTCCAGTGCTTTGCACATATAAAGCACCCGAACTCCGAACCCAAACAGGTTTGCTCAACACCGGGTTCAAGGTTCGCTTCACTATAGTGATCCATGAGTCAATCACTATAGTCCTGCTTGACACTCTGGGATAAATAAGTACAAAGCGGTGTAGATATAGAAGCTAGCAATAGAGTAGACGTACAAAGCTAGCAAACCTAAGTAGAAAAGTAGCTGCCTAAAAAAAGAAGTAATAAAAAACAAAAATGTTTAAAAAAAAATAAGCAGCACATTAAGATAGTTGTAGGCAACCATCATGGAAAGGAATCAGACCCCCATCGCGAACTAAACACAACAGCTCCGTCAAATATACGTGAAAATGTATGTAAGGGCTGTCGAAAACATATGTTTTTGGGTGTGGGAGACATTCCATGCAAACCTTGACCTGATCAGACTCTTTCCAGAGTGCTGAAACCTGCATTGCTGAATATTGAGCCACCGCGCTGTCAAGAGTTGCCAAAAAATCCCTGACTTTGACTAATTTTGTGTTTCTTACCGTTTCATGCATTATGTATATTTAAAGTGTTTACAAGAACATTCTGGAATTTCATTTCATTTGCACAGTCTAATTAGCATTTGCTGTTATCCATACTAAGCAATTCACTTTTTTTTTTTTCATTTAATGTATTGTGACATTTTATGGTGTTAAATATAGAGCCTATGAATAATATATCGCACATCTAGCACATATGGTGGTTAATTCTTAATAGAAGACTGTGCACAAACCACTTTGATACAACTCGGCGTTGAATACTTATCTTGGAGAAATTTTAATCTGATATGGAATATTGCAGACACACGGATAATTATACAAATTGCTGAAAGCAAGGTTAAGAAAGATGTGTGTATGCTCTGGGATCTAAATCACATGTTTGTGCCAAGGTGAAGTTTGCATAAAAGAGAATATTTTTTTTTATTTTTATTTTTTTCCATGAAGCCTTTAGCATAAGATAAATCACCTCCACCATTAGCCAGCTGAAGACAAATAGGAATCGCAGTTATTTAAATGACTTTTTTTCTCTCCTTCATCCTGCTGAATATATGCATTATGCAAATCATAACTGATTGCATTCCCCCCAATAAGCCTTATGTGCGGCTGTTACATCCAAAGTGATAGGTGTGAGTATATACAGCCAGGCCTGGGACAAAAGGAGCTTTTTCCTTTATAGAAGAGAAAAGGGAGAAAGGCTATTAGCGACAGTTGTGTTTCACACTTTCTCCTGAAAGGTGAAACCTCTGAAGAATTACATATTTATATTCTGACATTAGATCCTATAAAAAACTGTATAAACCTGCACATTTTGCTATCCAAGTGAATATAAAGGGTAGTTATAAAGAGACCTGTCAGCAGATTTTTGCTACCTTATCTGACAGCAACTTAATGTAGGTAAAGAAACCCTGAATTAAGCAAGAAATCACACAGAGTATTGGGCTAGAGCCGTTCTTATGGTGGGTTTACACACACCAATTTATCTGTTCAATCTCTGAACCAATCTCTGGTTGCAGTGAAATCATGGATACATAGTTCCATTTTGTGGCTGTGTACAACATGGAGCAATGTATCCATGATTTCACTGCAACCAGAGATTGGTTCAGAGATTGAACAGATAAATTGGTGTGTGTAAACCCACCATTACACAATCAAAGAATTTCTGTTCAGGAACACAGCGGAGCTGAGAGAGCTGTCCCCGCCCACACCAGGCTCTCTATAGAGATTGTGCATTCACTGTAAAGTGTCAATAACAGCAGGGGGGTGTCGGACTGCCGTGCATATGAATTTTTAGTCATGCAATGTTAGGCTGCCTTCACACTTGCAGATGCATCTGCAGCGTTTTGCAGATGCATCTGCAAGTATCAGCATGCAGACCGCGGCCCCTATGTTTATAATAGGGCGCACCGCGGTCTGAATGCTCTCATTCATTCCTATATGTGAGCCGTAAGCAGGCGTATGCCTGCTGACAGATCACACACTCCCGCCCGCACTATGGACGCAACATCTCGCGTCCATAGTGCGGGCGGGAGAGTGTGATCTGTCAGCAGGCATACGCCTGCTTACGGCTCACATATAGGAATGAATGAGAGCATTCACACCACGGCCGCGGTCTGCATGCTGATACTTGCACATGCATCTGCAAAACGCTGCAGATGCATCTGCAAAACGCTGCAGATGCATCTGCAAGTGTGAAGCCAGCCTTAATAAAGCCATTTTAGTTTAAGTACATTTTTGCAGTTCAGAAATAAATAAAACAAAAAGCATCCTGTCAGAATTTACTGTTTTGTATGTTAGTACCAGACATGGTATCTTTTAAATGAAAAATTTGGTGAATATAAAAAAATGAAATAATTCCAGGTGACTCCTGAGCACTCTTGGTGCAGGATGACCTGAGCCCCAAAACAACACAGCCCCACACGTTGTACTGTTCACTGAATAACTAGATTACGTAGGACACATCCAACCTACATTGTCTAATTTTTGAATACCGAATTAAACAAACTGGAAAATCACAACATCATATTAGATGAACATTGCTATTGATGGGGATCTTGGTCTTTTTTGCACTAATATTTTAATTGCCTATGTAGCACCATTAATTCCACACCATACCTGTCCACATTGTGGCTCAAAAGCTACACTCCCTATTAGTACGCCTTTGGAGTGTGGGAGGATACTGGATAACCTGGAGGAAACCCATGCAAACACGGGGAGAACACACAAACTCCTTACAGCAGTGATCAATCTGATTTACCCTCTTACACTTGTAATGTACCTTTGCTGACACTCTTGCTTTACAACATAGTAGTAAATTAGATTAAAATGGAGACGCTAACATCTCAAATAAGGATTTTAGTCTCAATTTATATTTTTACCTTGCAACTGTATAAATATAGACAGCTCCTTGCCCAACCCAACTTTTCTTCCTGGTACCCCTTTTGCTCGCTCATTAGAGATGAGGAACTCCGAACCTTAATGGAAGTCACTGATTGGCAGTTCACAGTCAGACATAAGTAAAACACTTCGGGGGGGGAGGGCATTTTTTTTAATTAATCTTGGACACACCCTACTCCCAAAAACTGTGCTTTTAAGCCCAGTACGAGCTGATCAAACACTGCGAAACTCCGAACCCAAACAGGTTTGCTCAACACCGGGAAGTTCAGGGAACCAAACCAAACCTTGACAGGTTCGCTCATCCGCACTTCCTCCTCTGTTCTTCTATTTACATGTGTGATTCCTTGAAAGCTATTCTGCAGCTCTGAGGGTTTAGGACTTTCTTTTCTGCTGTCTGGGTCACTTGTCACCCACACACAAATAAAACCAAAGTCAAAGGAAACTACGTATTTCTGTCCAATTATCTAATGTTTTTTGGAGGATGAATCCTTAAGAAGTGCCTAGCTTCCCTCTTGTCATAGAAAATACATGCGTCCTGAGCCAAAATGAGCATGCATATGTATGGAAGATTTGAAGGTAGATTTGTCTGCTGAACAAGCATTTGACAGCTAGTAAATATGTATTGTATTGGCACCTTTAAAATTACAATTAAAAAATTCTGTGGAAAGATCGGGCACATTTGGGTCTTATCCAATAAGAATAGAGAGAACAAATGCCAATAATGTGCTTACATTGGTAGATTGTTCCGATCATGAAATGCGCTTTAATGTGTACAGCTGCTACAGATTGACAGTGTACAGTAATGTACAGTGTGAATCCAAGATAGTAGAAAGGAGCTCGGTCTGTGCTGCCGTGAAGAGCTGATGCTTGGATAATCGAAGACACATCAAGGGGTGCAATGCATTTTTTATTCAACGCATTTCGAAGCTGCATCGTGGTTATTTATTCCTGTTGAAGAAGCGAGGCAGCTTTGAAACGCATTGCATAAAAAACAGCATTGCACCCCTTGATGTGTCTTGCATCTTCCAGGCGGCAGCCCTCCACGGCAGTGCAGACCGAGCTCCTTTGCTGCTCTCCTGGATTCACACGTGTCTTGCATCACATCACCCGCTCTCCGGACAGGAGCGTGCAGCTGCATGTATTTCTATGAAGCTCCACGCTCCTGTAAGAAGAGCGGGTGATGTGATGCAAGACTCACACGAGTCTCTCGCAAGTGGAACCCCGGCCTTAGAATTGGGCACAAAGGCCATCGAAAATAAAGCCTCGTTAACCTCTAGCATATTGTTTGATAAATGGACAGAATTTAAGATGTTTAAGATAAAAAGATAAAACAATTTAGAAACCATTTTCCAGCTGGATCACTTCGGAGCATTGAGACATCATACAACCAGTGGTAACCTCTTTCTATCAAGACGTTATGACCTCTAATCTTAGGATGCGCTTTTAGGATAGTTATCTTTTTATGTATTCCATTTTCCAGCATATCCAAAGGATCATTATTTGACATGTTTTAGTAAACAAGGAAAATGATGTAAATCTGTTTAAACAGTTTCCTCTGATCCGTGAGAAATAGAACATTTGTTTATTGCGATCTCCGGCTTTTGGAGCCTAATACGTTTTGTGCCAGGTTGTAGATGCGACCTGTGAAGCCAGTCAATAATCAGTCAAGGAGATCATACAGGCATGACCAAATTGATAGTTACACCACTCATCACAGACAATAATTCTCAGTTTGCAGGGCTTGCAATGTTTTATGTGAACATGTTTACTCTCGGCTGTCCAGATGCTTTGATTAAGGAGATAAAAAACGCTTTAATAAAGGGTCATGTTTCAGTGATTTCCAGCAGACTTGTAGAACATTACAATTAGGTTAGGGCATGGATTTCAGAGTGGATGATCCCAGACCCCCACCGAGACTCTAAAAACATATTTAAAGGGCCCCACCGCTGTGCTGATCTTCGCTTTCCAAAATGTAGACCTAGCTGATCAGTTTACAGACCTAATTTATTCCATGGACTAAAGACACCGAAATCTGCACACATGAAGAACAATTTCTGCTGTCATATCCAGCAATTAGGCAATTTCGGCTGGGAACTTTTCAGTGCCAACGCTCGCCTGCAATTTTTTAATAGTAAACGTTTTCAGAATTACAATGCACAATACTTGTAAATTTGGTTCCAACTATTTATGCAAAAAGCTGGGGCAAAAGTGTATTGTGTGAAAATATGGCAAATGACTCAACAGACTGGAGCATGTGGCCAAGGTGAGGAGTGACACAAGTCAACCAGAGTCAACACACGTGTCCTTTACCTTTTGTCTTGACTTCACATGTCCCCAGATGGGGAGCAATGAAAACATGAATGTGCTACACTCAGCAATGAGTTGGATATGCTGAATGTGGCCACCCGGTGGTTGTGATGTGTGCTGCAGTCTGTGAAGGGTTTTGTTAATAATGAGATTGTATCATGCACTGAGACTGTGAAGGCTGCAGCCAATCAGTAGGTGCTGAATAGTTAGAGCAATCATGTTACATCCCAGAGACATAGACAGACAGTTTCAGGGAGCGGTGAGGTCCGGTGGATGAGTGTTGTATATGTTCTTTTTAGGTTTACTACTACATGGACCTATTTTTTATATGAAAAAGTAGTAGAAAAATACTTTATAAAGTGACAATTGTTTTTTCTAAATTATAATTAATCCGCCTTATAAAGTTATACATCTTAGTAATATTTTCTATGACTTTATTTAGTTTCCTTCTCTTTCTTTGCTAAAATTGTTTTAACTGCTCCTTTCATGCTTTTTTAGAAGCTGCTTTGAATTGCTGCTTTAGCAATTATCTGCATACAATGGCTATTACAAATACTGTACATGTCTGTATATGAGGGAAGGGGAGTCAGCAAAACAACTCACAAAGGGACAGTGTTTCAGTACACCTTTTCTTCTACAGCAGCAGTTCAAAGAACCAACTAAAAGAGGTTGAGTGTGGCAGATCATAATTCAACGTATTATCAATATATATTTTTTTTACTATGGGCCTAAGAACTAACAGACAGGTAGGTGCTAACTAGTAGCCTCTTATGCTCGACACGGATCTCTGCCGACACAGAGCAGTCAGGGATCATGCATGCCAGCGGTTCTGTGGCTTCCACTTACATCATGTTGACAGAGCAACAGCTTTTCTCCTGCTAATGTGGCACCCCAGGGGTTAATGTGCCACAGTAGCATCAACAAAGGGTTAACTCCCCCACACAACATGGACACTGCACTAGCACCTCTAGGCCAGAAGGGGGAGCTCAAGCAGCTCCCTGATATATTCTGGTCTGAGGAGGAAGTAGTTAGTTGATAGCTGACAGTTCAGTTTAGTGCAGGGAGCACTAGGAGGAGGACCTGTAAATGGGAGCAGTGCTGAGCTCCTGACAGGGACCACTGACTACTTTCAGGCCTGAAGCCGGGGTCTGAGGAGAGGAGTACAAAAAACAGAGGAACACATCTGGGAGACTTAGTTACCTCATAACTCGCCCCAGAGGAGCACAGAGACCGGATACCGGATCCAAATCGTGACTGAAACACGCAGCACAGAAAACACAGGGATAGTGGAGGTTGTAGATCTACACTGTACCTCAGCGAAGCAACACGGGGGGTCAGAAGCACACAGAAAGACTCAAGTTGCCTAGCAAAAGGCGGTACCTGTGAGGATAAACAGGCCCAGCAGCCTAGCTAAAGCAGCAGCAGGGCCACACACAAGGCGCAGGAGTAGAAAGCTGAGGACCCGGTCAGGGTGGAGCAACCCGGCCCCTGTACAGACTCCGTGGACAGTACTCTGCTACCAAAATCTGCAGTAAAGCCTTGGTAAACTTCAAAACCGTGAGTGTGTGTGATCCTTGTGCTCAAACCCTGCGTGCCCTCACAAACTCCCATCATCTCACTACTACCCCTACCTGCAACATCCATAGCACCATCTATAGACTATTACTACCACTGCCCCGGGGAACCCAGCTCTACGTGCAGAGAGCCATTACATCCCCAGCTGCCCAACATCATCCCCGGAGGTCCTGCAGCAGCGGGTGGTCACCCTGACCACAACCCGTGGGCGGCATCACGACAAACTCCCCTGTAAATATCCCATTACTTCGGAACCCGGGACACGGTCCGGACCAAGACCGCCGTGATATTCCCAGCAGTACCCCAGTCCGGTACCGAGTACCCCGTCCCTGTGGGCTCCATCATGCTGATAGACAGCCCGCTCTCCGCTGCCTAATAACAGGAACTTGGCAGTCACATCCTCACCCAGAAGAGATTTTAGGTTGATGTGAGGCATCACAATCACTGGTAAGAGCAGTTTGTGACCACTCCGAGCCGACAAAGGGTACAACAGGCAACTACTTGTCTGTCAGTTCTTAAGCCATAGTAAAAAAAAAAATAGTTCCGAAAAACTCCTTTAAAGCTAATCAGATATTTACCCCCTAAATTAAGAGTGGCATAAAGTAAATTTTCTGGGCTGCTAGCTGTAGCTTTGATAAAAATCAGTTTTATCAGCAGGAGATTATCACTAGAGAACTAGTAAACCTGCCACCGGGTAGCCCTACATATTCATAAGCTATGTATAACCCTGCCCCCACCACCGATTGGATGCCTTCTGCCTATGCACAGTGTAAACAGAAAGCTGCCAATCAGTGGTGTGAGCGGAGATATATGGAGCTCAGCACTCAGAGAACTGATAGATCTGCAACAAATAAAACAGGGATCTTATAAAAACAACAACAAGCAGCCCAGTAAGGGAAAAACTGCCCGAATTGGAGTCTCAGACCTTACATCATGCTGCTCTTAGATGGGGTGGCAAAATATTAGTGACAGATTTCTTTTAAAACAGAACTTTAAGCATGCAAAGCTATCAATCGGATAATGCTAAATATTACAAAGATTCAGATAATTGCAAAGGCTGACTGGTAAACGAGAAGAAAGGTAGTTCAGTTACTCTGTAAGGATCAGTGTCAATCAGGTGGAACTCATGGGCACAGATAATTGGAAAAGAAAGGCCTTGGCTTGTCGCGGTTTACTCTACTTTTCACTTTTATGAAAATTGAAGTAAAGCAAAGCACAACAAAAGTGACACAAAACCATAATGTGCGCAAAGGGCATTGCTATTATTCCTGCTCCCACGCACTTTTTACTGATAATGTATTTGCTAAATGTCCAAACTTCAACACAACAATGTGTTTAATAACAATAAAAACTAAGGAGTCAATAAAAAATGCTTCCATGTCAGCAGGATCTGAGACGATATCACAGATCTACAACAATCACATTCCGAGGAAGAACAAAACCTGTTCAAAAGGCAAAAAAACGAGCAAACACGGAAGTAGAAAAACAAACAGAAAAAGATAGAAGTTCTAGTGGGACTATTGTCACATACAAGGTGCGGCTCTGTAAAGATGTCCTGCCTTAGGGAAACCATCTACAAGGCCCTTTTCACATCAGCGGTAAGCGCTGATGCGGCAGTTGCGGTGAAAAAAAAACACATCTGCCGTGGTTACCGCATAACGGCTGCACTTGCGGTTCACTTGCGGCAAGACCCATGCAATGCTGGTTGAAACATTGTTGATTTCATCTCCTTCACTTTTTCATTAGGACCTTTGACTGGGGGTCGTGTTCTGACCTAATGACGTAGGTGCAGAAAGGGCGCATTCCATCAACACAAAACATTGGAATAACACGTAGGGGCTTCTCTTGGGTAATTGACCCAGAGACGTATTGTGTCCGGGCATATCCTTGGATGACCACCTCTCAGCAGTGAGTTTTGTTCTGCTAATTTATGAACCCTGTAGGACCTTCCGCATCCTCTTGAACTAGTGGAATTTTTGTTTGTTCTGTATTGTGTTTTGGGGGGTGGCTTCTTCTTGTGGGTAGACGATTCACTTATCACTTATCCACACTGGATTTTTAACTGTAACAATAAACATATCGATAAAGAAGTATATCCTGTCGTGCTATATTGGATTAAGGTTGGATAACCTTGAGCCGTCTTTTCGGTGAATTCATGCTCTGTAACAAAACCTGGATCCTGTGCCTGTGGCACCCTGAAAGTAAAGTGGGCCGAAAATGGGTGGGGGTAATCCAGTTTCAGGTGGATTCACAGGGATACCTTAGCCTTTTAATGTCCCAAACACATAAGGTAACTAATACTGTAACCAACAAACCTAGTAAGTTCTCCTTTACGTTAACGCAAGATATCAAAATTGGTATAAAGACCTAATGGCCGTCTGTATTCAACTTAGGAAACCTTAGGCAACCGGACAATACAACACAGAAGAGGAAGAAAAGTGAAGATATTAATGGCTGAAGAACTACTACAAATCCAACTAAACTAAACACCCGTTACAAATATATACCGTACATGGCATCATGTCTCTGCCACAGGCATCTATTCAATTTAGAAATATTGTTAGAAAAATATTACAAGGCAGCCTCATATATTGTAAGGAAAAAAGAGGAATCCAGTGCTGTGTGCTTCAGGGAAAACCTTTAATTACGGTAGCTTTAATAAGTAGGGCAAACATTAAAACATCACTGATTCCGCAGCTTATGAGAAAACATACAGTAAAAAACACGGCAAACGCATTTCAGCTAGTAGATACTCATAGGTATCCAGTGACCAAGGTTATGTAATGCAAGGCTGTCTAGCAGCCGAAACGCGTCTGTCATCCTTTTATTTTATGTTTTCTCATGAAGCTGGGACTTCTATGATGTTTTGCTGTTTGCCCTACTTATTAAGCGCTGGATTCCCCCTTTATTCTTACAGTAACTTTCTCCAAAGCACCTGGATTTCCGTGCACTATTTCACACAGGTGAGCTGACTTTTTCTGGCTGCTAACGTTATATATTGGTATATAACAAATCACCTGATGGTTTCTGTTCCGTAAAGATCACTCACTTCTCAGCAGTTCAGCCATTACAGGGAATCTGCCACCAGGATATCACTATTTATATGTGCATGTAGCTCTTTCAAAGATAAATCCAGCAATAGCTTTACATAGCAGATCTGAAGCCTCTGTCACTCCAGCTCTATTCCCTGCTCAATGCTGCCTCCTTCTACTTGACTATTAGATCTTTAGCCTAACGTCACACAGTATAGAGGCGTCAGTCAAGCAGGAGGTGGCACTTGAACAAAGAACAGAGCTGGAGTGACGGAGGCGTCAGATCTATCATAGCTCTTTAGATACATTGATTCAAATGAGGATTTCTCAGTAACAGAGGAACAGACTGACCATGTAAAGGTATTGCTGGACTTGTCTTTAAAAAGGGTACATGTGTATATAAATAGTGTGAGGGGGTGACACCCTGCTGACAGATTCCCTTTAACATCACATGTGGACCTACAGGAAAAGATAACCCATGCGTTCTATATGGGCAGAGCCGGGGAGCTCAGAAGTTGACTGCAGAGCTGACATGTCATGACAAACAATAGAGACCGGGGCAGTGGTGGAGACTCAGAGCGAGACCCGTGGAGGGTGAGTAATGCACAGTGTGTCTATTCCAACAAACTGCACCCAGGAATAGGAATTGTCTCCACCTGGAATACCCCATTAATGAACGCTGAAGGCAATTTATCTCTCAGCAACACCGGCTTCTAAAACAGTAATGTACTACTTAAGACTTAAAACTAAATTTCCCTTAAGTAATAATTTGACCCATTTCATTCAATAAAAATGTATTCATTTAAATGAAGTGTTCTTTAAAAACGTGCTTGCATTAACAGAAACATTTTTCTCTTGTAACATTTCAAACATAACATGTTCCTTATTCCTGATCCATTATTTTCATTTTCTTAATACATTGGTAAATTACCTATAATTTAGGATATCTGAAATAAAAAGCTCTCTACAGCCTCATTGTTGTCTAAGCAACCAGAAACCTCACAATGTGCTGAACGCTCGCTCTATCCTCCGAGAGCAGGGATTCAAGTGCTTCAATTTTACAGAAATGTTCATTATTTTATAAAGTAACTTGGGCAATTCACAATGGAGGCTCATCTGATGAAGGACGATAGCATAATGACGTCTCCCGATCCGTGCCTCACTCCCGGTCCATCATCCCGAATTAGTGGTCGCATAATACTGGTCACATCCAGTCAACTGTATCACATCTGTATGAATTCTGGCATCCATTATGTAGATATAAAAGGGAATAGATATTACTTAGAACCATGGTCCATTTTCAAATAACATAAGATATTTATGATATTAAAGTGAACCTGTCAGCAGTGTTTATTACATATAAGCTGTGGCCTTATATATACAGCATTCTGGAATATTTTATATAAGTCCCCAGAAATATCTACGTAATGCAAAACCTAGCTTTTATTACACTCACCTGCGGGGCAGCCCGGTTCGATGAGCGTCGCTGATCTTGGTCCGGTACCTCCTTTCCTTTTGCGATCGCCGTCCTCCTCTGCTTCATGTGGGTTACGCTTCCCATGTCATCTACACACAGGCTCCTCCATTGCGCTCCTGGGTATGCATACTTCTCTCTGCCCTCCTGTATCGTACTGTGCAGATGTGGGGAAAGGTTAAAGAACACCTGTGCATGTGCACTACATGGACGTTCTTTGACCTTTCGCTGCGCAGGCACCTTACAATACTTTGCTCTGCCCTCAGCAGGACAGAGAAGTGCACATGCGCAGGAGCACAAAGTCGGAGACTGTGTGCAGGTGAAGTAGGACGTGTAACCCACATGATGCAGAGGACGACGGCAAGTGCCAGAACAAAGGAGGCACCGGATCAAGACCAGAATACCCATCAGACAGAACTGCTCCCAGGTAAATATCATAAAATCTGGGTTTCTTTTTTTTTTCATTATACAGATGGGCCTGGGGACCTATATACAAAATTCCAGAATGCCTGTATATGAGGCCTTATTGGTGGTGGCCACAGCTCATATGGGAAACAACTGCTGACAGGTTCACTTTATGTCATCCAGCAGAAAAATCATAGGCATGATAATATGGGTGTGTTGCCTTTTAACATCTTTGCAGATTTTCTTGGAAAATTCACCGAAAAGACGGTTGAAAGTTATCCAACTTAATTCAATATAGCACGACAGGATTATCTCTATCGATATGTTTATTTTACAATTAAAAATCCAGTGTGAATAAGTGATATGAGGTGAATCGATGATTACCCACATGAAGAAGCCACCCCCCAAAACACAACACAGAACGAACAATAATTCCACTAGTTCAAGAGGATGCGGAAGGTTCTACTGGGTTCATCAATTAGCAGAACAAAACTGGTACTGTTGAGAGGTGCTCATCCAAGGATATGCCCGGACACAATACGTCTCCAGGTCAATTACCCAAGAGAAGACCACATGTGTTATTCTAATGTTTTGTGTTAATGGAGTATACCCTTTCTGCACCTACACGATTAGGGCAGAACCCAACCCCCAGTCAAAGGTCCTAATGAGGACTCCTCAACATAGCACTGAAAAGTGGCTCTTGGCGGAAGGGGCATTTCCTCAAAGACAAAGGAGGAAATACAATCTGCCGCATGAAATCTGGTCTCAATAATCAGGTGGTCCTCTCAAAGAGGTGGTCTTTTGGACTTGTTTGACATATTTCATAACCTGGCAAATATTAGTTCCCGTCATTAAGTATTATTATTACTCACTTAAAAACACCAGAACAAAGGCCGCGGCTGCATTGTGATTAATAAGCAGAACAGACCGGGGATGGTGATATTCTCAGTATTTCCACTACTCAGCTTCCTCCGGTCACATGAGGAATGTGTAAGGTCAGGACAGTTCTAGCCACTTGTTTTTCCATTAAATGAATGGAACAATAATGTAAAATTCTTGCATCATAACACAGTATAACAATATAATATCTCGTGTACATAATTACTAAAACGGGGAGATAAACAGGCCAACCTTCATCTTTCATCTCCTCGTCTGCACACAGCTCTCACTTACACATATAAAGACTACAGTTACCCGGGTCACATTACAATTACTGACATGTAGTATACCGTGGTAAATATTTTACTCGTATTTATAAGCAGGGGAAAAAAAAAAAATCACATAATCACCTATTGTTAAACATTTACAAAGCTCCCTTTTACAGTAAATAATTAAGGTCACGTACTTTAACCCTCGATCTACTCAGCAGTATGTTCACATTTACATGGTGCGAATGCAGAGCGGACGTGTCACTAGATAAGGAGATTTCTGCTATTGAATCATACAAGCCAGTAACATGAGAAATGTCGTTAGACTTCTACACCCCATCAATATACAAGTATATGTAGGGATAGAAAGAACACTAGAACCCTGCTTAAATTGAATATCCTAATTCGTCCCTTTTTTACAGTACTTTATATTTACTGTAATGTCAGATCAATAAAAGCATTTATATACATTTTCCTTAAGATTCATTGGTTCCTTTTAATTATTTTCCAAAAAGTCAAAGTGTTATTTCCATAATCTATAAATGCTATAATTGCTAAATATTTTCCAAAAAAAAAAAGCAACATTGCAATTTAGGCTACGTTCACATCAGCGTTTCTCAGCAGATCCGGCATTTTGCCACATCTGCCGCTTAACGGATCACTTGCGGCACGCCTGCGTTCTGCCTCATTTATTCCCTATGGTACTTGCGGACATGTGCGGCACTTGTGGTTTTGCCGCGATCTATCCAATCCGGCACTTGTGGCAACAGCCAACTTGACTTGCCGCAAGTGCAAAACCACGAGTGCCGCACGTGTTCGCAAGTCCCATAGGGAATGAATTAGGCTGAACTCAGTCTTGCCGTTGCCATGAATGCCGAGAAACGCTAACGTGAAATTACTTGTTCTTAAAAAATTTTTCTCGATTCTCAAGAATAGTTATTTTTATTTCTAATGTTTGTGGCTCATTGCCTGAGTTATCAGCCTCTACTGTAGTCTAGCAGCAGTGGTAGAACATGTACAGAACTTACAAGATCCTTCCAATGGAGCATGAAAGTGCTCTCCTCTGAAGAGGGGATGGGATATCGGAGAACAACGACACCTCAGGTTCCATCAATAATACATCCAAAAACAATCGGCCAAAACCAAAACCAATCAAAACCGAGGCAATTACAGTATTTCCATAGGAATCCTTGTAATTACAATTCATTTGTTTTAGACACTCCAAAATACATACCAAAAACACATTTTATTGAGAATAAAGATAGTGTATAATATTGAATGCGTTAAGAAATTAATTTGAAAGACTAACGTAAAAAATAAATGAACATTTAACATGACATTTACTTTTTCTAAAGACTCTCCTTGGCATATGGAAGCTGGCGAGGAGGGGAGAGAGGGTGCAGATATAATCGTATGGAAATGGAATCACATAGGTCACCCTTTCGTCATGCAAAATTAAGACGTGAGGTCATGTGCGCAACAACAACAGACAAAGTTTTAATTAAAAACATATTGACGATAATCAAAGTCAATGAAATCTGAGGCATAACCGTATAATGTTAGCGGCTGTTCTGCTCAGCTTCAGTAACCGTGCACTCGTAAGATGAAGCTGAGGAAAAGCTGCCACTGCTTACAGTATTGGAGAGCGCACAGTTCTGGCCAGTAGAACAACAATGCCTCTGGTCTGAAATGTCAATCATTCAGGAGTACACCGACCCAAGCAATCAAGAAGCCCAGAGACAGGGGAGCAATGTGCTTCTGAAGAATGTAGAAAAGATAACCCATTTAAAGATGGCCATATGTCCTGGAGAACCACTGGGCTCCAGTATAAGGTGGGCCCTGTCTGGTGCCATACTGGAGAACTATAGGGACCATGATCCATTGGATGAAGTAAATAGTGAGCTATTTTCTTCTATAAGAAATGTATGGTACATAACACTACCAATGGAGCATGCTACAAGGGGTTGTATTACATAAGGAGGCAGAGTAGTGCTCCATACATGTCTATTGGTGCCTTGAGAACTTCCTAAACATCTGCAGGACAAAGTACCTCGTGGTCCGAGCTGCTGTGTTCGTATGATAGAAAAACCAGATACAGCGGTATGTCTGGGTATGGTGGTAGCTAGTTTATTTTCCGACGCGTTTGAGTCGTATCCCAAACTCCTTCCTCAGGTTCCCTGATACGACTCCGAAACGCGTCGGACAATAAACTAGCTACCACCATACCCAGACATACCGCTGTATCTGGTTTTTCTATCATACGAACACAGCAGCTCGGACCACGAGGTACTTTGTCCTGCAGATGTTTATCGTGACCACAGAGACCTGTGGAGGTACGGTCCTGGCAGCAGCTGTACTGTTCTGAGCGATCACGCCGGTTGTGTGCTACACAACCCTACCAGGTGAGCAGTTCCTAGATTTTACCACATTAAACCGGTCTCCTAAGGATAAGACCCTATCTGCGCATTCTCACCCCTATTCTAGATTGAGAACTTACTAGGCTCGTCTGACATTCAGCAGTATAGCAAAGCTGAGGAACAGCCCCAATGGCAGCAGGCACAGTGCAATATTATAACAGTCACACAACTTTTCTTAGATATAATAAAGGTAAGCTTAAAATATTTAAAAGATTACTCCTAGGATCAAAACTTATTAAGTATCTATGGGTAAGTTGAAAAATATCTGGATTGTTGGGAGTCCACTAATTACACAAGAAAAAAAAAAATGTTCCCTGTAATTATTATTTAACTTGATTTGGAGTACTCCTTATATCTGACTTTCAGTGATAAGAGCCCCACTGATGAAAAGAACGAGGTCCCATGACTTCCATGGAGCAGTAGTCTCCAATGTCTAATGGTGGCTTCACACCTGGCGACGTCGCTAGCGACATCGCCGAAAAAGTGACGTATCAGCGATGTCGCTAGCGACGTCGCGCTGTGTAAACGAGCGGCGCGACCGCATTTTATCGCCGGTCGCAGGTTGACAGGTTTACGGGAAGAACCGTAAACCTGTCAACCTGCGATAAGGCTGGATCGCGCCGTGTGACATCGCCAGAGCGATGTCGGCGGCGATCCAGCCTATACCGCAGCGTTGCTGCGGATCGCTCGCTGGGCTAAGCCCAGCCCAGCGAGCGATGTCACCGCCCGCATTGCTGCGGTGTCGCCGGCCGCAGCGATGCTGTGTGACAGCTGGCCAGCGATGTCGGAACCGAGCGGGCACCCGCGCATCGCTTCCGACATCGCTGGCCAGGTCGTGCTGTGTGACGGCACCATTATACCACTCTATGGCCGACACGGCGGCTCAGTGGTTAGCACTTAGTGGTTAGTCTTGTAGCTCTGAGGTTCTGAGTTCAAATCCTACCAAGGACAACATCTGCAAGGAGTTTGTATATTCCCCCTGTGTTTTCCTGGGCTTCCTTCATTGTTATCTGATTTCCTCCCACACTCCAAAGACATATTGATAGGGAACCTAGATTGTGAGCCCCAATGAGGACAGTTATAATTATGTCTGTGAAGCGCTGTGTAATTAATGGTGAGATATAAGTGAATATATATTATATTTGCAAGTAGCTGAATGCTATCAGGGACATGAGACCCTCTAACTCCCCCTTAATATAGGATATGCAGTGAAACCGGGAATAGCCCTTTAAAA
The DNA here is from genome assembly GCA_033576535.1 of Allobates femoralis. NCBI lineage: Eukaryota > Metazoa > Chordata > Amphibia > Anura > Aromobatidae > Allobates > Allobates femoralis. The sequence goes on from JARQOC010000006.1 coordinate 85,626,485, forward strand.
ACTGGACAGAAGTGAACTGAAGGAGGCACTGTCAATGGTAATTCTAGTTTCTCATAAAGGTAAAAAATGTATTAATTATGAATTAAAATATAATCAAAAGTAAATTTTTTTCAGTAATTCAACAGAAAAAGTGAAACACATACCGTATTTTTCGCTTTATAAGACGCACTTTTGTTCCCCCAAATTTTGGGGGAAAGAGGGGGTGCGTCTTATAAAGCGAACCTAGGACCTAGTGGAGTAGTGGGATTGGGAGGGGGGCTGTGGAGCGGTGTCCGGGGGCTGTGGAGAGGCTGGAGGAGGCGGCAGCGGCGGTCCCTGATCACGTGGGGCCGCTCATTATCTCCTCTAATATGCACTGCATCCCGCTGTCAATCACAGCGGGAGCAGCGCATATGACAGGAGCGGTCCGCAGCCCAGCCCTGAAGCCAGCCCTTCACCGACCGGCCGGAGCGCTCCATCCCCACCTTTGTGAGGTGAGACCCATCCGGCTCGCTGTCCCCCGCTGCCCGAGCGTGGGGACCGGCAGGGCGCGCCGCGGCCGCAGCCCCGAGCCTGCGGGCCTCCCGCACCCTCGGATCTCCTCCGCTCCTCCTGTCTGAGTGCAGGAGGAGTAGCGGCACTATCCCCGCTGAGCCGCTCCGGGCGCTGGCCCTGCCCCTGGAGCGTGTGTGCAGGGACCCAGCTCTCAGGCCGAAGCCGCGGCCTGAGTTCAGAAGCGAGGCCCCGCCCACCGGAGACCGGCCCGCACCGCTGCCTACACCAGCGGGCGAGGACCTCGAGGTGCAGCAAGAGACCATCGGCCCCCCGCGGTGAGTGTCGGGCATCTGCCCCTCCACCCCCTCTGCTGCTCCCCCATTCTACAGTGCCCGGCTCCCGACCGACCCCAGGGCCTGCAATACATCCCAGGCACCTCTGGCCCCCTCCCTGGCCACAGGGAAGCAGTGTGCCAGGGTGGGGGCTGTTTGTTCCATGGGGAAACAGTGTGCCAGGGTGGGGGCTGTTTGTTCCATGGGGGGGACAGTGTGCTAGGGTGGGGGCTGTCTGCCAAGGGGGGGGACAGTGTGCGGGGGGGGGGCTGTCTGCCAACTTGGGGGGGACAGTGTTTCAGGGTAGGGGCTGTCTGTGCCATCATGGGGGGACAGTGTGCCAGGGTGAAGGCTGTATGTGCCATCATGGGGGGACAGTGTGATAGGGTGGGGGCTGTCTGTGCCAGCATGGGGGGCAGTGTGCCAGGGTGGGTGCTCTATATGCCAGCATGGGGGTCCTTTGTGCCAGCATGGGGGCCCTGTGTGCCAGCATGGGAGGCAGTGCGCCAGCATTGGGGGCAGTGTGCAAGCATGGCGGGCAGTGTGCCAGGGTGGGGGCTCTATGTGCCAGCATGGGTGAGAATGTGCCAGGGTGGGGGCTCTGTATGCCAGCATTGGGGCCCTGTGTGCCAGGGTGGGGAACTGTCCATCCGCATGGGGAGGACAGTACGCCAGTATGGGGGACATATATACCAGCATGGGGGGGTTCGTGTACGAGGATGGGGGTCATATGTACTGATTATAAGGTGGACACTGGTATTATAAGACGGACCCCATTTAACATTAAACATTTATTTTTTTCTCTTTTCCTTCACCAAATATGGGGGTGCGTCTTATAATCAGGTGCGTCTTATAAAGCGAAAAATACGGTATATTATATAGTTATTACAAACAGAGTGATCTATTTTGTGTTTATTTCTGTTAATGTTGATGATTATGGCTCACAGCCAATGAAAACCCTGATGTCATTATCTCAGAAAATCAATGTAGAGAGGATGAAGGGTCTGAGAGATAAAATATGACCTAAATAGGTATCAGAGGCTTCACCCTGTATGGTTGTGAGAGTCACAACCGCTATAAAAGCATATCACAGCTGCTGCAGTTGCCAGCGTGGTGTATATAGAGTAAGGAGGATGAAGGGTTAAAAACTGCGCTGCCGTATTCCACGAGACATCAACAGGTGAATATAATATTAATTTATTAGTCAACATGTTTCATGGCAATATGGTATGATATTCTAATCCATTGAGATGCACTAGTATATTTATTTTATCAGAAGTGCAAGAAAAATCTAATCAGTAAAAGAAGAGTTCTTGATGTATCAGTCAGAGCCGTGACCTGTGTGTGACAGTCCATTCAATGATCAGTGAACTGCACACTACACTACTTGTACCAAGTCCTTCACAGACATCACAAAGGCAATTTTGGGATTCTCTTCTATCACACTGACGTCTGCAATTCCACCATTATCATTGTCTAAATGGATTGGAGTCTATGAATATCGGCTTTTCCTCCATTAAGATCTCTGTGTTTGATTCCATCCTTCCAGGCTGAGGATCACACAGCATTTTCCACGTTATCAATGTAACAGTCATAAGATCAAACCATGAAGAATGTTTCAGCCAGAAGGTTTTTCCCATCAGAAATATTGCAGATCTCGGCAGCCAATATTACTCGTGTCAAGCAGAGAAGCAATTTACTAGAATATACCAATTCCGGCTGTATGTACAATGCAACTCCATACAGTAATTACTTTCTTGCCAAGCGAGAATACATATTTATAGATGTTTAAATAATATATAGATGTTCTGTTGGTATAGATATTTATTCCTACATGACGGCCTGGCATTCACACACACAGGAACATAAGGGCAGGAATATTATACACATGAGAGAGGAAGAACAATGAGTGAGCTTTCCCTCTTTTGTTTGCAATGCATGTTCCATTTCCACCCAAATTAAAACCATTCAACAATAGACCCGAGACGCAGAGCAGCACAAGTTCTCTGGCTGAAGTTAAGCAAATTAGTTCTTAAAAAATCTGACATTTGAAAGCTCAAACATTTTGGAAATGAAAACAAATGTTCGTGTTATCCGGTATTCCGGCACCTCGGAGCAGAGACGTGGACGCCTGCCAAACATTAAGGTCACTGGATCGGTGCCATACACAGTCATTGCTCCATGACCTTACGACAACGTTTTCGTTAAATCATAGGGATTGCTGTTAGAAGAGGATTCCTCCAAGTACAAACTGTTCGGTTCATGTCAATGTGGACGTTACAAAATACAACACATGTCACGTGGGAAATGAGAAGGGTTTCAGATTCCTCCACTCTCACAAGACGCTGACATCGGCGCTTGTTCTGGATCGGATCCCCATAACGGCTCTTGTATGCAAATATACTTTTGTTCTGAGCAATAGAAGTTTGGTTTTTTTAAGATCTCCAGGGAAAATTATTAAAAAAGGAAAAAATTATCCCAGGGAGTCATCTTATCCGAGAGTCCATTACAACATAAGTCCATTCTATAAGATAACATAACCTTCCTCCCGAGAGTAACTGTACTACAAACCCCAGGGGACACTTGGTAAAACTAGGGCAAAGCAGAAGTGGAGGACTTGGCTATATAGTGTTATATTCATATATTCATTTTACAGCTTGCTTCAGGATATGGACAAACTATTTCTAATGTTTTCACAAACTCCAGCTTTTTCTACCACTTATCATACTATGTATTCCAGAATGTCAAAAAGTCATAACATTTAGAACATAGGGCATTCGCGCAAACATTTCTACTTTTTACACCAACCCGATCACATTTCTTAAGCTGGGCGGGATTTATCAGATGGGACGGGGCCAACAATAGCAAAAAATGTAGTTTACATTGAAAAACTGGCCTATATTGTATCGGAAATCTAAGTCAGCTAAGAGCAAGCATATTTTGTCTTTGTTACATGCACAGTTCAATTATGCGCCAAATCTATTTATCTATCTCGATCAGCTCCTCTCTCAGACGTTGCAGTACACTGTTACATCACACTGGTCGTGTGCCCAATCAGCGTTGGTACATCTCCGATTTCGAGCAACTCAAACATTAAAGGAGTTGTCCGGTCTAATATGATATTTCTGCAGTTATTCTATGTGCTACAAGGATCTGACAGGTTCTAAGCAATTGATGGGCACGGCCTCGCTCAATACAGGTGTATGGAGTGGTCGTGTCTGACTAGTGGGCACGGCATTGCTCCATACATTTGTATTGAGTGAGGTAGTGCCCACCAGGCAGGTTCTGCGCATTAAAATGCATACGGAATAATCCCCACCATTCCTGGTATAGGCCGCTTGCACATCAGCGTTTCTCTCTGCAGAGCCGGCATTTTGCCGCATCTGCTGCCTAACAGAACACTTGTGGCAAGACTGCGTTCGGCCTAATTCCTTCCCTATGGGATTTGCGGACATGTACATCACTTGAGAGTTTTGCACTTGGGTGAGTCGAAAAAACAGTTTTTTTTTCCATTGCTGCAAGTGCTGGATCGCAGCAAAATCGCAAGTGTTGAACGCAGTTTCGGCGCAAGTGTTCCGGCACTTGGCAGATGTGGCAAAACTGCCAGATCTGCCGTGAAACACTGATGCGAAAATAGCCTTAGAAGCCTGTGAATCCTGGCATCACACAGTGTGTTCGCTGGGAGGATTCATAAGTCTGCAGAATTATCATTTTAGACTAGACAACCCCTAAAAAACCTTTAAAAGGAAGTCAGAGCTGTTGCTGCCGCTCTCTTCACATCTTTGTGCTTGATTAATCTGAAGATGAGGTGAGTGAAGCCAGTGCTAACTGGGCGCGGGGCTCATGTGACGAGAGCCCTGAGAGGGCAAGTGCCAATTCAGTTAGAACAGTACCAGCAATGGAGGCAAGTATAAGTGTTTTACTGGGGACAAGCATGTTGGTTGAAAATGAGTTGTCTGAGTAGTGGATAACCCCTTTAAGAGGCATGTACCTCCTAAAGAGTTTAACACCTTACTCCATCATGCTTGTGGTTTAAGGCTGGTAATTGAAATACCAATCTTGATAAGTTCTGACTATGCAAATAGCATAAAAAGAGCAGTTTTTCTTTACACTTCCACCATCATCCTGAAGAATCAGTGCCAAAGCAATTAAAGCGAACCTGTCACCCCCTCCAGACATCTAAAGATAACATAGCCACCTTCTGCAGCACTAAGGCTGCATTCTGACAAGGTGTCTATAGCATTTATGCTCCCTTGATTCACTGAAATAAAGACTTATATAAAATCTGTTTCAAACCAGATCCAAGACCGGGAGGCGGGTTTTCAAGTGTCTGTCTCCCTCCTCTGTGGTGTCAGTCATCCCTCTCTGCTCTCTGTGTTCCGCCTCCAGGGCCATCTCCCTGCATTACAGAGCTTTGTCAGCTCTGCTACAACATAGAGCTGCTGTTATAGGAGACTCCACAGTAGTAAATCTAGCAGGAGGACCCTGAGCAGAGAAAACACTGCCTGCTACATAGCAGCCCTTGAGCTGAGATGTCAGCAGTGCAGCAGAGTTGAGTTTGTGCTTTAGATCAGGGGCTGAGGACGGAGCAATACTGCTGGGTACAAGAAACTGAAAGTGAAACCTGCTCAGCTCAAGGGCTGCTATGTAGCAGGCAGTGCTTTCTCTGCTCAGGGTCCTCCTGCTAGATTTACTACTGTGGGGTCTCCTATAACAGCAGCTCTATGTTGTAGCAGAGCTGCCAAAGCTCTGTAATGCAGGGAGGTGGCCCTGGAGGCGGTGCACAGAGAGCAGAGAGGGATGACTGACACCACAGAGGCTGGAGATAGACACTTGAAAACCCGCCTCCCGGTCTTGGGTCAGGTTTGAAACAGATTTTATATAAGTCTTTATTTCAGTGAATCAAGGGAGCATAAATGCTATAGACACCTTCTGAGACTGCAGCCTTAGTGCTGCAGAAGGTGGCTATGTTATCTTTAGATGCCTGGAGGGGGTGACAGGTTCGCTTTAACCATATTGTGGCCATATTGAGGACCCATAGTCCTCCTGTTTAACTGAACTTAAACTGACATAAGATTCAGTTGTTAATATTGATCATGAAGAACATTGGTAGAGGCCAGTTTTGTGGCTGTAATACATTAAGAGCCATTTACATGAGGCAATGTTTGTCCTCAATCATTCCCCCAAATAAACATACCCAGTGTCCAGCCAATGAAAAAATCTTTTATACAGTCTATCATTTTTTGGCAGCCCCTACTGTAAACATGGCGTGTGTTGGTGAAAACAATGTAAAATGTAGGACATTAAGAGAATTGATTTAGACCAGTAAATCAGCACTGAATGACTTGCACTACAGTGATTGATGCTCATTGCGGGTAAAAGGACCCATGAGGCCCCACAGACATTAGACCAATGTCAGTCAAACGCACCAATATGAACAGGGCTGGCCGACACTCTAAAGCAGAGGTCCCCAACCTTTCCGACCTTGAGAGCCACATTAAGCACTGATAGAGGGTGGCAAGTCACATCCAGCTCTCACTTCCTTCACAGTGACACCCAGAGCTCTATTACCAGTATAATGACAACCAAAGCCCAGAAATCCCACAGAAGCAGTATACCAAGATCCAGGAGCTCCTACTTTACCCCCATATCTGCTCTTCTGTGTGAGGCTCCTCACAACTCACCATCTGGAGACCTGCTCTTCATCGCTGTTTGCTAGACCGACCTGGTGCTAACGGAGCAGTCTGGAAGACAATATGGAGATACACTTTGGAGACCCCTACTCTAATGTTTATGGGGACGCCTGCTGACTGATTGTCGGAGACCATGCTGGTAGGGCATGTTTGATTTCAAACTACCAATCGCAATGATGTCTTGGACGTTAGCTGACATGTCAATCGAAGGCTTTTCAAAGAGAACATAGGAGCACTTGGCAGTTTAAACAAAAGTAAGGAAGGAAAGTAAAAAATAAAAAAGTAAAACCTTTTCAAAAAGTAAAAAGAAATAAAGCGAAAAGGCTAAAAATGGTTATTGATCATCCCCCCGAATAAACATAAGAAAAAACTAAGCATATTTGTTATTGCCGTAGATATCCGATACATTCAAATATTCAATTCATTCATCTTAAAGGCCAACTCCATTAGAAGGAAAAAATCCAAAATGTTAGAATTGAAGATCTTTGGTCACTGAATGATATCAATAAAAACTTCAGCTCGCCACACAAGAAACAAAGCTCACAGCTCCATCGTTGAAAAAATAAAAACGTTAGGAGTAGAAACAAACAAACAAAATTTGGAGTTTGGTATCACAGTAATTGTACAGACCTTTAAGACTCATATCGCCATGTAATTTTTACAGCGCAATGAATACCATAAAAATTAAATACCGAAAATGAATTAAAAAAATTGGCAGAACTGCATTTTATTTATTTATTTTTTTTGTCATCTAACCACACTTGGAATTTTTCTGTCTTGTATTCCAGTAATGAATGGTGTAATTAATATCTATGTCTTTCAAGCTACGGTTGGGTCAACAAAAATTGAAAAATTTTCGCTCTTGGAAAAAGGGGAGAAAAAAAATGAAAGTGCAAAACCAGAGGGGTTTAAAACCTGTCTGTCAAACCCCCTAATTATAGCATATAAACAGTATCTGGAATAGAAAGGTTTTATTTTAGGAAGAAGCCGCTGCAGCATCGGAGGAGCTCAATCACAGTGAAGCTGAGAGTGCGCCCAGTGATCTGTCCAGCTTCACAGTAGTAATGAACAGTAATCAAAACAAATTGAAAATCCCTCCTTTCCTGAGAACAAAGGATTAAATTGCAAAATTGGTGGTTTAGACACTTTGGTGTTTTAAATATTAATCTACATAATAATCTACAGTTAGAGATGAGCGAACCCCAATTGTAAAGTTCGGGGTTTATACCGAACACTTAGTGTCTGCGGTGGACCCCGAACATGGACTTTTCTCTGTACGTCCGGTTTCTGATCGGGTTTGTCATCTGAACAGGAACTCGACAAGAGAGAAAGAGAAAGAAAAAAAGGAGAGAAAAAGAAATAATGAGAGAGTGAGTGAGTGAAAGGAAGGGAGGACTGAAGAGAGGGCGGAAGGGAGGGAAGAAGGGAGGAAGGAAGGAAGGAAGGAAGGAAAAAAAGTAAGAATAAAGAGAGACAAAGAATTAATTTTTGAAAGAATATTTAAGGTCACAATGCATTTTGATGGGGATGTGGGTCCAGAGTCAAATTCAGATCCCGAACCAGACTTCTCTAAAAAGTTTGGTCTAACCTGTTGGACCCGAACATCCAGAGGTCAGTTCATCTATATCTACAGTATTTTAGATCAATACATAATGGATAGTCTCCTACTGGCTGTAGATACATGGCAAGCTGGAATGACAAAGTTCAGAAATAGTGTCTTATCTGTGATATCACAGGGATTAATACACAGTGTGGGCTCACCTGGAAGAGGTGTGCAAGCTACAACCACTGTGCACTCGTATAACCACGATTGCTTTAGCCACCACGAGGAGATAAAAGTATCAGCAGGAAAGAGGTGCACACATGGTGCTGTCGGGAAGGGCACAATGCTACAAAAGAGATGAAGATAGGGACTTACTTTTCTACCCGTTTCAGAGCACCATTGGAAAAAAAAAAAAAAATCAAATATCAATATGTGATTTTTATTCCTGAAAAAGCAGCAAGTGGTGATTCGAAATGAGTAGAAAAATAAAGTCACTTTCTTCATGTCCCTTTTGTCGGTGTGCCTTCCTGACAGCGCTGCTTTGCATCACTCTCCCGCAGATACTATTGGCTGTAGATGACACTTAGAAGTTACGCGAGTGCCAACCTTGTACAACACTGCAGAATATGTTGGCGCTATGCAGCAGGAATATTTATAGATTTATAGGCTTATTATCACTGTGGCTTGAAGAAATGACTTGAAGTTCCTCATCTCAAAATCATTCTAAAACCTGCGCCACCTCTTGAATTCTAATGAACGTGCAGTGTTTTATACCACGAAACATACTAAAATATGTATTTTTTTTGTTACCAGGCAAAAGACAGATGCAATTGTTATCTCTGCTATGGTGTGAAGGAGGCTAAAAAGGCTCAGAGGAGGAAATGCAAATAATACAGAGATCATAGATGGTTCGGAGTTGAAGGTCATAGCACGTGTGGTTAAAATAAGAGTGTAATAAATGTCCTAACGTTAAAACATCTCATCTCAGCTAATCAATTCCCCAGGAGCTGATTACAAGGATGTTCTCTCCGACAGAACTTCTTCCTTCTTAATATTGATGATGAGTCCGTTAAAAATTCCTATGCACAATAGAGAGAAGCCTGATGTTTTGTGCAGATAATAATGAATTGTTTTTCATATTGGATGTGCTTCTGTATAAATATACAATATGTAAAGCATTGTTCTACTTCTGTCACCCAGAGACCACGTTCGAGCTATTGCCGGAGTACAATGCATGGATTTTTCAATAAGTGGGGATCGGTGTGACAGAATGATGATGTACCTTTTTCCAGAGTGAGAATTATTGAAAAAGGTACAATCTACATATTTTCACTCTCAGGAGCAATATAGTCATTATGTTTAGGGGACTTGTCGCATAAAAGAGCCAATTTATCTCACATGAGCGGAGAAATACTACTTTGTAGCTAAGCAACTGACGGCAAAATATGTTCTCATTAATTCACTCTTATGCTTATTTAAAAGACACAATTAGAACATTTTTAGTTTCCAGTCTGCATAGCATGGGGTTTAGATTACAATATTTATTCTGAAAGACTAGTTAAGTGACATTGGCGATATTAGTGACAGTAAGTGGCGGTGGGGCTGGGGAGGACTTTCCCCTGTGTGGCACTTTATCAATGGAGTATTCAAGTTTCCAAGAACTGTTACTAAGAATTACACATCCTGAGACGTTACTTGTAAGCATTGGTCTTTACCAGTCTGCATCTCTACGTGTTTCTTTTGAAACCTGTTACCATCCTACTGACAGCACAACTGCTTACAGCATTCACTTACATGACGTGTCTTACAGCTACAGCTTAGTTCACTGAGCAGCTGACCATGTGGTTGAAGTTCGGAACAAGTGCGGCAGCCAATGGCAGCACGCTTATTGAAATAGTGCGACAACTGGCCATCATGGTGGAAGACGTCTTGGCTTAATTCAGAAAGTGGCCACATGTGGTCTCAGACAATGGCTAAGTTCACCTTAGCGTATACAAGTATAATCATCTGAATTTCATATAGAAAAAAAAAAGAAAACTATTTATCATCTGCATTGGTTCAGACCAAGGAGTGAGGACAAGCGGTTTATTATGGTCAACGCATTTTGAAACTCACTGTACCAACCATCATGATGGTGGATAGTTTGTCCTCATGAAGAAACCAGTGGGTTTCGAAATGCATTGACCGTAATAAGCCGCATGTTCCTCACTCCTTTGCCAAATTCTTTAAGTTGCCGACAACATGGAACACTTCCACTGTCTCCTATCCTTTGAGTACTGTGGAGCTACAGAAGCTTCTACAGGAGTAGTGCCTCTCACAACTCCATCAGGTGAGCACATCTCCATACTTTTTTTTTTTTCCTATATTAACACAATTAAGTCCTTTTGCACTTTTTGTCTTTCCAGCCCCCATTATACTTTTCATCTGTATTGTCATCCCTAAGCCATCCATTTTTATACATCAGCAGTAAAGAAAATGTACAGGAGCTAAAACAAATACATACGGTACGTTATTAAATGTCAAACCGTAAAATTCGAATGCTATATGTTTGGATTCAATTTTCATGGTACATCCATAGACTTGAATAAGAGAGTCAGGTCAGAACTACAGACAAGACTGGCACAGCTCTCACCACCTCCTGCCGCCTCCAAATCAAAAATATTTCCAGAATCCTTACCTTCCTCAACCCTCAATCTACTAAACTATTAGTGCACGCCCTCATCATCTCCATCTCAACTACTGCAACCTTCTCCTCTGTGGCCTCCCTGCTAACACTCTTCTTGCACCTCTCCAATCTGTCCCTATCTCTGTTGCCCAACTAATCCCCTCTCTCCTCGCTGCTTCTCCACTTCTCCACTCTGCAAATCCCTCCACTGGCTCCCAATTCCCCAATGTATCCAATCAAACTACTAACACTGACTTACAAAGCCGTCCACAATCTGTCCCCCCCATATATCTCTGAACTAATCTCCCGATATCATCCAACTCGTAATCTTCAATCCTCCCAAGACCTCCTCCTTTCCTGCACACTTGTACGTTCCTCATCTAACCGCCTGCAAGACTTCGCCTGAGCATCCCCCATCCTCTGAATTCTGCACCTCAAAACGTCCGACTGTCCACCACACTCGGAACCTTCAAGAGGAACCTCTTCAGAACAGCCTACAGCCTGCAATGACCATGGTGCCACCTCACCACCACTGGACCTGGTGCTTCACCACCATTAGACCCAGCGCTCCACCACCACCCGAACAGACCCATCTTACTGTCTCCCTTCCCACTGCCCTGTAGAATGTAAGCCCACAAGGGAGGGTCCTCTCTTCCCTCTGTACCAGTCTGTCACTGTTAGTTTGTTCATTGTATTATTTACTTGTCTGTAAGTAACCCCTTCTCATGTACAGCACCATGGAATCAATGGTGCTCTATAAATAAATAATAATTTTTTTCACAAGGACTTTAGTTTGTGCAAAAAAAATTAAAAATATGCGTCAGAAATAAATTACATTACTTAGAGTCTGTTGTTTTTCCATGGACAGCAATTGGATTGAAAATAGGGTCATCCAAAAGTAGCCAACATTATCAATCTGTAAGGATGCGGCAGCACTCATGGTTATTTTCAGCTATATAAGACAGTGTAATAATAAAAATACTAAATAAATCTCACATACCATCGCAATAAAGTTATTCGTACTCTCTCCTACAGATATAATTGACGTCAAGATAAAGTAAGAGGGCAGCTGCTGTGCTTATTTCCTCTAGATGTTTGTTTGCCCAAAGGGGGAGACAGCGCTCATTGGCTGCAGTGATTGCCTGACATAACAATGTTAGGAGATCCCAGGGAGAGCTGGAATGATGCAAGCACCGGAGGTGGGTATAGATACTGGGAGCAAAGCAAATATAGGGATTGAGAAGGGGTTGTGTAAGTTGTGGACAACGCCTTTAACAAAAAAAAAAAAAAAAGCACAAGGGCATGAGATTTGTATAAATCCCTCCCACTTTGCTGGAACTATAAGACATGGCTCTTTCTGCTTAGCAAAACGGTTTTCCACTGATAATGATGCTTTATCCTCACATGTTCTGCTCCATACACTGTTTATATCAATCCACTACTGGGGCAGTGCTGAATGTCGAGACCCCCACTGGTCACTTATCTTAGGGATAGGTCATCAATATCATAGTAGGGGAAATCCCTTTTAACATAACCATAAAGTGCATTATCGTGATAAAGTCCTATGGAGCACTTGTCTTAAAATTTTGACCCCAACATCCAAGCTTAGGTACCATGTTAAATCAGTGAGTAAATTCTGGTTATAAAAAAGGTTATAAAAAACCCTTGAAGCTTATAAAAGCTGTGAAAAAGTAATGAAGACTGAACTGTCAAAATGAAATACTCATATAATCTTGATGACTAAATATGAAACCTGACGCATACTGTATACATTCATTACCATGCCATATCGTAAGTGAGAAACTACATTCAAAAACGTGAGATTTTCACGGTACAGTCCCAAGGACGTATATTCGAGTAAAACATCACACAGAAGCGCAGATTTCTGGTTAATGTCCCTTTTTCTGTAATATAATTTCTTATCATAATAAGTGATGGGAACAATACAGTGTCACACTAGAGTAATGTACATGTTGCTCCTTACACACTTCACATAATCTGCAACTTAAGACTATAATATCACAAACATACTAAATAACAACATGGCTTCTGCTTGTATAGTGCGTTACGCCCATAAGAAAACATTTTAAGAGTTGTCTAAATAAGTATTTGTACCCGCAGTAAATACACATAGCTGTAAAAGTTCACTGTCCTTCGAGTCTTAGGAATGTCTCAGAAGTCATTTGTCATACTTGAAACACGCACTTAGGAATAAACAGCAAAGATGTGACTGACGAGCACAATTTCTTTGAGTTCAGATTTAGATTTGGGAGTTAGATCTAGGAAATATACAGTAATGTATAGGGAAAACTCGCACTGTAAAAAGCAATTCTTGTTCATTGATATGCAAAGGGTGAAGGACTGTATCTATAAAATACTTTAGATGCTTGTAAATATAGAATAAATGCTGCCGAATCTACAAAAAAAACATTTTAGGAAACATGCTGCAGCCTGCAAGAAATCTGCAACTGGAAATAATGCAATAACGTCCAGACCTTACTAAAACCTAAAGGGTTCCTCCAGTTCTTCTTTTATATTGATGACGTATCCAATGTGTAGGTCATCAAAATCACTTAGCAGGGCAATCAGCACTCAAAATGATCGGCTGTACTTTGTGCCGATGGCGGACCAATGCTAGTGTTTGCGGAGCTGAACAGTGGCGTAAACGTCAGGCCAGGGGTCCCAATGTGAAAGCTCCAACTGGGCCCCCAATTATTTCAAATCTTTAATAGCATTAGTCTTTTTCTATAGGCCAAAGGGACGTTTGGGGCCCCACTCGGCTGCAGGGCCCAGGTGCGATCGCAACCCCTGCACCTTTGGTAGTTACGACCCTGCCGTCAACTGTGTAATGGTCACAGCCTGGTACTGCACATCTGTGGAGTGGATCTATAGTACCTGACTATGAACGTGTACAGTTCGGCTGCTTAAAGAGTTGGCCACTAATAGGACAAACCCTTCTAAATCTATTTATTTCCCCCCGCTAAAGTAATAGACCTTGTATTCACCTCCCGTGCTGCTGCTGTTCCAGTACTGTCAGTACCTGAGGCTCACATGACATGCATCTAATCATCACTGGCTTCATGAGAAGGAAAGTGGAGAGAAGGAAGCCGGTGGTAACTGGATGCGGGATATGCGTGACATCACAATGTCATGTGACAGTGCTGGAACAGCCGCAGCATGGGAGGGGAGTACAAGGTCTTTTACGTTAACGGGGGTAGAGGGAGGGAAATGAGTGGATTCAGAACCCCTTTATCTGCTAACATCCGGAGGCTGCTGGCATTTAGAAGGCTCATCAATGAGGATGACCCTCAATGATGTAATATTAATAGCATATCCCTAGGATAGGTCATCAATATAAAATCAGTGAAGAAAATCTTTAAGATGCCCATACACTTTAAATTACAGGTTTAGCTGGTTCACACAATAGCGAGTTTGTCTGACAGCAACGTCTCATGACAGTCTCTCTCATATGAATGTTTGGCTTGGCTGCGCACACATGTTTTTAACTGGGAGAGGGGAGAAAGCCACGGCCTGACACCAATTAAGGAGGGACCACAAAAGAACTCAAACTGCCTCTCTGCCAACACTATCTCCATGGGAGAGCATTGAGAGACCCCATAAACCATGGAGTCCCCAACATCCCTCACTAATCTAATAGGTGGACCTTAGAATCTGGTGCAGAATAGAACTCACTTGATTGTACTTAAACAGTTTTTCAATAAAAATGGGAAGACATTGTTGGATTTAAATTATTTTTACTTTGACATGAAATCTATATGAATAGATGCTAAATAAAATGTACTTTAAATATTGCACAACAAAACAATAACAATTCCTATGGGGTGAATATTTTCTAAGGAAGTGTACTGTAAAAGTTGATCGTTTAACGGTTTTCATTAGGTATATACTTTTACTTTACTTTAGTTTTTAGAGCAGTGAGACGATGGACCTCTCTGCCTCATAATGTGGCAATGGTTAATTCACTATAAGAAGGGCCTGGATGACTTTCTTGAAGAATTGATTATTACCACTTGAATACTAGATTCTGTGATAGGGCGTTGATCAAGGGAACTAGTCTGATTGCCGTATGTGGAGTCAGGATGGAATTTGTACCCCAATATGGAGCTTTTAGCATCTGCCCCATGCGGTTCTTGCCTTCCTCGGATCAACAAGTTAGGCTATAGGTTGAACTCAATGGACTTACACTGCCGTTAAAAAGTTTGGGGTCACCCAGACAATTGTGTGTTTTCCATGAAAACCCATACTTTTTTTTATCAAATGAGTTGCAAAATGAATAGAAAATATAGTCCAGAAATTGACAAGAGTAGAAATAATGATTTTTATTTGAAATAATAATTTTCTCCTTCAAACTTTGCTTTAGTCAAAGAATGCTCCCTTTGCAGCAATTACAGCATTGCAGACCTTTGCCAGGTACTATTGAATGAAGCTGCCAGATGAGGAGCTGGAGGTGTTGATTTCTCAAACTAGAGATTCTAATGTACTTGTCTTGTTGCTCAGTTGTGCAGCGTGACCTCTCACTTCTCTTTCTACTCTGGTTAGAGCCTGTTTGTGCTCTCCTCTGAAGGTGAAGGGAGTAGTACACACCGTTGTAGGAAATCTTCAGTTTATTGGCAATGTCTCGCATGGAATAGCCTTAATTTCTAAGAAAAAGAATAGACTGTTGAGTTTCACATGAAAGTTCTCTTTTTCTGGCCATTTTGAGAGTTTCATAGAACAAACAAATGTAATGCTCCAGATTCTCAACTACAGTAGCTCAAAGGAGGGTCAATTTTATAGCTTCTCTAATCAGCCAAACCGTTTTCAGCTGCGCTAACATACTTGTACAAGAATTTTCTAAACATCCATTAGTCTTCTTACACAGTTAGCAAACACAATGTACCATTAAAACGCAGGCGTGGTGGTTGTTGGAAATGGGCCTCCATAGACCCACAGTATGTAGATATTGCATTAAAAAAAAGACGTTTGCAGCTTGAATAGTCATGTACCACATTAACAACATATAGAGTGTATTTCTGATTCATTTAATGTTAGCTTCCTTGAAAAAAAAAAAAAGTGCTTTTCTTTCAAAAATAAGGACATTTCTAAGTGACCCCAAACTTTTGAACGGTAGTGTATAACTAACTTCAACCTAAAAAAGAACTATGAAAGGTTTCATTGTCACTTTAAAAACTTTCTGACATGTCATAGGTGGGTTCAGTGAGAGTCCAGGAACTAAGAACCCGTAGAATAAGGAGGTTATGACGCCCCACTTATTTCCATGCCCCTCCAGTCTGATCAGCTTTCCTTGGTGAGACAAGTATGAAGTCCAGACCACACATGTTGCCCATACTATATGAGGACAACCAATTGGGAGACATCCCCGTTATTATGTATCCTCTTAGTCTATTGTATGTGAAGTACTGGACCTTAGAAAAATAAATAATATTCTAAGTACAATTTACTAAAAATTATGTAAAAATCTATATAGGTGTCAATTGCTGACAGAAGGGCATAACAGGGCATAATGCAAGAGAGATGAGAGAGGGTAAGAGATGGTATTTCGCACCTGGGGTGGCTGTGTATGGACACAACACCTATGAGATACTTAGAATCCGTGGTCACAGCCTGGAGGATAATTTCTTCCACGTAGGAATTGACGGTTAATGGGCTGTGCTTGCAGAAATGAAAAATCCTTGATAATATAAAATGAAAGCTTTCATTACAGGAACGCGTTTCAACTTCGGACTAGCACTTTTCTCGAGGTAAAAAGCCAATGACATTTGTTATTTTACCTTGAACACACGTTGGTGTAATAAAAACCATCATTTTATATAATTGAGGATTCGTCATTTCCACAAGGAACCGTGATCTCTCCAAAGTGAATGAATGTGCCAATGACATTAAAGGGATCCTGTCATCTCCAAAATGCCTCATAAGCTAGCAAAACATGTCCCTGCAGCATCCTATCACTAATCTCACACTCCTTTTGTCTCAAAAAAGCATCCTGTGAAAGTGCATAAAAACGTTTTATAACTTACTCATTAGCGATGTTAATTAGCTGTGGCTATATTCTTTAGCCCCTTGGGGCGGGCTCTCTTCATCATAAGATCACGCCCTAATAGGCGTGATCTTCTATTCATATTGTATTCAGCGCCTCCCTGCTCTCCTCAGCACTGTAAAGGCTGTAATGGGGCCGTAATGACGGGAATCGCACCCTTTCCGGCATCGGGTGACGTCAGTACACCCGCGCCACTCTGTAGGCTTCTTGCGCCACATAGCGCATGCGGCGTGGGTGTACTGACGTCACCCGATGCCGGAAATTACGCGATTCCCGTCATTACAGCCCCATTACAGCCTTTACAGCGCCGAGTAGAGCAGGGAGGCGCTGAATACAATATGAATAGAAGATCACGCCTATTAGGGCGTGATCTTATGATGAAGAGAGCCCGCCCAAGGGGCTAAAAAATATAGCCACAGCTAATTAACATCGCTAATGAGTAAGTTATAAACATTTTTATGCACTTTCACAGGATGCTTTTTTGAGACAAAAGGAGTGTGAGATTAGTGATAAAATGCTGCAGGAACATGTTTTGCTAGCTTATGAGACATTTTGGAGGTGACAGGATCCCTTTAAAAAAATGATTGCCATCTGAAAAATAATACCACTTTTCAATTTAGTCATTTAATAGTACAAATTCCTCATTGATTAACTTTTATTACTTTCTTAGAGAATGCAAACACTACATATCCTCATTAAAGATGGAAGGACCTGAACTTTAGAGTTGAGTGTTTGAGCTCAACACAGATTTAAAATTAAAAAAAAAAAAAAAAAATCAGTGTTCGGGTTCAGAGTTCGCAAATCACTGGAGTGATCATTTCTGAGCTCGGGTACACTCGGTGCTGAGCCCAGTGAGAGTCGCCTGCAGTGTTTGATCAACATGCACTAGGGAAGGGGGGAACCAACTTTATCAGATGGAGTGTACAGGGGTGTGGAGTCGGTCGTGGAGTCGGTGTCCATTTTGGGTGGAGTCGGAGTCAGATTCAGGAAATTTGAGTAGTCGGGACTCTGCTGTTTGGCTTACTGACTTCACAGCTCTGGTTGTAGAGTTGGAGTCATGGAGTCAGTGTCCATTTTGGTGGAGTTGGAGTCTGATTCAGGGAAATTGAAGAGTCGGAGCTGGATGTTTGATTTATTGACTCCACAATCCTGGTAGGCTGTACAAAAAATCCCGAAATGTTAGATTCCCACCCTTACTCCCCCAGAAGTGTTTTGTTATGGTTGGCTGTATGTGTGCGGAGAGCCGAACTGCTCAATCAGTGCTTCCAATGAGGTTCTGGTCAAGTTTAGGTCTAGAAGAGAACTTTATCTAGAGTCCAGTTGAACCTGCAGAACCCGAACTTCCCCGGGTCACTCATATCTAATAGTCATGTTTTTTTTTATTTATTTTTTTTCACACCCTTTGTTACATAGGCTTTGATTTTGGACATTTTGGACTACGTATATTCTCGTAATATTCCAACTGACTGCATTGCTTTACCAAGATATTCTCTTATGCCATAGGATGAGAAGCGGTAAACAAAACAATAAAAAAAAACATAATGAAGCCTCAAAACACAATAAGAAATAAAGCCACAATGATTTTTGATGACTTGAATTTTGCTTTCTTCCAACAGTAGAACTAAAGAACAAGTGAGAGTAAAAAAATTATACTTTCCACTGAAAGGTCTGTATGGATGGATTTTTGTTACAAACTTCAGCTTTATATTGTAAAGTAGCATCAGGGTGACAGTGTGCAGTTATCTGTATTATAGATTACGGCTTCCCTTTGTAGACAATACTGACAGTTCCTCTTTCACTTTCGGCCGCACTATCAAAACCCCACTGCATTAAAAAGAAATAATAAAAAAATAACATGAACGAAAAACACCAGCAATGAAGTCTCACACTTTTCCTTCAAATGGACTGATAAACCGTTCAAGGTGCAGAAAACGTAGAAAAGCTATTGAGTTAAAGGACTTTTTGTATGAAAAAAGCAAAGTTGTATTTAGGTCTTTTGATACAGTCTCAATGAATGTTCTCATGTCTGGTTGAATTCCCCTAACTGCATTTCTGATCCAGTGTCTTCTCTCTTGGTAATAGTGTCTGACGCTCCAATAAAAGACAAAAAAAAAAAAAACCAACAACAACTCGGCAAGTTCTAGAATTTCAATGTTTAAAGTTAACACTTGGGTGTGGTTTGGAAAAATAAACTTCAATGGGTGAGTAAATCAAAAAGGGCCAAAAGTTACCATAATGTTCTATCTCTCCCTTGTTTTAACAGGGTAAACAAATTCATAGTAAATAACTGTTGCACTATTTTGGTACACTTGCCCCATATCAAAAAGTAACTACAGGTTAATTACAATGTAAGCACCATAAGGGCCACTTTACACACACCAACTTATCTGTCCAACTTTTGACCAACTTGCTGGTTGCAGTGAAATCATGGACACATTGTTCCATTTTGTGGCTGTGTACAAATGAACAATGTGTCCATGATTTCACTGCAACCAGTAAGTTGGTCAGAAGTTGGACAGATAAGTTGGTGTGCTAATGCATAACTCTTATTTTTCTGTCAATATAGACATATGAGAGCTTGTTTTTTATTGCAATACATCATTAATTTTACCGTGTAGTATAAATGGGAAAAAAATTCCAAGGGCGGTGAAATTGCAAAATAATGTGCAATTACACGTTTGTTATTTATTATGTATGTTCACTATATGGTAAAACTGACATGTCGGTATGATGCCTCGGGTCGGTATGAGTTTGTAGATACCAAACATGAACCTAAACACATCTACTTTATAAAAAGTTAAGGATATTTGGCTTTTTGGTGAAATATCAGGAGGAACCTAACATACCCTCTACTCTTTTCTGGTGAACCCAATGTGACCTTCTCTGCACTTTTGACTCCACATGTCCAACTGTTCAATGTTTCAGGAATTTTTGTACAACTTGCTGATCTCTAACGAGGAGCTTAGTGGCAAAATTCACAACAGGTGTTGATCCATGAATTGTTCAATACATTTAGTGGTTCAGCTAGAATTGCTATTACACAGTCCTCCTCAACATGCTGTTCTCATTTTTGATATCATGAGACCAAGTCAACACCTAACAATTGATCAGCAGTACCTCACCATTGCAAGCCATCAATAAGAGTTCTTAGGCTGCTTTCACATAGCGATTTTCTTCCATCCATGGCTGTCCGATAACATCGACAGCCATGGATCGGATTTGGCCCCCATGTTATCCTATGGGGGTCGGATCGGATTTGGCCTAATTGCCATCTGATTTTGTGGGATCCGATTTGTGTCCGATTTTTTGCTGTACCCAAAATCGGAGACTGCTCCGGTTTTGGGCACAGGAAAAAAAAAAAAAAAAAAAAAATCGGATCCCACAAAATCGGATGGCAATTAGGCCAAATCCGATCCAATCCTCTGCCTTTAACTTGGGGTCCCATGAGCGCGGGTCCGTGAAACAGCTGATCGTACCTCGGACCCGATTTTAGTTTACTGAGCATGCTCAGTACATTAAAATTGATCCTAACTGTCTAATTTTACTTCTGCAATGTATAATATACATTGTGAAAGTGAAATTAAGTAAAAGAAAGAGTTAAAAATAAAAAATCTGTATGCTCACCTGTCTGCGATCCACCCTGTCTCCAAGCAAGGTCTGGGTGCTTATAGGACCTGCCGTGATGTCACAACCCAGCAGCGTCATCGAGTCACATGACGCAGTTACGCGGTAACTGCGGTCATGTGACCCTATCAGCTGATCGGGTTGTGACATCACCACAGGTCCTATAAGCACCCGAACCTTGCTGGGAGGCAGCAGTGAGTCCCGATAGGTGAGCATGCAGATTTTTTAGTTTTAACTCATTATTTTATACTATATTTCACTTCCACAATGTAACTTATACATTCCGGAAGTGAAAGTGCCCCACTGTGTCCACATCCGTGATAATCACGGACCCGGACACAGAATAGGTCACCCCCTGTGGTGTCTTTCCTGTCCATGGGGTCCTACAAAAATTAGGATCCCACAGACAGGAAAAAAAACGTTATGTGAAAATCAGCCTTAGATGTAAGTGGCCACTGCGTTTGTAGTCTCACAAAGTGTCATCAGCAGGTGGCAACAGAGATACAAAGAGACTGGAATGTCACAGAAAGGCAGAAACGTTGACATCCTTTGACTACATCCCACACTGATGACAACTTCATTGTGAACTGTATGATGAATGCCACACAACTCCAGGCACATTTAAAATTTAAAGGAGGTGAGAGGCACCTGAGTGTCATGTCAAAGCATTTGAAACCATTTACATCAGTGTGGTCTCCATGCTAGATGACCTGCAAGGTACCTGACCGCATCAACAGACACAGGTGTCATCTACGCTGGGCTAGGGAACTGTGGCCTCAGCGCTGTTCACTGATGAAAGTCGATGCACACTATGCAGAAATGCTGGTAGCCAATGATAATGTAGGAGACATCAAGGAGATCACTATGCATCAGCCACTATTGTCACCAGAAGAACCTTTGGTTGTGGTGGTGTTAAAGTGTGGGTAGGTGTGTCAAGTCAATAGTGACAAGCCCCTACTATTTGAAGAACGTCATCAATCCTCTAACTCGTCCAGGTCGCATCATTAGGAAATGGCTGCTGGAGACTCAGTTACCTCAAATGGAGTGGTCTGAAATTTCTCTAGAACCGAATCCCAATAAAAAAACAAACAATGGGATCAGTTGAGTCGTCCTGCAGTGGCTCACACCTCTGTACCCCAGGACTTCACAGACCTGAGGACCAACCTTTAAGAAAGAGTGAAAGAGTGAGATGCCATCCCTCAGCAGGCAATATCTCTACTTGTGAACAGCAGGAGACGTCGTTTTCAAGCTGCAATTAATACTCAAGGCCACATGACAAGTTTCCCATAAATTTCACCCGAAAGCCAAATATACCTAACTTTTATGAGTATTGTATAGCACATCTATGCAAATTATTTTTTAAAACTACCAGATATAAAAACCTAGAGACAGACTGACCCCAACAACTGATCCAAAATCCCACAGTTAGGTCCCTTTCACATCAGCTTTTATCGCTGATTGCGGCAGATTTACCGCATCTGCCGCCTAATGGCCACACTTGCGGTATACTTGTGGCAAGCCCCATGCATGGTCTATGGGGCTTGCGTCAGGTGCTGTATCGCCACGATCCGGCACTTGCGCCTGCGCAAAATAACTGCAGATGATGCATTTTTTTCCACGGCCACAACTGCCACAAGTGCCGGATCGCGGCGATACAGTACCTGCCGCAAGTCCCTAGACAATGCATGGGGCTTGCTACAAGTTCAGCCGTTAGGCAGCAGATGAGGTAAATCTGCCGGATCTTCCACAATCAGCGACAAACACTGATGTGAAAGGAGCCGAAGTCTGATCTACTTGATGTTAGATCACAGCTTCTTTCACCTATAAAACTGTATTCACACAATCAGATTAGTACATATATAAGAAACCATTTTACAGCTCAACACGAAGCTCGACAAGCGGGTGAGCTCATAGATCACTCCGGCTGATGGCTTATGAGGTAATTATTGTTCCCAGGGAAACATATACTGCCAAACTAAAATCAAACTGATATGGGGCCAAGTATAAACACTTAGAATGTGACTTAGTAGAAACAGAAGTTGGCAGGCGGCTGGAACATATGCCAGGTTACGTATTAATATTTTATTACACTTCTAATTAAACAATATATATCACATATCAACAGTGACTTATGGAAACATCCATGGATTATCCTGAAGTATAAATAATTCTTGGATATAGCCTCATGTGCGCCTGATGCTAAGATCCGATATCATGTGTGAAAGCTTCAATATTTCCTTTAAGAGCGTCTGTAGATAAAGCGGACAGTATAACCAGAGGTGGTATAACTTTCTAACTGTTGGTTCAACTTTTCAAATTTTTAAGAGTTTGCTTGGTGCCAAGAAATGGAAACATTCACATTTACAGAGAAGTGTCTGTCTCTTCATTTTTTTACCTTGTGAAAGGCTATGTCCATATTAGAGCCTCCATCCAAATTCTGTTAAAGGGGTTGTCCACTACTAGGTCACCCTCTTCTGAATCCTCTTCTTTCCCTAATTTAAAATAAGCCCTGTTCTCAGCTCCCTTGCTGCCGCTGTTCCAGCACTGTTGGTAACCGTGACTCGGGGCTCACATGACATTGTGACGTCATGTGAATCTCGCTTCCAATCCCCACCGGCTTCACTCTCCACACCTTCAGACATAGGCGCCAACAACAGGAAGTGAGTGACACCTGCAGCGTCACCTCCTCTTGATCATTTCTATGTCCAAAGGCATAGAAAAGGAAGTCAGTGGTGATCACTGAGTCACAATTACTGACGGCACCGGAATGGTTGCATCATGGGAGGTGAGTACAGGGTCTATTATTTTAACTGCAGGAAGCATGGGGACTTAACCTAAGGGGTCTAAGGCTACGTTCACATGGTGCATTATTGCACCATTAGTTTAGCGATTTTGACGGATCCACTATTGCAGTGAAAATGTAGTGACATTGTCTGTCCCAGCCAAGTCAATGCATTTCACAATTTTGCATTCACACACTGCACTTTTTACGAATCCGTTCTTGGGCACAAGATCGGATCAGTAAAAAGAATGAGCATGTCAATTTACTTTGCATTATTCTGCTTGGCTTTTACTCACCTCCCCGTGCGCCCACTGTGATCTCCAGCGATGTTCTCATCCCGGGAGGCCGCAGGACCTGCGAGAGGACCTGTCACTGCATCATGTGACTGAGCGACGTCACTCATTCACATGTGCAGGATCGGTTCTAGATGCACCGAATACTGCAACCTCTGGAAATGAGAACATCGCTGAAAATCACCGGGGGAGGGCAGGGAGGTGAGTAAATAATGCAGCAGCATTCTTCACACACACAAGGCTGAGTTTTGGGAGGATCCAATCTTAGGGCTCGGACTCACTTTCCGTGAAACTCGTCCGAGTTTACTGTGCGGAAAAATCGCATTGCTCTCCGACCAATGTTAACTAATGTCCGAGAGCACATTTCCGAGTCTCGTACGCTATTTCTGCATCAGATTCTCTGATTGCGAGTCAATCACAATATTTTGCGATTCTATGCGAGTCACGGACAAGACTCGCCAATGCAAGTCTATGGGTCCGACAAAAAACACGGATTGCACTCGGACCGCACTTGCACCATCCGAGTCTGATGCGAGTTTTAATTGATACATTACCATTCTGTAGCTTAGACAAATGCACCTGTAAATGATTATACAGTAATAGCTGCTAAGAAAAAAAACAGATTGCACTCGGACAGCACTCACAAGCCACATGAGCAAAAGTCAGATCACACTCAACCAACTCTCGGATCCGAGAATTAGAGCATTTTTAAACTCGGATGTGTGTCCATACCCTTACTGTAGTTTTTGCACCAAAAAACTGATCCTTACAAAACGCAGCTAAAACGCTGTGTGTGAATGTAGCCTAAATCTGCAGATTTTCCAAACAGAATCGCTGCAAATAATAAGCAACTACAGTTTTTAAAATTTGCAGCCCAGTCTTTATTACATAAAGATAAAAAAATACATCATTGCCTTGAATTGGATGTGAAATTTTAGCAGATACCGTAAATCAGGATTTAAGCATGACGTTTGCAGTACGATCATCATGAAATCTTGACTATGTGAACACAGCCTTAAAAATATTAAAGTGCAGTTCTTATTACTAATCAGTCAATGTACACAGGTACATACCTACATACCTAAGAGGCCCACTTCACACGTCTGTATAAAACATGTACATGTTAGGCTATGTTCACATGTTCAGTGTTTGGTGAGTTTTTTACCTCAGTATTTGTAAACCAAACCAGCAGTGGGTGATAAATACAGAAGTGGGACGTGTTTCTATTATGGTGGTTTACACACACCAATTTATTGTTCAATCTCTGAAACCAATCTCTGGTTGCAGTGAAATCATGGATACATTGCTCCATGTTGTACACAGCCACAAAATGGAGCAATGTATCCATGATTTCACTGCAACCAGAGATTGGTTCAGAGATTGAACAGATAAATTGGTGTGTGTAAACCCACCATTATACTTTTCCTCTGATTGTTCCACTCCAGGTTTTGAGTTTACAAACCCCGAGGTAAAACAACTCACCAAATCCTGAGGTAAAAATCTCACCAAATACTCAATGTGTGATCGTGGCCTGATTGAAAGACATCACCACTTCAGTATTTTTCATCCATTACTGGTTTTGGCTACAAATACTGAGGTGAACAACTGGTCAAAAACTGAAGATGTGAACATAGCTTAACACGGGTACTGATGTAATCGTTTTCCATCAGTGTGTCATCCGTATTTTTACGGTATAGCTAAAGAAATTAAGATATTACAAAGTTTCTCCTAGACTTTCAAACTTAAACATGTACAGTACACAGAGGGTACACGCATGACAACCATGTGCTGTATGTGTTTTTTATGAACCCATAGACTTGTCTTGGCCCCTGTCATCCGTGCTATCGGAAAAAAATGGACATGTGGAGATCACCATAGATTATTATGGGTACAAGTGTTATCCGTGAAAAAAAAATATATATATGCCACAAATAATGTTAACCCTCCATGTGAAGGAGGCCTCAGGCTTGTGTGCCCGCGGTGAGTCTTTGGTAAGTTTTTGACGCTGCATATTTTTGTTGCGTCAGACACGCGGCGTCGTACAGTTCCAACAAATCGGATGGGATTTATAGAAATGTCATGGCTGCTGTACTTCTTTTTACTCAACGTAAACTGCTCTGTGGTGCGTTTTTCAAATCGGCAGCATGTCAATTTCTCTGGTGGGTTCGCTGAGTTTTCTGTGCAGATGTTCCTATAGACTTGCTTTAGATGCAGATAATCCACAGGTAAAAAACCCATGAATTTTTAGTGAGTTTCCGCAGTGGAAACACATCAACTACGCACGTAATCCTCACGACTGTATCAATAAAGTTTTGTCAAAGCCAAAGAGCAGGAAGTATCGAAAACAACGCAGCTTTATTTAGAGCATGACGCACCAAGGAGAACAAAAAAAATGTCAAAAACACGATAAAAACGCAGGTAAAAAAATGAACTCAAAAACGCAATCAAAACACAGTGGTAATTGGTGCAAAAATTCTACAATATCAATAACTCATCAAGGAATTCTCCACCACACCCAAAAGCTCTACAATAACCGGCTGGTGACGGCTCATACAGTCTTTATCTATCCCGCCTTTCTTCTAGTTGGTTGAACCATCACTGTAAATAAGCCCCTGTGCTTTGTGTCACCCCCCACCTCATTGTAGATTGTAAGTTCTTATGAGCAGGCTGTTATTATTTTTGCTTTAATTATTGTATTTTAAGATAATTGTTACTTATGGCTGTTTGCATATGAAACTCTGATTTCTAAAGCGCTGTGGAATATGTTAGCCCAATATAAATACAGATTATTATATTATTATCAAGGGAACACGGCTTAAGGCTATGTGCCCATCTAGCAGATTTTTTCTGCACTAAAGGCCTCGTTCCACGCTTCAATGTGGCAATGATCCGACCAATGATGGGATCGCTGCCACATCGTGGACTGATCACTGGTGAGCTGTCACACAGACAATGCTGGTTGGGAATGGGAAGTGGAAAGCTCACCCCTCCTTCTGTGTTGATCCAGGTCATCTAATTCCTATCATGTGTAACTAATCAGCATTTTTCACAAGTGTTTGTCATTTTGTGTATATATTGTGTGTTCTTCTCATACTTGTCTGTCACTGAAGAAACTTTATAACTGAAACGCGTCTGACGGGGCACACTGCCTTAGGATGCTTTTTATATTTTATTGTGAATTTGCTAAATAAAGTCTGAAGATTTCTGATTCAGGTGCCAGCAACCTTTTTTACTATGGTCTTGTCACACAGACAGACTCACCAATGATGAGGACCAGCGAGAACGCTGGTAACCATGGTAAACAGTGGGTAACTAAGTGCCGCGTGCTGCTTAGCTACCCACTGTTTACCTTGGATACCGGATACTAGTGCTTGCTGTGAGGCGCTGGGAGCTTGCTGATTGTTGGTCTCCCGCTGTCACATGCAGGATGCTGCGCGACAGTGGGCGACCAACGACAGATTTATGAACTGGTTCATAAATTTGCAATCAATGATGTATCATTCATACGTGTCAAACACAACTATGTCGTTTCCACATCACTGCAATGTCACAAAAACAGTGAAGTTGCAACGATATTGTTGTGTGAAATGGGGCCTTAAATCTGTATCTTCTGGCAGAAAAGATGCGGCAGACAAAACGCTTTCTTTGCGTTTTTGTGCGTTTTTCCCCATGTCTTTCTATCGTATAGTCCAAAGCAAAGAAAAAAATGGTTTCTCCCTAAAACTTGTCTTTTTATTTAATCCATAAAATCTAGAGTCGCAATAGGGATACATACATTTACGTGTTTCAACTTCTCAAAGTCTTTGAAAAGTCAAAATACGTAAACGCCTGTACCTCTATTGTGACTATGGAGTTTATGGATTACATAAAAACACAAGTTTTAAGGAGAAACTAGTTTTTTTTCTTTCCTTTGGACTTAATGACTTCACTTGTGAGCCAACAGGTTAATTACTGGACTCCTAATAGGATTGCGGTGGCCATTACAACTTTACTGGGTGAGTGAAAATATATATTGGTGGACTCTTCCTTATCATATAGTCTATGAGAAAAACGCCTAGAAAAATGTAGAAAGAAAAAAATGTTTTATTTTTTTTAGCAACTGAGGCCCTATGCCCACACTAACGCTCCTGCAGGGCATTTTTACTGCGTATTGTAAAAATGCTCTGCATGGTATATTGACCATCTAGCAAAGTCAATGTGACTTTGGCCATGCTGTGCCCACAACTACACTTTGTAGCACAGCGTTTTAGGAGCAAATTTTAACAGACTGTTCTGCAGCATGTCAATTAAACAAAAGCGGTTCTCCTAGAGTACTTCGGCGCCTCCTGGTTTTGGCTGCGTCACACACCGCAAGGGTAGGGGGCATGTGATCCACGTGGCGTGTGAGACGCAGCCAAAACCAGGAGGTGTCTGGAGTACGGGGGGAAAATGCCATATTATAATTAGAAGGGCGGCACAGTGGTCAGTGGTTAGCACTGCAGCCTTGCATCACTGAGGTCCGAGTTCAAATCCTACCAAGGACAACATCTGCAAGGCGTTTGTATGTTCTCCCTGTGTTTGCGTGGGTTTCCTGCAGATTCTCCGGTTTCCTCCCACAATCCAAAGACATATTGATAGGATGTTAAGATTGTGAGCCCCAATGGGAACAGTGTTGCAAATGTATGTAAAGTGCTATGAAATTAATAGTGTTATCTACATGAATTAATATTATTAGCAGGGTGGGCACTGCAAAGCGCTCACAGGACAGATGCTGAATTTTCTGCATAAAATAAGCAGCAATTACATAGCAAAAGCGCAGAGAATTCTACATCCCTTTTTGAGCGTCGGCAGTAGACCAAAATCTGCAAAGAATTAAAACGTAAAGGTGTGCACAGCACTTCAGAATCCTCAATGGCTTTTCACAGATATCTGCAAGGACTACAGCATAAAAAAAACAGCACCAAACACTCTAGGTGTGCACATAGCCCAACACTGATATACTATATTATAAAGCAATACATATATTAAAAAAAAATAAAATACTGGCCACAATAATGTCATAATCATACAACACAACCAAAAAAAGAAATGCCAGAAAGAACAATGCTCTTTTATCAAAGCAAACATGACCTCCATTGCAATTCCTGGGATGAATGCTTATTATAGACACAAGGGGAAGTGGATTAGTATAAATAAGTAAAGATTAATACTTTGCCAGGAAAACATGAAAAAAATAAGCTGCAGAAAGATCTGAAAATCAATAATAAATTCATGTGAATGTATATAAACAAGTTAATGGAACAAGTGGAAACAGAGTGTGTGTTGAGGATGGGAGTGTTATGTTGCCCTCTTTAGGCTCTGGCTCTCAGTGCCGGTTTCTGTAGGCTCGCTGCCAATGAAGTAACACTGGATTCTGTTGCTTCTGCGATCCTGCTAATGAATGACTAAAGTCAGGCCAGCGGGGAAATGACATCACCGGGGTGTAAGGCACAACTGCATTAGGAAACTTTCTACCTGGTTCAATTATTTATCAATATGATCCAGTACAACAGAGTAGACCAGAGTCCAGACAATCCCTCCCAACGTCACCGCTCCCCCCCCCCTCCCCTGTTTAATGCTGTCAAACCAGGAGGAAATTAAGAGCTGAAAAATAAACGCAATAACCTTCCTATACCAACAATGACCCTACTTGGGCTCGTGTCCACTTTATTTCTTTTAGATAATAAAAATGATGTGTTGGAAAAAAAAAAATATATATATATTAAAAAAGAAAATCATAACCTATTTATGGCTGCAATTAAATGTCCCTGACTGTTCCACTATTAGATCTGCATTGTCTCCGATTGTTATTGATGCTAATAAAATGGCTGAGTCATTTCCTTTAAGTGGCAGGAGAACATGGATGATATTCATTCTGCTTTCTTGATATTTAATCCTTCCCCTTTTCTTTTTTTTTTCTTCTTCTTCTTCTAACCATGTTGAAGTAATAAATTTGAAAAGCAAATAATAAGTCCAACCCTATAGTGGTGGTTATAGAAAAGGGGGGGGGGGAGTAACGAGGGGAGGGGGCACAGACAGCTGCACAGGAAAGTTACACAGGGGGAGGGGACATGTTCACATCTTCGCACAAGTGAGGTCAACCTGCTAATGTGTTTTGGGTTTTTTGTTAGAAGTTACAATATGTCACCCAATATAGAAGGTACGGACACATTAAACACAAAGCCATTAAAATGTGAGCGTAGGGGGGCAGCCGAGCACAACTAAGAATACCCGACGTGTAATATTAAACTGCAATGTAACCCTAGCCTTAAATAAAGGCAAAGACAAAACTGCAATTAAAGCCCATTAGGCGATAGGTTGACTTAAGCACACGGCAAGCTTTAAAAATAGGATGACTTCTATTTCGCCTCTAGACAAGAAGAAGAAGAAAAAAAAAATAAGAAGCCGAGAGCCCCTGAACAATGATGTTTATAGGATGTAACATGCAATCCGTCCTCTCCGGCACAGAGCTGCTCCACTGTACAGGAAGAGTTCAGTGCAGCCATTGGATACAATCACACCACAGATACAAAAAAAAAACATCAACACCATCACGCTTTGATGATTTGGGCTATTATCGGAAAAAATGTCAACTGTAGATCAAACATTATTTTCTGCCAGAGAGGAAAAGAAGAAGAAGAAGAAGAGGAGGAGAGGAGGGAGAATGAAGGAGGGGAGGGGGTCCATTTGCAGATTATTATAAAACACTGCATTGTGTATTGTATGATCAGCCCGTCAGGGGTTAATTTCTAATACCTTCCAGTGGAAGCGTCATATTAATAAACAGTCTGAAGCCATCAGATTCCTTGTTAAGGATTAGGCAGTTAATGCTTAACGTGTTTGTGCTGGTTACACGCCGGATTCTATTTTTTCTTCTTTTTTTCTTCCCCCCTCCCTCCTTCCTCTTCTCTATCCGCCCAGGCTGATCTGTAAGTTATTCTGAATGTATTTATTCAGGTATCTGTCATTTATCACATCTTCACCAGGAAGAAAAAAATAATAATAGAAAATAAATAAATATAAAAAGAGCTTTTGATGTTGCTCAGCCTCCAGATCATCATTCCCTGAAATCAAACACATAGAACGGAGCTGGGAACAAGATCAGGATGATCCAGGGGGAGCGGGTGGAGGCAATCAGCAATACAGCACTCTATATATATATATATATAATACACACACTGTATATACACAGCCAGGAGGCAGAACAGCAGGACACAGGATGCAGGAAAATGACAAGTGCTGGATATAATAGAGCTGTCAATCATCAATCTGATCTATCAGTAATAAAACATCAGTCCTGCTGTGGACAGGAGCATCACCCATAGGGGGGCTGGCACCACCAGCTCAGCTGGGAGCCCCCCACACTACCATGACCACTCCAGCACATCACCCAGGGGGGGCAGCCAGCACCTCCATCACATCACCCAGGGGGGGCAGCCAGCACACATCACCCAGGGGGCGCCAGCACCTCACCCTCCGGGGAGCACCTCCATCACATCACCCAGGGGGGGCAGCCAGCACCTCAGCATCACCCAACCCAGGGGGGGCCAGCACCAGCTCACCGTCGCCCCACTCACCATCACCCAGGGGGGGCAGCCAGCACCTCCAGCACCACAGCTGCTTTCTCCCCCTGCCCTGTATCAGGACCATCCAGCAGCGCTGTCCACACATGACAGTAAGGGTTAATCACCTCTCCATGCTCGGGGTTCCTGCCCGCGGGAGTATCTTCTGGGAGGAAGTAAAGTTTGGAGCTGGACAGGAGTTGTTTGCTGGTCCTCTGCTCCCACAGCAGCTGCAGCTCCGCTATACACAGCGGCTCCTCCGGCTTACACCGCACCACGAAGAAGTCCCCCAGGGACAGGATCCGCGCTCTGTCTGCAAGGTGGAACTGGAAAGCCTTGTAGAAGATGTACGGTCCATGGAGCCCGCAGGGAGAGCCGACCCACTGCGGAGGAGAGAAGGCACAGTCAGCGCAGGACACACGGGGAGGTGTGCAGGAATGTGCCGCAACACCGGGAAAGTTACTGGAAAGTTGCGGTGTGCGGCGGGTGAGGAGCAGATAGAGGGGCACAGACAGGAGCACATACAGGGGAGCAGCACACACAGGGGATACACACAGAGGATAGAGGAGCAGCACACAGAGGGGAGCAGCACACACAGAGCAGCCTGTACCTTCACTGAGTGCGGCTCCATCGCGATGTTCTGACAAGGGGGCGCAATGTATAAGAGGGAAGAAGCCTGCGACTGCCGCGGGAAGGGTTAACATCATTCCTGGCTTACAGGAAGGTCTGCGGGGATTGGCGGAGACAGAGTCACGTGGTGTGACAGGGAAGGCTTATAAGGCCCTCCCACGAGTGGGCGTGGTCTATCCAGACCCCTCCGGCTGGAGGAAGCGGTGAGCAGTGGCCGGCAGCATGGAGGAGCCGGCGGAGCGGAGGAAACGCACAGCCCGGACATCACCGCACTGCACCGGGTACAGGCTCACACAGCACTGCCGGCACCGGCCGCTCCTTCCCGGACAGTGTCACCCCGGCACCGCTCATTCCCACGCTCCGGACATCACAGGACAGTTCACATCAAGTCGTGACCGACTACAGACCCGACTATGGAGGAGATCAGCTGGAAGGGGATGATGTGCCGGACCAGGGGTGGGGTGAATGATGATATGCCGGACCATGGGTGGGAGGACGATGTGCTGGGTGATGGAGGGGGGTGGCTGATGATGATGTGCCGAATGATGGGGGGCAGTGGCGTAACTTCAGGCCCAGAGGGCCCCGATGCGAAAGCTCCAACTGGGCCCCTAATAATTGCAAATCTTTAATAGTATTAGTCTTTTTCTATAGGCCAAAGGGACTTGGTCCCCCTAGGCTGCAGGCTCCGATGCGATCGCAACCCCTGCACCTATTGTAGTTACGCCCCTGATGGGGGGTGGAGTGGATGATGATGATATCTGGATGATGGGGGGGGGTTGAATGATGATGTGCCGGATGATGGAGGGGGGTGAATGATGATAATGTGTCAGATGATTGAGGGAGGTGGGGGGGGGGGGTTTGGATGATGATGTGCTGGGGATGGGGGGCCGCCGTGGAGGGTGAGATGGATGGGGTGGTTGAATGGATGATGTGGCGGTTAATGGGTGTGGGGGGGTGTTGAATGATGATGTGCCGTATGATTAGAGGGGTGATGATGTGTCGGAAGATTTGGGGGGTGGGGATGGATGATGAGCTGGATGATTTGGGGGGGGGGGGGGTGGATAGATGATATGCCGGACGATGGGGGCGGAAGGTGTGAACGATCATGGTGTGCCGGATGATGGGGGTGGGGGGTCAAATGATGATGGGGAGGAGGGGGAGTGTTGATTGATGATGTGCCGATGATGAGGGGGGGTATTGATTGATGATGAGCCGAATGTTGGGGGGGTGGGTGAATGATGATGATGTGCCAGATGTTGGGGGGGGATCGAATGATGATGTGCGGATGATGATGATGATGTGTCGGATGACGGGGGGGTGTGGGATGATGTGGATGATGATGTGCCGGATGATGGGGGGGTCAAATGAAATGATATGATGATGTGTAGGATGACGGGGGAGGGGGTCAAATGATGATGATGTGTAGGATGACGGGGGAGGGGGTGTTGATTGATGATGTGCCGGATGTTGGGGGGTTGAATGACGATGGTGTGCCGGATGTTGGGAGGGGCGGTGATGATGATGTGCCTGAAGATTTGGGGGGGTGGGGATGGATGATGAGCGGATGATTGGGGGGGCAGGTGGATGATGATGCGCTGGATGAGGGGGGGGGGTGAATGACGATGTGTGCTGGATGTTTGGGGGGGGGGTGAATGACGATGATGTGCCGGACGTTGGGGGGTTGAATGACGATGTGCCGGATGTTGGGGGGGGGGGGTCAAATGATGATGTGCCAGATGTTGGGGGAGGGATTGAATGATGGTGATGTTCCGGATGACGGGGGGGGGGGGGGGGTGAATGATGATGTGCGGGTGATTGGGGGGGGTATGATGATGTGGCTGGATGATGGGTGGGTGGATGATGATGCACCGAATGATGGGGGTGGGGGTGAATGGTGATGATGTGCCGGGGGGGGGGGGGTTGTATGATGATGTGCTGGATGATGGGGGGTGGATGATGATGCAACGAATGATGGGGGGTGAGATGATGATGCACTGAATGATGGGGGGGGTGATGATGATGAGTGTGAATGATGGGGGTGATGTGATATGTGCCGGATGATTTGGGGTGGGGGGGGTGGTGAATGATGATGATGCCGGATGATGGGGGGGGGGGGTGTAATGTTGAGTGATGACTGTGTACGACCGGGGGGGGGGAGCAAGTGAAGATTATGTCTGGACATGGGGGTGGAGGGGAGG
The DNA here is from genome assembly GCA_033576535.1 of Allobates femoralis. NCBI lineage: Eukaryota > Metazoa > Chordata > Amphibia > Anura > Aromobatidae > Allobates > Allobates femoralis. The sequence goes on from JARQOC010000006.1 coordinate 85,660,357, forward strand.
GGGGGGTCGTAGCAGCGAATGATGATGGGGTGGCGCCAATATGATGTGCCAGAGGAAGAGGAGGGGGGCGCAAGTGATTCTGGATGAGGGGTGGTGGGCGAAAGATGATGTGCCGGGGGGGGGCGGAAGGATGATTATGCGATGGGGGGCCAGCTGGAAGATGATGGCGCGCCGGACGAGGCAAACGATGGTGTGCCGGACGAGGGGGAGGGTGGTGCAAACGATGGTGCGCTGTACAAGGTGGCAGGGGCGCATGATGATGATGAGTTCTGGACAAGGGGAGGGGGGTGCAAGTGATGATGGAGAGTCAGGTGAATGATGATGTGATTGAGGGGGTGCAAATGATGAATGGGAGGGGCAGGTGAATGATGATGTGCCGAGGTTGGAAGGATCACGTGCTGGACGAGGGATGGCGCCCTGAAACATGGGGAGTGGAAGGACAACATGATAGACAAGTGGGGGAGGATGATGTGCCGGACAAGGGGGAAGGGTGAGTGAATAATGTGCCAGATGGGGAGGGGAAGGGTGATGTTCAGGATGATGTGGGGGGGAATCGTGCTGGACGAGGGATGGCGCGTTGAAATGTGGGGAGATGAAGGACAACATGATAAACAAGTGGGAGGATGATGTGCGGACAAGGGGGAAGGTGAGTGATAATGTGCGAGCGAGGGGGAGGAAGGTGTGCAGATGATGTGGGGGGGGATCATGTGCTACAGATGCCGTGAAAGTGGGAGTGGCAAATGATAAATGAGTGGGGGGATGATGTGTCGGCGAGGGGGAGAAGGTGAAATGATGTGCCAGACAGTGGGGGGGGGGGTGGCGGATGATGATAGTGTGCGGGGGGGTGCATGATGACTATTGCCAGATAGAGGGGGGGGGCAAATGAAAAGATTTGCCGGTCGAGGTGGGCGATGATGATGTGCCCGACGAGGGGAGGGCTGACATGCCAGATGAGGGGGAGGATGATGTGCCAGATGAGGGGTGATGGGGGGTGCGACAGTGAATGTGATGGGGGTGCGGCGTTGATCATGTGCCGGAGGAGGGGGTGCAAATGATGGTGTTCCGGACAAGGGGGGGTGGGTAAAAGATGATGTGCTGAGGGGGCGGGGGAAAGATAATCATGTGCCGGACGAGGGGGTTGCAAACGATGATGGTGTGCCGGACAAGGCGGTGGAGGCGAATGATGATGTGCCGGAGGTGGGGGGATGATGTGTTGGACAAGGGGTAGGGGGGTGCAAAAGATGATGGGTGTGCCGGATGAGGGGGGTTGAGTGAATTGATTTGCTGGACAAGGAGGGGGGGGGGTGAGTGAATGACGTGCCGGACAAGGGGGGGTGGAGGAGTATGTGCTAGACAGGGAAGGGGGGAGGAAGGGTGATGTGGGCGAAGGATTATGTGCCGGACTGGGGGGGGTTGGGGTGAATGAAGATGTGCCAGACGAGGGGGAGAAGGTGGCAAATAATGGCATGTCGGACAAGTGGGGGCTGGTGAATGAGTGCTGAAGGGGTGATGATGATGATGGGTGGGGGGGGGGGCAAATTATGAGATGTGCGGACGAGGTGGGTGGATGATGATGTGACGGACGAGGGGGGCAGATGATGATGGTGTGCCGGACAAGGCAGGGGAGGGCTGACGTGCTGGATGAGGGGTGTGGGTGGGATGGCTTGGCGGACAAGGGGGGGGTGGTTAGATGGATGATGTGCTGGACAAGGGGGAGGGAGGGCTGACATGCGGACGAGGGGGGGTGGGTAGAATGACATGCTAGAATAGGGGTGTAGGTGGGATGCTCTGCCGGATGAGGGGGAGAGGATCATGTGCTGGACAATAGGGGATGGGTGAGCGGAATGGATGATGTGCTGGTCAAGGGGGGGGTGTGAGTGAATGTTATTCATTTGGGGGAGTCATGGATGCTGACATGGTATCATGGGAGAGGTGCGTGGGCAGCGATGGCAATCTGGAGGTGCTTGCAACAGTGGGGGTGCACATGGGATTATATGGGTCATATCAATGTGGGGGCAGTGGGAATAGTGGATCATGATATCTAATGGGGGTTCAGGGCTGCATGATTGGCACATGAGGCATGCTTGTGCAGGGACAGGGGGGGATCAGTGTGGAGTGCTCTGATGAGGTGCAGATGTGTTTGTTGGTTGATGCATTCCTGGAAGGTACAGATGCAGGGGGAGTGGTGGGATACATGATAGAAAGGGGCACTGACATGCCCCTCCAGTGCCCAAAGTATCTTACAAGGGGCACAGTGGTATACATGGTAGAAATGGGGGCTGCACTGGTGAGATGTAGGATGTATATTTTGGGGCACCATAGGCACATTGGTATCGGGGTAGTGCACTGTTGGGGTGATTTTGGATGTGTGCAGTGCACTGGACGCACCTGGGGTTGTTGGAATCTGTTATTAAAGCTTAAAGAAAAAAAGTTAAAATGTTAACATTAAAAAAATAAATTTGATCCATGCAATTTGCTTTATGTATTGTGTTCAAGCAAATGAGAAATTCAAGATTATTATTGGTCCATTAGTAATGACTGAATTGCAGGATAAGGCTGACAAGTTATGTATCCTATAGAGGTGGCTTAACCCCTTCCTGACATATATGTAGGGTGGTGCTTGTTGCATGCCTGGCAGATGCTGGCTGTTGTAGGTTCATGTTCCCTAAGAAAGTTTTTTTTTTTTTTTTTTTTTTTTTAAATAAGAACTCAAAGTAGCCTAATCTTCCTGCCAATAAAAATAATTGAAAAGCTAATTTTGTTTGTATTAGCCACATCTGTAAAAGACCTAGCTATCAATATGTAAAAATATTTAACTTGTATGGAAAATGCCAGAGTCCCTGATTTTCTGTAACCACACTTATTCTTAAAGGGGTTTTCTCACAAACAAAGATAATTTTAAAGTTGATTTTAATCAATAGATCTTAGAATAATAATAATTTTCACAATTGGATACTTTAAAAAAAAAAAAAAAAAAATGTTTCTGTGCTGAGATCTTATTATGTGTCCTGCTATGTACTGTGTAATGGATGTGTCTGACCGTACAGGGACATGTCTGATCATACCACATCTCCTGTGCTGAGATCTTATATATGTGTCCTGCTATGTACTGTGTAATGGATGTGTCTGACCATACAGGGACATTGATCTGATCATACCACATCTTGTGCTGAGAGATAATCTATATATATGTCCCTGGTATGTGCTGTAGTAATGGATGTGTCTGACTGTACAGGGACATTATCTGATCATACCACATTCTTGTGCTGAGATAATCTTATATGCGTCCCTGCTATTACTGTGTAATGGATGTGTCTGACTGTACAGGGACATGGTCTGATCATACCACATCTCCTGTGCTGAGATAATCTTATATGCGTCCCTGCTATGTACTTGTAATGGATGTGTCTGACTGTACAGGGACATAGTCTGATCATACCACATCTCCTGTGCTGAGATAATCTTATGTGTCCCTGATTATCTCAGCACAGGAACATTTTATATAACATCCAGTTGTGGAAATTATTATTCCAAGATCTATTGATTAAAAGTGAACTTTAAAATAACTTTGATTGTGGGGAAAACCCCTAAAAAGAGCCCTTTCGCTGTCTGCTTGAGTTTGTAATGTAAAGCCATGGCTGCAATGATGCTGTAATATTGATTACATTGACAATTTTGGTGAAGAAATCCACTTTTTTTCTTCTGTAATCAGTATTTAAAGTTTTCTCCTAATTAGATTTGGCTGGGCTGTACACTGGGTCTTCTCCTCCCTGTCTGTGATTCTCCAGCTCCTCCTCCTGCCTCCACTCTCTAAAGGTACCGTCACACAGGGACATATCGCCGGCGATATTGCCGGGGATCGCGGGAGCGCGCATCCCTGACAACATCGCCGGTGAGATGTCACACTGAGCAACTTACCGGCGATGTCGCCGGCTAGTTGCCGCGGCTATCGCTCGCTGAGTTGCCCAGCAACCCAGCGAGCGATAACCCGCAATGTTAGATATAGGCGGAATCGCCCGTAACATTGCGGATCGCCGCGTTACACAGGGCAATCAGGCAGAATCGCCTGAACAACATCGCCAGGTTTCCCAACATTGTTGGGAAACCTGGCGATGTGACTCAGGCGATTCATCGCCTGATCATCGCCCTGTCACACGCGGCAATTCGCCGGCGATGTCGCCGCAACCTGGCCACGCCCCTCGGTTGCCGGCAACATCGCCGGCGATATGTCCCTGTGTGACGGTACCTTTAATGACAGATCACTGCTGAGATATCGGAGCAGGCAGGGTGTTCACAGACTGGAGGCAGAGGGGCTGGGGAATCACAATTTCTTAATCAAAGATATTAGGGTGATTAGTATTAGAGCCATGGCTTAATATTACTTTACAAATTTGTGCAGACAAGTTCTCTTTAAAAAAGAAAGTGATCAGAACATTGTATATACCCTAAAGCTCTCATAGGGCGCTAACAGTAAAATATTTTAGGCTAGCTTCACATTGCGATTTTGCTGCATCTGAGTGTATCCTTGTCAAAATGGATACACATGGATACTCACGGATGCCCCGAATACAGATGGCAACGGATGTCTGTAATGGATCTGTGAACAAAACGTTCCGTGGGTATCCGTTGCCATCCGATTTTAAGGTATCCATATCATATGTCACGCCCCTCCAAACAGTGGGTGTGTATATATAGCTGCAATGGGAGGGGCTCCAACGGCGATTTTGAGCATGCTCAATCCCGCAACTCTAATCCGATTTTATTACGGATCCGAGATACATAGACTCCCACGTTATTTGACGCGGAACGCAACTGATCCGTCACGGACCGTGTTGTCCGATTTGAGTCACGGACACTAAAATCGTAACAGCCAACGTTTCTGGATCTGAGAAAAAAATCGGAAAGTTACAGAATCCGTAAGGGTCTGATTTGGGGAGATTTTTCTCCTAGGACACAATAATGCAGCATGCTCCGATTTTGTGTCCGGGAGAAAAATCTGATTCCCCTCGGACACATGGAAACCTGATGGCAGAGAGTTGCCATCTGGCCCCATAGGGCTTCATGGGGAGAAAACCGGGTCCGGGGCTGTCAGGTTCACCCCTGGCAGCCCCGAATCGGACCTGACCGCAGTGTGAAGCCAGCCTAAGTAGTTTAGTGTGTTTCCACCCTTAATTGAATAAACTCAACATTGTCTCCAAACTTGTTGACTTCTTGGATTCTATCAGGTCCTGGCAGATCACAGTAATAGCGCTGCAGCTTGACAATATATACCCACCACTTAGTTTAAATAAAGGGTTAAAAAAAACACGATAAACCCTAATATTTCTCTGGAGTCCCAATTTTTTTTTCTTAAGGGTGCTTTCACACTGTGTTTTTGTTCAATCCGTGGCTGTCCATTGTAAAACTGATAGCCACGGATCCGATTTGGCCCCATGTTACCCTATGGGCACGGATCGGATCAGATTTGGCCTTATTGCCATCCGATTTTTGTCGGATCCAATTGTTTGCTGTGCCCAAAATCACAGACTGCTGCGATTTTGGGCACAGCGGATCAAATCGAACCGAATTGGATCCGATCTGATCCGCGCCAAATAATATGGGGCCTATGGAGCACGGGTCCGAGGAAACAGCTGATCGTTCCTCGGACCCGATTTTAGTGTACTGAGCATGCTCAGTACACTAAAATAGCTCTGTGCCATCTAATTTCACTTCTGCAATGTAAGTTCATGCATTGCAGAAGTGAAATTTAGTGAAAAAAAAGGATTAAAAATGCAAAAACTTTATTCTCACTTGTCCCGCGATCCACCGATGCCTCCAGCACTCGATGCTTATAGGACCTGGCGTGGTGTCAGTCACATGACCGGTTACTGCGGTAACCGGTCATGTGACTGTGACATCACGCCAGTCCCTGTAAGAAGATAGCTGGAAGCGCTAAAGGACTCGTGGATGGGTGAGAATAAAGATTTTTTTTTTTAAGGTCTAGAAAGAGGGGGAGAAAGAGGTGACGGGAGGCAGAGAGGAGGAGAGTAAGGTGACAGGAGGAGCGGGTAGAGGAGGAGAGAGAGGGAGGATCCAAACTGATCCTGCAAAATATCGGAATCGGATGTCTATTTGGCATCCGATTGCAGGCATCAGTTTGGATCCGTTGCTGTCCGAGGGGTCCTGCAAAAAGTCGGATCTCCTCGGACAGCAAAATAACGCTGTGTGAAAGCAGCCTTACGGTGGAATAAAAACACTAAAGCGCAAGTGCAATATTAAAGGTAGAAGAACATGTGAATGTCTGTGGGAAGGAGGAAGCCGAGGCAAAGTTTTTTTTAATAAGTTATAAAAAAAAAAAACTTTTTTTGTTTTGTCTGTACATATAAGAATGTTATTAGGGTTGAGTAAGGGTAGTTAATACAAGGTGTTTTTTCTAAAGGCAGAAAGGACATTGTGGTTTGTTATCGCTCTGCCAGGACATGCTCCTATATGTATAACACTATATAAAGGCTTCCTGCAGAACCCAGGAGCGCCCGCCTTTCTAATGCTCTTTATCAGATTGCTTGTATTAGATGTGAAAGCACTAAATGGCACTGGATTTTTTAGCATTTTGTTTCTTTTTTATTTTTGTAATAAATGAAAGATCGGCTGGTGGGTGCCGGAGAAATGAAGAAAAGGAGAGGAGGAGGCTTTATTATGTAAACATATTAATATTAATGCATTTGTCAGCTCTCAGGGCAAAAATACATTCGGCAAAGATCACACGATCTACAAATGATATTGAACAGGGATGTTGGCTTTGGGAGGGAGGATGACAATAAACTGTGCCATCAGCTAATCGATATGTGTTAGAAAAGGATAATCTGCCTGCAAATGGAAAGAAAAGAGATAGAGACTGGATTGTTATGGCTGCAAGATAATTATCTTATAATCATTACTGTCAGTGAAAATTGGATCAAGCTATCTGATCTTAGTATGTTTATATTCAAATTCTAAGCATAAATTGTGTTTATATGTTGTGCTATTTTTACTGCCTTTGCAAGATTTTATATTATAGTATAGTTTATTGTGAATATTTTCTAGTAGATGGGGGCCCGTTTCTATCTCATCGGGCTGATTCTAGAACGATGTGTGATTTATTTAGTCCAACTACTCTCGCACTAAACTGCAGTACCACCAATTAGGGGTGGGGGGAGCGTTGTTGCACAGAGTGGCCGTGGCTTGGCAGGTGCTGCTGCTTGCCATTCCCTATGCTCTCCTCTCCCTTTGTACTTCTCATACGTGTGCTCTCACTTCCCACTTGTGTGCTCCTCCCCTTGTGTACTCTCTCCCTTGTGTCCTCTCCCTTCCCCTTGTGGCTCCATCTCCCTTGTGTTCGGTTTCTCTTCCCTTGTGCGCTCCATCTCCCTTTGTGTTCTCTCCCCCTTGTGCGCTGCGCATCCTCCCCTTGTGCCTCCTCTTCCCCTATTGTGCACTCCATCTCCCCATGTGGTTCCCTCTCCCTTCCCCATTGTGTGCTCCATCTCCCTTGGCTATTGTGCTCTCTCTTCCCCTTGTGTTTATCTCTTGGCCCCACAGTTAGCCTCTGTCCCCCCGCTGCAACGTCTCTTTCCCAAGTACGCTGAGGAGCCCTGATGTCAACCTGCGCTCCAGAGTGGAATGGGAGAAAGTACACCCGCAGGATGGGTCCGCTCCAAGGGTATACAAAGTTATTCCACTGCACACTAGAATACTAAGAATTGAATAAAACTATGTCCTTGCATTACTTCAGTGGGAAAATAAGAAAGAAAGTTAAAATACAATTGGCTTACTGCAAAAGGAACAGAAAATATGACATAGCATTACTGCTGTAGGTAAATTTTAATCAAGGAGATGCTTAGCTACAGTATTGGCCAATGCATATGAGCCTGATAACCACGATAAGCTGCATCTCGTATCACCCTAACCTGAAATACCGTTTTCATTTCAAAGGCATTTCAGGTTAGGGTCGTGATATAGTGAGATGCATTGACTTTGTTTTTGGTGTCTGGTTTTAAGGTGTCTATAGAAACAATGAGGGCAAAAGAACTTTTGGGAGCATCACGGTTATTTTTTTATCATGTAGTTCCAAGCCTAGTTGTAATTGTAGTAAGTAATAATGATTGTAAGTGACACCTGCTGCACATTCAAAACACGAGTCAAGAGCGAACAGTAGGTCAATGAAACAGCGTAATTTATGACTAGGGGATGTGAGGCTCATATCGAATTTTAAACTTGTCAAACCGCAAAATGTTCCGATGACGCCAAGTTTGTGGCCACCACGCTCAGCGTTGGCCGGCTCAATGCACCGATCAGAGCGATCCGCAGGATATGAATATAGCGGATCCCGCCAACATTTACTCCGGTTGTCGACTCGATTAACTTAACTAAAGCTTTCAGTATTGTAGGCGGTTCTAATGACCTCTGTGAACCTGATACACAGCAACTACACTGCATATACTAGCAGACATCGCTATTCAATTTGGCATGCACTACAATTGACACGTGTGACCCGCCTAAATGTATCCATCAACGTTTAATGTAGTCTACACTCCATAGTATACCAGCTGAAGAAGGCTCGAATGACAAAAAAGCTGTAATTTACCATTTTCGCAAAAAAAATAATGTAAAAAATGCAAATTGGAGCCCTACCAGCCAATTGCAATTATTTCTACTTATTCTGTTCATGCATTGGTGACTATTCTTGTCATTCTTTTCTAGTAGTGTTCCAGAATCCGGAGTGTCCAATCAAATGTGGCATCTTCTATGGTCGGCTTCTCTTTTCCACTCGTGACCTACAGTAAGGAGCAAATACATCTCCATGCAGGGAACAGTCCTTCAGGTTCCTTGTCCATACGTCGACAATGTGGGCACCGGTCAGCGTTCGCTTGCAGGTTTTTCACAGGCCTTCGGAGTGCAAGTCTCATCGGGCGAACCTAGTGTCCTCAAACCTCCCACAGATCTGGACTGATCATCAGGTTCAGAAAAGTTGTCCTCATCAGCCTAGCCAACACCTTAAAGCCCATAAGTTGTAAAGGTCTGTTAAAACTAGGGCCTTTTTCATACATCTTTTTTCACTTGATTCAGCACAGTTGTTAAAAAAGATTTTGACAGCGATCTAAACTCTCCAATACTCCTGCCAATCTATGAACTTCAAAATGTGGGTTCAGTTCATACGTCTGACTTATACTCATGTACTGATGAGCTTTCTTGTGGGAATGCAATCGTTATTAGTTAATTCATTGTGGCATTCGCCACATTGCCCTCTGCAAGCTCTGCACTTTTGGCGGGGAAGTACCAGCCAGTTCAAAAAACGCAGTTGCAGCATATGTGTTTAATGGAAACCTCATACCTACCGCAGTGCAAATCAGGCATTTGCCACCTCTCGATATCTACCCGAATCACCGCAACCGTGCCGCAAGTGCAGCCGGTATGCGGTAATCGCGGCAGATGCGGTTTTTTCACCGCATCTGCCCCGATTTGAAAAAAACGCTGATGTGAAAGGGCCCTTACACTAGTAATGGCCACCGCAGAGAGAGATCAACAACAACAGGAGCAACTGACAGCCGTCACCAAGGCAACCAGAGACTGTGCTTTCACTTTCCTGGGCCACTACAAAATGGCAGTCTGCTTGGTTTTAGCAGCTTATTAGTTTACTCTCTTACAGTATTAAAGTACCTTCAAAGTTGTAGTAACACACTGCTGCACATTCAAAGCACAGTAAAGGTGGCGTCACACGTGTCAATGAAGGCTGCGATGTCGGAAGCGATGCGCGGGTGCGCGCTCACTTCCGACATCGCAGCCTTGGTGTCACACGGCAACATGTTGCCGGTGACGCCGCAGCGATCGCTCGCTGGGCTGGGATCAACCCAGCGAGCGATCCGCAGCAATGCTGTGGTATAGGCTGGATCGCTGCCAACATCCCTATTGCGGTGTCTGACAGTGCGATCCAGCCTAATCGCTGGTTGCAGATTGACAGTTTACGTTCATCCCCGTAAACCTGTCAACCTGCGACCAGCGATAAATCACAGTTGCATCGCGCTGTTACACAGCACAACGCACTTGCGATATCGCTAGCAACATCACTGATGCATTGCTTTTCGACGATGTCGCTGGTGATATTGACACGTGTGAAGGCACCTTAAGAGTAGTCTCAAAGTTTATGATGTGTACACTCCATAAGATACAAGCCTGAAGAAGAGACCTGAGCTGTCTGAAAAGCTGCTATTTGTTACCATCTTTTCAGTTAGCCAGTAAAAGGTATCAACCACTGAGGGCCCTCAAATGTTAATATTTTTTACACTCTAATGGCCCCTTTACACGCAGCTACAGGTGACAGGTTTTCCACAGGTAACTTACTGGTTGCAGTGAAATCATGGAGACATGATTTCCTTTCGCAGTCACTCACAGTCTTGGTGCTTGGTTCCTTTCGCAGTCACTCACTATCTTGGTGCTGTGTACAAATGGAATAATGTCTCCATGATTTCACTGCAACCAGTAAGTTACCTGTGGAAAACCTGTCACCTGTAGCTGCGTGTAAAGGGGCCATAATGGCCACTTTACACGCGGCTACATTTGTAGCTTATCCACAGGTAACTTACTGGCTGCAGTGAAATCATGGAGACAAGGTTCTATCTTGTTGCTGTGTACAAATGGAATAATGTCTCCATGATTTCACTGCAGCCAGTAAGTTACCTGTGGATAAGCTAGAAATGTAGCCGCATGTAAAGTGGCCATAAGACTCATTCATACATCAGTATTTTTGATCAATTTTTTTTATCAGTATTTGTATACAAAAATCAGGAGTGTCTCAAATACAGAATGTGTCACTTTCAATTATGGTTTTCCTCTGTACGTTCCACTACTGGTTTTGACATACAGACAAGGATGCAAAAATATTGACCTGTGAATGAGTCCTAAGGTTCTCGTAATACAGGTCGACAATGCTGAGCAGAGGTCAGGCTGTTAAGGCTTAATGGCTGTTTTTTCACAACAGCTGGAGTGCTGAAGGTTGCTGACTCCTGACCTAGTGTCTAGAAACTCCACAGTTCTAGAATCATTAGGTAATGCCAAGAAAAGGGCACTGTCATTCAGCTCTGAAGCCACAGGACACCTATGCATAAAGTTAGTAAAAGGTGTTCCAAAACAAGGAGTTTTTCATACCACTTCATTTTTCAGCTGTTGATTCACACACAGGTTTTTTTGGTGAGATTTTGGAAGAGAAACTGTACTAAAACTCTCCAAATACTCCTCCAAATCTCAAAACTCTTCAAAAACATTGGGTTCAATTCATCACGTCTGACATTATTTACTCCACTTGTACTGCAGTGAGCTTTCTGTTGTAGGGAATGCCACAACTCGTTTATTAGTTAATTCAAGTTGTGGCATTCCGCCACCACTGTGCCCCCTTCTCCAGCTCTGCCAATTTTTAATGGAGCTGGGAAAAACACCAGCAGTTCCAACAGTTAGCCGCAATTGCAAGAAGTGCTTAAATGTAGAAACTCTTCATAGCTTTTACTCCAGAATTTTGGTGTTCAAGCTTTGATTAATTAGGCCACAGAACACAGTGCCACCTCACCACCACTGGACCCGACGCTCCACCACCACTGGACCCGACGCTCCACCACCACTGGACCCGACGCTCCACCACCACTGGACCCGACGCTCCACCACCACTGGACCCGACGCTCCACCACCACTGGACCAGACGCTCCACCACCACTGGACCCGACGCTTCACCACCACTGGACCCGACGCTCCACCACCACTGGACCCGGTGGTCCACCAGAGCAGACCCAACCTACTGTCTCTCTCCCCACTGCCCTGTAGAATGTAAACCCGCAAGTGCAGGGTCCTCTCTCTCTCCTCTGTATCGGTCTGTCACTGTCAGTTTGTTCATTGTATTTTTAACTTGTTTGCATGTATTCCTTTCTCATGTACAGCACCATGGAATCAATGGTGCTCTATAAATAAATAATAATAATCAGACCCTTTGAGTTTCCAGTTAGTTTCTTTTCTGAAAACTTTGACTCCATATGCACATTACCTTACGGTAAGTGAATGGATCATTTAGACAAAAGCACAGTTGCTGAGTTTGTCCTGGTCGAAGTTGCATCAGGAATATGACGGCCGTAGTGTGTAATCTTTTATGGTCAGCAGAGTCCTCTCTCACCACCATGTATTTTCCAAGTAATTATAGGTTTCCGAGTATTGAGTTTTGCGCTAATTTATTTTCCACAAATCAAATTTTTGGAAAAAATGCGGTTTTGTTGACAAGCACTTGGATTTTTGCAGCCACAACATATTTGAATGAGACAGTCACATATATTTCTGTAAGGCGGCCATCACACGGTGCAATATCTTGAACGATATTGTAAGCGATCACGTGCACGCGCGATCGCTAACAATATCGTTCACATCGCTGGTGAGATGTCACACAGACAGACTCACCAGCGATGTGGGCCAGCGGGATCGCTGGTAACTATGGTACACATCGGGTTACTAGGTGCCGCGCGGCGCTTAGTAACCCAACGTTTACCATAGATACCATCTCCCAGCATAGGCTCTGCCGCTGGGAGATCGTTCATCGTGGTGTACACACACCACGATGAAGCAGATTGTTCAAGCGTTTATCGCTTGATATGAGCTCCGGCTCTCATATCTGCGATGTCACGATCAAGCGATTTTACATTGTAAAATCGCTTGATCGCACGTAGCGATGCACAAACGATATCGCTTAAGCGATCAAAAAGCAGATCGCTTAAACGATATCGTTCAAGATATTGCACCGTGTGACGGCCGCCCAACTTATATGGGAAATACTATTAGGCCACATGCACACATTAAGTATTTGAGTTTTTAACACAACTGCATAACTGCATGCAGCGTTTCCCTGGCCGCTCTGCTTAAGCAGACGGTATTCAGCTGGATGTGTGGGCGGTTACCAAGATCAACATCGGGTAACCAGGGACAGTGTTGAGCTGCAGCCGCAATGACTAGCGCATGTGCGTTGCTGAAAAAATGACAAAGTTTTAGCAGATGTCCGTTAACTTACATCTGCTAAAACAGTACAGTACCCTGGCCTAACATGCAGTGGCGTAACTTCAGGCCTCGGGGCCCCGATGCGAAAGCTCCAACGGGGCCCCCAATTATTGCAAATCTTTAGTAGTATTAGTCTTTTTCTATGGGCCCCCTAGGCTGCAGGGCCCGGGTGCGATCGCAACCCCTGCACCCACTGTAGTTACGCCCCTGCTAACATGTATATATTGTCTTGTTCAATCCACTTTTGTTCTCCCTGTCATACTTGTTCCTTTATCCTCCAGGTTTCACATACATATGTTACTTTAGAAAAGTTACTAAGTTTATTATGTTTCAGTAAGCATAGCTTTTGGTAGGGAGGCAAATCTTTTTATACTGTTCAATAACATTAGATTTTTATTTAGAGGCTATGTTCACACAATGCATTCCTGGTGCATTTTTGCCTCACGTTTCCAAAAATGCAGTAAATCTGCAGAATTTTTAGCACATTTTTAGAAAACTGCTGCAAAAAAAATGCTTTGTTTGAACATGACCAAAAATGGAGTAATTCCAATAAAGATTTAAAGGGGTTGTTCACACTCTTCTTAAAATCTATGTGTGTATCTAGGCTGCAGAATGCTAACAGTTTGTAATTTACACTCTGTAAGCATTTTGCATGGTTACCTAGATAATCATGATTCAGTATGGAGGAGCAGCTTAGCCCCCGTCTAGAGGCGTGTTTGTTTTGGAGCCTGGCTGTAACATTATAACTGGTTGTTTACACCCAAACTCCTACAAGCATGCCCCAGATTCATCAAGCCCTCTCCAGTCCCCAGCAGGCCCACCCCAGTCTCCAATAGGATCACCCCCATTTACCTATATAGATGCTGAAAACTGTGCCGAATCTGCAGCTCTGTCAAGGAGATGCAGTGCTGTGGTGTGTGTGGTTCATTTTCCCTTCCATGTGTCCTTGCTGTCACTGAGGCAATCCTCTTCTCTGTATCTACCACAACCGCTCGCTCTGTGATAGAGATGAACTGCAGCATTGATACAGAGGGGGCAGCTGTGGCAGTGATACAGAGAGGAGGATTGCATCAGTGACAGCATGGGCACAGGGAAAGGAGAATGAAACGCGTGCACACCGCAATACTGCAAAGAGCGGTCATCTGCTCCATGGAGCTCCAGATTCAGGACATTGTTGTAAACAGAAGGAGATGACTGCTCATTTCAATCAGCATCTATATAGATAAATTAGGGTGTCCTACTGGAGACTAGTATGGGCCTGTTGGGGACTGGGGTGGGCTTGTAGGAGTCTGGGGCGGTGGGGCATGCTGGAGACTGGAGGGGCGGGTTATGCTGGGGACTGGGATGGGCTTGTAGAAGTCTGGGGCGGTGGATCATGCTGGAGACTGGAGGGGCGGGTTTGCTGGGGACTGGGATGGGCTTGTAGAAGTCTGGGGCGGTGGATCATGCTGGAGACTGGAGGGGCGGGTTTGCTGGGGACTGGGGCAGGCTTGTAGGAGTCTGGGGTGGTGGGGCATGCTGGAGACTGGAGGGGCGGGTTTGCTGGGGACTGGGGCAGGCTTGTAGGAGTCTGGGGGCGTGGGGCATGCTGGAGACTGGAGGGGCGGGTTTGCTGGGGACTGGGGCGGGCTTGTAGAAGTCTGGGTGTAAATGAAAAGTTGTGACATTACAGCCAGGCTCTAAAACAAACACCTCTAGTCAGGGCTGAGCTGCTCCTCACACGCCGGACTGTCATATGTAGGTAACCATGCAAAATGCCAACAGGGTGTAAATTACAAACTGTTAGTATTCTGCACCCTAGATACACACACAGATTTAAAAAAAAGCCTGGACAACCGCTTTACTGGTTTAAGTTAACCTTTCTGTGTAAATGCAATATATGCAGTTTCATTTTATCTATTTTGGTACCTGCATATAGGCATACAGAGACATTGATGTATGCAGACTTTAAAGCAATGTTGTAAAGGCGCAGGAAACGTTAGGTGTAAATATGCTGATTAGACCTTTACTAAGTTTGCAATGCTGGCAACACCTGGTGGTAATTAACCAGAAATACTAATATATTATTTTAATAGCAACCATCAATTGGGCCTTTTATCGCTGCGCTTTAATAGCCTTTTTTATTTCAGTTGCTTTTATTTTATGTCATTTTTTTTTAGGAATATGTCTTCTTTGTAGTTTGCCACTAAAACATTACCATTTTATAAAAGTTAACGATCAGTATGGTGATAATTGCGAGAGGCTGCAGGTTCAGAGCCTGGATAATACAGTATTTTCTTTACATGTGACGTGTAGGAGTTTGGGTGGGTGGAACATAATGCAATATTGTTAAACAGTCATGTCGTTAATGTACAAACTTTCACTTTTACTCGGGGCAGGAAGTTCACATGAAAATACATTCATGGATCTGTCAAGTGTTTGAGACATAAAGTCATGGCCAAAAGTGTTGGCACCCTTGAAATTGTTCCAGAAAATGAAATACTTTTCCCAGATAATTATTGCAATTATGCATGTTTTGTTATACACATGAGTTATACACATGATTATTTCCTTTGTGTGTATTAGAACAACATAAAAAAAACAGAGAAAGAAAGGCAAATTGGACATTATTTCACACAAAACTCCAAAAATGGTCTGGACAACAATTTTGACACCTTTCCAAAATTGTGAATAAACAAGTTTGATTCAAGTGTGCAATCCTCATTCAAACTCACCTTTGCTAAATGACAAATATGAGCAATATGAAAATTACATGTGAAACCAGCTAAAAATGGCTGATGATCTTCGCCTTGTGTGTCTTTGTGTGCCACACTAAGCATGGAGGGCAGAAAGAGTAAATAACTGTCTGAGGACTTGAGAATCAAAATTGATGAAGATTAACAATCTCAATATTACAAGTCCATATTTACAGATTTTCATGTTCCTTTGTCTACAGTGGACAATATAATCAAGAAGTTGACAACGTTTGGCACTGTAGCCTATCTTCCTGGACATTGCCAACCAAGAAAATTTGATGAAAGATTGCAACACAGGATAGTCCGGATGGTGGATAAGCAGTTCCACTCAAATTCCAAAAATATTCAAGCTGTCCTTCAGGCTCAGGGTACATCAGTGTTAGCGCGAACAATCTGTCAATATTTGAATGAAATGAAACACTATGGCAGGAGACCCAGGAGGACCCCACTGCTGACACAGAGACATAAAAACGCTAAACTGCAGTTTGCCACAATGTATGTGTGTAAGCAAAAATACATCAGGGAAAGCATCTTGTGAGATGAGACCAAGATAGGTCTTTTTGGTGAAGTATATAATTGTACTGTTTACCAATAATGGATTGAGGTTTACATACGGTAGAAAAGAACACCGATATAGAACACAAAAATTATTAAATACACTAAGATTAATATGCCATAAAACCATTTCAGGTATCCCATATGATGATTTCATGTGTTTGGAAGCTTCTGATAGGTTTATTGGCAACATCTGAGTTAAGTAGAGACACACCTGTGGATGTATTTTAATGCACATCTGAAACACACTGCTTCTTTGTGTAGCATCATGGGAACATCTAAAGAAATCAGCCAAGATATCAGGAAGAGAATTGTGGACTTGTACAAGTCTGGTTCCTTCTTGAGTGCAATTTCCAGGTGCCTCGTTCATCTGTACAAATATTTTACACAAATGCAAACAAGAGGGGCATGCGGGAATATGGCCTAGACCTACAGTGCAGACCAAAGGTTTGGACACACCTTCTCATTCAAAGAGTTTTCTGTATTTTCATGACTATGAAAATTGTGGATTCACACTGAAGGCATCAAAACTATGAATTAACACATGTGGAATTATATACTTAACAAAAAAGTGTGAAACAATGAAAAATATGTCTTATAGTCTAGGTTCTTCAAAGTAGCCACCTTTTGCTTTGATTACTGCTTTGCACACTCTTGACATTCTCTTGATGAGCTTCAAGAGGTAGTCACTGGAAATGATTTTCACTTCACAGGTGTGCCCTGTCAGGTTTAATGGGACCATCAGTTGTGTTGTGCAGAAGTCTGGTGGATACATAGCTGATAGTCCTACTGAATAGACTGTTAAAATTTGTATTATGGCAAGAAAAGAGCAGCTAAGTGAAGAAAAACGAGTGGCCATCATTACTTTAAGAAATGAAGGTTAGTCAGTCCGAAAAATTGGGAAAACTTTGAAAGTGTCCCCAAGTGCAGTTGCAAAAACAATCAAGTTCAAAGAAACTGGCTCACATGAGGACCGCCCCAGGAAAGGAAGACCAAGAGTCACCTCTGCTGCGGAGGATAAATTAATCCGAGTCACCAGCCTAACAAATTGTAGATTAACAGCAGCTCAGATTAGAGAACAGGTCAATGCCACACAGAGTTCTAGCAGTAGACACATCTCTACAACAACTGTTAAGAGGAGACTTTGTGCAGCAGGCCTTCATGGAAAAATAGCTGCTAGGAAACCACTGCTAAGGACAGGCAACAAGCAAAAGAAACGTGTTTGGGCTAAAGAACACAAGGAATGGACATTAGACCAGTGGAAATCTGTGCTTTGGTCTGATGAGTCCAAATTTGAGATCTTTGGTTCCAACCACCGTGTCATTGTGCGACGCAGAAAAGGTGAACGGATGTACTCTACATGCCTGGTTCCACCGTGAAGCATGGAGGAGGAGGTGTGATGGTGTGGGGGTGCTTTGCTGGTGACACTGTTGGGGATTTACTCACAATTGAAGGCATACTGAATGACAGCATCTTGCAGTGGCATGCTATTCCATCTGGTTTGCATTTAGTTGGACTATCATTTATTTTTCAACAGGACTCTACATGCCTGGTTCCCACCATGAAGCATGGAGGAGGGGGTGTGATGTTGATGGGGTGCTATGCCAGATGACCTGGCCTCCACAGTCACCAGACCTGAACCCAATCGAGATGGTTTGGGGTGGGCTGGACCGCAGAGTGAAGGCAAAAGGGCCAACAAGTGCTAAGCATCTCTGGGAACTCCTTCAAGACTGTTGGAAGACCATTTTCGGTGACTATCTCTTGAAGCTCATCAAGAGAATGCCAAGCAGTAATCAAAGCAAAAGGTGGCTACTTTAAAGAAACCTAGAATATAAGACATATTTTCAGTTGTTTCACACTTCTTTGTTAAGCATATAATTCCACATGTGTTAATTCATAGTTTTGATGCCTTCAGTGTGAATCTACAATTTTCATGGTCATGAAAATACAGAAAGCTCTTTGAATGAGAAAGTGTAGCCAAACCTTTGGTCTGTACTGTAGATGTAAAAAGATCATTAGAAAGGTCTCTGTGCTGTCCTCTCATATATTTGTACATTGTAATAAGATTGCACATAAACCTGTGTTTTTTCAAACTGTGTAACCCCAAGTTTAATAACCTGTCTTGGTATTGCAGACCCGTCAGTCCTCTAATAACCTTGGTTTCTCTTCTCTGTACCCACTCTAGTTCAGCTATGTCTTTCTTATACACCAGAGACCAGAATTGTATAGAGTATTCTAAGTGTGGTCGCACTAGTGACTTGTATAGAGGTAAAATTATGTTCTTCTCATTTGCATCTATGCCTCTTTTAATACATCCCAATATTTTATTTGCCTTTGCAGCAGTTGCCTGACAATGGCTGCTAAATGTGAGTTTGTCATCTACCCATACACCCAGGTCTTTTTCAGTGGTAGTTTTGTCCAGTGTTTTACAATTAAGCACATAATTATACCTTTTGCTTCCTCTGCCCAAGTGCATGACCTTACATTTATCCCCATTAAAGCTCATTTGCCATTTATCAGCCCAAGCTTCTAGTTTACATAAATCCTCCTGTAATATAAAATTGTCCTCCTCTGTATTGATTACCCTGCAGAGTTTAGTGTCGTCTGCAAATATTGAGATTCTACTCTGTATTCCCCCTACAAGGTCATTAATAAATATGTTAAAAAGAAGCGGGCCCAATACTGACCCCCGTGGTACCTCACTGTTAACTCTGACCCATTCTGAGTGTGTTCCATTAATAACCACCCTTTGTTTCCTAACACTGATGTGCCATAATTATAAAGGGGTGCACTTGCAGATTAAAAAATTGGCCAAGGGGCGCATAGAATGATGCTCCTCCGTGGCGGTACACTGTTCATGCAATTGAAGATGGTAAACATTGACTTGAGTAATTTGTTATTGTCGAAATTAAATACTTGTATAACAATACTATTGTTTTGTACTTTATTTTGCTTCCTATTACCAAATATTCAGTGACCTACACTACATTTTGAAGCCTTTAATGTGAAGAAACTTTATTGTGCGGTCCTTACAGCACTGCCCGAGGATACAAAAAAAAATCACTTCTTTGGAGCTATAAGATTCTACTGACACAAATGACATTTCTTTCCATCCAGCCTTCTATTAAATTCTAAATCTGCTACCAGTAGTGGAACAATTCAGCTCTGAATATTGTACAGGTTCTTTGCAGAGTGAACACAGCAGAGGGGATGGGTACTTTTTTTCATGCAATTTTTATCCACATCATTGAAATCAATACTTTGTAAATAAATCACCCCAATCTCGATATACTTCATGAACTGATAAAAAAAGCAGTAAAACATTGGCTCTTTTCACTGTAAAATTTATTAAAAGTGCCAGAAATTAAAATGTCAATTTTGGACAATGTTAGAAGGCTATGATCACACCATAATATGGTTCTGTTCTCTGCAGAGCTCTCATTACCGCTGCCCTGAGAGGCTTGGAGCTAAAATGAAATGAATAAAGATGTCATAACTTTTCAGTAAAGCCTCACTCAGACATCAGCTTTTCACATACTAGTTTTATCCATGTTTCCTATAATGGGATGGGTACATGTTTTAACGGGACACTGTCAGATCTTTTTTCAGTATGATACTAATATTACCCTTGACTAGTGCCTGGGCAGACCTTTTAAAAACATGTAAAACCATTATTTCACTATTTATAGTTTCCATGCTATAAGCGTTTTCACACTCTGCAGGGAGCTGCGGCATTAGTCCTGTCCATTACATTCACAGACAATTAGCCCAGCTGTGTTAAACTGTTCATTTAGTTATAAGATCTGGCTAGTCCTGTGTTGAGACTCCTAAACGAGGCTCCACAGACTCTATTTGCATATTCAAAATTCCCAGGGGGCAATGGGCCTAGGAATTCACTGTGTTGAGCGCTTTAGCCGGCTGCCCGCAGTGTTTTCTTGAACTGGTCTCCCTGAGATCAGTGAATACTTTGTTTTGTTGGTCTACTAGGCATTGCTCCCACCTAGCCAGAATCCTACTCCACACTCATGAGGAGCAACACCCCGAAACAGCTGTCTGTGGATGGATACCTGACCTTGGTATTCCCTTGTCATATCTTTAAGCTTGTAAAGAGCTGGATATTGAATCAAAGGGCCACTTAATATGGTGGTTATCATGGCTAGGTCCTTCACTAGGGGAAGATCTGGCTAGTCCTGTGTTGAGACTCCTAAACGAGGCTCCACAGACTCTATTTGCATATTCAAAATTCCCAGGGGGCAACGGGCCTAGGAATTCACTGTGTTGAGCGCTTTAGCCGGCTGCCCGCAGTGTTTTCTTGAACTGGTCTCCCTGAGATCAGTGAATACTTTGTTTTGTTGGTCTACTAGGCATTGCTCCCACCTAGCCAGAACCCTACTCCACACTGATGAGGGGCAACACCCTGAAACAGCTGTCTGTGGATGGATACCTGGCCTTGGTATTCCCTTGTCATATCTTTAAGCTTGTAAGGAGCTGGATATTGAATCAAAGGGCCACTTAATATGGTGGTTATCATGGCTAGGTCCTTCACTAGAGGAAGATCTGGCTAGTCCTGTGTTGAGACTCCTAAACGAGGCTCCACAGACTCTATTTGCATATTCAAAATTCCCAGGGGGCAATGGGCCTAGGAATTCACTGTGTTGAGCGCTTCAGCCGGCTGCCCGCAGTGTTTTCTTGAACTGGTCTCCCTGAGATCAGTGAATACTTTGTTTTGTTGGTCTACTAGGCATTGCTCCCACCTAGCCAGAACCCTACTCCACACTGATGAGGGGCAACACCCTGAAACAGCTGTCTGTGGATGGATACCTGGCCTTGGTATTCCCTTGTCATATCTTTAAGCTTGTAAGGAGCTGGATATTGAATCAAAGGGCCACTTAATATGGTGGTTATCATGGCTAGGTCCTTCACTAGAGGAAGATCTGGCTAGTCCTGTGTTGAGACTCCTAAACGAGGCTCCACAGACTCTATTTGCATATTCAAAATTCCCAGGGGCAATGGGCCTAGGAATTCACTGTGTTGAGCGCTTCAGCCGGCTGCCCGCAGTGTTTTCTTGAACTGGTCTCCCTGAGATCAGTGAATACTTTGTTTTGTTGGTCTACTAGGCATTGCTCCCACCTAGCCAGAATCCTACTCCACACTGATGAGGGGCAACACCCCGAAACAGCTGTCTGTGGATGGATACCTGGCCTTGGTATTCCCTTGTCATATCTTTAAGCTTGTAAAGAGCTGGATATTGAATCAAAGGGCCACTTAATATGGTGGTTATCATGGCTAGGTCCTTCACTAGAGGAAGATCTGGCTAGTCCTGTGTTGAGACTCCTAAACGAGGCTCCACAGACTCTATTTGCATATTCAAAATTCCCAGGGGGCAATGGGCCTAGGAATTCACTGTGTTGAGCGCTTCAGCCGGCTGCCCGCAGTGTTTTCTTGAACTGGTCTCCCTGAGATCAGTGAATACTTTGTTTTGTTGGTCTACTAGGCATTGCTCCCACCTAGCCAGAATCCTACTCCACACTGATGAGGGGCAACACCCCGAAACAGCTGTCTGTGGATGGATACCTGGCCTTGGTATTCCCTTGTCATATCTTTAAGCTTGTAAAGAGCTGGATATTGAATCAAAGGGCCACTTAATATGGTGGTTATCATGGCTAGGTCCTTCACTAGAGGAAGATCTGGCTAGTCCTGTGTTGAGACTCCTAAACGAGGCTCCACAGACTCTATTTGCATATTCAAAATTCCCAGGGGGCAATGGGCCTAGGAATTCACTGTGTTGAGTGCTTTAGCCGGCTGCTCGCAGTGTTTTCTTGAACTGGTCTCCCTGAGATCAGTGAATACTTTGTTTTGTTGGTCTACTAGGCATTGCTCCCACCTAGCCAGAATCCTACTCCACACTGATGAGGGGCAACACCCCGAAACAGCTGTCTGTGGATGGATACCTGGCCTTGGTATTCCCTTGTCATATCTTTAAGCTTGTAAAGAGCTGGATATTGAATCAAAGGGCCACTTAATATGGTGGTTATCATGGCTAGGTCCTTCACTAGAGGAAGATCTGGCTAGTCCTGTGTTGAGACTCCTAAACGAGGCTCCACAGACTCTATTTGCATATTCAAAATTCCCAGGGGGCAATGGGCCTAGGAATTCACTGTGTTGAGCGCTTCAGCCGGCTGCCCGCAGTGTTTTCTTGAACTGGTCTCCCTGAGATCAGTGAATACTTTGTTTTGTTGGTCTACTAGGCATTGCTCCCACCTAGCCAGAATCCTACTCCACACTGATGAGGGGCAACACCCCGAAACAGCTGTCTGTGGATGGATACCTGGCCTTGGTATTCCCTTGTCATATCTTTAAGCTTGTAAAGAGCTGGATATTGAATCAAAGGGCCACTTAATATGGTGGTTATCATGGCTAGGTCCTTCACTAGAGGAAGATCTGGCTAGTCCTGTGTTGAGACTCCTAAACGAGGCTCCACAGACTCTATTTGCATATTCAAAATTCCCAGGGGGCAATGGGCCTAGGAATTCACTGTGTTGAGTGCTTTAGCCGGCTGCTCGCAGTGTTTTCTTGAACTGGTCTCCCTGAGATCAGTGAATACTTTGTTTTGTTGGTCTACTAGGCATTGCTCCCACCTAGCCAGAATCCTACTCCACACTGATGAGGGGCAACACCCCGAAACAGCTGTCTGTGGATGGATACCTGGCCTTGGTATTCCCTTGTCATATCTTTAAGCTTGTAAAGAGCTGGATATTGAATCAAAGGGCCACTTAATATGGTGGTTATCATGGCTAGGTCCTTCACTAGAGGAAGATCTGGCTAGTCCTGTGTTGAGACTCCTAAACGAGGCTCCACAGACTCTATTTGCATATTCACTGGGATTGACAGTTGGAATGAATCTCTTTATTTGAAGTTTACAGAGGATAGGAAGGAAATATAAATAAAAGAAATACATAAATAGAGAGAGCTTAGAGGGAGGAATTAGAAAATGACAGCAGTTATGTATGGATTTTTGACCTGACAGATTCTCTTTAAGGGGCTATTCATTTGTCTGTGTATTTTTCCATTCTGAGTCGACCACCCTAAACATGGAGACATGTCATGAATAGCGATGAGCAAGTAGTAAGATAGGGTTCAGATAGCTCTAACCAAATACTCTGAATGAGTAAAGGCCCTGTCACACATAAAAAGATCGGTAACGAGATCGCTGTTGTGTCACGGATTTCGTGACGCAACAGTGATCCCAATAGCGATGTCGTTCTCTGTGACGCGCACCAACAATCTGGCCCCTACTGTGAGATTGTTGATCGTTACACACTGCTCTGTGTCATTCCTGTGTCATTATGCTCCCGCTGGGGATGCTACATTGTTGTGTTTGACAGATAATGAGAAACGATCTCAATGGTACGCTATGGAGACAAAATTCACAACGACCTCGGTATAATTCTGGATCGCTAGTGCGTCGTTTTTCTCATCGCTAGTAAGATGCCTATTTGACATCTTACCAGCGATGTGTGAACGACGCACTAGCGATCTCTGCACATCGTTATCGGGATCGCTGATGCGTTGATATGTGAGACTGGGCCTTTAGGCTAGGGTCACATTTATGTTGTGACCCTAGCCAAATAAAATGCACTTACAACGTAGAATTTTCTTTGCAGCGCATAGCGTTAACACTATGCACTGCCTGACAGCGCTGCCCCATAGCAACCCACTGTTTACCTTAGCAGCAGCTCCACACAAAGCATCAGGGAGTGCACTTTAGCTGAGCGCACAGGAAACGCTGTCTGCAGCGTTTCCTGTGCACTGATGTAAAGCGCACTCCCTGATGCTTTGTGTGGAGCCGCTGCTAAAGTAAACAACGGGTTTCTATGGGGCAGCGCTGTTAGGCAGTGCATAGCATTAACGCTATGTGCTGCAGCTAAAATTTCTACGTTTTAAGCTGATGCTTAAAAGTGTGACCCTAGCCTAACAAATCCAATACAAGTCAATGGGGAACTCACTCAGATCCAAATACCATATTTTTTGGGTTATAAAACGTACTTTTGTGAGGGGTGCGTTTTATAATCTGAATCTACGGTCCTATACTGCAGGGGAGGTTGGGGGCAGCTCTGGAGCGTGTCCGGGGGTTGAAGGAGGTTGGCTACGGGCTGCAGGAGGCAGCGGGAGGTCACGTGCCCACGCTCATTAGCCTCATATAATATGCACTGCACCCACTGTCTATCACCTCTGTGCTGAAACCGCAGTGAGATATGGACAGGGGTGCAGCTCATATTATATGTACCTGCACCCCCATTCTGGATATGGCCTCCTCATCACATTGTATGGCCTCTCATGCCGCTGCCCATACTAAAATAACAAAAGGCTTTTTACTTACCCTCCAGGGCTGTCCCCCATGGCTCCTTGCTTGCCGCCCTTCCTGAGTCTAGGGGAAGCCAGTCATATGATCGGGTGCGCAGTGATGATGTCACTCTGCTGTTCAGATCACATGACCGGCTTCTCCGAGACTCAGGAAGTGTGGCAAGCAGGGAAGACAGCATCGAAGGGTAAGTAAAAACTGGTTTGTTATTTTAGTGTGGGCAGCAGCAAGGGGAACCATACAGAGTGATGGGGAGGCCAAATCCCACACAGGGGGGCTATGTGCCATTACAGGGGGCCATAATCCAGCAAAGGGGGACATGTGCCATTACTGAGGGACATGATCCAGCACAGGGGGATGTGTGCCATCACTGGGGGATGTGTGCTATCACTGGGGAACATGTGCCAGCACTGGGGAACATATGCCAGCACAAAAGGGCTATATCCAATATAAGGGGGCCATATCCAGATTATGGGGGCCATATCGAGGATGGGGGGCTATATCCCAAGATGAGGGACCATGTACCAGGATAAGGGAGCTATGCGGTTCATATATATGATTTGTAAGACGGAAACTGGCATAAGATGGACCCCATCTAATATTTAAAAAACATTTTTTCACTTTTCCTTCACCAAATTTGGGGGTGCGTCCTATAATCTGGTGCGTCTTATAAAGCGAAAAATACGGTACTGAAATAATCTAATGTGTATTTATGTATAACATATACTTATAGAACACTGGAGCTCCCGTTTTACTTTGGATTTGCGTCTATCTGGCCTAAGGGTGTTCCCATGTGTCTGTTACCCTTGATAAATGAAAATTTTTTGGTAATATATATCTGAGGTATATATTGTTAGGCTCAGCGCTAAATCCCTAGTGCATGTATTAATTATGACCCTTTGACTCAATTGCGATAGTGTGATAAGATCAATTGTTTTTAAAGAATTTTTTAAGAAGTTTTAAGATTGTGTATAAAGAGAAACTAAAAAACATCCCGAAAAAGGGTTGTACCAAGCCAAAGCGTCATAATTAATACATGTACTAAGGGATTTAGCACTAAGCCTAACAATATATAGGTCTTAGGCTGCTTTCACATCAGCGGTAATCACTGATCGCGGCAGTTGCGGTGAAAAAAACGCAACTGCCGTGATTACCGCATAGCGGCCGCACTTGTGGTTCATCTGCGGCAAGCCCAATGCAATGTCTATGGGGCTTGCGGTAAGTGTGCGGCAAGAGCGGTTTCGGCACTTGTGGCAGATGTGGCCGCGAGAAAAACGCGTTTTTTTCGCGGCCGCATCTGCCACAAGTGCCAAAACCTGCCGCAAGCCCCATTTGAAAGTATGGTTATAAAACATCATTTTTTAGACTCCTGGTCCAACTATGTCCCAACCATTGATTAGTAGCTTTCTGGCAGAAAGCTTCCAATCAGTGGTGTGGGTGAAGTTATTCAGGGCTTAGCATTCTGAGCACTGCTAGATCTGCAACTAAGAAAACTGTAATTCTATCACAATTGGTGAACCCTGTAAACTAAATGATACTTCACTGGAGTCAGGGTCTCTGTCCCTTTGTTATGCTGCTGTCAGTTTACACAGCAAAAACCTGGTGACAGAATCCCTTTAGGAATTTGGCTTATATCTGCAACTCGTTCACAAGAGGCACAACTTAGAAGATTGGTGGCCAAAACGAGATCACTTGCACTTGGAGAGGAGAGTGGGAGTCTTATTACAGTAACATTAAACCCTTTTCCTATGACATGAAGAAATGTAGAAACTGATGAGATTTCAGGATTGAGAAAAGAACATTGAGCAGTACATGATCTTTCTTTAGGATCAAAATACAATATTTTTCCAATCAATCAGAGACAATAATTTGTCTCTCTGGATTTCTTGATATAAAGGATTTCGTTGATCGCAAAGTCAGTACGAAAAACAGACCGTGTTGTAAAGATTGTAGGGATAAAGAACGGGTAGTGAGAGCAGTGAGACATGAATGGGATTGGTTATCTGCAGAATAGTGGAAAAATAAAGGGTCTGATTCACCAAGGTGTTTTCCAAAACATTCTAGCACAAAACACATTGAAAGTCACAAGATTTTTGCGGTGACCAGGAAAATGCCAAAAAGAAAAATGCCGTAAGGGTTGAGGATAGGGTTAGGAGTTATGGATTAGGGTTAGCGTTAGAGTTAGGGGTTAAGGCTAGGGTTAGGGGTTAGTTGTTAGGGTTAGGGGTTAGTTGTTAGGGTTAGAGGTTAGGGTTATGGATAGTTGTTAGGGTTAGACTTAGAGGTTAGGGCTAGGGTTAGGTGTTAAAGTTGCCTGTGGGTATTTTCCCTTGGAAGCATTTTTCAGGGAACCCATAGTTGCACAACTCAAAGGTGCCATTCTCAGCCAGCTACACCCACTTTGGGATGGGATGTAGTAAAGCCGAAGAGCAAATTCATTGATATTTATATAGAGGAGAAAATGGTCCATATCAAAATGTGGTCACCTACCACCCAAGGAGATTTTACTGGAGGAAAAGTAGGTGCTGATTGGTGACTGCAGAAAAACATGTCATTGACTCAAACTAAAGAGACTTAGGAGCATCTGACTTTATTCCTTTATCAGTCCGTCAATAAAAATTACCTTGAATCAAAAGAAAACTAAAGACCAATTTTGCCTGATGATCGTTGAAGCAGTGTCCAGTCTCTAGATTAAAGCCGATGTTTGTGGTATTGATCAATACTGAATGCAAACTCACTTTGGGATAGGCAAAATGTTCATGGTTTTCAGTGCTTCCATGGGTACGACCTTCTGGGGGTTGCATACAGTGAAGTCCGGATTCTTGAAGAGGGTTAAAAGTTGAGTGCCAGAGAATTCTACCTATAAAACCTGACCCTCAGAACAGTCAGCACTAATGGTACCTTTACACGCCACTGCAGAAGGTTAGAAACAACCGGGTGTCTCACGTGCACGAGCACGTTCCAACGGTTGCTAACAGTATCCGATACCGCATTTACGTGCCGCTACAAGGTGCTATACAGAAGGTTTTTTCTATCCATGGATGCACCGACGGGTGCCGCAGGTTACCTTCTGTAGAGCACCGTCCCTCATTTACACGCCGCTACCACAAGGTAATATGGGAGGACCTGGGGCAGCAGGGACAGCACAAAGGCGTGCCAGAGTTGTGGATTACGAGACGCTCGTACGATGATTGGACAGTGCAATAGCATCATGATTGGCCAGCCAGCGCAGGAAGGCTGGCTAATACATGATGCTATTGCAATTGTGTAGTGTGACTGGTCAGCTCCTTAAATATGCCGCCCTATGCAGGGACAACCAATCGTAACGCAGGAGCTTCCACCAATGATCACTGATGGAGCGTGGTATCCCGGAGGCTGTGTCACACCCCAGGGAGTTCAGTTGGTGTTGCAAATACCTTCCTGTTCCTCATTTAGACGCAGCTACCATTGGGTTGAAACCAACCTGTTTTGGAGCACTGCTCAAAAACAGGTGTCGACAGTGACCGGTGGCAACAACCTGATTTACACGCCGCTACCTCGCGGTGTTTTGACGTTGCAAGATACATTTGTCTCCGACACCCGGTTGTTTCTAACCTTCTGTAGCGGCGTGTAAAGGTACCATAAAGTATTAGTGGTGCTTTTGAGATTGAAGCAGGTTCAGCTATTAGCTAATACTCAAGGAATATTCAGAAATCCTATGGAGTTGATGTATCTAACCATCTCTATAGGAAATTTATGAGAAATATGGTACATATGTGCCACCCAGACTTTCACTGGTACTGACTCTCGATATTGCTTATATATGATGCCAGAAGCTCTAAAAGGGCATAGTCTACATGATGTGATTCTAGGACTAAGGGCGAGTCCTGCATGACTCACCTATAACGGCCACCAACTCTATAGACAGGAGCGCATCAGCTGCATAGAAACACAAGGAGCTGATGTGCTCCCGTCTAGAGAGTTGGCAGCCTTGCCGGGTGAGTCATGCGAGACTCATGCGAGTACCTCACATGCATCTCTCATAGTGTGTCTCTGGCCTAATATTGTGATTTCTGTATCATCAAGAACATCATTTAGGGTCATTTCCTCAATCTAAAAACGTTAAGGAATTACCGTATATACTCGTGTATAAGCCGACCCGTGTATAAGCCGACCCCCCTACTTTTGCCCCAAAAATCTGGAAAAACCTATTGACTCGTGTATAAGCCGAGGGTGGACCCCAGCACAGGTATACAGCCCCCAGCAGTGTGGTATACAGGCCCCCCCAGTGGTATACAGGCCTCCCCAGTGGTAGTATACAGCAGCCCCAGTGGTAGTATATAGCATCCCCAGCAGCCCCAGTGGTACTATATAGCATCCCCAGTGGTAGTATATAGCATCCCCAGCAGCCCCAGTGGTAGTATATAGCATCCCCAGCAGCCCCAGTGGTAGTATATAGCATCCCCAGCAGCCCCAGTGGTAGTATATAGCAGCCCCAGTGGTAGTATACAGCAGCCCCAGTGGTAGTATACAGCAGCCCCAGTGGTAGTATATAGCATCCCCAGCAGCCCCAGTGGTACTATATAGCATCCCCAGTGGTAGTATATAGCATCCCAGCAGCCCCAGTGGTAGTATATAGCATCCCCAGCAGCCCCAGTGGTAGTATATAGCATCCCCAGCAGCCCCAGTGGTAGTATATAGCAGCCCCAGTGGTAGTATACAGCAGCCCCAGTGGTAGTATACAGCAGCCCCAGTGGTAGTATATAGCATCCCCAGCAGCCCCAGTGGTACTATATAGCATCCCCAGTGGTAGTATATAGCATCCCCAGCAGCCCCAGTGGTAGTATATAGCATCCACAGCAGCCCCAGTGGTAGTATATAGCATCCCAGCAGCCCCAGTGGTAGTATATAGCAGCCCAGCAGCCCCAGTGGTAGTATACAGCAGCCCCAGTGGTAGTATACAGCAGCCCCAGTGGTAGTATATAGCATCCCCAGCAGCCCCAGTGGTAGTATACAGAAGCCCCAGTGGTAGTATATAGGAGCCCCAGCAGCCCCAGTGGTAGTATACAGGAGCCCTAGTGGTAGTATACAGGAGCCCAAGCAGCCCCAGTGGTAGTATACATCAGCCCCAGATGTATATACAGCCCCAGAGGTAGTATACAGCCCCAGTGGTAGTATACATCAGCCCCAGAGGTATATGCAGCCCCAGTGGTAGTATACAGGAGCCCAAGCAGCCCCAGTGGTAGTATACATCAGCCCCAGATGTATATACAGCCCCAGTGGTAGTATACAGCCCAGTGGTAGTATACATCAGCCCCAGTGGTAGTATACAGGAGCCCAAGCAGCCCCAGTGGTAGTATACATCAGCCCCAGATGTATATACAGCCCCAGTGGTAGTATACAGCCCCAGTGGTAGTATACATCAGCCCCAGAGGTATATGCAGCCCCAGTGGTAGTATACAGCCCCAGTGGTACTATCCAGCAGCCCCAGAGGTATATACAGCCCCAGTATTAATAAACAGCCCCCCCCCTCCTTATCATGTTCCCCCCAGGCTGCGGCAGCTGTCAAAATAACAAACAGTGTATACATCACCTTCCGACGCAGCTCTGCGCTCCTCCGGTCCTCCGCTCGCCGGCTTCTTCTTCCTTGTTGTGCCGACTTCTGTGACCGCGCGCAGGAAATGACGTCATCTCCTGCGCCCGGTCACATGACACCGGCACAAGAAGAAAGAAGAAGCCGGCGAGCGGAGGACCGGAGGAGCGCAGAGCTGCGTCGGAAGGTGATGTATACACTGTTTGTTATTTTGACAGCTGCCGCAGCCTGGGGGGCCATGATAAGGAGGGGGGGGGGCTGTTTATTAATACTGGGGGACACATATTAAGGAGGGGGGCTGTGTATTGCAATATGCACGGCATCCCCCCGCCGTTGATGGACGGGGGGATGCCGTGCATATTCATTGCACTAATGAGGCGGCCCCACGTGACCGCCTGCGGTCACCGCGGCCCCTCCTGCCTCCTCCAGCTCCCGGTCACAGCCCCCCCCCCACAGCATTACCGTATAGACCCGTGTATAAGCCGAGGGGGGGACTTTTCAGCCCAATTTGTGGGCTGAAAAACTCGGCTTATACACGAGTATATACGGTATTATACTTTGTGTTATGGAAAGGCTTTGTAACTAAGCAGGGAATGCTTCTGGCATGGCACCTTTACCATTTCTTTATTAACTACTGTAATCCCCCTCGCTCAGAGTAAATTCAGTGAATTCATTACTGTGATTTACTTTAGCAGATGTTTTACGTTTTTTTACAAGAGTTCAGTAGATCTTTATAATATGCTAAGTAATAGCAATTCTGTTTCATTACTTTCACACTATTTAATGAAATTATTGAAAGGATGTACAGGGTAATATTAATTTTATTACACTATCAATCAACATTTAAACTCAATTGTAGAGATTTATTAAAGCTAGCAAAAAAAGAAAATGAAGATGACCTGGCTATAGCAACTCATTAGGTCATCAGTTTAAGTTTTCATCGGACCTTCCACCACTTAAGGTACCGTCACATGCAGCAATATGGCTTCCATATCGCCGGTAATTTGATGTGAGCACGCATGTTTCGGGAACATTTTTGCATATCGACGCCGCCCTGTCACACATAGAGATCTCGCCTGCGTTCTACGCCGATCTGGAAATCGCCTGCAGATGACCGGAAGCAATTTCCCTTTTCCACATCGCCACGTCAGACACCACCATCTCATCAGCAATGTGGGCGTAGAGTATGAGTACGGCGAGGAGACAGGTGTGCCAGAGCGTTTTTCCCCGCGCCCCTACCACTCCGATTGGCTGACACAACTGTGTAAACATCGGTCAGCCTTGTCAGGAAGTCTGCGCACTACATGATGCATGTGTCCTTTCTACTATATCGCTATTCAAATATTGCGCCTTAGCCATGGTCAGCCAATGGGAACGCAGGAGCGACCACCAATCGCGGCTGACAGGGTGAGCCAAACAGAACGCTCAAGCACACCCCTAGAATTGCTTCCAGATGGCCTGAGCTCACTTTCTACATCGCTATTGCCCTGTCACACGCCAAGTAGCGCAGAAATCGCCTGGTGGATATCGCCTGATTTCACTGCAGTGCAGGGCGATCAGGCGACGCTCCACCAGTGATTTCTTGCCGCAAAATCGCCCTGTCTCACAACACTACGCACAGGCGATCTGGCTTCCACATCGCCGAAATACACAAATTTATGGCTATATGGAAGCCATATCGCTGAATGTGACGGTTCCTTTAGAGATGGAGTTTAGCCTATTGCTCAGCGCTTCTCTTTTTCGTTTGCGCTACTTTTCATGTTTTCTCCATAATGTTGAATTTGTGTGGAGCCTAGTTTAGCACTTGTGTGTCTTATCTGGATGTGAGGAAAATATTAAAAAAAAATGTCTAATCAGCAGCACCCTCTGCTATGTTATTGCACAATACCAGAGACTTGTTGCTATTCGATAGATTGGATGTTCATGAATTGTTAATGGTGTATGCATCTATATAAAACATTCATTTGTTTTCATTTAGAAGCTGATCAGCTGTAAACAGAACAGATGCAATTACTTTGACACCACAGATTGGTTGGAAACTTTGGTAGAAACTAAAGTGTGCCATAAATGCGAAGCTTCTCATTTAAGAGGGTTTAGAGGCCTTTTAAATTGATAAAACCGGCTTTGACTTCCTGCGCTTCTAGCAATCAACGAAAAAGAAAACGGTACTGTAGAGCAGAGTTCACCAACTCTAATCCTCAAGAGCCACCAATAGTGCATGTTTTCAGGATTTCTTTAGCATTGCAGAGGTGTTGGAGTAATCACCTCTGCAGGTGATCAAATTATCACCTGTGTAACACTAAGGAAATCCTGAAAACATGCACTGTTGGTGGCTCTTCTTGAGGACTGGAGTTGTGGAACACTGTTGTAGAGAGTTCATGTACCATCATAATACATCATTTAGTGAATGTGCCAGGTACTGTCACTTCAGGGGTGGAGTTGTGGTAATAAAAATTGGTCAAATCCCCAAAGCTCCATATTATAGGAGTCACCTTCCTTGTACCTCGGAGTCCGGTTGGAAATGCCACTTACAGCTTTAAATGCAAAGGAAAGTGTTACCAGGTTACCAGGAATTGCAATCACATAAGTGTAGAAGAGATGGCATTGAATGCTGCTGACCCTCTGCAATAATAAAGATTTGCTAAAAAAAATTATTAAAAAAAAAAAATAAAAAAATAATGAGATAAAAAAATATTCCCCCAAAAAAACTATTAAGCTCTTTTAAATGGATGTTTTAAGGACTTTCTAAGGTTCCTAGACTTTACAGCTGCTGCCACATCTTGCACTGTTTCTAAAATTCACACACTACAGGTGTCATCAACACCTGCAAACTGCAGGAAACTTAAAAATATGATTTTAAAGCTCCAAAAAATTCTACAGGTTGAAAGAAAACAGTATACCCAATGGCTGGGAACACTCGTAACCATAATAGTTAAGTGTTGTTCTCAGCCAGAGGGTCTTCCGGTGAGTGATTTGGCCTCAAACAATCAGCATTAGGGCCATTTTAAATTGTGAACTTTATTTCCTAACAAAAGCCATATTCAACGAATTTTTAGTTATTTGCTCGGGTTTCTGTTCGCGAACCGAATCTGCAATGTTCGTGTCGAACTAGAAATTGGCAAATTGGAAAGTTCACTCATCTCTGCTTATGACCACCCACCTCCTCTATTTAAACTCACTCCTAGATCTCTCCTATGCCGGTTATAGATCTTCTATACTGATCACTCTGGAGAAGTGACTATGTAAAACTACATAGTATGTGACTATGTAAAACTACATAGTATGTTACTATGTAAAACTATGTTAAGTAGATTTCTTTCCAGTAGAAGCTGTGTAATCCCTTTCTCGAGAGGCTTTGGAGTTCATTTGTTTGTGTTTATCCCGCTAGTTTGTCTCTCTCCCCATGTTGTCTCCTTGCATTAGTAAGACTATCTTGTTGCCCTACTTACTAGCTATGGCTAACCCAAGGTCATCAAGGGCCTAAGCACATGATCACACATGGGATGATAGGGAGTGTAGCGTTCAGACAGTGTGAGTGTTAAAGCAATGGTCCCCAACCACGGACCACAGTCCGGACCGGGCCGCGGGGGTCTCTGTGCCGGCCCGCACTGCCGCAGACCAGAACTACACACAGTGTGCTCTGTGGTGGCACAGAGCAGTGGATGCTGCCCGCTTCCCCACCCCTCAGTGATATCTGCGCCCGCCGCACTACAGCGCTGCGTGCACTGTGCCTCAGCTGTGTACCTAGATATACTAGCAGAGCCATCGGCCATTACAGTGCAACATCCTGGCCCTGATCGGCCAGTGGCTACTGCTCTGTGATTGGCCCACGGTTATGTCCGTACATCTATGCAGCTGATGCACAGAGCTCAGCAGCGCCCAATGCAGCAGAGGACCTGGAAGGAGATGATGATGGGGCCGCGGCGATATGGTTTTGTGGCTGTAAGAAGATGGTGGCTGCAGAATGAGGCTGGGGACTGCAAATGGAGGCGGAGGCTGCAGAAGAAGGCTGCGGGTTGCAAAAGTAGGCTGCGGGCTGCAAAAGGAGGCTGGGGGCTGCATAAGAAGGCTGGGGACTGCAGAAGGAGGCTGAGGGCTGGAGAAGGAGGCTGGGGGCTGCAAAAGGATGCTGGGGACTGCAGAAGGAGGCTGGGGGCTGCAAAAGGAGACCTGGGGCTACAAAAGGAGGAGGATGGGGCTGCAGGGGGATGGAGAAATAAGACATCCCCTGCAAATAAGATGTAACGCATCTTTCGAGGAAACAGGATACTAAACCCCAACCCTTCTTCATGGCCCCACCCCATATGATCAAAGCCCTACCCGTATAACCCCCACCCCACCGGGCCACAGAGAAAGTATCTTGCTTGACTCCGGTCCATGTAGCAAAAAAGGTTGGGGACCCCTGTGTTACAGGGTTACCCCACGTTTCTCTTCCTATCGCCACGCATCCGTCACTGTTTTAACGCATCCCCGGTCACGTGCCAACACAGTGTTCACTATAACTTTAGTAATGAGTGGAGGTTGAGTCAGATTATGATAAGGAACCATTTGTGAAGCTTTCAGAAATAAAGCAAGGTTATCAGATTTAATATATTTCAATTTTAAACACATTCAACTTGCTTATTATTTGTCAGGAGAACTCATTTAACTCAGTATTTGGCATCTTTAAAACAAGATGGAGTCAGACTCAATAATTCAAGGATTATCATGTTGTGGTAATGGGAGGGAATTATTTTAGGGTTTGAAGGAAGAGTACTATAATAGTTTCAAACAGAAGAAATCCATTCTTGAAAGTAGTTAAACCCTGAAATGAAGCAGTTGAAAAGCCGGGACATGAACCGTGAGACAATAAAAAAGCTTTTAAATGTGTATATTTATTGTTCCTGAGCCCTGGAGCATTGAGGGGTTTGCATGAAGCAGGGTTATTATGCAAACACTAGGAAACCTAAGAACATTAGGACATTGGAAATGAACAACAAAGCAATGAAAAGGCAGATCAGAGGGAAGCTATTTCTCTTTACATCTCAATCATACCAATCATTTATCCACCAGGCTTTCTACAGAACGTTGTATTTCCTAACATTATTGTGCAATTGTATGTTTCAGCAGAAGATATCTTGCACGATCTCCATAACGAATAAGATCTCTTCTTAAAATGTGTTCTTCAATGTATGACAGATGCCTTCTGATCTGTGATAAAATTACAGGATGTTGCAATTATTACTCACAAGCTATTTTTAATGCTTTTGCAGCGTTTCACCTCTTGTCATAAGATCTAGTACACACAAGCTTTACTTCTATGAACAGTTTTCATTCTCTTGCCTGAAGTTCCCAGAGAGGAGGCGATAGAGAAGTCTAATACAGAATTGCCCTGGATATTTATTTTTAATGTCATTTCTATGGGTTTCACAGCCGGTTTGATTGCTAAGGGACTATATGACACTTGACGTCTGAACCACTTTTCTCAATGAACAGAAAGCATGATCAGGCTTGTTTCTCTTATCATAAAGTGATAAAAAGGAAAATGAAAGAGCTTTAAATTACTTGGAGGAATTATCCATATGATTGAAATGAGCAACCCCCAAATCTATTGTGTGCCATTACAGTAATTGGAGATGGAAGGGAAATGTTTTGTAGTAGATCTCACGAATGCCTGTCCTCTAAAGTTAATAATATTGATTAGTACATTAGCCTACTGATAAAACTATAACATGTTATTTGTAATTTACAGAGACTTTAACTCCTGCCGCTTTTTTCAGTAATGCAATTGTCGTAACATTATGTTGTCCAAACTGTACACCAAATCCCATGAGCATACATAGGCATTATGAGGCCCTATAGCAGAAGTCCTAACTGGGCCCACTTCTTAATAATAGTAGGTAGTGATGGGCAAACCCACTGATACTCGGAATCGGCGGACGCGCCCTGACTTTGTGTAATGTCCGAGTTCAGACAATTAATAAACATTATCATTATACTTACCAGCATTCGCATTGTGCTGTCCCGCCATGTCTACTTCTGGGCCGCTCATTATCTTCTGGGATATTCACTGCACTGGCTTCAACAGCCAATCACAGATGTTGTCACAAAGAATGGGCATCTGTGATTGGCTGTTCCGATTAATCTGCAGCCAGCCCATACTTACTAGTGTATATGGTAGAATGTATGGGCTAGTTTCAGCTTACTCCACACAGGGCACTTGGCTGTCATTCTGTGCCTGCTCTCTTTGCTAGCAGACGTCTCTGTCTGCTGGCAAAGATGTAGCAGAGGTGAAGATAAGAAAACCTGGATTACGTGAGAGGGAACTTTTTTTCTAATAAAGATGAGGCCCTAAATGTGTTTTGGTTTGATTTCCAATAAAACATTTTTTTCTGAGTTGTGTTTTTTTTCACTGTTTACTAGAAATTGATGGTGGCTGGGTCTAATTTGGCCTGACACCATGAATTTTAGGCTTAGTACCAACTGACAATATAAAGCTTGTATTAGCCGCTTATTACCCAGCATGCCACCCACCATCAGGGCCTCTGGAAGAGCTGGGAAAAGACATCTGCTAGCAAAGAGAGCAGCCACAGAATGACAGCTGAGTGCTGTGTTTGGAGTAAGCTGGGACCAGAAAATACATTCTACCATACTAGAATGTATGGGCTGATAGCAGATTACTCAAACAGCCAATCACAGATACCCATTCTGTGCGACAGCATCTATGATTGGCCGTTGGAGCCAGTGAAGTGAATATCCTCAGAAAATCATGAGCGGCCCAGAAGCAGACGTTGTGGAACAGCAGGACAGCAGGAGGTAGGCCGCGGGACCCAGTAAGTATAACAATAATGTTTATTAATCATATGCTTTGTTTCACAGACCCCCCGGATCTGAACTGCAACACATACTAACACATATTTCCCACGGAAACCCGTGTTCGGGATCTGTGCATGAACACTAGGTGTTTGGTACAGACCCCAAACTTTATTCACTCATCACTAATAGTAGCTGGAGAAGATGGGTTCATTGCCCATTGACACAGTCATAATAGGACATATCTCCCAACTTTTAAAGAGATAGAGGGGCAGATGTATTGCAGCACTTGTAAAGTAATTTCGCCCCTATTGACTAGATATAGTGGACCCCATAGCATTTCCCACATAGTACCATTGTCACTACAGCACCACACACAAATTGATCACCTCCACATTCCCCCACATACAGTTGATTGACCTCAAAGCTCCTCACATTTTATGATGCACCAGCATCCCTTTCCACCTAGTATGGTAGCCCCACAGTATATTCCAACCAAGTAGTCAATATAAGAAAAAAAAACTCACCAGTCCCTTCCTGCTCCAGTCTTTGCAGTTTGTTTCTGAAGCACCACAAGGTGGGTGGAATGTAGTCATGTCATTGTTCCCAGGAATTCAAGAAGCAAGAAAAAGTGGCACTCTGAATCCATATTTTATTATGGCAAATTAAAAAGATTCCAACCAGGGAGAGCAAGGCTCAGGGACTACCTGGTTGGAATCTTTTTAATTTGCTAAAATAAAATATGGATTCAGAGCGCCACTTTTGCTTCCTTCTTGAATTCCTGGAATCATTTGGACCTTTTCAAGCGACCACCTGAAGTTCCATTTACAACATGAAACCACTATTTGTGATCCGTGAAGGTTTGTCTCTGCAGTAATATTGAGCAGTACCAATTTTTTTCTGTATTGGATTAGTAATGTCAATGTGCCCATTGTGCTGAGACATCAGAGCTCAGATGCCCACAGCTCCCTTTTCAGTCAATGTTTTCAACTGTATCTGCATCAGGCCTACCCCCCCCCCCCGACTTACAGGTCATATGGCGGCTGCTTGATCATTTACTTCTAGTGGTATGCCACTGACAAATCAAAAGAAGTGGTTGCTGTGATAAAAAAAAAATGATTTTGGAATCCATACATTTACAAGCCCATGTGCTATAATTTTGATAAAATCACAGTTTTATCTGCTGCAGATCTATCAGTTGTCTGAATGCTGAGCTCTGCATAACACCACCCACACCACTGATTAACAGCTGTTTCTATACACTGAGCATAGGCAGAAAACAGCCATTTACTGGTGGGGGCAAGGATGTGTAGAGCTCAAGACAATGCAGACTACTTGGAAGTTGGTTTGCAAGCAACCCAATAAGTGACATATCGCTAGAATCAGGTTATCTGTGTCTAAATTATGGTGCTCTCAGATAAGGTTGAAACACCTATAACAGATTCCTTTAAAGGAACCTGTCACCTTCAGAAATGCTATTTACCTGCAGATATAGTGGTAATCTACAGGTAAATGGCATTTGAAACATCTCTGACTAATTTGGCAGTTTCCTTTGCAAATACCAATCAGTGGGAGACAAGTCTGGAGACACTGCATGCCATGCAATATACAACCTGGCATTGACGTGGTGAAAAAATGCTCATAGAACACTTTGGAGAAATGGCCATACAACTGGTTCTATGACTATATCAAGGTAATTTATCTGTTAGTGTATCTGGAATGCTACCATAATCCCTGGAGTAGGGCCAGTGTGATTTTCCCTCATGAAGGCCTCTTCTTGGCATTTCCTAGGTGATATCTAGCAGTGCCGGGACAAGGCATTTTGGTGCCCTAGGCAGGTAAGGCAAACGGCGCCCCCCCCACCCCCCCCCCGAAATATGTCTGGGAATAAAAATGTCAGCATACTTTGAAAGTAAATTTATTTTAACGGGGACCTATAAAAGGTTCGTCCAACCACACTACAGAGACATACTGATAGGTTGTTTACATTGTGAGCCCCAATGGGGACAGTGTTCATGATGTATGTAAAGTGCTGTGGAGTTCATAGTGTAATATAAATGCAAAAAGTATTATTCTTACTATTATGTCACAATACCAGGATCTGAGGATCTTCTATTTTGAGGTCAGGGACTCTCTGATGCCATGTTGCTGCTTGTCTCGCTGTTGTCCTCTTTTGAAACTGCAGTGCGGTGGACAAGAGAGCATTAACTGGTTAATAACAAGAAGTATGGAGTGTGTACTGAGCCATAAACCCTCCCCTTACCATGAAGTATGGAGTGTGTACTGACTGAGCCATAAACCTCCTCATACCATGTCCAGCAGACATTGTAGGATTACTACCCATATATACTCGTGTATAACCCGACCTGTGTATAAGCCGACCCCACTACTTTTGCCCCCAAAACCTGGGAAAACCTATTGACTTGTGTATAAGCCGAGGAAGGACCCCAGCACAGGTATACAGCCCCCAGCAAAGTGGTATACAGCAGCCTCTCCAGTGGTATATACAGACCCCAGTGGTAATACAGCAGCCCCAGTGGTAATACAGCAGCCCCAGGGGTAATACAGCAGCCCCAGGGGTAATACAGCAGCACCAGGGGTTATACAGCAGCCCCAGGGGTAATACAGCAGCCCCAGTGGTATATACAGGCCCCAGCAGTATATACAGCAGCCCCAGTGGTATATACAGGCCCCAGCAGTATATACAGCAGGCCCAGTGGTGGTGTATACAGGGCCCAGTGGTGGTGTATACAGGGCCTAGTGGTGTATACAAGACCCAGTGGTGTATACAGGGCCCAGTGGTGTATACAGGGCCCAGTATGCGGGGGCCGGGGGGGGAAGCGTGCCTTTGCACACTCACCGCGGCCGCCGTCACCGTGCGTCTGCTGTAAGGCTGCTTTCACACTGCGTTTTTCTGTGATCCGTGGCTGTCCGTTGTAAAACGGACAGCCACGGATCAGATTTTGGCCCCATGTTATCCTATGGGCACGGTTCACATCGGATTTGGCCTTATTGGCATCCGATTTTTGTCGGATCCGATTCTGGACGATTTTTTGCTGTGCCCAAAATCGCAGCCTGCTTCGATTTTTGGCACAGCGGGTCAAATCGGACCGAATTGGATCCGACCTGATCAGTGCCAAATAAGGCTGCTTTCACACAGCGTTTTTGTGCTGTCCGAGGGGATCAGACTTTTTGCAGCTCTCCTCGGACAGCAACTGATCCAAACTGATGACTGCAATCGGATGCCAAATAGGCATCCGATCCCGATGTTTTGCAGCATCAGTTTGGATCCTCTCCCTGCTCCTCCTGTCACCTTGTCCCCCTCCTGTCCCCCTCCTGTCACCCTTCTCCCCTCTGTCTGCCCTCTTTGTCCCCTCTGTCCCCCACTTTGCAGCCCCTCTTTGCCCCCCTCTTTGCAGCCCCTCTTTGCAGCCCCTCTTTGCCCCCTCTTTGCAGCCCCTCTTTGCAGCCCCTCTTTGGACCCCCTCTTTGCTCCCCTCTTTGCAGACCCTCTTTGCCCCCTCTTTGCTCCCCTCTCTGCAGACCCTCTTTGCCCCCCTCTTTGCAGCCCCTCTTTGCAGCCCCTCTTTGGACCCCCTCTTTGCAGACCCTCTTTGCCCCCCTCTTTGCAGCCCTCTTTGCAGCCCTCTTTGCAGCCCCTCTTTGACCCCCTCTTTGCAGACCTCTTTGCCCCCTCTTTGCAGACCCTCTTTGCCCCCCTCTTTGCAGACTCTCTTTGCTCCCCTCTTTGCAGACCCTCTTTGCCCCCCTCTTTGCTCCCCTCTTTGCAGACCCTCTTTGCCCCCCTCTTTGCAGCCCCTCTTTGCAGACCCTCTTTGCCCCCCTCTTTGCAGACCCTCTTTGCAGACCCTCTTTGCAGACCCTCTTTGCCCCCCTCTTTGCTCCCCTCTTTGCAGACCCTCTTTGCCCCCTCTTTGCAGACCCTCTTTGCCCCCCTCTTTGCTCCCCTCTTTGCAGACTCTCTTTGCAGACCCTCTTTGCCCCCTCTTTGCAGCCCTCTTTGCAGCCCCTCTTTGCAGCCCCTCTTTGGACCCCCTCTTTGCAGACCCTCTTTGCCCCCCTCTTTGCAGATCCTCTTTGCCCCCCTCTTTGCAGCCCCTCTTTGGACCCCCTCTTTGCTCCCCTCTTTGCAGACCCTCTTTGCCCCCCTCTTTGCTCCCCTCTTGCAGACGCTCTTTGCCCCCCTCTTTGCAGCCCCTCTTTGCAGACCCTCTTTGCCCCCCTCTTTGCAGCCCTCTTTGCAGCCCCTCTTTGCAGACCCTCTTTGCCCCCTCTTTGCAGCCCCTCTTTGCCCCCTCTTTGCAGCCCCTCTTTGCAGCCCTCTTTGCAGCCCCTCTTTGGACCCCCTCTTTGCAGACCCTCTTTGCCCCCCTCTTTGCAGACCCTCTTTGCTCCCCTCTTTGCAGACCCTCTTTGCCCCCCTCTTTGTTCCCCTCTTTGCCCCCTCTTTGCAGCCCCTCTTTGGACCCCTCTTTGCAGACCCTCTTTGCCCCCCTCTTTGCAGCCCCTCTTTGCAGCCCCTCTTTGGACCCCCTCTTTGCAGACCCTCTTTGCCCCCCTCTTTGCAGACCCTCTTTGCCCCCCTCTTTGCAGCACCTCTTTGGACCCCCTCTTTGCTCCCCTCTTTGCAGACCCTCTTTGCCCCCCTCTTTGCTCCCCTCTCTGCAGACCCTCTTTGCCCCCCTCTTTGCAGCCCCTCTTTGCAGCCCCTCTTTGCCCCCCTCTTTGCAACCCCTCTTTGCCCCCCTCTTTGCAGCCCCTCTTTGGACCCCCTCTTTGCAGACCCTCTTTGCCCCCTCTTTGCAGACCCTCTTTGCCCCCCTCTTTGCAGACCCTCTTTGCTCCCCTCTTTGCAGACCCTCTTTGCCCCCCTCTTTGCTCCCCTCTTTGCAGACCCTCTTTGCCCCCCTCTTTGCAGACCCTCTTTGCTCCCCTCTTTGCAGACCCTCTTTGCAGACCCTCTTTGCCCCCCTCTTTGCAGCCCTCTTTGCCCCCCTCTTTGCAGCCCCTCTTTGCAGCCCCTCTTTGGACCCCCTCTTTGCCCCCCTCTTTGCAGATCCTCTTTGCCCCCCTCTTTGCAGCCCCTCTTTGGACCCCCTCTTTGCTCCCCTCTTTGCAGACCCTCTTTGCCCCCTCTTTGCAGCCCCTCTTTGGACCCCCTCTTTGCAGACCCTCTTTGCCCCCCTCTTTGCAGACCCTCTTTGCCCCCCTCTTTGCAGACCCTCTTTGCTCCCCTCTTTGCAGACCCTCTTTGCCCCCCTCTTTGCTCCCCTCTTTGCAGACCCTCTTTGCCCCCCTCTTTGCAGACCCTCTTTGCTCCCCTCTTTGCAGACCCTCTTTGCAGACCCTCTTTGCCCCCCTCTTTGCAGCCCTCTTTGCCCCCCTCTTTGCAGCCCCTCTTTGCAGCCCCTCTTTGGACCCCCTCTTTGCCCCCCTCTTTGCAGATCCTCTTTGCCCCCCTCTTTGCAGCCCCTCTTTGGACCCCCTCTTTGCTCCCCTCTTTGCAGACCCTCTTTGCCCCCCTCTTTGCCCCCCTCTTTGCAGCCCCTCTTTGCAGCCCCTCTTTGCAGACCCTCTTTGCCCCCCTCTTTGCAGCCCCTCTTTGCCCCCCTCTTTGCAGCCCTCTTTGCAGCCCCTCTTTGGACCCCCTCTTTGCAGACCCTCTTTGCCCCCCTCTTTGCAGACCCTCTTTGCTCCCCTCTTTGCAGACCCTCTTTGCCCCCCTCTTTGCTCCCCTCTTTGCCCCCCTCTTTGCAGCCCCTCTTTGGACCCCCTCTTTGCAGACCCTCTTTGCCCCCCTCTTTGCAGCCCCTCTTTGCCCCCCTCTTTGCAGCCCCTCTTTGCAGCCCTCTTTGCAGCCCCTCTTTGGACCCCCTCTTTGCAGACCCTCTTTGCCCCCCTCTTTGCAGACCCTCTTTGCCCCCCTCTTTGCTCCCCTCTTTGCAGACCCTCTTTGCCCCCCTCTTTGCTCCCCTCTTTGCAGACCCTCTTTGCCCCCCTCTTTGCAGCCCCTCTTTGGACCCCCTCTTTGCAGACCCTCTTTGCTCCCCTCTTTGCAGACCCTCTTTGCCCCCCTCTTTGCTCCCCTCTTTGCAGTCCCTCTTTGCCCCCCTCTTTGCAGCCCCTCTTTGGACCCCCTCTTTGCAGACCCTCTTTGCAGACCCTCTTTGCAGACCCTCTTTGCCCCCTCTTTGCTCCCCTCTTTGCAGACCCTCCTTGCCCCCCTCTTTGCAGCCCCTCTTTGCAGGCCCTCTTTGCCCCCCTCTTTGCAGACCCTCTTTGCCCCCCTCTTTGCAGCCCCTCTTTGCAGACCCTCTTTGCCCCCCTCTTTGCAGCCCCTCTTTGGACCCCCTCTTTGCAGACCCTCTTTGCAGACCCTCTTGATATCTAGACTACGGTAATCTCTGGGTTCATTGCAACCAAGACAAAAGTAGGGCTTTTTGCATCCCTTCCAGCCTCAAATGATGTCCTTCTCTGCTCCATGTTAGCCTGTTACAGTGGCATCATTAGGTCAATAGAACTTGAGGCAGGAATTTGAAATCATGGCGTGTTCCTGAATGAATGATCAAGCCCACCAGGGTGTGATTGCAGCAACGAGGTGGGGGGAAAGTTGAGCTGGTTGTCTGGCTTGTTGCCCAATTTCATGCAAATATTTTCTGCTCATTTGTAGACACTGTTAGGCCAGGTATGTGATGTCAATTTCACTTGCAGTACAGAATGAATCAATTATGGATCCAGTTGTGCAGCCATTTCTCCAAAGTGTCTGATTAGCTATTTTTCAGCACAACAATACCAGGCTTTTAGTTTGTGTTACTGACCTGCATGAAGAAAAGTTGGTAGATAATTGCTCAGTTATTGCAAAGAGAGCTGCCAGCAGTGGATTTTGTGTATATACATACACAAATGCCAAAGGTTTGACATTTTCATAGTAGAAACTTGATTCCATCTCACCCAGTTGCTCTGTGCTTATCCACCTGGAGCTCAGACACTGGCCGCACCCTGGCCTCACATCAGGACAACAGAAAAAATTGGAGCCCGACTCAACAGAACTGGACTTTTCTTTTTCTTTTTCAAACGAAAGTAAAGTGCATACAAAAGAAAAATTTACATGGTCGACATGACCCAGTTGACGCGTTTTGACTACACTAAGCAGTCTTACTCATGACTAATGATCATGGTCCACTCTCCCCATGCCTCACTGCTGCAATCACGCCCCAATGGGCATAATCATTCATTTAGGAGCGTGTCCTGATTTCAAATTCCCACCTCCTTTTTTCAGGTATGACGCGCCTCCTGCCACGGTGCGTCATTTCTGGTCTGGTGTAGTGTGGGGGGTTACGGGGTATACAGGCCAGCTTCGTAGTGCACACTGCGCATTCTTCAGGGCCAGCTTGTATGTCAATACATCTCCACACTGCGCAGGACCGGAAATGAAGCTCGGCCGGCAGTGTGTCATACCCGGAAAAAGGAGGGAGGAATTTGAAATCACGGCGTGCTCCTGAATGAATGATCATGCCCACCGGGGCGTGATTGCAGCAACGAGGTGAAGGGGAAGTGGACCCAGAGAGACAGATGTCCATCTGTGGACATATAAGTTTATAAATTGCTTTCCTCCACATTTATGATTCACTGTTAGATCAGACAGGGATGGTTAGGGATGTGCTAGGAAACTGCAGGGTCAGGTAGTGATAGGTTAGGGTCTTTAAACTAGGTGACAGGTTCCCTTTAACCCCATAACGCCAAAACCTATTTTCACCTTCCTGACCAAGCCAAATGTTTCATTCTGACCTGTGTCCCTTTATGTGGTAATAACTGTGTAATTCTTCAACATATTCCAGTGATTCTGAGGCTATATTTTTGTGGCACATTGTACTTCA
Source organism: Allobates femoralis (assembly GCA_033576535.1). Taxonomy (NCBI): domain Eukaryota; kingdom Metazoa; phylum Chordata; class Amphibia; order Anura; family Aromobatidae; genus Allobates; species Allobates femoralis. The sequence goes on from JARQOC010000006.1 coordinate 85,705,309, forward strand.
TGTTACTTGTAAATTTTGGTCAACATGATTTGTGCTTATGTATAAAAATATTGAAAATTTAAAAGAGAAATTGAAAATTGTGTAATTTTCAAACTTTGAATTTTTTTTGCAGTTAAACAAATCAGTTATAACCTCAATAATTTGCGCCCCGCAGGCACTTCTGGGTTTCGGCTGTGTCATGCACCATGTAGGTCAGATGTCCCTTACCCACGTGATTGTGATATAGCTGAAACCTGGAAATGCCTGTCGGGACACAAAGTAAGTGCTTAAAAAAATTGACATGCCACTTATTTTTACTGATCAAAGATCTGTAAAAATCTGCAGCTAACGCTTTGCTGCCTGGCCATTATACCATCCACTTTTGCTGCGTATTTTTACAATACACAGTTCAAAATACACCAGCATGGGCACATAAACTATAGTGATACATTACTCGAATTTCCATCCCTATATTATGGTGCTGTCAGATTACATAGCAAAAACTGCTGACATATTCCCTTTAATAAGAAGCAACAGAGACCAGCAAGATTTTGTTTTCATGATATCATCCGCTCTCCTAATATTCCATTATCTTGGTGTGCACTTATTATCTGTCATGCTACACTTAGGGCACCTTTACGTAAGCTTTTTTTGATATCCGGCCAGATCAGATGAAAATAATCATCTGATGAGATATGTTTTTGCTTTTAAACCGGATAAAACCATACTGGTATTATACCATATCCATTATAATACCAGTACGGTTTCATTCATCACCATCCAGTATTGTCTGGATCTGTTTGTCTGTTTTGGGCCTGTACCGAAAGACCTGAGTGTTCGGCGCGGACCCTGAACATGGACTTAATATGATTAAAGCATTATACTCACCTGTCTCGATGCTGTGGTCACTTGCGGGTCTGCTCTGCACTGCCTGCTGAACAACCAATCACAGAGGCCCAGTCTCTGTGACACTGTCTGTGATTGGCTATTACGCCGCACCAATTGTGTCTGTGATTGGTTGCTGACACAGAGGGTGTCATAGATGCTGTCACAGGCAATGGGCGTGTGTGACTGGCTGTTCAGCCAATGCAGTGAATATTACATGAGCAGGATCCGGATGTCCCGGTACGGACCCCGAACTTTACATGTGTGATGTTACTGTGCATGGTCAGTAGGCAATGCCCGATCCGGTTTTACCGAATCCGGCACCCATTGACACACATTATAAATAATGCCGCAGTATGCTCGATCTGGTCAGAAGCGTTTTTTTTACCGAGTACAAAAAAAGCTGCATGTTCCATTTTTTAGCTTGGTACAAAAATGATTTCGCCTGTTTACGGCCACAACTGGATGGAATCGCATACAAGCAAAAGTGTTGAATCTGGATCCAGTTTGCAATCCTCTGCCGGATTAAAAAAACTGCATATGTGAAAGCGCCCTTAGCCATCCATACCTGTTTTCTGTAAAGAACATGATACAATGAAATACAGACAGGAACACTATAATGTGCAGGCACTTATCTTTAAAACATAGTAAAGCACAAAGAAAAGCCCATGAACCAGAATGAATAGATGTGAATGATGGCGCTGCCTCCGATGCAGATCATTCCATCTATATAACCGCACACAATACTGTAGATATTCAATAAATGTTGGTACCTCGGTGCACATAGATAGATATACAAATCTATTTTACAGCATACATGACCTTTAATTATTTTCAAGATGGCCCTGTTGTTTTTGTACTTGATGCATATTGATTTGTGTCTCATTTATTCAGTTCTGTAAATGATGTGTACTAAAGGACTTGAATGTGTGTATTCCAAAGAGACGACATTCCTCAGTTAATCAGTCAGTTTACTGTTCAACAAATGCAGAAACATTAATGCAGAAAAACCCAATTGAAAGCCTCAGGGTATCTCCATAAGTAGATACAGTATTATGCCATTTTTTCAATGCTTAGCATTTTTTCTTCAGCAGTCAGGAATCTTTTTATTTGAAGCTCTTGTCTCAAAATGTCTTTTAAAGACTTTATGTATAATTGGAAACATTGTGTCAGTGAAAGCTATGCTGAGATGTACAGAGTTACACGCTGTGTTATCGGTCCTTTAAAAAAATGTTCTTTTTTTCCGTGATGATAACAATTGTAGCATGACTGCTTAATATATTTGGACATCTGCAGCAAGCAATTAAATTCATAGATTTTGTACCTAAGATAAATGACATGCATTTTGATTAACCGTATCAAGATGGGATTTCAAGGTGATTGTTGAGATTTCTTATGCGCTCACACATGTGAATACTAATTATTAGGACCTTTTAATTGAACCAAATTGTCTTTAGTCCTTTGTGGTGACTGATAAGTGCCATTCACAATGTGAAATGTCATCAGGGCTCTGCATGGTGATGGCGTTGAAGAGCCCCCTATTAAAATTTGCCTTAAAGTTGCCAGGGTTGTAGTTTACTGTAAATGTAGTCCTCATCTGTTCTGTTCATATCTGTGATTTTATTTCTGTGTTTCTGGTCCACAATTGAACTGAAAAAATGAATAATGGAGATACCAGTCCCCTTGGTGTCCAGCAGTTTACTGGCCTGGATAGTGCAGAATTCTTTGCTCTTTTGTCCGGCTCCAAACAGAGTGTCCAACACAGATCATAATAGAGCCATAGCCTTTCAGAATAGAGACAGTTTCACACAAGTATAATGCAGTCTTGGCCAAAAGTGTTAGCGCTAGTGATAAGCGAGCATGCTCGGCGCTACTCGTTACTCGCACAAGTATACTCGGGATGCTTGGCGAGCACCGAGTACCGCCGAGATGCTCGGACTCATCACTAATAATTATCGCTCTGACACAAATACACAGCTCCCTTCAGTGCACACAGTGAGCTGGCACCTCGCAGAGAGCAGATTGAATGTTAGGATCCCTCTGGGGGCACAGCAAGGTGTTGTATGCTGCGACGATTTGAAAAAGTCCACCCTCTCGCCCTTTCCCAGAAACACTTGTTTTATAGCCGGAGCCTGTCACTAATTGACTTACATCGACCCGAGCATCGAGCACCCGAGCATTTCAGTGCTCGCTCATCACTAGTTAGCACCCTTGAAATTTTGTTATACACATGGGTATTTTGTTTGTGCTTATTGGAGCTACACAAAAAAACACAAAGAAAAAAAGACAAATTGGACATAATTTCACACAAAACTCCAAAAATGCACCCAACAATACTCAGTTGTAGTTCCTTTGGAGTAACTGCAATCAATCTCTTTCTATAACCATCAACAAGCTCCTTGCACCTCAACTGGAATTGTGGACTCTTCTTTATGAACTGCTCCAGGTCTCTCATATATGAAGGCGCCTCCTCCCAACAGCAATTCTTAGATCTCTCCACAGGTGATCAATGGGATTTAGATCTGGATTCATTGCTGCCACTTCAAAACTCTCTAGAGCTTTGTTTCCATCCATTTCTGCGGGCGTCTTGAAGTATATTTGGTCATTGCCATGCTAAAAGACATTGTGACCCCAAATCCTTCAGATTTCATGATGCCTTGCGTAACGACAAGGCACCCAGTGTCAGAGACAACAAATCAACCCCAAAATATGTTTGAACCTCCACCATATTTGACTTTAGGTACTGTGATCTATTCTTTATAGACCTCATTATATTTTTGGTAACCATTATAATGATCAGATTATTTATTATGACATATCTTTTTTTATACAAACCATTGATCAGCAAACATATAGCCCAATGTGAATAACTTCATAGAATTTAATATGCCGATGTGCGGTCAGTGAAAAAGAGGGAGAAAATCACATTTTTTTTAAAAGAAAACAGTAAAACCCCATTAACTTACAAAATAAGACTGCAAATAAAAAAGCAATATCATAGACAGCCTCCCCGTGACTCCTCCTTGAGCATATGTGATAGAGAAAATGTGATATTTATCAATTGTATCCTAAGAAAAATGGTATCACAGCCATCAATATGGCACCTGTTGCATCACTTTGTAGGCATTCTTGACAGATCTTTCTTTTCTTGATTCATCCCCATGGCTTATTTGCAAGTTTGCCAATAATTTGTGCCCAAAATGTCAAAAGCTTTAATCATTTTGGCACATTTTCTGGGTTTTCTTGGCTACATCCCTTTCTCTTGACAATAGTTTTCTTGGTATTAGATAATAATTAATAAAGTAATTTGCAACAAGTGCTGTGGGCTATAATTATTTCATAGGCAATTTATGTATTTATAAAACTTGTAGTTTTCTATTTTTTTCACTTTTAATGCCCCATATTAATATTTTAAATACGAGGGTTGAATGAAAAGTACTGCCTCCACCTTCGTAACTTGGGTTTCGATGTCAATATTTTAACAAATCAAACAAAGAAATAATCCCTAGAATGTGCTCTTTGATAATTGATATTCACATTTACACATTATCACCAGACAATTGGATACACTTCTCACTATAATGAACAAGTTTTCTGAAGCCGTCACAGAAGAAGTCGACACTCTATTTTCACAACCAGCCTCTCACAGATCTCTCACCTTCTTCATCGGATGTATAGTGATGTCCCCGCAGATCTTCTTTCATTATCGGGGAACAGATGGAAGTCAGATGGCGCCAAACCTGGACTGTATGGAGGATGATGTATGATGGTGAGCTTCAATCTCTGAAGTTCTAATGTGGTAGCATGTGAGGTGTGTGGTCTGGCATTGTCCTACTGCATGAAAACATTTTCCTTTTCCTTTCAGAAACTTGTTAGTTGTTTCAAAGATTGTAGCGTTGTGATGTAACGCTCGGAATTGATTGTTGCTCCACATTTATTGGCCACCCCTCTGCGCAAGGTTCCATTCTTTACACTGTAACAACAGAACTATTCACTGCTAAGGCTTCCTGCCAACTGGAGCTGTAGAGGAGAGTTTACTAAACAGTCCAGTACCTGTCGCATACCAATGCTGCCATCTGCTGAGGAGTTACAAAGATGGAGGAATTACTTTTCATTCAAACTTATAAAAATGAAAGTGAGCATGGTTTGAATACTAGTAGTGTCCTACCACCAATGGCTGCAGACAACACGGCCTGTGAGTTGGGAGGGCCAGGTGTCGGCCCCGGGCCACCCTCGGCTGTCATCACACATTTAACTTTAGTGGCATCCTGGTTGCTGATTTAGTTGAAAGCAATTATTCTCCCGCTGTGTCTGAGGCAGCTACGACAGCTTAGCGCCGCGGGTGTGATGACATCATTTCATAGCTGCCATGGTGCAGACCACTGAGGGCAGAGCTTTAGAACGCAAATAAGAGGGCAACCTCTAATTTTTATACAATGGATATACAAAGTCTGCATGCCAGGTAATAAATACCAGGTTTTGGTTATGTAATCAAATTATGCCAAGAAGAAACATTTCAGAAATTGTTTTACCTTAAATGTCTCACATAAACTGTACAATTCACTTTAAAATAAACTGAACTCTTTTTGGATGGAAAAAGAAAAAGAACTAAAATAGATTGGTTGTTTAAGTATGCACCGTCTGAAACTAATACTTTGCTGAAATACCCTTTGAATTTATGACAGCATTCAGTCTATTTGAGTGGGAATCTATCAGCATGACATACATAGAGTTTAACAATCTTTTCCCACTCTTCTTTACAGTAGTGTTCAAATCTTTTAGAATATGGGGCTATTGGGTCATCCCAAAGATTTTAAATTGTGTTTAGGTCTGGACCTTTCCAAAACTTTGATCCAATAATAATATTAATCATTTTTTATTTATAAAGCTCTAAACATATTCCGCAGCACTTTACAATTCATAGGTGACATGTACAGACAATGAGACAATATAGAGTAAGAATTTAACAGTTACCAAGAGGAGTGAGGTTCCTGCTAGAAAGCTACAATCTATGAAGAAATAGGGGAGACACAAAAGGTAACTAGTGAAAAGTGCTGTCATATAAGGTCCAGCCATCAATATAATAAATATGCGGATTCATATAAAGCTGCATGAACCGGTCACCAGCCAGGATCTGTACAAGTACAAATACAGAGGGCTATTAGGTGCATAGAGGGGGTGTAGATTTGGAAGAAAATGTTGCAAAGAGCAGAATAGGAAAAGTTAAATAAGTAGGGTGAGGTGATAGGCTAGTCTAAAGAAATAGATTTTTAGGGCCCACATAAAACGGTAGGTATTGTGAATTAATCAAATTGTCCTTTAAAGTGAGCTTCGGATTATAGAGAATGTCAGTCTTAGGTCATTAGATAAATTGAGGGCACGAGTAGAGTGATAGGCAAAGATGAGGGAGGAGATGTAGGACGGTCCAGAACTGTGGAGGGCTTTGTAGGTGAGAGTGATAAGTTTATTTTGAACTCTGTGGCGGATGGGCAACCAGTGCAGTGACTGGCACAGGGTAGAGGCATCAGTATAGCAGTTGGAGAGGAATATGATCCTGGCTGCTATATTTAAGATGGAGGAAGCTGAGATTTTAGTAAGAGGGAGACAGATGATTAGAGAGTTGCAATAATCCAGCTGAAAATGAATAACAGAAACAGTAAGGGTTTTTGCAGTCAACAGCAAGAAAAATTTGCATTCAAGGCTGCTTTCACATCAGCGTTTTACGCTGATCGCGGCAGTTGGGGTGAAAAAACCACAACTGCCGTGATTACCACATAACGGCTGCACTTGCGGTTCACTTGCGGCAAGCCCCATACAATGTCTATGGGGCTTGTGGCAAGTGCAGTATCGGCACCTGCGGCAGGTGCGGCCACGGAAAAACCTCGGCATACCGCGGTTTTTTCGCGCCCGCACCTGCCACAAGTGCCGAAACCGCACTTGCCGCACCTGCCGCACACTTACCGCAAGCCCCATAGACATTGTCAGTTTTTGACAGATCCAGTTTAAAGGAGGACATGTTACAAAGACCAAAAATTAGCTAGTTGAAGTGCAGAAGAGAAGAGAATACATGATTTTATGAGGCTGGGAGGAAATTTCCTGTCATATGTTTGCTCAATTTTTTCTTTAAAATAATTGGTCAGATCATCAGTGCTGAGGTTGGTGGTTGGTGACTGTACTCTTGGACCAAGGGAGGAGTGGAAAGTGTCATAGAGTCATTCAGGATTGTTAGCTAGAGAGGTGATAAGGGTGTTGAAGTAAAGTTGTTTGGAGAGGTGAAGGACAGCATTGTATGTTTTAAGTATAAATTTATAATGGATGAAATCTTCTGCCAGATTAGATTTTCTTCACAGACATCAAGCGCACCTGGAGCACCAATGGAGAAAACAAGTTTACTAGGGTTACCCCTGTCAGTGATAAAGTATAGGAGGTGCAGCTTCATTCAGGGTAGTTTGCAGTGTTTCATTATAATGTTTCAGAACAGAGTCAAGACATGAGAGGCAGGAGATTAAGGCCAATTAAGACTGTAAATTCTTCATACGTTTCTGGGTATTAATGGCATGTAAATTCCTATAAGTGTGGTAGTTGAGGGTGTCTTCAAGGGGTCGACAGTTTTTGACTGAGAAGAAAGACAGTAGTGGTCAGAGAGAGGAAGAGAGGAGGTAGTAAGATCATGAACTAAGGAAAGTCAGGAGAAAACCAGGTCCAGCATTTTCTGTCTTCATGTGTAGGAGACTTAAGCCCCTGTCACACATAATGAGATCATTAGCGAGATCATTGTTAAGTCCCAGATTTTGTGACATAACAGCGATCTCGCTAACTATCTCGTTATGTGTGACACTTAGCAGCGATCAGGCCCCTGCTGTGAGATCGCTGATCGTTACAAAGTGCTCCGGGCATTTTTAGGTCATTGGTCTCCTGCTGCATCTCTTCTGTTTGAAAGGGACAACGACTGTCAGTCATAGTGTGACGCTTCATGCCTGTTTACAAGGCTGTCAGTCATAGTGTGATGCACTTCACTCCTGTTTACAAGGCTGTCAGTCAGTGTGATGCACTTCAGTCCTGTTTAAAAGGCTGTCAGTCATAGTGTGATGCACTTCACTCCTGTTTACAAGGCTGTCAGTCATAGTGTGACGCACTTCACTCCTGTTTACAATGCTGTCAGTCATAGTGTGTTGCACTTCACTCCTGTTTTCAAGGCTGTCAGTCATAGTGTGAAGCACTTCACTCCTGTTTAAAAGGCTGTTAGTCTTAGTGTGAGGAACTTGAATCCGGTTTACAAGTCTGTCAGTCATAGTATGACGCACTTCCCTCCAGTTTACAAGGCTGTCAGTGATAGTGTGACGCACTTCCCTCCTGTTTACAAGGCTGTCAGTCATAGTGTGATGCACTTCAATCCTGTTTGCAAGGCTGTCAGTCATAGTGTGACGCACTTCACTCCTGTGTACAAGGCTGTCAGTGATAGTGTGACGCACTTCACTCCTGTTTACAAGCTCTGCCACTCATAGTGTGACACACTTCACTCCGGTTTACAAGGCCTGCCACTCATAGTGTGATGCACCTCACTCCTGTTTACAAGGTCTGCCACTCATAGTGTGATGCACTTCACTCCTGTTTACAAGGTCTGTCAGTCATAGTGTGCTGTTCTTCAGTCACATTTACTTCCCACGTTGTGTCAGTGACAGTCTGAACTACTTCAGTCACGTTTATTCAATGGGTTTAATTGGTCAATGACGATGACAGAAAAGCTGCAGAAGCAACAAGGCGATGACAACGTAGACACCAAATCCTGCAGCAGCACGGACCTAAGGTACTTTGTCCAGAAGATTGAACGTAGACACCAAGAGACACCACAACAAACTGCCGCGAGACAAGCCCAGGATGCGGCATCTCACAGGCGTCGTCGGCAACAGGAGACACCACAACAAACTGCTGTCAGCCAAGCCCAAGATGCAGAGTCTCATAGACAGTGTTGGCTGAATGAATCTCCAGAAGACAGGGCAAACAGACAACAACATGTTTGCACCATTCATACAACATGAATGCTCTACCAACTAAGGCAAGCCCAGGAGAATATTCAATAGACACGTTAGACACATAGGTAGATGATAGATATCGTGTATTCATTGCATTATTCTTAAATCTTCATAAATAAACTACATACATATTCTAGAATACCCGATGCGTTAGAATCGGGCCGCCATCTAGTTACCTACATTTGCCAAATTTCAGAATGAGAGAGAGAATGTTTTAAGGCATTTTTAATACTTTCTACAAAGTCACAAGTTTACATACATTTCCTTAGTATTTGGTACCATTGCCCTTAAACTGTATGACTTGGGTCAAATGTTTTGGATATCCTACAACAAGCTTCTTACAATAGTTAGTAGGAATATGGGCCCTTTACTCCTGACAGAACTGGCATAACTGAGCCATGTTTGTAGGTCGCCTTGCTCGCACCTGCCTTTTCAGCTTTGCCCATAAATTTTCAATAGAATTAAGATCAGGGCTTTGTAATTGCCGCTCCAAAACATTGACTTTGTTATCCTTAAGCCATTTTCTAACTAATTTGGCAGTATGTAACAAAAAAAGATAGCTACACTCTCACTACTAATTTATGCATTAATAAATATACAAATAAATGGACTTGCATTATTGAAATATGTAAAAAAATGAGACACTTAGCATATAAAGATGACCATGTATATATTCACTCAGTAGCCATGATGAGGTGTGTCTCTTTACTGGGAACCAACACTAAAACTCTACTTCACTTTGGATTTAAAAACCTCCTTTTGTATGGGCGAGTAGGAACCTGCTAGCAAAGAACAATAACACCTGTGAGGGAGGGGTGCACAAGCAGAGGGCATGACCCCATAATAAAATCAAGAGAAAAACTGTGGCACTCTCTATCATACAATGTGTACAGATGCAAAGCCAAACATGACATTGTAACAAAATACAGTAGAGAAATGTGCACACATTGTTAAATACTTGTACCATTTCTTGCTATAGGTCTTATTTCAGTATTTAGTGACTGCAGGGAAACTAAGTCACTTAATTTATTTGGATGTACTTGGTGCTATATACACTTTCTTTGACTAGATGGTCTTCACAACACTTGCTTTATTGATGTGATTTATTTTTTATTACCATTGGATTTTTTTGTTATCTGTGAGATTGTTTTCCTTTTTTATGTTTTATGCTTTAAAAATGCTTAATAAAATATAACTTTTCAAAAATACGCTGAAAGGAGTTTTTTTTCTGGATAGATTTTTTTTGCACAATTTAACCTGAGTAAAACTAAGAAAAAGGAATGGTTCTAAAAAAAAAAGGTTTTATGCATTTCAAACTGACCTGGTCAATACAGGGATATATTTTTATTTGTATAGGCCCTTTACTATAAGGATCCCACCCATAATTTTGTCTTCCATTATCTACTTACATAAATGCTTTTGCGTCTGGATGTCCCCGATAATTGGCCAGCTGAACACCACCTGATTGGCCAGCTGAAGGGAAATAAAACCATTACGGCCACCATATTGGCATACCCAAGTGATGTTGGTCTATGAGGGAGTTTCTTCACATTCTTTTCTGTTTGGGACTCTATAACTTGGCTATGTTGCCTTTTTAATTGTTTTAAATCTTTGTATGTTTTTGACTATGTCATTTACTGTTTGTACTAATAAAATTAAGTGCACTTTTTTGAACATGATAACAGGTTGTATCACTTGCCTTTTTGCATACCCTCTCTTCTCTCTCTTAATGTACCGTATATACTCGTGTATAAGCCGACCCGTGTATAAGCCGACCCCCCTACTTTAGCCTCCAAAACCTGGGAAAACCTATTGACTCGTGTATAAGCCGAGGGTGGACTCCAGCACAGGTATACAGCCCCCAGCAGTGTGGTATACAGGCCCCCCAATGGTAGTATACAGCAGCCTCCCCAGTGGTAGTATACAGCAGCAGCCCCAGTGGTATATACAGCAGCAGCTCCAGTAGTTAGTATACAGCAGCCCCAGAGGTATATACAGCCCCAGTGGTACTATACAGCATCCCCAGAGGTAGTATATAGCCCCAGTGGTAGTATACAGCATCCCCAGAGGTAGTATACAGCAGCCCCAGAGGTAGTATACAGCAGCCCCAGAGGTAGTATACAGCAGCCCCAAAGGTATATACAGCAGCCCCAGTGGTAGTATACAGCAGCCCCAGAGGTATATACAGCCCCAGTGGTAGTATACAGCAGCCCCACAGGTATATACAGCCCCAGTGGTAGTATACAGCAGCCCCACAGGTATATACAGCCCCAGTGGTAGTATACAGCAGCCCCAGAGGTATATACAGCCCCAGTGGTAGTATACAGCAGCCCCAGAGGTATATACAGCCCCAGTGGTAGTATACAGCAGCCCCACAGGTATATACAGCCCCAGTGGTAGTATACAGCAGCCCCAGAGGTATATACAGCCCCAGTGGTAGTATACAGCAGCCCCAGAGGTATATACAGCCCCAGTGGTAGTATACAGCAGCCCCACAGGTATATACAGCCCCAGTAGTTAGTATACAGCAGCCCCAGAGGTATATACAGCCCCAGTGTAGTATACAGCAGCCCCAGAGGTATATACAGCCCCAGTGGTAGTATACAGCAGCCCCAGAGGTATATACAGCCCCAGTGTAGTATACAGCAGCCCCAGAGGTATATACAGCCCCAGTGGTAGTATACAGCAGCCCCAGAGGTATAGACAGCCCCAGTGTAGTATACAGCAGCCCCAGAGGTATATACAGCCCCAGTGTAGTATACAGCAGCCCCAGAGGTATATACAGCCCCAGTGTAGTATCCAGCAGCCCCAGTGGTAGTACACAGCCCCCCCTCCTTAATATGCGTCCCCCAGTAGTAATAAACAGCCCCCCCCCCTTATCATGTCCCCCCCGGCTGCGGCAGCTGTGAAAATAACAAACAGTTTATACATCACCTTCCGACGCAGCTCTCCGCTCCTCCAGTCCTCAGCATCTCCGCTCGCCGGCTTCTTCTTCCTTGATGTGCCGGCTTGTGACCGCGCGCAGGAAATGACGTCATCTCCTGCGCCGGTCACATGACACCGGCACAACAAGGAAGAAGAAGCCGGCGAGCGGAGATGCTGAGGACCGGAGGAGCGGAGGAGCTGCGTCGGAAGGTGATGTATAAACTGTTTGTTATTTTCACAGCTGCCGCAGCCGGGGGGAACATGATAAGGAGGGGGGGGCTGTTTATTACTACTGGGGGACGCATATTAAGGAGAGGGGGCTGTGTAGTGCAATATGCACGGCATCCCCCCGCCGCTGATGGACGGGGGGATGCCGTGCATATTCATTGCACTAATGAGGCGGCCCCACGTGACCGCCTGCGGTCACCGCGGCCCCCTCCTGCCTCCTCCAGCCCCCGGTCACAGCTCCCCCCCCACAGCATACCGTATTGACCCGTGTATAAGCCGAGGGGGGGACTTTTCAGCCCAATTTTTGGGCTGAAAAACTCGGCTTATACACGAGTATATACGGTAACTTTTTGGGTATGACTAGATGATCCCTATGGAATTACCAGTATTAGTGGTGCCCACCACCGCTTCTAAATATGATAGAGCTAACTGCACAGCACTACCATTGGCACCACATGCTGCTGCTGTCCTCCAGTCCTAGGTCCTCCTACTCCACCATCAAAGGTGTTGCTGCACCTCCCCTCCCATAATCCCTAACAAGGACATCACCCTGTTAGTAACTACGCATGCGGCTGCCATGTTTGTACACCCGCAATACAGGGTGACCAAAGATGGTGGTGGCATGAGTCCCGAGCCTAAGGCTGGTTTCACATTGCGTTTTTTGGCCATCCGTGGCTGTCCGTTGTAAAACAGAGAGCCATGGATCTGCTTTGCCCCTCATGTATCCCTATGAGCATGGATTGGTGCTCTATTGCCATCCGATTTGTCATTGATCCGATTCTGTCTGATTTTTTGCTGTAACCAGAATCGGAGACTGCTCCGATTTTGGGCATAGAGGACCAAATCGGACTGATTTTGGATCCGACCTGGTCCGCAGCAATTAACATATAGGCCTATGGAGCGCGGGTCCGAGAAAACATCCGATCATTTCCCAGACCCGATTTTAATGTACTGAGCATGCTCAGTACACTAAAACTGCTTTGGTCCTGTGTAATTTCACTTCTGCAATGTATATATTACAGTTTTGTGCAAATCAATTGGGACAAAGCATTTTTGTAAGTAAAATTGTAAGTTCAGGTTACCAGTCAGTGATTCAAACCAGTTTATAACTGCTTTGAACAGGTGTGAGTGTACAACCTTGAGTAACAAAATGTGGTTTGACAGGTTTTAGTCAGAAAATAACAGCTAGCTGCCCCCTCAGCTTCAGTTGAGAGCTTGTTTCTGTGAAGAGTGGTTTAGTGTACTTTTTCTCTCAGTGTGATTCGTGCCTGTAAAAATGGATGTTACTCTACAGAAGAGGCTAGAATTATTACTCTTAATGAGCATACAAGTCTGATTGTAAGAGAAATCACTTCCACCATTGGTATTGGAATATATACCGTTTCAAGAATAATTCGCACACACAATGAAACTGGATCGTTTTCTCCAAAACGGAAATGTGGTAGAAAAAGGAAAATGACACCAACAACTCATAAAACACTTATCAGCAATAGTAAAACTAATGCAAGAAAAACAAGTAAAAACTTGCTTTGTCCCAATTAATTTGCACATTTAATTTGCACATTGTGGAAGTAAAATTAACTAAAGCAAGTGTTAAAATAAAAATAAAAATATACTCACCTAGCATGCGTGTCCCGCGATGCGTGCCATCTAGTTCCAAGGGCTTAAGGAGCTGGTGGGGCAGGGCTATCTGATCAGCTGATCAGTCACATGACTGGTCACTGTGGTCATGTGCCGATTAGCTGATCAGGTAGCCCCACCCCGCCAGGTCCTTAAGTCCTCAGAACTAGATTGGCGCGCATCGCGGGACATGCGGAGAGGTGAGGTATTTTTATTTTTAACACTTGCTTTAGTTAATTTCGCTTCCGCAATTTATGTATATATATTGTGAAAGTGAAAGTGCCCCGCTTGCCTCTTTCCAGCTCTTTTCTGTGTCCGGATCAGTGAAAATCACGGACCCGGACACAGAAATGGCATCCGGAGGCCACATCCGATCCTGTCCTTTCCTGTCCGTGGGGCCTTGCAAAAAATAGGATTCCCACGGACAGGAAAATATCGCAATGTGAAGCCAGCCTCAATCTCCCGAAGCGATAGCATTGGGTACCCACCTAGTTCATATATAATTGTGTAAAAATTGATTACTATTTGATTGTCTACGTTAAAAAAAGAATCGCTGATTTATTTTTTCAGATGCGCCCCTTCAGGCTAACCAGTAAACTGCAGTCTCTATTCTATTCACTATTATCCCACAGCTGGCTCCAGTTATAAGTGAGCAATTTAAGATCTGAGCTAGTAACCCTGCACCGGGTAAACCATTTCTCTTCTAATCACAGTTTACAATAAAAGCTATGTGCCCCCTCCCTTTTTTAATTCAATATCTTATTGGTCTTTTCTTTTATTGCATGTGATTAAGCACCTGTAATTTATCTACAGTACATAACAAATATCTTTAAAAAAAAAGTTTCAATTAAGATAAGTACATTGTATTGAAACAGTTCTTTGAAGTAATGTAGTTAATAGCCTGTTTGATTTTTTCTTGTGAGATAGTAATAACGTGTATTCAGGCTCCATCAATCACCAAGCAGATGTAAGACATCAGACACTGACACCCAGGGGAAAAAGAGGCAACTCCTGCAGAGAGGGTCTGTGCTAATACAAAGTAAATACTCATAAACAGATTGAATAGGGAATGGAAGGCAATCACTTCAGGAAAGTTACGTCCTTGAGAACAGCATATAAAAGCTCGTTACTGTATACAAAATGTGCAACAATAATTATCTGCATTGTTTATTTATTAACGCCTGTCAGTGAGTGCATACGCTAATATAGTCTACATTCCAGACGTCAGTGGCATTTCATGGTCTATGCTATGGGCTGGGAAATGAAAAATAGCAATCATGGCCTATAAATACAACTAGGTTAATGCCATTAAGTGTTGTACATAGATCCAATGAAATGTATTATTTAATGTGCTATGTGCCTATATAAACCACATACCATGCATATTTATGAACCATATCCATCTCTGTAGCACTGTAGAGAGATTTCCACCACTCCACGTCCCCATTGGGGCAATCAACCTTAATTACAAATGA
Organism: Allobates femoralis; assembly: GCA_033576535.1. Lineage (NCBI taxonomy): Eukaryota > Metazoa > Chordata > Amphibia > Anura > Aromobatidae > Allobates > Allobates femoralis. Next base: position 85,720,454 of record JARQOC010000006.1, read on the forward strand.
AGCCATCACTACGGTATCATTTCTGGGTGTTTATGGAAACCCACGCAAAAATGGAAAGAACATACAAAACTCATGCCCTCAGACTTGAGCCCAGGGGACAGCACTGCTTTATACCAGTACTGGTTACTAAGTCACCAATGCTAATATTCATTTTAGTAAAATTAATGAGTATATAATTATTACAGTAATTGTCTTGGATAAGCCATCAATGTACAGTTGGGATGCTTTGATCCAACTTCATATGCTTGACCTTTGATTATGGGCCAGCTATGCCCCATCCTATTACTACATTGTGTCTGGGCCATCCAATAAATATATCTCAGAGCAACTCCAGTCCTACTACATAATAATCCAGAAATATTTAACTATTCTTGGTACTAAATCTGCAGACAATTCTATAATTAAATGGGATGTGCCACAAGCAATTGTACATTTTAATGAATAGATCTTAGAATAAAAATAAGATCCACAATTGGATGTGTTAAAAAAATGCTCCTCTCCTGAGATATTCTTATAAATGTGCCCCTGTGTAATGTATGTGTCCGCCCATGCTGGAAGGAGCAGGATGGAGGATGGGGGGCAGATGATGGCCGTTTCACTAGTCAACTGGACCCATTTAAGTGCTTTGTGCAGCGTGAAACGGCCATCGTCCAACCCCCATTATCCCTCCTGCTGTTATGTTGTTTGTGATCTAAAATAAACCTAGGTGAGTGCCACTCTTTTCTTTATTATTGAATGTACAGACATTACAGCTGGGGATCACAGCTGATTCTTTCTGTGATGTAAAACAAATTTTTAAACTGACAATGAAATGTTTTACATCAAAGAAACCAATTGTGAATTCTGACTTTTTCACATGAGTGCATGCTGTGGTATTTTTTTGTCTATGGAGGGTGGGGGCAAAATCTGAGCTGGGGCTGTGTTGTGTCAGTGTGTGGTGGGGACTGCCATTTGCCATGTGCCTGCCTGCATTGCCAAGCCGCAATTCGGCAGGTAGTGTCGAGACTTCCAGAAATGGGCATGGAGGCGGCGCATGCGCAAATTCAGATCCTTCGCCATTTTCTGGAAGTCTGGATGCACTAAAGGGCCGAATTGCAAAACCTCTTCCTCCAGCACCTCCACTCCAAACTTCGCCAACCCCTCCTTGGTAATTTTTTATTTTTTTTTTAAAACACAAAATTTGGTTTGGGTAAGATACACCCCTGTATTACCCCCAATTTGGGGGGGGAGAAAACGATGCCTTATAATCAAAAAATATGATACATATCATTTCCCTCAAAATTAAACTTTGTAAAATGACGATAGAGATTTAATCCAGGCATAATTTCAGTCTGTACATGTCGGCATGTGTCAACATTGTCTGCTACGCTTGTGTTATGTAGATACGTATGTGTGTTTTTGTTGTTTCTTATTGCTTCTTTTTAATGCATTTTGGTTCTCGACAGATATTCTTGACAGCTAACATATTTATACCAGCAGCCGCAATTACTAGGTAGAGGAACTAGCAAATATTTCTATCAACTACAGGCACAATGCACACAGCGGAGAGGTATTTCAAAAACATGAAATCTCTTATCATTCTAAAAGAAGCCGTTCTGACCTTGAATACAATATGCTTCATGCTTTAGTTTTTTTAGTCAGCAGTTTATCTGCTAATTGCTACAGAATACGGCATGTGGTTTGAATCTGGAATTGCAGACTCCTTCTTTCATTGGTGACTGAAATCCATGATAACGAGACAGAATGTGAGCTATTCTTTTTTCCTTCTTTTGCAAAGAGCCAGTTATTTTATATAGACAAAGAACAATATGGACGAAGAAAGAGGAGGTAAACGGTCCTGTAACGCATTAATCAACGTGTCATTCTGCCGGATATTGTGTGTCGCGGGGATAAATACTTTATTATGGCAGAGCTAAATACAGAATATCAGTCATAAACGTTCTTCATTATTGCATTTTCATTTCGAGCACACGTTTCATTGTTCTGTTATTGATGTAAATAATACCGAACGCTGCAGAAATTGCCGGCACCGTGAAATTTACAACAAAAGATTAATAAATCTCCGCACATCACAGAGCAAAGGACAGATAAACGTGTAGAGAACATTGCACTCTAACTACGGTATTTCATTTTTAGGGCTTGATCCTTGTGAAAGAAAATCTGTTTTTTAAAATACCGGTACTCGGTCTGTAAGTTCTGACCCATCGGTATCGGATGCCTGTATGTAGTGCAGTAGATTAAAAAACATTATTCCTGCAATATTGTCATTCGCATAATGGCTTTTTAAGTGTCCGTATTCATTAAAATGCTGTTGTTGTACATTTTGATTTAATAAAAATATTTTGGCTGTGGGAGAAGTCACATTTTGGGATCTTCCAGAATTTAATTCATTTTGAATTCTGCCCCATACTCAACCTTATTAGAAGTCATTCATCCATTACACTTGCTTGCATTTAATTAAAATGTCCCCATTAAAATACGTTTATTGAGATTGGTAAAAAAAAATAAAAAATGAATTCCCCTCTCCAGAAACCTCACCGGTCCTATCCATGGGCTGTTTTTGGTATTGTGGATCAGCTACATTCATATTAAGGCTAAGCCACAATACCACATACAGGCCATAAATAAGGACCATTGTACAAATATATAAAAAACAACCCAGCAGATAACTCCATTAATAAAAGAGTATTAAGAAATAGATTTTGTAAAGTATTGATCAAGACAAGAAAATATTTTAATAGTGGTGACTGACTCCTCCTAAACCCAATTAAAGAACCATGCACTGTAAATGTATAAACTAAAATCCCTAATGATTTGTCTTCATTATATACTTTGACCTTAAATGGGTTATCGTGGCCTAGACATACCAAGGTACCCAGTGAATTAGCACACAAACTCTCTCTTGGAAATCATTAAATTCATTTATTATTAAAAAATTTCATAAATTAAAATAATAAACAATATAATTGTTTACAGGGTGCTCAATCCCTCATGCACTTCTAAACCAGGGTTTGAGCAAATACAAAACAAAGGACCACGGTTGAATAAATATACACACTTAATTTCTGACATTCACTTTAAATCTGATACTGAAAATTTATCATGGGCCTATAACTGCTGTAAATGTAGTGCAGTCTGTCCTAATTCGTTTTATTCATGGCCCAAAGCTGAGGTTTCTATTTGAGCCTTATAATGAGGTGGTTCTCTGCCTGGCATAGCAGGACTACTGTGTCTCAGCAAACCACACAAGCTCTGCCAGTGACTTGTGTAATTGTAGTGGTCTGTTTTCCTCTGAGGTTGGGGCTTCATTGGATGCTTCAGTTACAGTGGTAAAAAATGAACAATAGGTAGCTGAGAGGTTAGTGTTACAGCCTTGCAGTGCTGAGGTCCTGAGTTCAAATCCCAGCTTGACAACATCTGCAAGGAGTTTGTATGTTAAATAAAAAAGCCAAGAAGCCAGCACTGCCTGTGGTTAGCACCCAATACAAAAAGTGCATATGCACATATAATTTCTAACTGTACTTTAAACTGAGACATTTAGCAAACAATTAATCAATTCTTTGAGCTACCCCGCCACGTCACAGCATTCTCAGATGGGGCAGTCCTTCACTATCATTTTTTATATACGCTGTGCCATTACGGCCTCCTGAATGCATTAAAAGCAGAACCATAGTAAATGCACACAGCCTGAAGCATTTCTGAACTACTCCCTTGCCCCCAGAAAAGGACAGCGCAGATAAAGACAGACCAGGTCCAGACATGTCATCCGGACATTATCAGATCTGACCCTCACACTGCCAGACCAGCAACCATGGATGAGGGTAAAACAGGCCCAAACACATGTGCAACAATCAAGCAGAGCCTATGGGCAGGGTGTGGCCACTGTATGTGTGTACAGCGGCCTAGATCAAGCACAATAAAGACAGATAGAATGGCAAGCATAATCAAGTGCGCACGGCAAAAAGTGGTGGTCAACCACAAACCAATAACAAATAAAAAAGCCAAGACGCCAGCGCTGCCTGTGGTTAGCAAAAAGTCCAAAATACAAAAAGTGCATATGCACATATTGATTTCTAACTGTACTTTAAACTGAGACATTTAGCAAACAATTGATTAATTCTTTGAGCTACCCCGCCACATCACGGCATTCTCAGATGGGGCAGTCCTACTCTACATTTTTTATGTACGCTGTGCCAATACGGCCTCCTGAATATTTAAAAGCAGAACTATATTAAATGCGCACTTGCTTGAAGCATTTCTGAACTACTCTATCTGCCATTCTATCTGTCTTCATTGTGATTGATCTAGGCCGCCGTACACACATACAGCGGCCACACCCTGCCCATAGGCTCTGCTTGATTGTTGCACATGTGCTTGGGCCTGTTCTACCCTCATCCATGGTTGCTGGTCTGGCAGTGTGGGGGTCAGATCTGATAATGTCCGGATGGCATGTCCGGACATGTTCTGCCTTATTCTGAGCTGCCCTTTTCTGGCGCCGTGGAAGTAGTTCAGAAATGCTTCTGGCACGTGTGCATTTTATATGGTTCTGCTTTTACTGCATTCAGGAGGCCGTAATGGCACAAGTATATAAAAAACGTAGAGTAGGACTGCCCCATCTGAGAATGCCGTAATGTTGTAGGGTAGCTCAAAGAATTGATCAATTGTTTGCTAAATGTCTCAGTTTAAAGTACAGTTAGAAATTAATATGTGCATATGTACTTTTTTGGCTTCTGGCTTTTTTTATTGCGTTTGTATGTTTTCCCTGTGTTTGCATTGGTTTCCTCCAAACTCCAAAGACATACTGATAAGATGTTTAGATTGTGAGCCATAATGGGGACAGTGTTGAAAATGTATGTAAAGCATTATAAAATAAATAGTGCTATATCAATAATAAATACTATTATATTATATGTCGTCCATAGAGATCATTGAGGACAAATTATGTTTAAAAAAGTGTGTATGTGTATCTATATATATCTATTTACATAATTTGTTTGGACACTTCTATTATCTGGATGTTCTCCTATAACGTGCCTCAGTAAGTGCGCATGTGTATACCTGGTGGATGCATGTGCACTTACTCAGCCTGCAACCATCTTTGGACACCCAGGTATACAAAGATGGCGGCGAGGTGACCTAGTGCGCTCATATGCACTTATACTGCCACCATCTTTGGACACCTGGGTTCAAAGCTAAAAGGTTGAACACATGAAGGGAGAAGAAGACAGCACAGGGGGGACAGAGAGACAGAACACAGTGGAGAGAGCACACAAGGGGGGGAGCACAGTTCCAAGTAGTGCGCATAGAGCGGAGGAGACAGCACACGATGCGAGAGAGAGCACACAGGGGGGAGAGAGTGCACATGTGGGAAACAGTTAACAGAGGGAAGAGTGCACAGGGGGGCAGAGAGTGCACAGGGAGGAGAGCACACAATGGGGGAGATAGAGTGCACAGGGGGAGACAATCCAAAGGAAACAGCACACAAGAGGAGAAGACAGCACAGGGGGAAAGAGGGAGAACATGTAGGGGTAGACAACACAGGGGGAAGAAAGAGTTCATGGGGAGAGAGAAAGCCCATAGGGGATGAGTGCACAGTTGGGTGAGCTCTCCAGTGGAGGGCATACAGGGAAGAGAGAGAGTGCACAGGGGTGAGAGCTCACATGGGGGGAGAGAGATCAAAGGACAGCGGGCAAAGAGGGGAAAAGACAGTACAGTAGGAGAGAGACAGCACACAGGGAGACACAGCACACAAGGGGGGAGAATGCACTGAGCCACAGAGCCAGCCCCCATCGCGATATCACCGCGGTCCCAATGCGATAGTATTTGACACACATCTAGTATTTATATGTATATATACATATATATATGTACAAGTATATATATATATATATATACAGTTGTGGCCAAAAGTATTGACACCCCTGCAATTCTGTCAGATAATACTCAGTTTCTTCTTGAAAATGATTGCAATCATAAATTCTTTGGTATTATTATCTTCATTTAATTTGTCTTCAATTAAAAAACACAAAAGAGAATGAAGCAAAAAGCAAAACATTGATCATTTCACACAAAACTCCAAAAATGGGCCAGACAAAAGTATTGCCACCCTCAGCCTAATCCTTGGTTGCACAACCTTTAGCCAAAATAACTGCCATCAACCGCTTCCGTTAACCATCAATGGATTTCTTACAATGCTCTGCTGGAATTTTAGACCATTCTTCTTTGGCAAACTGCTCCAGGTCCCTGATATTTGAAGGCTGCATTCTCCAAACTGCCATTTTTAGATCTCTCCACAGGTGTTCTATGGGATTTTGGTCTGGACTCATTGCTGGCTACCTTAGAAGTCTCCAGTGCTTTCTCTCAAACCATTTTCTAGTGCTTTTTGAAGTGTGTTTTGGGTCCTTGTCCTGCTGGAAGACCCATGACCTCTGAGGGAGACCCAGCTTTCTCACACTGGGCCCTACATTATGCTGTAAAATTTGTTGGTAGTCTTCAGACTTCATAATGCCATGCACACGGTCAAGCAGTCCAGTGCCAGAGGCAGCAAAGCAACCCCAAAACATCAGGGAACCTCCACCATGTTTGACTGTAGGGACCGTGTTCTTTTCTTTGAATGCCTCTTTTTTCTCCTGTAATCTCTATGTTGATGCCTTTGCCCAAAAAGCTCTACTTTTGTCTCATCTGACCAGAGAACATTCTTCCAAAACGTTTTAGGCTTTCTCAGGTAAGTTTTGGCAAACTCCAGCCTGGCTTTTTTATGTCTCGGGGTAAGAAGTGGGGTCTTCCTGGGTCTCCTACCATACAGTCCCTTTTCATTCAGACGTCGACGGATAGTACGGGTTGACACTGTTGTACCCTCTAACTGCAGGGCAGCTTGAACTTCTTTGGATGTTAGTCGAGGTTCTGTAACCACCATCCGCACAATCTTGAGTTGAAATCTCTCGTCAATTTTTCTTTTCCGTCCACATCTAGGGAGGTTAGCCACAGTGCCATGGTCTTTAAACGTCTTGATGACACTGCGCACGGTAGACACAGGAACATTCAGGTCTTTGGAGATGGACTTGTAGCCTTGAGATTGCTCATGCTTCCTCACAATTTGGTTTCTCAAGTCCTCAGACAGTTCTTTGGTCTTCTTTCTTTTCTCCATGCTCAATGTGGTACACACAAGGACACAGGACAGAGGTTGAGTCAACTTTAATCCATGTCAACTGGCTGCAAGTGTGATTTAGTTATTGCTAACACCTGTTAGGTGCCACAGGTAAGTTACAGGTGCTGTTAATTACACAAATTAGAGAAGCATCACATGATTTTTCTAACAGTGCCAATTCTTTTGTCCACCCCCTTTTTTATGTTTGGTGTGGAATTATATCCAATTTGGCTTTAGGACAATTCTCTTTTGTGTTTTTTTTCATTGAAGACAAATTAAATGAAGATAATAATACCAAAGAATTTGTGATTGCAATCATTGTCAGGAAGAAACTAAGTATTTTCTGACAGAATTGCAGGGGTGTCAATACTTTTGGCCACAACTGTGTACCTAAATGGACATCTGGTTAGTGGCCCAATGTCATGCAAATGCTTTCTGATGGTTTGTGTAGATACTGTTTGACATCATTGGCTTGAAATGTGACATCTAATTTCTAATTTTGCAGCACAAAATAGATCAATATACACTACCGTTCAAAGGTTTGGGGTCATTTAGAAATTTCCTTATTTTTGAAAGAAAAGCACATTTGTTTTCAATGAGACTAAAATTAAATGTATCAGAAATATACTCTATACATTGTTAATGTGGTAAATGACTACTCTAGCTGCAAATGTTTGGTTTTTAATGCAATATCTACATAGGTGAATAGAGGCCCATTTACTTTTTCCATTTTTTGCAGATCTTTTTTTATTGTCTCTTAACCTACTTGGGGCTATTAGACTTTTTATCATTTTATCATTTTATCATCAGGCAGACATTTTCCCAAAATCGGATCCCGATTTAAAATATACCAGTACTTTTTCAGAATCATGCGTATCGTTTTATTCCCCCTATTATAAGTCGTGATAAAATTAAATTTCCACCTGCCTCCTCTGTCCTTTATTTTTTTACAAATCACCTAATTTTCTTCCCCTTCTTTTTTACTCAAACTTGTACAAGTATGTTAGCACAGCTGAAAACGGTTTGACTGAATAGAGAAGCTATAAAATTGACCTTCCTTTGAGCTAGTTGAGAATCTGGAGCATTACATTTGTTTGTTCTATGAAACTCTCAATATGGCCAGAAAAAGAGAACTTTCAAAGTCAGCTTTCTTGACACCATGGTATCACTAACACCCGACGGTTGTCTAGTAACAGACCTGTATACTCAGCCCACTGACAGGAACAGCTTGCTCCACTACACTAGTAGCCATCCTAGACACATCAAAAATTCTATCCCACATTCTCAACACACGAGAATTAACAGGATTGTCACTGACCCATCAATATGTGCACAGAGACAAAATGAGATGAGTGAGAAATTCTTTTTTAGAGGTTATCCACATTCTTATGCGAAACCACGTGAGGGAGCAAGCGAACATAGAGATAGAGATCAGAAAAGAATTGTGTTTTGTAGCACATATTACCCATTTCAGCCTTTGATTAAACAGGTTATTAGAGAACATTGGCCCCTGTTAAATCGGGCTTATCCAAATATTATGGAATTCATGAATTCTTCCCTATTCAGCTATAAGAGGGCGATCAACTTACGAGACAAATTGGTTAGAGCTGATTTAGGTTCCACTTCCATACCACGACAACGGTTTTTGTCAAGTCCCCGGTGGGGCAATTTTCCCTGTTTACATTGCATGTAATGCTCTAATTTGACTAGGGACTCAACATTTACACACCCAAGGACAGGCAAGATCTATGCCATTAGGAATTATTTCACATGCTAATCATCTTTTGTGGTTTATTTAATCAAGTGCCCGTGCGGTCTCGGGTATGTTGGGGAAACCACCCAGCATATCTGGGACCATATAAGTAAGCACAAATCCACGTTTCGCTGTAGGAATATGCTGCTACCTGTTCCACAGCACTTCATTACCATGGGTCATACTGTTGCTCAATTACGCTTCCAGGTAATCGATCACGTACCAGCACCTTGGAGAGGCGGTGATCGGGTACACAGGTTACATGAAAGAGAAGCCTAATGGATCTACCATCTAGATACACTACAACCTAAGGGTTTGAATAGGGAATATGAGGTGTTCCACTAAAGTCTATACACCTGAGTTTCCTCACAATATGACAACTAATATATGTCTGGAGTAATATGGGATGAGGTTTGTTATTATTATGGTTACATGTAAAGGTATTAATTTTTCATTTAAATTTTAAGTATAGATTATATAGATTGTAGTATTGATGGTTTTTGATATATGGCCTTATAATAATTCCTTTTCCCCTTTTTCCTCCTTTCAGATGCACTAGAAACTGCTGCCATACATTTCCCCATTGACAGTGCCCCGCACTATATCTGTATCCTTTCAATTTTTATTATTAGTGCCCTCTAGCGGTGCGCGCATGCGCACTAGTTTCACTTCCGGTTTCCGGTGCTTGCGTTCCACTTAACGGTCATCCAGTGTTCCACCGAAAGGAAACAGGAACCCCGTCATTTAGATGGTCCCACCCACTGCTCACTTAAGTCAGCGATCTCTATACACAAGTGCACACAGACAGGAACACATCCGAGACCAAGTAAGTCTTGCAGGCACTTAGGGGAACTTACTAAGAAAGAAATGCTATGATGATCTGTCTCACTAATGCAGCCTTATTATCGGTCTGTCTTTTGCAGTACTGGCCAATTCCTTTTTTGCAACATTACAGGTATAAGTAAGCACTGTTTCTACTTCCTATGTGACAAGCCATTGATACACAGTACAATATGGTCTATTTTATGTCTCTGATTTCTTTCCAGCACTCTAATTATACTACATAAAGGGGCTCCTTTCCCAAGAAGTAGAGGTAACAAACCCTTCTATTTAGGCTTATACCTGTTTATACCATTAATAGCCTTTTTGTTTTCATTAATATTGAACTTATTATCTACAGCCCAATATAGGCTTTATTCATTAATCCTGAATACTTTAATCAGGATCCACTAGTGCTGGATCTAGAGGTAATATTATCTCTATAATTTACTCTTGTGTAGTATATGCCCTGTACCCTTATACCTATAATTTAGTCCTACTTATCCCACTGGTATCTCCTTCCACCTATGTCCATCACACATATTAGCATAATTTAATCTACTACTTATAACTTGTGTATACCCTACCCCTATGATTTAATGTCATTCAAAGTATGGCTATGCACGTTGTGCATACATACAGATGTACATTGTATATTTTTGTATATGTAAGTGTCTGACTCACCGTGGCCGGGACTCCGAGGGACAGTGTTTCTTCTTCCTCCTTGTCACGGGGTGCCGCGCCTGCCGGTAGTGGGGCCCGGTGGTCCAGATTCAATAAAGACGTCGTTGGTTGAACAGATTAAGGGGTTAATTGTTTCGTGACGCCACCTATGAGTGTTCCAGTGAAGTCCACCGGCGCTGCTTAGGCCTCCGGGGGATGGAATGCAGCAAGATGGAACGCTCCCCACAGGCTGAGCGGTGATCCCCGGAGCCAAAAGCTGCACAAGATGTTCTGAAGCAGCTGCGGTTAACTTAGTGTGCGGAGAGACAGTTCATAAGAAGGCACGGACACTGTTAGTCTCTGTAACGGGTAGTTTACTGTAACCAGCAGGCAGTACATGGCATACAGTTACGGGTAACGGACCGGGTGGACTCAGCAATGACCAGTGTTTCTCAGAGCTCCGCGGTGTTCCTCCATTCTAACTAGTTGTGTTGCCGTGGTTGCCTTGGAATGCCAGATCGGGTACAAGGAGGCTGCTTCAATTGCCCTACTGTGGAATTCTGGACGGATTTGTATTGAGCCTTGGGTCCTTTTGGTGGGTACACCGCTGGCTAGACGACTTTGTGTGTGCGGCGGTGGTGGGGTGCTCCTGTAAAGCGGTCCCTCCACTCCTGGTTCGCATAGCAGTGCTGAACAACTACCAGCTTCGGTACCAGTAGACGGGTTGTAAGTGGGCACGGGATGTTTTTGACCCGTATGCAGTCGCCCAGGGTCCAGTTGTTGAGGCACCGGATTAACGGCGCCCAACCGAGGGTGATGGCCAGGGGGCTGCACGGGACTGTGCAGGCCCCCTCTTCTAGGTTGCAGAGCTTGTTGTTTTTGCTCCCTTCTCCTATGTTGCCAATTCAGTTCTCCTCTACACTCTACCACTACACTCCGCCCACCAGGACCTTATTGGCCCTCTATGCTGGTGATGCATGTAAGGTATGGGTCTCTGAGTTAACTGTGTCATTGCTTAGTCAGAGAATATTGCTGCTGCTGTCTCGGCTGCAATACCCTCCTGTGACGCACTCGTTGCGGGGCGCCACACTCCCCCTTGGTGAATTACGCTTGTCCCCAAGTGTCGCGCTACCCAACATTACAGAGAGGTTTTAGTATTTTTATAACAGCAATAAAAGTAACACTTTTATTAATAACAGGTATTTACATATAAACTGGTATATAACAGGTAACCTTTCCGCGGACCCGGCAGGCGGTCGGCTGTCCTCAACATGAGTCCAGGCTGTAGCCACCAGGCAGCACTGTTAGCGGTTAAACAGAAATGAAGTCATTGATAAAGTTCAAGCAGTTAAGTCACTTATGCAGGGAACTGTTGCGTACTCGTATAGCGAACCACCCATCATGGCAAGCATGTCGCTCGTAGGTGATTATATCTCCCCTATACAAGTCACGATTGGGATGTCCTCTAGGCAAATGTGACTCCACTTCCCGGCGCCCCACAAACACCTCTCCACATACACCCTCCTCCCTGGCAAAACCCTACCCGGTAGATAGGTTGAACGTGGTCACTCTACCTTCCTTGCGAAGTTCAGCCGGTAACGGGGGTTGGCGATGAGACGCGGCACGGGCCTCCATGTTGGAGCGTTCACGGTCTCGCCACTCCTCTCTGCGGAGCTGACTTATATCTTCATCCGTACGGCACGGTGTATGAATGTAGCCGCTACGATGTGTGGGTTGCTGGGAAGCTTGGGCTTGGCGGGAAGTCTGGATAGGCACCCGGTTAAATGGCACAGGGGAAGGCGCTGCGACTGCACCCGACCAGTGTATCCGAGCTGGTTGCTCGGCCTGAGGTTCATCAATATCTCCCCAGGCAAAACCGGTGTAGAGGTCCTCAGCGATGCTGCGGGTCTCGTCGTCGTCATCATCCTCCTCTCCTTCGACGATCACATCGGGCTGCTCATCAATTGGAGACGCTGGAACGGGATCCTCCGGACAACGGGGCATTTGTGCTGCGGATCCTTCCACAGGGTCATCCTGCAGGGCTTCCAGGCTGCCTGCCTCTTCATCTTTAACTTCAGGCAGTGGTGTCTCTATCCCAGTGAACAGGTAGGCCTCTGGATTTGCAAAAGAGGTCTCCGGTTCAGGGGAGAAACATGCAACAGTCTTTAAAGGGATGTTGAGACTGCTGGTGGGTTCCGCTGCGGGAACTAGGTAAGCATCGGCTTCTTCAGTGGAGCAGGGTGTAAGCTCCGGCTCTGGAACTGGTTCAGTGGCGGTCTTGGACCCTGGATTGGGGTGGATTGAGTTTTCCACTGGAATGACACAGTCAATTGACTCCGGCGATGAAGCAGGACAGGTGGTAGGCGCTGGTGAGGCGGCAAAACAGGAGCTGTCGTCCGGTTCTGGAGTGGTTGTACCCGCACGGCTCTGCTGCATAGCTCGATGGAGTCGGCTGCCCAGACCCGCACTCCAGCTGCGGATCGTACACTCAACTATCTCTATGAGCCGTACCCTGAGGTCTTGTAATGCCTCCTGCCAGAAGTCGGGGCTGCCGTCGATTGTTAAGACAGGACCCGGACCCGGATGGCCTATGGCTGCTCTAGCCTCAACCTCGACCTGTTGCATCAAGTCATGGAGTCTCATGCTGGCCATCTTCTTGGAGGAACCACACCCGTCCAAACCGGTAACCGTTCTGTTCAAGAGCTGGTGAAGAAGACTCTGACACTCCCACTTCCTTTGGGGTTTTTGTAGTCCAATTGTGGGAAAAGTCTTTGGTCCGCACCCATGGTTGTTTCCAGCAATCAGGGCGGACAGTGATTTTGGCGCCTTTGCCTTGGCCCTCCCACGAAGAGGGCCGGTGGCTCACCCCTGGGCCTGCACGTGGTGATTCACGTGGCGGGGCCGCCATCTTGGCCCAATGGTGAAAAGGCGGAAAAGTTCTTTTTGGGACGAACAAAGTCCTTTTTGTTGAAATAATGTCTTTTTAAAGCACTTTATACCCGTTAAGGAACGGGCCTGCTCGTATCCTGTTCGTGATGCCAAGTGTCTGACTCACCGTGGCCGGGACTCCGAGGGACAGGCGTTTCTTCTTCCTCCTTGTCACGGGGGGCTGCGCCTGCCGGTAGTGGGGCCCGGTGGTCCAGATTCAATAAAGATGTCGGTGGTTGAACAGATTAAGGGGTTAATTGTTTCGTGATGCCACCTATGAGTGCTCCGGTGAAGTCCACCGGCGCTGCTTAGGCCTCCGGGGGATGGAATGCAGCAAGATGGAACGCTCCCCACAGGCTGAGCGGTGATCCCCGGAGCCATAAGCTGCACAAGATGTTCTGAAGCAGCTGCAGTTACCTTAGTGTGCGGAGAGACAGTTCATAAGAAGTCACGGACACTGTTAGTCTCTGTAACGGGTAGTTTACTATAACCAGCAGGCAGTACATGGCATACAGTTACGGGTAACGGACCGGGTGGACTCAGCAATGACCAGTGTTTCTCAGAGCTCCGCGGTGTTCCTCCATTCTAACTAGTTGTGTTGCCGTGGTCGCCTTGGAATGCCAGATTGGGTACAAGGAGGCTGCTTCAATTGCCCTACCCGGGAATTCTGGACGGATTTGTGGGGAGCCTTGGGTCCTTTTGGTGGGTACACCGCTGGCTAGACGACTTTGTGTGTGCAGCGGTGGTGGGGTGCTCCTGTAAAGCGGTCCCTCCACTCCTGGTTCGCATAGCAGTGCTGAACAACTACCAGCTTCGGTACCAGTAGACCGGTTGTAAGTGGGCACGGGATGTTTTTGACCCGTATGCAGTCCCCCAGGGTCCAGTTGTTGAGGCACCAGAGTAATGGCACCCAACCGGGGGTGATGGCCAGGGGGCTGCACGGGACTGTGCAGGCCCCCTCTCCTAGGTTGCAGAGTTTGTTGTTTTTGCTCCCTTCTCCTACGTTGCCAATTCAGTTCTCCTCTACACTCTACCACTACACTCCGCCCACCAGGACCTTATTGGCCCTCTATGCTGGTGATGCATGTAGGGTATGGGTCTCTGAGTTAACTGTGTCATTGCTTAGTCACAGAATATTGCTGCTGCTGTCTCGGCTGCAATACCCTCCTGTGACGCACTCGTTGCGGGGCGCCACATGTGTTATTTTCCTTAAATCCTCTTTAGACACTATAGAGCACCAAAATTATCTCTGTGATATGATATGAGGTAATATACATCTGGGTGCCTTTCCTGCTAACCAGTAACCCCCAGAGTATCAGCAGCCATAGATTCAATAAGCATTTAGAGTGCTGGGACAAGTTAACCCTTGGTGTTCCTTGAACATATATGAGAGTGATTGCAAGTATATTTATAAGGGGTTATTTCTGAACAAGTCTGTGCCTTTGATCAGGTCCTGCAGAGGGATACGTCACCAAAATCCTCCAGAATCTACAGGGTTTTTAACCCTTATTAACCAGACTCATATTTAAAGTACCAAGAGCTATTGGTCACATCCATTGAAACACGATTTGCACCGTTATTCACTTTTGGCCACAACTGTTTGACAAGCAACAGCAAAAAGACCCTGCATGTATCATGAATACACTACCATAATAACATGCAGAATTTATTCAACAGATAATTCGATGTAAACATTTGAACAGTAAAAGATATGGAAAAAATAAGAATTTGGCTGATGAAATGCAAAGATATAAAAAAAACAACAACTGGCCGGTCATCATTAAGGGGTTAAAGAAAATCTATTACCGTATCTTATACAAGACAATTGAGGAGCATCTTTTCTCAAATCTGTACATTGTGCTCTACCTCTGTTATCTTTCTTGGAAAATGAATGACTAAAATGAAAACTAGACGCCCCCTTTAACTGGTAACACTCAATTGTCAATTTATTCATTCATTTTTCATAGGAATAACAGGGGATCAACAAAACACAGTGTTCTACGAAAAGATTCTTCTGTGTAGTATATATAATAGGGGATACAATTATTTACAA
The DNA here is from genome assembly GCA_033576535.1 of Allobates femoralis. Taxonomy (NCBI): domain Eukaryota; kingdom Metazoa; phylum Chordata; class Amphibia; order Anura; family Aromobatidae; genus Allobates; species Allobates femoralis. Next base: position 85,735,817 of record JARQOC010000006.1, read on the forward strand.
CAACAGACATGTCAGGAGAGCTGACAGCTCTAAATGCATTTGTTTGCTTACCAGTATAATGTTGAAATTTACCTATGGTTCTCCTATATGGACAGAATAAATTGCTAGACACTTGTGGTTATCTCTTGGCAGTTGTCGTCTTGATGATATTCTCTTAAGAAGAAAAATGTAAAAGTGAAGCTCGTACAAAATAAATATTTCATAAAAGTAACCGTTTACCCCCTTTACCACCTGTGAGAACATTTTTGTCACAGGTCACTGAATGCTTTATGTATCAGACTCAGAAGATGAGCCTGCGTCACATGTGGCATATGTCAGCGGTTTACATAGCGACTACTGTAAGCTTCAAATGCTGCCGTCAACCAGTTGGATTCTGCTGCCAACCGCTGATATTGGCATATAAATGGTGTGATTACCAAAGCACATGCACACATGTTCTCTCATTTCCACCCCCATTGCCCGCCCACAGCAGCTGGGGGCTTGTTGTAGACCCTTGGGGCTGCCTTCTTAGTCCCCCTTTAAAGCTCAACCTGAGGCTGGGTTTCATAGAAGAACTGCAGATATATCTCAATGGCATCTAGTCTTGTATTGTAGCAGGCATGCAGTTCATAAAAAGCTGTTTGAGGGTGAATGCTTATATTCTGGTGTTTGGATGCCCACATGTTGGACCTAAATCCACATCAGCAAAGTTAGAGGAAGGTAGAACATTATTATAATGATTTCAGGGACTCAGGTCATAAGCTTTAAGGGAAGCTCTCAGTTGATACAGTTAGGGCCAGAAATATTTGGACAGTGACACAATTTTCGCAAGTTGGGCTCTGCATGCCACCACATTGGATTTGAAATGAAACCTCTACAACAGAATTCAAGTGCAGATTGTAACGTTTAATTTGAATGGTTGAACAAAAATATCTGATAGAAAATGTAGGAATTGTACACATTTCTTTACAAACACTCCACATTTTAGGAGGTCAAAAGTAATTGGACAAATAAACATAACCCAAACAAAATATTTTTATTTTCAATATTTTGTTGCGAATCCTTTGGAGGCAATCACTGCCTTAAGTCTGGAACCCATGGACATCACCAAACGCTGGGTTTCCTCCTTCATAATGCTTTGCCAGGCCTTTACAGCCGCAGCCTTCAGGTCTTGCTTGTTTGTGGGTCTTTCCGTCTTAAGTCTGGATTTGAGCAAGTGAAATGCATGCTCAATTGGGTTTAGATCTGGTGATTGACTTGGCCATTGCAGAATGTTCCACTTTTTTGCACTCATGAACTCCTGGGTAGCTTTGGCTGTATGCTTGGGGTCATTGTCCATCTGTACTATGAAGCGCCGTCCAATCAACTTTGCAGCATTTGGCTGAATCTGGGCTGAAAGTATATCCCGGTACACTTCAGAATTCATCCGGCTACTCTTGTCTGCTGTTATGTCATCAATAAACACAAGTGACCCAGTGCCATTGAAAGCCATGCATGCCCATGCCATCACGTTGCCTCCACCATGTTTTACAGAGGATGTGGTGTGCCTTGGATCATGTGCCGTTCCCTTTCTTCTCCAAACTTTTTTCTTCCCATCATTCTGGTACAGGTTGATCTTTGTCTCATCTGTCCATAGAATACTTTTCCAGAACTGAGCTGGCTTCTTGAGGTGTTTTTCAGCAAATTTAACTCTGGCCTGTCTATTTTTGGAATTGATGAATGGTTTGCATCTAGATGTGAACCCTTTGTATTAACTGTCATGGAGTCTTCTCTTTACTGTTGACTTAGAGACAGACACACCTACTTCACTGAGAGTGTTCTGGACTTCAGTTGATGTTGTGAACGGGTTCTTCTTCACCAAATAAAGTATTCGGCGATCATCCACCACTGTTGTCATCCGTGGACGCCCAGGCCTTTTTGAGTTCCCAAGCTCACCAGTCAATTCCTTTTTTCTCAGAATGTACCCAACTGTTGATTTTGCTACTCCAAGCATGTCTGCTATCTCTCTGATGGATTTTTTCTTTTTTTTCAGCCTCAGGATGTTCTGCTTCACCTCAATTGAGAGTTCCTTTGACCGCATGTTGTCTGGTCACAGCAACAGCTTCCAAATGCAAAACCACACACCTGGAATCCACCCCTGACCTTTTAACTACTTCATTGATTACAGGTTAACGAGGGAGACGCCTTCAGAGTTAATTGCAGCCCTTAGAGTCCATTGTCCAATTACTTTTGGTCCCTTGAAAAAGAGGAGGCTATGCACTACAAAGCTATGATTCCTAAACCTTTTCTCCGATTTGGATGTGGAAACTCTCATATTGCAGCTGGGAGTGTGCACTTTCAGCCCATATTATATATATAATTGTATTTCTGAACATGTTTTTGTAAACAGCTAAAATAAGAAAACTTGTGTCACTGTCCAAATATTTCTGGCCCTAACTGTATATGTTGCCCAAACGGTGGGCAGTGTGTATCAGCCACTGACTGTATATCACAGACAGCTATGCTGCAGCATTCCAGAGAAAAACATAATTTTAATAGCTGTCATTAAACTCTTCTAGTATCCCAATACCAGGGCATTGGGAAGAGCCAGATGAAGCACCAGGAATTGGTGCTTCTAATGCATTTGACAATTTCTGGGGAGGCTGCAGGCTGATATTCTTTAGCCTGGGGGGCCCAATAACTATGGGCCACACCATGCTGAGAATACTGACCCCCAGCTGCCTGGAATTTAACCTTAGACAGAAAAGAGAGCGTTCCCTGTGAAAGGACCTTCCAGGAATAAGAATTAAGGGGGCTGTTAGGCCACTCACCTTGGGGGGGTTGTGCGCCCTCGCACAACCCCGGATAAAGCCTCCTATGGAATTTATATCCTCTGGTCGCGGTGCCCGGGTGGCGGCGTCCTCCTATGTCGGTCCTGCGGTTCCTCAGCGTGATGTCCCGAGGTCCTTCAGCTTATTAGGTGCTGTGATCCACTAGAGCAGCTCCTGCCGAACTCCCAGAGGGAGTGGTAGCATGCAGGAAAAAAATAGGATTTTTTTTATCGGCTTGTGGAGCGCTAAATGAATCAATTTGTGATTCATTTAGCGCTCCACAAGCTGATAAAAAAAAACCTATTTTTTTTTCCTGTATGGAATTTAACCTTGGCTGGCAGTAAAATAAAAAGGGTGAAGCCCACACATTTTTTGTAATTATTTCTTTAAATAATTTAAAATAAATAACAGGCTCCCCTGTATTTTTGATTGCCAGCCAAAGTAAAGCCAGGCAGCTGAGGTTGGTAGCAAGTAGCTGTCTGCTTTATCTGTACTGAGAATCAAAAATACAAAGCCCTAAGTCATTTTTTAAAATTATTTATCTTTTGTTACATTACTACAACACCAGGTTTGTTGCCTGTGGCAACCAATCACAGGCACCCGCACAATGGGTGAGTGGCGCAACAGCCAATCACAGACACTGTAATAGAGAATGGGCATCTGTGATTGCCTGTTTGAACCAGGTCAGTATTCTGAAAGCTGCCCATACTTTTTAGCGTCTACTGTGCAGGGAATAAATCAGGAAGTTAATGAGCGACCCCGGAAGTGAAAGTGCGCGGACCTGGTAAGTATGACGCTGATGTCTAATCACTATTTTTTATTTTTACAGCCTGCAGTGGAACCTGAAAACAAGATGTTTTGTATGGACCCCAAACTTTACAGTTTGGGTTCACACATCACTAGATGCTATGCTAGAGTTTCTCAACAAGAAAGTCCTTATAATCCAGAATCAACATAGGATTATGAAAGATCTGTTCTGGCAAACTAATCTGATCAGCTTCTATGAAAAGTAAAGTTTAGGACTGGACCAGGGTAAAGCTGCTTTTCTGGCATTTAATACGGTGCCACGTAAAAGGTTGGTACCTAAACGAGAACAATGTGATTGGGGGAAAATATGTGTAATTTGGTTAACAACTGACTCAGTGTGAGTGATAGGAAACAGAAGCTGGTTATTGATGGAACACAATCTCATTTGTTCACAGTTAACAGTAAGTTACCACAGGGGTCAGTATTGGCCCTCTTTTTTTCATATATTTTTAGTGACCTTGTAGAGGCTATACAATGTAGAATTTCAATATATGGAGACTGGTGAATAGAAATTGTATAGCTAAAATAAGTGGGTGCAGAGAAGAGTGACAAAGGTTATTAAAGTGAATCTCTCAGCAGGTTTTTGCTATGTAATCTGAAGACAACTTGCTGTAAGGGTTAACATACAGAATTCAACGTTTATGTTATCAAGGTCCGTGGTGCTGTTTACTTGCAATGATTGTTTTAGCACCAGGATCTTATCATTACTAGACGACATTGTCTCCTACCTGGCAGGCCAACACGCCCCCTCCTATGATTAGCACCTCGCTGTCAATGAGCAATGTCTATAGGGAGCATGGTGTGGGTAGGGGCAGCTCTGCTGCATGGCTAAATCTAAAAACTCTAATTTTGGCAGAACTGCTGCATTCAGTAAACTAAGGATACATCATTGGATTCAGGGTCCCTTTGCCTAAATCTTGTTGCTCTCAGATGAGATAGCAAAAACCTGCTGACAGGTTCCCTTTAAGGGAATTGGAGGACTACAATACCAAGATAGGTAAACAAACAACAATCGTGATATCATAACCATGTAGAAGCATATGAGTGGACAGTAAAGATATCAAAATATACAATGATTTAAAGAAACTCATTTTACCTAAAAGCATAGAATAAAAAGTACCGTAATTAAAATATATTCATTTCTAAATGGAATCAATAAAAACATAAGCTCAGTGAGCAAAAAAACACAAAAAACAAACCCAAGCTATGTATAGAAAAATAGAGAAATGACTGGTCTTTGAAAATGGTGACACAAAATCATTTCTTTTCTTTTTTTTTTTTTATAAGGTTTTACATTTTTTTTACCACTAAAAATAGCCTTATAAGTTGCTATTGCAGTAATCAAAGTGACTGAACACTTCGCTATGTGTTATTCACAAACAAGGACCCCTAAAAATCGAGCGGCAGAGTTGTGCTTCTTTCACCTCTTACCCAAATATTCACTCCATCATGTGATAAAATGAACGGTGTTATTCAAAACTACAACTAAAAAACAAGCCCTCATACAGCTATGTCAACATTGAAATGAAAATAATGATGTCTGCTGGAATGAGAAGAGAAAAAAAACAAAGCATTCAAGGCATAAAGGGTCAATAACCTATATTCAACTTTGTAGCACTTCCATATCTACAGTGCTTTGTTGTAGCAGAGCAGTGATCTTAGTGACTGCAGCTCTGGGGGCCTTTTTATTAATACACATTGCCTTTATGGTTGGCATATTTGGTCTATGGATGTTTATGTATTCAGGCTGATATATATGTAAGCCCACAAATAAGCATGTTATACCATTACTCCAAGATCTCAATCCCAAGGCACCAAACCTTGAGAATATCACAAAGCTATAGCATGCCATTCACGTGCTATCTTTATATGCTCTTGGATCTTTAGTTTCTTTACTCTAGAAAAAGTAAAGCCTGAGGAAATATAAGCTTCCCTATATATCTGGGATGGTTGTGAAGCTGTTTCTAAATATCAACTAATTGGCATTTTGCTCTTACCAAAACCACCATCAGTGCCTCACTTCACAACAGCATCAGAAGACATTAATTATTCAGGTTATCAATTACTTATTTTTTCTGTGGGTCTAATTTATCACCAGCTATTTGCTAACTAGAGTAAAGTAAAAAATGTTTGTACCGTGTTCAGGGCCGCACCGTCCATTGGACAGTGTGAGCCCTCATATTCAGGCGGCAACAAGCAGGGGAGCGGCTGTGCAGAAGGGGACGGCAGCATCCCCACACAGCCGCTACCTCTCTGTCGGGCGTCGCCAGGAGCGTAAGTTAAAGAGCTCTGCTCTTCTCACCTGCTGAGCTGACAGCACCCCCCCACTCCTTACCCATGGCGGGAAGCTGATAGCTGCCATCCCCCCCACTCCCCACCTACGGCGGGAAGCTGACAGCACCCAACATCCCCCCCCCCCACTCCTCAATTATGGCTCAGGCAGCGATGGTGCTTGATGCACCCCTGATCGTGTTAGCCAATAACCTTTGACACATTGAGAGCTGGAATCAATATGTTGCGTGGATTTATGTCTTTTTACAGTAATTGAGGAATCTCCAAATCTTGAAGAAACAACTAATCAAAGGGCATAAAACTATTTGCTTCTTATCTCAGGACACTGATTTTCACCACACCAGATGCTCTCTCCGCACCCAACTCTGACGAAGTCCTGTGTTGTGCTTCACCTCACTTAGTTTATTTACTGCATTATCCAACCCTGTATATGTGTATATATGTGTGTGTTCAGAAGTTGTGTCATTAGTAAACCTGATGAAGAGGCCATAGGCTAGGGTCAGATTGACGTTATTCAGGGCTTGTGTTAAAAACATAGCTTTGGGCAGCATAAACGTGGTGCTACCGCGCAGGCGTTAACGCTGCCAATGTTACCCTATGGAGATGCGGCCCATAGCGCGTCTTCAACGCGACCATCTGATTGAAATCTCGCTTTATTTCCTAACGTGAGAAAAGATGCTTTCAACAACATCTTTTCTCGCGTAAGGAAATAACGGGAGATTTCTATCAGATGGTCGTGTTGGAGCTGCGCTATGGGCTGTGTCTCCATAGGGTAATAATGGCAGCGTTAACGTGGTGCTACCATGGTGGTAGCATTGTGTTTTTGCTGCCAAAACCTATGTTTTTAACGCAAGCTCTGATTAATGTTAATGTGACCCTAGGCATAGAGTCTCGAAAGCTTGCTTTGGTTTTTCTTACCATCTTTTCAGTTAACCATTAAAAGGTATCAAATTTTGCATCTTTCAAACTTTCAGGGGCGTAACTACAATAGGTGCAGAGGTTGCGATCGCACCCGGGCCCTGCAGCCTAGGGGGCCCCAAAAGTCCCTTTGGCCCATAGAAAAAGACTAATACTATTAAAGATTTGCAATAATTGGGGGCCCCGTTGGAGCTTTTGCATTGGAGCCCCTGGGCCTGAAGTTACACCACTGCAAACTTTGCATTTTATGCCGCTAAGTTAAATCACGCAAAATAGTTAATAACATTCCCCACATGTCTACTTTTCATCACCACAATTTTTGAAACATCATTTTTTTGATAGGAAGTTAGAAGGGTTCAAAGTTTATCGGCAATTTCTCATTTTTACAACAAAATTTACAAAGTTGCTTTTTTCAGGGACCACAGCACATTTGAAGTGACTTTGAGAGGTATATGTGACAGAAAATGCCCAAAAGTGACACCATTCCAAAAACTGCACACCTGAAGCCAGGACTGAAAGAAAGTCAGTCTGTTAAACAATTCTAACGACATGAACATGACATCCACGTCGCAATTTGGTGGAAACCAGCATAATTTTTTGGATGTTCATATTAATGTCATTGAAAATTCTGTGCATAGTAAAGCGTTGCACATTTCCAAACTATGATAAAAATACTGTTAAGGCCAGGTTAGGTTAAAAACCACGCTGCCGTATTCCATGAGACATCAAAGAGTGAATATAATATTGATTTATTAGTTAATGCATTTCAGGGCTCCCTTAAATGCCCTGAAACATGGTAATATGATATGGGTTTGTCCTGAGGAAGGGGCCAGGGAGCCCTGAAACGCGTTGACTAATAAATCAATATTATATTCACTCTTTGATGTCTCGTGGAATACAGCAACTCGGTTTTTACCCCTTCATCCTCTCCACTCTATATGACCCACGCTGGGGACTGCAGCAGCTGTGATATGCTTTATATGCTTTTGACTCTCACAACCACACAATGTGAAGCCTCTGATACCTATTTAGGTCATATTTTATCTCTCAGACACTTCATCCTCCCTACTTTAATTTTCTGAGATAATTACCTTAGGGTTTTCATTGGATGTAAGCCATAATCATCAACATTTACAGAAATAAACACTTGTAATAGATCATTCTGTGTGTAATGAGTATTACTCTATATAATATATGCACTTCACTTTATATTCTGAATTAATTAAATAAATTATCTGTTTGATGATATTCTAATTACCGTTTATACTCTAGTACAGTGATGGCGAACCTTTCTGAGGCCGAGTGCCCAAACTGCAACCCAAAACAAAATTATTTATGGCGAAGTGCCAACACTGTAATTTAACCTAAATTACAGCAGTGGTTATCTATCACAAGCGCTGCACAGGGGGGAGAGCCAGCAGATGCTAACTCTCTTCCCTGTACAGGGCTTGTAGTCCTGAAACATTGATGATCAATTCAATTATTGTAACAATTAATTGATTTTAAACTTACCTTTGCAGTCTTCTCTTCTCTTCGGCAGTGGTCAGACAGCTCATGTGTACTGGACATTGAAGCTGAGCCGCTGCCATTGCCCTTTCTAGAAACAGCAGGTGGATTGATCTGTATGGAAAAACGCAGAATATTAGACAGAGCAAGCAAATTTCTGAATTACTGAAATCCTGGTCCCTATTTTGTAGTAGTATCTGCATCCTGACCCTCTCCTTGTAGCTATGTGCTCCATCCTGACCCTCACCTTGTAGCTATGTGCTCCATCCTGACCCTCTCCTTGTAGCTATGTGCTCCATCCTGACCCTCTCCTTGTAGCTATGTGCTCCATCCTGACCCTCTCCTTGTAGTAATGTGCTCCATCCTGACCCTATCCTTGTAGCTATGAGCTCCATCCTGACCCTCTCCTTGTAGTAATGTGCTCCATCCTGACCCTCTCCTTGTAGTAATGTGCTCCATCCTGACCCTCTCCTTGTAGTAATGTGCTCCATCCTGACCCTCTCCTTGTAGTAATGTGCTCAATCCTAACCCTCTCCTTGAAGTAATGTGCTCCATCCTGACCTTCTCCTTGAAGTAATGTGCTCCATCCTGACCTTCTCCTTGAAGTAATGTGCTCCATCCTGACCTTCTCCTTATAGTTATGGGCTCCATCCTGACCTTCTCCTTGTTGTAGTGTGCTCCATCCTGACCTTCTTCTTGAAGTAATGTGCTCCATCCTGACCTTCTCCTTATAGTTATGGGCTCCATCCTGACCTTCTCCTTGTTGTAGTGTGCTCCATCCTGACCTTCTCCTTGAAGTAATGTGCTCCATCCTGACATTCCCCTTGTAGTAATGCGCTCCATCCTGACCCTTTCCTTGTAGTTATGTGCTCCATCCCGACCCGCTCCTTGTAGTTATTTGCTCCATCCTGACCCTCTCCTGGCAGTAATGTCCCTATCCTAACTCCCTTCTTGTAGTAATGTCTCCAGCCTTATTCCCTTGTAGTATGGTCGATCCCTGTCCCCTTGTGGTAATGTCCCCATCCTACAGTAATACGCCCCCTCCTTGTAATAAAGCCAACATCATCCCCCTTCTTGTAATAATGTAACCATCATGCCCCTTCTAATGTCACCATCATGCCTCCTCCTAATGTCACCATCATGCCCCTCTTATTTGTCACCATCCTGCCCCTCTTGTCACCATCCTGCCCCTCTTGTCACCATCATGCCCCTCTTGTAACCATCATTCCCCTCTTGTCACCATCATGCCCCTCTTGTCACCCTCATGCTCCTCTTGTCACCCTCATGCCCCTTGTCACCCTCATGCCCCTCTTGTCTCCATCCTGCCCCTTGTCACCCTCATGCCCCTCTTGTCTCCATCCTGCCCCTTGTCAGCCTCATGTCTCTGTGTCCATCCTGCCCCTTGTCAGCATTATGTCTGTATCCATCCTGCCCCTTGTCAGCATCATGTCTGTGTCCATCCTGCCCCTTGTCAGCCTCATGTCTGTGTCCATCCTGCCCCTTGTCAGCCTCATGTCTCTGTGTCCATCCTGCCCCTTGTCAGCCTCATGTCTCTGTGTCCATCCTGCCCCTTGTCAGCCTCATGTCTGTGTCCATCCTGCCCCCCTGTCAGCCTCATGTCTGTGTCCATCCTGCCCCCCTGTCAGCCTCTTGTCTGTGTCCATCCTGCCCCCCTGTCAGCCTCATGTCTGTGTCCATCCTGCCCCCCTGTCAGCCTCTTGTCTGTGTCCATCCTGCCCCCCTGTCAGCCTCATGTCTGTGTCCATCCTGCCCCCCTGTCAGCCTCATGTCTGTGTCCATCCTAGCCCCTCATTATACCGTGGCTTGAAATAAAAAAAAAAAAAATCATACTCACCTAGTACTCCCGCTTTCACCGCTCCTCTTCTCCTCGCGTCTTCCATCCCAGCGTCACATGACCGCGGTCATGTGACGCCGCGCGGTCATGTGACGCCGGCGGGGCGGAGCTTGGAGAGTGTCGGAGATGCGGAGGAAGGAGAATCCTCCGATCCGACACGGCTTTGAACTGCCGGCGCCATCATGCCGGCAGTTCAAAGCTGCAGTGACAGGCGACGCCACGTGCCAGGGAAAACGGCTCTGCGTGCCATCCCTGGCACGCGTGCCATAGGTTCGCCATCACTGCTCTAGTATAAGCCGAGTGTTCCCCCCTCGGCTTATACTCATGTCAGTGTACAGGCTGAGTAGGGGGGAGGCGGTGACTGGGAGCTGGAGGAGGCGGTGGAGGCTGCAGTAGGAGTGGGAGGTCATGTGGGCCCGCTCATTAGTGCAATGCAATATGCACTGCATCCCCCTGTCCATCAGCGGCAGGGGGAGCGGTGCATAATACATTGCACTATATATACTCGCCCCCCATCGCTGCTATATGGACACCATACTGGCAGTCACCATAAAATAACAACCTTCTTACTCACCTTCCAGCAATTCTCTGCACTGTCTGCTGGCTCTGTGCGTCCTCCCTCTAGTCTTCTTGCTTCTAATCATGTGACTTTGGTGCAGCAGCGATGATGTCATTGAAGCGGCGGTCACATGATTAGAAGCTGGCAGACCGGAGGGAGGACGCACGGAACCAGCAGACAGTGCAGAGAATCATTGGAGGGTGAGTAAGAATGTTGTTATTTTATGGTGAGCGCCAGCATGGGGCCCTATACCAATGATGGGGGCTCATATATCAGATATGGGGCCCATATATCAGCTATAGGGGCCCATGTATCAGCTATGGGGGTCCATGTAGCAGCTATGGGAGCCCATGTAGCAGCTATGGGGGCCCATATACCAGTGATGGTGGCCCTATACCAGCAATAGGGGCCATGTACCAGTGATGGGGACCATCTACCAGTGATGGGGACTATGTACCAGCGATGGGGGCTATGTACCAGTGTTGGGGGCCATATATCAGCAATGGAAGCTATATTTACCAGGATGGGGATGCTATACCAGTGATGGGGGTGCTATATACCAATGATGGGGGCCATAAATCAGCGATGGAAGCTACATACCAGAGATAGGGGCATATACTGTGATAGGGGAGATATATGCCATTGATGGAGTCTATTGATGGGGGCGCTCTATACCAGTTATGGAGGCACGATTTATGAGGGCTATATACATTGATTATACAGGGCTATATACACCATTATGAAGGGCTATCAACAGTGATGAGGGGTTATATACCAGGATGGGGGGGTACCGCATTTCCCAACCTAGGCTTATACTCGAGTTAACAGGTTTGCCCAGTTTTGGGGGGTAAAAGTAGGGGCCTCGGCTTATACTCTGGTCGGCTTATACTCAAGTATATACGGTAATTGAGATGCACCTGTATAGAAATCTCTTGTAGGTACAGTGAGTTATGATATGTACATTTTATTCCACAAAATTGCACCAGATGTGAAAAATTATCTCTCAAAAAACATATGTGGTTTTAGTGCATGTCCAATGTGAAAATGCCCAAAAACCTATATGATCCAAATGTCACTATTAATAAAGTTCTTCAAAGTGAAATATCAGAAAGGAAGAAAAATAAAGCAGCTTTATTAATATCAAAGAGACAAAAAACATAATGTAAAAATTGAAATAAAAAAGCATGTAAAATATGTATTGAATGCCATGATATGAAGCAAGTAACCTAAGGCCATGTGTATTGTGCACATGTTGAGTATTTGGTGAGTTTTTTTACCTCAGTATTTGGAGCCAAAACCAGGAGTGTTTGATAAATACAGAAGTGGTGACTTGTTTCTATTAGACTTTCCATTTGATTTCCTGGTTTTATCTTATAAATACTGAGGTAAAAAACTCACCAAATACCCAATGTGTGAATGTGGACTGATTTAGGTAATAGGTGCAAAAAATTTGCAACATCAAAAACTCACCAGATCCTGAAGGGAATAATGGAGGGATTTGCATGGGATCACAGACCCTGTAATTGTTATAGGATTATGGATAGGTTATGTTGGTTTATTATTTGGGGCATTATTATGAGTTTACTTGGTGTCAGTATTTTTATGTTTTTCAGGCTCTGTTTGGTAATCAAGAGGTATCCTCTTGAGGTGAACAGTTCTTGTGGTAACTGTTTGTATGGTAACAGGGAGCAGGAGAACTGTGAATGACTCCCTGCTGGCTTATAATGGTCAGTAAAAGTGCGGGAATAGGCAGACTATGAGTATGAGCCCACAGGACGTTTTTTAAGCAGTCCTGAACTCCTTGCCAGGAGATTTGCTGCATTCAGGTCCTGCGTTTTTATCGCGTTTTTTGTGCGGTTTTGATGTTGCGTTTTTCCTGCGTTTTTGCCATTGACTGCAGCAAAAACACAGGAAAAATAGAACATGTCAATTCTCTCCCATCCGCACCAAAACCGCAGGGGTTTGACAGTTCTTGACACTTGCAAAACTAATGTGTGGGCCCAGCGTTTCTGTGAAACACATTGGTTTTTCTGGGAATCAAAACGGCAGGAACAAATTAGCATAAATTACCATAAAACCAATGGTAAACCGCATGCAGAAAACGCAGCAAAAATGCCCTGTGGGCACATACCCTATATATGCTCCCCTCAGTGGGAGGTGGTGCAGTTTTCCTGTCAGAACAGACATCAAGGCACCTGCCCACCTGTCCCCCAATTTGAAGACTTTCTACTTAGCAGAGGATCCAGAACTGTCATGAAGCTTTGTCGAAGGGAAAAAATGTGCACCCAAAGGATAAGGGCGTTTTGATGTGATAATTGTACAAGTTTTGCTATTTATTCGTTTTAACTATTTATTATATTATAACTTGTACTAATGGTTACCCTGAATAAAGCCTCACGGCTACTGAAGCCGATGAACATCTGGTATTGTTTTTATCATTGTGCCTGCATAGTTTAGTAATAAAATGGGTCCTTTGTTCCCATACGTCACCCCATATCTCTACAGAAGAATAGATTGCTGCTATGTTCCTTTCTCCCCAATGCTTTATACTACAGGTCTGCATGTTCCATTTACCTGCTGAATGTAAAGCACAAGCTGACCAGTGTGTATCTGCCACAGATTAAGGTAAGATATATAGTTCTAAGGCTACATTCACACATTGCGCATTTTTGAGCGCTTTTTTGCGCTCGCTTTTCATAAATGCGATACATATCACATGACCGCGAGCGGCCAATCAGCGCCCGTAACTTCACTCTGACATCATGAAAGGCCCTGGAAGGACGATATGTCGCCTTGCCTCTGTACCGGAGACCTCGAAAAGGCGCCGGAAAGGGTAAAGTATTCATTCTTTATTATTTTTAATATATTTGCCTCTATTTAAATTTGATTTTGCAGTGTATATTAATACACTGCGAAATCAAATGGGGCCGGTCACAGATGTCACAGAGGGGAGGAGAAACCAGGATTCTTCCTTCCCCTCTGTGACATCAATCCTCCCCCCGGGCTGTAATAAAGCGTGCTGTGTGAACAGCACTGCTTCTTTTTTTGCGCGGGTAAAAAATGCTGGTAAAAGCACCCACACAAAAAAGCGCAAAAAAAGCTCGATGTGTGAACATAGCCTTAGACCACATGCACACATTGAGTATTTGGTAAGTTTTCTACCTCAGTAATTGTAACCATTGTAACTCAGTATTTGTAAACCAGGAGTGGAACAATCAGAGGAAAAGTATAATAGAAACACGTCACCACTTCTGTATTTATCACCCACTGCTGGTTTTGGCTACAAATACTGAGGTAAAAAAACTCACCAAATACTCAATGTGTGCACAGGGCCTTATGGACTAAAAGCACCTTCCAATGAGGAAAGGATAATCTGGTGATTGCTATGTACAAGTACAAAAGTTAAACCTGAAGATCTACTGAAATTACAAAATATTGATATATTTTACTATTTATGATGGAGATATTTTCATAAATGTTGCATTTTTCTAACATAACAACAGAAAAATAGCCAAACTGCTCTTATCTGTTGTTATTCAACTGAATGTAAGAACGTATGTAATGTTGAAGGTGCAAGATACATGTGTCTCCGACACCCGGTTGTTTCTAACCTTCTGTAGCGGCGTGTAAAGGTACCATAAGATTTATAAACATTCGATTTCTATCACCCTACGCCTTTAATGCGCACTGGTTGTAATCCCTGTTTTGCCGCCTCAGGCCGCCCCAATTCTGAATGAATGAGAAGTAATTTTTAAACCCTTATGAATTAAACTTAAACATTTTGTTTAAAACCACTCTAAATTGAAATTTTGTTGTTGGGGTCCCATCCTTATGTGAAAATAGAGCGCCTTGAGAATTACCCCGACACCGTAGCCAATGTGTCATATTCAGCACTGGACACAAATTCGAATCTGAAACAGCATTCAAACAAATGGTAGTCCCAATCCCGAGTTGATCGGTCTTGGACCTTCGTAAATGAATAATTAACCCAGAGCCAGACACCACTACGTCAGCAATATCCAATCCAGATTGTTTCTTTTTATTTTCAGCAAGGTCTTACCCAATCCGTAAAGCAGCAAAAATGGTTAACACAAAAATAGTCCGAAACATTTGAGTTTCATATGGGTTAAAACACACCCGGACCAGTACTACCCATAAATCAGCTAACAAGGGCAAAGTAATAGGGCTACTATCGTCTTTCTGAAAAAATGATTTCCTGTATCCCTTCAAGAATTGTTTCACTGGAAACAGGAATGTTAACAGGGGGTTCCCCATATAACTTTAGAAAAAAGGAAACTCCGGCCAATAATTTAGAAATACCAGAGTATGAAGAACCCTTAGCCGCAAAGTGTTCAATAAATGAGACAGCTGTATAAACAGAGGTAATTTGGAATGGATGACCCATATGCTTACAAAACGAAACCCATCTGGACCAACTCATTGAGTAATCCACCCATGTTTTAGGGGCCAAAGAATTAACGATATATTGAGGGACAAAGTCTAAATTAGGTCCCAAAGATGCATTATGCAAGATAATCCTTCCTCCGCCGCTTCTGGGTGTAGCTCTCAAAACTCTTTCAGGAGCTGATGAGAAACAAAAATGCACATCATGTTTCTATCTGTATTCAAAATGTTCGCCTTCAACCATATGTTGTGCTGTACCGGCACCAACACCAACTTCCGCAACAGTCTGATAACAGAGCTATTATTTGAGGACAAAGTGTTGATTGCCAAACATGTGCCTTTATTACGGACCGAAAGCAAAATCCATGCATGCTGGAGACGACGACCCCCAAATATAAAAAATTACAAGCACGGAAAACACTTCCCTCAGCGATTGGTTATTTAAAAATTGATCTTGGACCATTGGTGGCCAAACTAGAGAGATCCATTCAGTATCAAAACAGATACCAGAACCAACCTCGCTAGTCTCAAAAAATAAACTATAAGAAGAGGCAGTACAAAATTTGTCTTGCCAGCACGATATACCATCAAAATCATGGAAAAATTCTGAACAAACTTGCAGGTCGTCTAGCACAGCCTGGGAAATGGGAATAAGCGCTGACGGTGAAGAAAAACCGCGCATTGAATCGTACAATCGCCGCAGAAACAGGCGGCCAGCAGGAATAATTCAGAGGGTGAAATTTAGGCTACCCACTAGAGATTGGAATTATTTCAATGCTGAAAATTCCCTAGACAAAAATTGAGATACTAACTAACGCAGGGACAGTAATTTGTCTTCTTGAAGTCGGCATTCCATTTTTGCAGAATCTATATGAATGCCCAAAATTCCAGCTCCGTACAAGGGAAGACGGTTTTTTCAGGGGCTATAGGAAAGCCAAATTTTTTCATTAAATCTAAAAATTCTAATAATACTGTAACTGTGAACAATCAGACGACGCAGCAGAACCTATAAATAAAAAATCGTCGAGGTAATGGATAGCGTACCCGGAGGGGCAAACCGACTGCACGCACCATTGTAGGAAAGTTGAATATGCCTCAAAATAAAAACTGGACATAGAAAAATCCATGGGTAATCATCTCTCAAAATAATACCCCCATCCATGAAAAAAACAAGGGAATTAAACCCAACGGGGTCAACAGGCAACAAACGAAATGCCCACTGAATATCAGTTTTAGCCAAAAGTGAATTCTTTCCGTCTGCTTTCGATAAATCTACGGCCATGTCGAATGAGGCATGTGACACAGATGCCATGTCCGAGTCGACCTGATGATTGAGGGAAGACCCACCGGGTAAGAAAGATGATGGATCAGACAATGCGATCCAGGATCTTTCTTTGGCACAACACATAACAGGGAAATTCTGAAATAAAAAAAGGACCCATGCATCTCCCTGATGAAACTTCTTTAAACAATTTATCCCTAACTATGTGTGGGAAGCAGCGTGCAGATGGCAAATTAGGCACTATTTGGCAACCTACCCCTTGAAATGAAGGCACAGAAAAACCTTTCCTGAAACCTTGCTCAATGAGTTCCGCTTTCTCCCTGTCGGGGTACCAATTTAACCATGGTAGTAGCTCTACCAGCTTCACCGGAGTCGCCACTTTTAAGAAACAACTTCTTGCAAGCTGGCGGAACTTGACCAAGTTCCTTGAAACATTTTAGTGCGCAGCGTGAGCACCACAGAACGAGCACTCATGCCGGTAGCACCAATTATGCAGCCACCTGTATGAGCTCTCATTGAACGCAAAGCAAAATCCTTTGCGTACTGTCTGTGTTGCAGGCTGTTTCACCATGATCTGCCTCTGTGGCACCATCATGTGGAGCCACAGGCCAACGTCTTTAGCTCCCCACCTCAATGAGGGGTGTACTGCTAGTTCTGCCGAAAAGCCTCATCATAGGTAAGCCAAGCGGACTCCCCAAAATGGCGGTAAGCCTCCAAGACAATATCTACGTGATGGAACAAACCGCAACATAGCTCTGGGGATTTTTCCTCAAGCACTGTGGCTTAAATCACGAAACACTGTAACCACAGATGAAATGACTTAAATAATTTTTTTCTTATCATCTTCCTTATCCTCCTTCTTATCAATTTTAGGTATATACCTAGAGGACAATAAATTAAAAATATCAATGTAATCACCTGCCCAAATCTTTTCTTTCATGGCAGGGGGCAAGTGGTATCCCAGAGGAGACACTTCACAAGAAAGTGCCTCTTTATAAAAAGCCTCCGGGACACCAGCTGACCTGTTCCTATGGTCCACAACTCCCATCCTGGTGGCACCCATAGACTTCAAAGCAGCAGCCACAGCATTAGCTATTATATCTTTAAGGCTGTCTGCTGAATTAATAGGCATATTGTCACAAACGAACATAGAGTGATTCTCACCAGCCATGGATACCGAACCATGCCCGGGCGGACCATCACCCTGGGAGGCAGTGGGAACCCGAGATTCCCTTCTTCTCTCATCAGGGCCTGGGAACGAACCTCTGCTCTCTCCCCTCCGCCACCAGGTGCACACCCCCACGCTTAAAGTGCCACGGCCGCCGCATAAGAGCTCTTATGCAGTGGCGGCCTAGCAGCACTCCCGCGCTGAGGGCGCAGCTGTCCCGGAGCCTCGTCAACCCAACTGGCGTGTCCATCGCTCCTCTTCTCTCGACCGCACACTTCAGGTCCCGTGACCTCCGAAGATCCCGCGAGATCACGCGCAGCCGCATCCTCCCTTGATGGCGCCGGCAGCTGCATGTGACCCACAGGAACTCGGCCAGATGGGGAGGGTGAATAAGCCTCCCTGTGGCTCTTCTTCCTCTGGCTCCTCCTGTACTCGCCGGCAGCCGGGACCTCCTCTTCCGGGTCCTCACCCAATGCTGAGGGCACATCTCTGCTGTCTTTAGCTGCCGGAGGAGGCACCTCCAGGCAGCACCGGAGCCAATCTTCACCGCTGCTGCTTGCCGTTCTAGCGATGAGGCGATCCAGCAGGGCTTCCATCTCCCCGGGGCTTCTCCAGGTAGGGATTCTTATGACTGGCCCCGATCCCCTCAGAGCGCCCCTTTTTATATCTCAGCTGGCACACTGCCAGCCAATCATTTCATTCAAATTTTGGGCGCGCAGAAACTGGCTCAAACCGGTTTCAGCCAGCCATAGCCATTCTGCAGCTTCAATTCACCAAGAACTAATTAACCCTTTCTATCCCTAAGTGCCCATCTCCTCAAGATAACTCCAAATTATTCAATAGGCATTATTTCATTACTTAATACTTAATAGACTGCATTCATCTGCAGAGGGTTTGCTCACATCTGTAAATGAATTAGATGAGTGAAATGCGATAAAAAATTGGTTGCCATCGCACCAGTGTTATTCAATGAGTCATTGCTGATCTCTGATTTGTTCCTTCAGCTGACTTTGGCCTGAGTGAAAAAAATCGCATCATGTTGCAGATAATCGTGCAAAACAAGCTGAAACTCGCCAATGCAAACCTATGGGTGCTAGAAAAAAACTGACAGCACATGGACTATCCGAATGCTGTCAGATACATGACCATTCTGTATCATTGAACTCTGTAAAAAGGATTGTAAAATAATAGCGCCTGAGAAAAAAAGGAAGAATTTCCCGTGCCACCAGAATTTTTTCTTTTGTCTCTGGTGTTTGCGTGGAATCCATCCACTTTACCGGGAGCCCAAGGATCCATGGGTAGCTGGACTCATCTCAAAGGCCACGTGCACACATTGAGTATTTTGTGAGTTTTTTACCTAAAAACTGGGAGTGGAACAATCAGAGGAAAAGTATAATAGAAACACCTGCACCACTTCTGTATTTATCACCCACTCCTGGTTTTGGCTACAAATACCGAGATAAAAAACTCACCAAATACTCAACATGTGCACAAGGCCAGAGATCAACATTTCATCAATGATAATATCACATTCAAATGTCATAATTTCCTGATGAAGGAGTTGATCTCCGAAATGCGTTGAAATAAATCACAAAGTTTTGAGCAATATACAGGTGCACCTCAATGATTAAGAATATCATCGAAAAGTTTATTTATTTCATTAATTCAATACATAGAGTGAAATGCATATATTATACAGAGTCATTACAAACAGAGTGATCTATTTCAAGTGTTTATTTATGTTAATATTATTGGTATACAGCCAATGAAAACCCAAAGCTCATTATCTCAAAAAATATGTCTTATATTCTAGGTTCTTCAAAGTAGCCACCTTTTGCTTTGATTACTGCTTTGCACACTCTTGGCATTCTCTTGATGAGCTTAAAGAAGTAGTCACCAGAAATGATCTTC
The DNA here is from genome assembly GCA_033576535.1 of Allobates femoralis. Taxonomy (NCBI): domain Eukaryota; kingdom Metazoa; phylum Chordata; class Amphibia; order Anura; family Aromobatidae; genus Allobates; species Allobates femoralis. The sequence goes on from JARQOC010000006.1 coordinate 85,755,308, forward strand.
CAACAGTCTTGAAGGAGTTCCCAGAGATGCTTAGTACTTGTTGGCCGTTTTGCCTTCACTCTGCGGTCCAGCTCACCCCAAACCATCTCGATTGGGTTCAGGTCAAATAGCCCTTACACAGCCTAGAGGTGTATATAGGGTCATTGTCCTGTTGAAAAAGAAATGATGGTCCAACTAAACGCAAACCGGATGGAATAACATGCCGCTGCAAGATGCTGTGGTAGCCATGCTGGTTTAGTAAGCCTTCAATTTTGAATAAATCCCCAACAGTGTCACCAGCAAAGCACCCCCACACCATCGCACCTCCTCCATGCTTCACGGTGGGAACCAGACAGGTACAGTCCATCTGTTCACCTTTCCTGCATCGCACAAAGACACGGTGGTTGGAACGGTCATGCCTTTCTTAGAAATGCGTGCATTTAGTTTGCTTGAGACAATATATTGTTTGCTTGTTTAGCGATGACTTGTCCCATAGCGCCCTCTGTTGACAATGTTCCCATATTACATTAAGTTTACTGCTTAGTCTAATTTTGGTACCTTCAGGCCTATGTATTCCCATGAGGCCATGCTCTAGGCTCTGCCCCTTCTCCTCCAGAAGCCATTATAGCTTTGTACAAGCTGACATCCTGGTGTGCTGATCCTTCTCTCTTTGGATTTCAGCTCATCCGCATGTGTCCCTCAACATAGCACAGTTGGTGAGTTTAATATGCTACTGCCCACCTAAATGTACAATGTAGCTACATGGTTTATCATCTTATCGTTCTTCTGCTATTATACTTATTGTGCATTTGCAATATCGTACAATCACATTGTGTGACCTGTAACAATGTAATGTTATGTAGTTCAGATATGCTTATGTTGTATTGAGAATTTCTATTTGTTTTTTCTAGTTTTACTCTTAACCTATTAATAAAAGTTGAAAAGGACCCCCAGCGTCCAAGTCAGTGCATTGACCGGAAAGAGTTTAGCTGTCTGTCAACTCGTTCTTCAGGAGTACAGAGCGAGGGTGCCAGGACAGGAGCCAAAGATTTCAAATTTGGACTGATCAGACCAAAGCACAGATTTCCAATGGTCTAATGTCCATTCCTTGTGTTCTTTAGCCCAAACAAGTCTCTTCTGCTTGTTGCCTGTCCTTAGCAGTGGCTTCCTAGCAGCTATTTTACCATGAAGGCCTTCAGCACAAAGTCTCATCTAAACAGTGGTTGTAGATATGTGTCTGCTGATTGAACTCTCTAATCTGAGCTGCTGTTAACCTGTGATTTCTGAGGCTGGTGACTCGGATGAACTTATCCTCCGCAGCAGAGGTGACTCTTGGTCTTCCTTTCCTGGGGAGGTCCTCATGTGAGCCAGTTTCTTTGGAGCGCTTGATGGTTTCTGCACCTGCACTTGGGTACACCTTCAAAGTTTTCCCAATTTTTCGGACTGACTGACCTTCATTTCACAAGTAAAGATGGCCACTCATTTTCCTTTACTTAAAATTTGTATTATGGCAAGAAAAAAAGCAGTAACAGTCTATTCAGTAGGACTATCCAGCTGTGTATCCACCAGACTTCTGCACAACACAACTAATGGTCCCAACCCCATTTATAAGGCAAGAAATCCCACTTATTAAACCTGACAGGGCACACCTGTGAAGTGAAAACCATTTCTGGTGACTACCTCTTGAAGCTCATCAAGAGAATGCCAAGATTGTGCAAAGCAGTACTCAAAGCAAAAGGTGGCTACTTTGAAGAACCTAGATAATAAGACATATTTTCAGTTGTTTCACACTTTTTTGTTAAGTATATTATTCCACATGTGTTAATTCATAGTTTTGATGCCTTCAGTGTGAATCTACAATTTTCATAATCATGAAAATAAAGAAAACTCTTTGAATGAGAAGGTGTGTCCAAACTTTTGGTCTGTACTGTATATAATAGAATGATGGGTAAGGCTGGCTTCACACAATGGCAAGATCAGGTCCGGGGCTGTCCGGTGTAAAACAGACAGCCCCGGACCTGATTTTGCACTAATGCAGCCCTATGGGGCCGGATGGAGCTGGATGGCAGCTATTTGCCATCTGGTTTCCATCTGTCCAGGAGGATCCGGGGAATTCGGATTTTTCTCCCGGACACAAAAATGCTGCTTGCAGCGTTTTTGTGTCCGGGGGAAAAATCAGCACAAATTGGATCCTCCCGGATCCGGCGCCCCCTAACATGGGCATCTATGGCGCCGGATCCAACATAAAATCAGATCCGGGAGCCGGACGCCGGGTGCTGGAGTTCAGCAGCGAGCGCTGCTAAACTTCAGCACCTGGAACTGTCCCCTGCCGAGATTTCAGGACTGCGGCTAGCCGCAATCTTGAAATTTTAGCAGTTGCAGCTGCGCTCTGCTGAATCTAGCTGCAAACCGGACTGGAGGGCATATTTGTCCTGCGGTTCTGTTTAAAAATCGGGTCCGGGGCTGTCAGGTTCACACTGGACAGCCCCAGACCTGATCTTGCCATGGTGTAAAGCCAGCCTAACTTATTATTGTATTTGCATGTAACTTGGAAAGTATAATTACATCCACTCCATGGATATACTTATTCTCTGTAACAGGTAAAAAATAGTAAATGTACCAAATAATAATGTTGAAGACACATTTTGTAGAGTGAAAAGATGAGCAAAGAATAATTGTTGTATAACATGTATATCCATGTGCATAGATTTCCAACCTCCTGTAAATGAACCCCTAATGGCCTTTTGCAAAGCTGAGCAAGAAAACTGTAATTGATTTATCACAAGAAAATAACTTGTACTAAACCCACTGAATATTCCGCTTTGATAAATCCAGTGCTGTATTTCTGCACTATTTTTTCCCTTCTGAATTTACAGCTGAAAGACTTTGATAAATGATCTGCTAAGGAGACACAACATGCAATTGATGATGTCCCTGTCAATTTGATGGCAAGATAGCTTTTTTATAAAATACAGTGTGATTGATGGTCTCCTAAGTATTATTTTCATGACATGGCGTTTTTAGTCAGGGACGCAGAGAGAAAAAAAATGCCCTTTGTAGTAACATGCCTCTAATATTGTTGGTTTTATGTGTAATTGATTGTGAGATAAATCAGAATAAACTTTAGATTGCCAGTTAGAAAGAAATGAGCTGTGTTTGTAGTCAGATAAAATAGCTTTGCATCTCATAAATGTAAAGCTTTTAATGTTACCTGAAACTAACATTATTTTAGGGAATTTTGTCACCTAGTAACAAAGATTATGTTCCAAATTCATTAAAGTGTTTATTCAAGAATTCTATCATAAAACACCTTCATAAGTTGCAAGTATTTTGCACAAGTCTGAAGTTTTGTAAAGATATTATACTGACATTTGACATTTATATTACAGTCTCAGCCGGCTATATCAATATGGCCGGGATAGGACGTAGCTATGCCCTTCAGTCAGATTCATGAAAAGGTATGCCACGAGCAGTCTAAGGCCAGAGAACCACTTGTGGGGGACATGCGAGAGACTTGCACAAATCTTGCATCACATCATCATATGCCACCGCCAGCTGTGAAGTCCAAGAAGCTTATAATGTCCTTAAAACATCCATTTAAGAGAGCTTAATATGTTTTTAGGGATTTCTTTTTCTATTTTTTTTTATTATTTTTTTAATTATATTTATTATTATTTTTTAATAATTTTTTTTTTGGAGCGCAAACCTTTATTATTGCAGAGGGTCAGCAGCGTGCGAAGCCATCTCTTTTACAGTTATGTGACAGCAATTCATATAAAATTAGCATATGGCCATTATATGCTTCACATGCATGATCTTATAGTCTTGTTCACACTCATGAAACACCATACTATGGATATTGCTTCTTGAAAATGTGCAACCACTGTTTTAGGCTGGCTTCACATTAGCGTTTGTGTCTGCATGCTGATGGCATGCAGACACAAACGCTGTCAGAAGCAGTGTCCAAATGATGTGTCCGCAGCGGATAATGTCCGCCTGCGGACACATCACTATGGAGCCCGGCAGCCAATCGGCGCTGTCCGGGGGCGGGCCGGGGGCGGAGATCAGCGCCGGAGATCTCCGCCCCCCCCGGCCGCCGGTAAGCTCCGGGACTGTCGGCGGGGAGAACAGCTGATGTGAGAGCTGTTTGAATCTTCCCGCGCCGACACCGAGAGGAGATGTCGGCGCGGGAAGATTCACACAGCTCTCACATCAGCTGTTCTCCCCGCCGACATCGCTAGGAGATTACAGGCGGCGGGGAGAAGGAGGACAGCAGAGGCTGAGCTGATCTCCCGGTGGCCGTCGGTGAGCTCCTGTGACATCACCGGCGGCCACTGGGAGATTTTTCAATTGGTCCGCAGCGTTCTCCTGCGGTGTCATGCAGAGGACACTGCGGACCCATTGAAGCCAATGCATTTTTTGTACGCTTGGGGACGCTTGCTGATTGTCCAAGCTCCCCAAACGCACAAAAAAACCCAACATGCTGCGTCCCGGGTGCGGATGCTGGACACCGGAAGCAGCAGATATCGTCCGCATCCGCACCCGAACGCAGCAAACGCAGGCACCATGCGTTCCTATGTTAAACATAGGAACGCAGTGCGCATGCGTTTGACTGCGTATGGGAACGCAGCAATACGCTGCCTTCCCATACGCAAATGTGAAGGCAGCCTTATTTCATTCCATATGGTTACAATACACATTTTTGTCATGTGCACAAGTTTGTTATACAGTGCTGGCCAAAAGTATTGACACCCCTGCCATTCTGTCAGATAATACTCAGTTTCTTCCTGAAAATGATTGCAATCACAAATCCTTTGGTATTATTATCTTCATTTAATTTGTCTTCAATGAAAAAAAACACAAAAGGAATTGTCCTAAAGCCAAATTGGATATAATTCCACACCAAACATGAAAAAGGGGGTGGACAAAAGTATTGGCACCATTAGAAAAATCATGTGATGCTTCTCTAATTTGTGTAATTAACAGCACCTGTAACTTAACTGTGGCACCTAACAGGTGTTGACAATAATTAAATCACACTTGCAGCCAGTTGACATGGATTAAAGTTGACTCAACCTCTGTCCTGTATCCTTGTGTGTACCACATTGAGCATGGAGAAAAGAAAGAAGACCAAAGAACTGTCTGAGGACTTGAGAAACCAAATTGTGATTAAGCATGAGCAATCTCAAGGCTACAAGTCCATCTCCAAAGACCTGAATGTTCCTGTGTCTACCGTGTGCAGTGTCATCAAGAAGTTTAAAGCTCATGGCACTGTGGCTAACCTCCCTAGATGTGGACGGAAAAGAAAAATTGACAAGAGATTTCAACGCAAGATTGTGCGGATGGTGGATAAAGAACCTTGACTAACATCCAAACAAGTTCAAGCTGCCCTGCAGTTCGATGGTACAACAGTGTCAACCCGTACTATCCGTTGGCGTCTGAATGAAAAGGGACTGTATGGTAGGAGACCCAGGAAGACCCCACTTCTTACCCCGAGACATAAAAAAGCCAGGCTGGAGTTTGCCAAAACTCACCTGAGAAAGCCTAAACGTTTTGGAGGAATGCTCTCTCTTTTTGGGCAAAGACATCAACATAGAGTTTACAGTAGAAAAAAAAAGGCATTCAAAGAAAAGAACATGGTCCCTACAGTCAAACATGGTGGAGGTTCCCTGATGTTTTGGGGTTGCTTTGCTGCCTCTGGCACTGGACTGTTGACCGTGTGCATGGCATTATGAAGTCTGAAGGCTACCAACAAATTTTCCAGCATAACGTAGGGCTCAGTGTGAGAAAGCTGGGTCTCCCTCAGAGGTCATGGGTCTTCCAGCAGGACAATGACCCAAAACACACTTCAAAAAGCACTAGAAAATGGTTTGAGAGAAAGCACTGGAGACTTCTAAGGTGGCCAACAATGAGTCCAGACCTAAATCCCATAGAATACCTGGAGAGATCTAAAAATGGCAGTTTGGAGAAGGCACACTTCAAATATCAGGTACCTGGAGCAGTTTGCCAAAGAAGAATGGTCTAAAATTCCAGCAGAGCATTGTAAGAAACTCATTGATGGTTACCGGAAGCGGTTGATCGCAGTTATTTTGGCTAAAGGTTGTGCAAGCAAGTATTAGGCTGAGGGTGCCAATACTTTTGTCTAGCCCATTTTTAGAGTTTTGTGTGAAATGATCAATGTTTTGCTTTTTGCTTCATTCTCTTTTGTGTTTTTCCATTGAAGACAAATTAAATGAAGATAATAATACCAAAGAATTTGGAATTGCAATCATTTTCAGGAAGAAACTGAGTATCATCTGACAGAATTGCAGGGGTGTCAATACTTTTGGCCAACACTGTATGTATCGTTAATATTGAACGTGTCCTTGCATTGCTGCCCACTAACCTTATTCAGCATTCCAAATAAATTGGTGAATGGTGACTTGAAGAAACTTATTTGTTTTCTTTATTTATCCACTTCCAAATATGTCAGGCTTCAATAATCGCCCCGCCTAACTGCAACCCAGGTGTTACCTTGTGGCATGGGGCATAGGATTTGTGAGTAACTTGATTTCTGCAGCCCACCCCATACCATGGAGGGGTTAATGAGGAGCTAGGCAAGAACATTGTACAAACAGTAATATTTTGTAAGTGATTGTTTGTGTCTGACTCCTGGCACTGGACCCCCTAGGGCCCCTAGGCAAAGCAAACGGGCGTCACCACGGAGCTGAGCACATCTTAGCAGTGCAGTACAACACAGCTAATCAGCTTCAGCTACACTCTGCTACAATTGCTGTGCTGTTTGCTACCTTGTGCCTGCAGTATGCAGTTTGGTGATGGATCCTCTGCAGGTCATGCCTGATGCAGAAGAGGTCATCTTCCTCACCACCTCAGGGGAAGAGTGTGCTTCAGCAGCACTAAAACCAGAGCGGCCTGCAGAGGAGATGGACCAATATGTGATCTGGATCTCCATCGCACTACCCACATTGGGCTTCATCTGCAGCAAGGTCCAGACCTAATGCTGGGCTCCGATGCCAGAGGAGGACCTGAAGAGCTCACAGTCATGAGGTGACCCTTTCCCTATGCCATCTGGGATTACCAGATGTCAGACTAAAGAGGATTTTACAGTATGCCTGGTTGTATTCCACCTACAGCGGATGCCGCAGCTCCTGAATCACCAATTCCACCAGGACCAGGAGCATGATGATGATGATGAGGAGCAGGCAGAAAAGACAGAAGGACCTGTTTCTCAGCCATGTGTATTACCACCGACAGATGCCTTCAACTGGGAGAATGCCATGTGGAGACCACTACCCCCTCTAAGCAACTATCTGGTATGGCATGAACTACCAAGTCCTGCATTCTTAATTGAGGATATTTGGTTTGTGGATAACATCGCTCAAGATTAGTTTCATAGGCCTAAGGCCAATCACTTCCACAAGTAATGCACTAAAGACAGGGTGGTGGCATTTTCCCAGGAGAGGGGGTTTGGCTTCCTAGCTGAACAAGATACTGGGCATCGTGCTACGTCAACTGGTCCACCCTACTGTATGACCATCTTTCCAAAAGACTGCGCATGATCTTTGTCGGGGAGGAGGTCACCTTCGTGAAGGTGATGGGCTGCATGGGGTGATTCGCAATTGGCTTAAGTCCGGTTGCCATGAAAATCTGCATGTCTATCCTGAGGCCAGTAATGTCTATGACAGGTCCGAAGTCCTGTGCTCACATTGCTTTTTTTTTTCTTGGATATGTTGTTCAGATTTCGTTTTTCAGCTCCAAAACCTGCACCAAATCTGCAAGGAAAAAACACATTGACAAAGCACTTCTGAACTCTCATAGACTTTGTTGGCTTCAAGATAGACATGATTCTCAAAATCTGCTTCAAAAGAAGCATTAAACCATGTAACGAAGGCATGGGACCTTACAACAATATGGTGTGGTCATGTTCACAGAAAACATCCCCAAACTCTGTGAGAGCAGGTACACAGGCACTGGTGAGAGTGTGACAAGTGGTGGCATCACAAACATTACTGCAGTTCAGACTCGATGGGTCACACAAGGGCTATCCCGCAAATTTGAACTGCGCTGCACTCCCTGACATCACATGCATACTGACAAGATATATCTGCTGCGTCTTGCACAATATCATGGCTCTCACAAGATTGCTAGTATTACGAGTGCTGACACCAATGAGGTTATCTCAGGTTACACAGTGGGATTCCCGGCTGCGTGATATCTGCTGTATAACCTGAGACAACCTCAGGGAAGTCATGAGGATGTCTGAGGTTCATGAGAGGGCCCAGAAGCATGGTGACAGCTGTGGTAAAGCTTGCTAAGTAATAATGTAGGAAGATAATGTTGTGCCAAAACAGTGGGCTCCATTTTAAAATGGTTTCAGCTGTGTTTGACAGCTTTTGGGCTCCTTTTAAGGTTTTTTTCTAGACCCTTGATTTTGCGTCACATTGATTTGAATGGAGTTCGGAGGTTCGTCGAACTGTTTGGTAATCTATTTGGTGAGCATATGATCTTTCGGAGAACCAAACCGAAACTGAGCTACAAAAGGCTCGCTCATCTCTACCCAATGTATAAGGAAAGGCATAAAAAATAGGAACTGAACTTTCACAAAAGTTACATAGACAAACCACAATCCTTTCGGGAAAATGTTCTACTGAATGCTACAGATTTTTGGCAGTGCATTCCAGCGTAATGTTTGTAGACAGCAAAATGAAGCCTGTAAAGAACTGGTGGCCTTGAACATGTAACAAAAACAATAAAATCAGTGAATTATCTGAGTATTTTAGAGGAAAATGTTTGTAAGGTTTGTGGCAAATAAATTGGTTCTAAAGCAGGATAATGGCCCAAAGTACGCAATGCACATAAAAGAATGTAGTAAACATAATAATATTTTTTATTTTTTTATAGTGCCAACATACAGTCATGGCTGAAAATGTTGGCAACATTTAAATTGTTCAAGAAAATGAAATATTTCTCCTAGAAAATGATTGTCATTCGCAGGTTTATTTCCTTAGTGTGTATTGGAACATTACACGAAAAACTGAGAAAAAAAAGGTAAATTGGACATAATTTCACACAAAACCCCTAACATTTTCCAGAGAAAATTGTTGGCACTCTCAACTTAATATTTGGTTGCACACTCTATAGAATAAATAACGGCATCCAATTGCTTCCTACAACCATCATCAAGCTTTTAACACTTCTCAACTGGAATTTTGGACTCTTCTTTTGCAAACTACTCTAGGTCTCTCATATTTCAAGGCGCCTTCTCCCAACAGCAATTTAAAGATTTCTCCAAAGGTGTTTAATGGGATTCAGATCTGAACTCATTGCTGACCAGTTCAGAACTCCCAAGTGCTTTGTTCCCATTCATTTCTGGATGCTTCTTAAAGTATGTTTGGGGTCATTGTCCTGACAAGGCACCAGGGCCGGACTGGGACCAAAAAGCAGCGCTGGAAAAAAGATCTCACCAGCCCACACACTATATCACCCATCAGCCCAGATCAGTGAAATTTGCTTTTACGTTGTCATGGCCTCATCACTTTCTTAAAGGAGTTATCTGAAGAGCAACATGTGAATGGTGCAACAAAGGGAATAATCAACCACAGCTCCATTCACATGTTACTGTTCAAAGCCATGTTTCTCAGGATTGTGGAGTCCCAGCGGTCAAATCCCCAGCGAAGGGAAAGTCATCACCTGTACAGAAGAGAAGTGATGACTCCATATTGGGGATAATCAATTTAAACAAGTTAAATGCTAAAAATCACAAAGTCCAATACCACCTCTCTGACAACAGGACAGGAGAAGTGGTACTGTGCAGTGTATATATACAGAATAATACAGATACTGAGGATTACACCCAGTATACAGGACAGGAGAAGTGGTACTGTGCAGTGTATATATACAGAATAATACAGATACTGAGGATTACACCCAGTATACAGGACAGGAGAAGTGGTACAGTACAGTGTATATATACAGAATGATACAGATACTGAGGATTACACCCAGTATACAGGACAGGAGAGGTGGTACTGTACAGTGTATATATACAGAATAATACAGATACTGAGGATTACACCCAGTATACAGGACAGGAGAAGTGGTACTGTGCAGTGTATATATATATATATATATATATATATATATATATATATATTATATATACAGATACTGAGGATTACACCCAGTATACAGGACAGGAGAAGTGGTACTGTGCAGTGTATATATAAAGAATAATACAGATACTGAGGATTACACCCAGTATATAGGACAGGAGAAGTGGTACTGTGCAGTGTATATATAAAGAATAATACAGATACTGAGGATTACACCCAGTATATAGGACAGGAGGAGTGGTACTGTGCAGTGTATATATACAGAATAATACAGATACTGAGGATTACAACCAGTATATAGGACAGGAGAAGTGGTACTGTGCAGTGTATATATACAGAATAATACAGATACCGAGGATTACACCCAGTATACAGGACAGGAGAAGTGGTACTGTGCAGTGTATATATACAGAATAATACAGATACTGAGGATTACACCCAGTATACAGGACAGGAGAAGTGGTACTGTGCAGTGTATATATAGAATAATACAGATACTGAGGATTACACCCAGTATACCGGACAGAAGAAGTGATACTGTGCAGTGTATATATACAGGATAATACAGATACTGAGGATTACACCCAGTATACCGGACAGAAGAAGTGATACTGTGCAGTGTATATGTACAAAATAATACAGATACCGAGGATTACACCTAGTATACAGGACAGGAGAAGTGGTACTGTGCAGTGTATATACAGAATAATACAGATACTGAGGATTACACCCAGTATACATGACAGGAGAAGTGGTACTGTGCAGTGTATATATACAGAATAATACAGATACTGAGGATTACATCCAGTATACAGGACAGGAGAAGAGATGCTGTGCAGTGTATATATACAGAATAATACAGATACTGAGGATTACACCCAGTATACAGGACAGGAGAAGTGGTACTGTGCAGTGTATATATACAGAATAATACAGATACTGAGGATTACATCCAGTATACAGGACAGGAGAAGAGATGCTGTGCAGTGTATATATACAGAATAATACAGATACTGAGGATTACACCCAGTATACAGGACAGGAGAAGTGGTACTGTACAGAGTATATATACAGAATAATACAGATACTGAGGATTATACCCAGTATACAGGACAGGAGAAGTGGTACTGTGCAGAGTATATATACAGAATAATACAGATACTGAGGATTACACCCAGTATACAGGACAGGAGAAGTGGTACTGTGCAGTGTATATATACAGAATAATACAGATACTGAGGATTACACCCAGTATACAGGACAGGAGAAGTGGTACTGTGCAGTGTATATACACAGAATAATACAGATACTGAGGATAACACCCAGTATACAGGACAGGAGAATTGGTACTGTGCCGTGTATATATATATACACACACACTATCTGCATTGTTATATATATATATATAACAACGCAGATAGTGGTATAATACATACTATGCATGATATGGTATATTATATACTACACACCACAGAGCGCACACTATAAACTACAAAGTATACGCCATACACTGCATGTTATACAGGACATAGTGTACACTGTATACACAACCTACACTAGATAGATTTCATTATATACTACATAGCATAAAATATATATCAGCATGTATTCTCTATATACTATACATTATACATAGCACAGTATACACTTTCTATATGACTATGTACTTTACCTTGTCTTCTGCATACAATACTTTACAGTGGATGCGATACATGATATACTCTAATCCAGGGTTCTCAAACTCGGCTGGGTTGGTGGGCCGCACATAGAAAAAAATTGATATCGGAGGGCCGCATTACTAAGTGACATTTTTAGTAATTCCAGAATTTTTCGCTTAATGTAGTAATGATCAAATCCTGATCTCCTTTTAGTAATGTCCCCAACGTGGTTCCCTTCTTGTAATAATGTCCTCATACTGGTCCCCATCCTATATTAATGTCCCCCACTATGGTCATTCTTGCAGTAATGTCACCATCCTGATCCCCTTCTTGTAGTAATGTCCCATCCTGGTCCTCCTCATGTAGTAATGTCCCCAATCTGACCGTCATCTTGTAGTAATGTCCCCATCCTGGTCCTCTTGTAGTAATGTCCTCATCCTGGTCCTCTTGTAGTAATGTCCTCATCCTGGTCCTCTTCTTGTAGAAATGTCCTCATCCTGATGCCACTTTGTAGTGATGTCCCAACCTGGTCGCGCTTCTTCTTGCGCGCACACACACACACACACAGTCTCTCATACACACTCACACACACACACGCTCATACACACACTCTCATACACGCACATACACACTCTCACATACATACTCTCATACACACACACACTCTCACACACTCACTCTTCTACACACACTCTCTCATACACACACACTCTCTCATACACACACACTCTCTCATACACACACACACTCTCTCATACACACACACACACTCTCTCATACACACACACACACTCTCTCATACACACACACTTTCTCATACTCACTCACATACACACACTCACTCATTCACACACACACACACACACACACACACACTTTCTCATACTCACATACACACACTTTTACACAGACTCTCATACACACACTCATATACACACACTTTCTCATACATACTCACATACACACACACACTCATACACACACACACTTTCTCATACACACTCACTTTCTCATACACACACACTTTCTACACACACACACACACACTCTCATACACACACACACACTTTCTCATACACACTCATATACACACACTCTTATACACACACTTTCTCATACACACTCACATACACACACACTCTCATACACACACACACTTTCTCATACACACTCACTTTCTACACACACACACTCTCATACACACACATACACTTTCTATTATCCTATACACTATATACTTATAATAACTTTTGTGCTCAGGCACACAGACAGATTGAAGCTCCTGGGTACAGAGTAAAATGTGACTTTATGTGATACATGAGCTATTCCTCCTAGGTTCGGGTATGTAAATCATGGTCTGTAGTTATACTCCTATTCCCCATGCTTAGGCTGCCTTCACACTTGCGTTTGCAAGCGCAGCGTACTGAACGCAGCCAAACGCTTGAGCACTGCATTCCTATGTTTAACATGGGAACGCATGTGCCTGCGTTTGGCTGCGTTCGGTTGCTTTTGCGCCCTCCGAATGCAGCCTTTTGCATTTTTTGTGCAGTCGCAGCTGATCGCTGCTTCAAATCTCCCGCACCGGCATCACCTATTCGGTGTCAGTGCGGGAGATTTAAACAGCTGTCAGATCAGCTGTTTCTCCCCACTGACACCGGCGGGAGATCAGCTGTGGCTCTGCATGATCTTCCGGTGGCCGCTGCTGATTAGCGGCGGCCACCGGGAGAGATTTCAATGAGATCCGCAGCGTTCTCCTGTGCTGTCTTGCGGAGGACACTGCGGATCCATTGAGATCCATGCATTGTTTGTCCGCTTGCGGGCGCTTGCAGATAAAACAAGCGCCCGCGACCGCACATAAAATGCAACAAGCTGCGTTCGGAGGGAGCACAAATTGTGCGCATCTGAACGCAAACGCGACAGAACACAGCCAAACGCAGGCACATGCGTTCCCATGTTAAACAAGTGCGCAAGCGTTTGGCTGCGTTCGATACGCAGCGTTCACAAACGCTAATGTGAAGGCAGCCTTAGACTGGTCTATGAAGCAGAATAATTCCTGCAGCCATGAAAGATTTCACCTAGGTGTAAGAACAATGGTCACAGAGAGTTAATAGAGTCCAGGGTGTATATACTGCCCTCTGGACATGTATCTGCAGGGATCATATTTACACTGAGGTCTGGCTGCAATTATGTGCATTAATAATGAATCACATATAGGTAGAAGACAATCAGATGTGTGTGGGGGAGTGATCACTGCAGGCTGTGCAGGGCAGGAGAGCCTGCTATTACTCACTGAGGGGAAAATTAGCCTTCCTGCCCCCCACCCCCATCTTCAGGGCCATGAGCTGTGTATACTTACTGCTCCTCCTGTGTCATCCTCCTGCCTCCAGGCTCGTCCTCCTCCTGGCCCCCATGTCATCCTCCTGGCTCCAGGCTCGATCTCCTCCTGTGTCCTCCTGCTGGCACCAGGCTCGTCCTCCTCCTGGCCCCCATGTCATCCTCCTCCTCACTCTGTGGTGACGTCCTGCAGTTTGCTGAGAATGAGGACGTCACTGCACTGCACCGACTCTCTGCTCCTCTCTGACACGGGGAGCTGATTACAGCTCCTCTGACCCCGGAAACGCAGGTGCTGGTATTTCCGGGGTCATTCAGCTCCCTGTGTCTACATGGATGGAGGTGTGGCCCCCGACCCCGCACACACCCCTTCCCCTCTTCCTCTGAAAAGACAGATTAGTTTGTCTAATAGAGGGGAGGAGAGGGTGCAGAGAGTGCAGGCAGGCAGTGACAGGGCTGGGGACTCCGGCCTGCATCTGTGCATGATGGCCACCGCGCAATGACTTACAGCCGACCTACGGCCGGAGGAGCAGGAGCACCGGCCCCCGGCCACACCCCCACCACCGGCCCATAGGGAGGAGTCCCGGTAGTCCCGCCTACCAGTCCGGGCCTGCAAGGCACCCAGTACCACAGGCAGCAAATCAATCCCAAAACATCTTTGAACCTCCACCATACTTGACTGTAGGTCCTGTGTTCTTTTCTTTGTAGGCCTCATTCCATTTTCAGTATACTGTAGAATGATGTGCTTTACCAGAAATCTCTATCTTGGGCTCATCTTTCCACAAGGATGGTGCTATTTGATCCACGCACACTGCATACAATGAACCGAAACTCCAGTGGATGAAAGATAATGGTGTCTTTATTCTCCACGCATTTCTGAGCGAATCCCGCTCATTCATCAGGAGAGCAACTACATACAGAAAGGATGAAGAAGCGGGGATTCGCTCAGAAACGCGTTGAGAATAAAGCTACCATTATATTTCATCCACTAGAGTTTCAGTTCATTATACAGTATGCAATGTGCGCGGATCAAATACCACCGTCCTTTTGGATTTATTTCTACAGCCACAGTGATTACAAGGAGTGTGGGTCCAGCAGCAACTGCAACACACATATACACCGGTTGTGAGTCTCACAACCTGACAAGGTGAGCAGCAAATTTGCACAGTCATTTAAGACGCTATTGTGCTACTGTTTCCTCTTTTTCTGTTTAGTTATCATCTTTCCACAAGACACTTTTTAAGAAGGATTTTGAGTTACACAGATACATGTGGGCAAACTGCAGCCTATCTTTTTTATGTCTCTGTGTCAGCAGTGGGGTCCTCCTAGGTTTCTGCCGTAGCATTTCATGTCAGTCAAATGTTGACAGATAGTTTGCGCTGACATTGATGCACCATGAGCCTTCAGGACAGCTTGAATTTCTTTGAAACTTGATTGGGGCTGCTTAGCCGTTATCCGGACTATCCTGAGTTGCAACCCTTCATCAGTTTTTCTCAGTGACCATGTCCAGGGAGATTAGCTACAGTGCCATGGGTTGTAAACATCTTGGTTATGTGCACACTCTGGACAAAAGAACATCAGAATCTCTGGAAATGGACTTTTAACTCTGAGATTGTTGATATTTTCCAAGAATTATGGTTCTCATGTCTTCAGACAGTTCTCTTCTCCTCTTTCTGTTCTCCATGTTTAGTGTGGCACACACAGACACACAAAGTAAAGATTGAGTCAATTTCTCCCCTTTTTAGCTGGTTTCAGGTGTGATTTTCATATTGCCCACACTTGTTACTTGCCACAGGAGAGTTTGAATGAACATCACATGCTTGAAACAAAGTGCCAAAGTGCCAACAACTTTGTCCTGCCCATTTTTGGAGTTGGGTGAAATTATGTCCCATTTACTTTTTTTCCTCTTTTTATTTATTTTCTTTTGTTCCAATACACACAAAGGAAATAATGTATAACAAAATGTGTAATTCCAATAATTTTCTGGAAGAAATATTTCATTTCTGGTACAATTTCAAGGGTGCCAACACTTTCAGCCATGACTGTATTCTGCCGCACTGTACAATTCAGAAGGTACTCTGATAAGATTTTACAGAGTAACACATAGTCACATACAAAGAGGAGTGAAGTTCATGCTCACAAGCTTACAATCGTAACGGAAACAGGGGAGACATAAAAGGAAAAAAAAGTGCTTGTTATGTAAAGTCTATTCATTAGTATAATAAATCAGGATAATCATATAACGCTGCATGAACTGGTGGTCATCAGCCAGTATTGGTATAAGTACAGGTATGAAGTGTTATTAAGTGTATGGAATACAGAATAGTAGGGATAGTTAGTTAGATTAGTGAGGTTAAACTGTAAATATTGGGAATTAACCTAAATGGTGTAGTGCACTCCAGAAAATTGGTGCAGCATGAGAGGAGTCCTGGAGGCAGGAGTAGTGCATTTAGACTATAGAGGATTTTAGTATTAGTTCACTAGTGGAATAGAGAAGATGTGGATGAGGGAGGAGATGTAGGATGGTGCAGAACTGTGGACAGTTTTGTGTGTGGATTCTATTATGGATGAGATATTGTATTGGCAACCAGGGCAAAAATTCGAACATGGTGGCAGCATCAGTGTTGTGGTTGGATGGAAATATGATCATGGCTGCCACATTCATGATAGATTAGAGAGGATTGAGTTTAGTGAGCTGGGGACTGATTAGTAGAGAGTTGCAGTAGTCTAGACGGGAATGAATCAGAGCAACAGTAGGAGAATGGACTATTTAAACTGGATTGGGTACTTCTCTCAATCCGATTCAAAATCTTTGCACACATCTGAAATCCTCTGTTGAGAAAAATAATAGTGAAACAATCTATTGCTTGTGAGAACTGCAGAGACATAGAAGACATGCCAGGAGTCATGGGAAAATAGCTCCCCGAAGGTTGGAAGGCTGTCATTTTTGCCAAAGGTCATGCAACAAAGTAATTGAAGGACGCATTTGATCAGGTCAATGTTATATACTATATTTCTTCTTTATTTTTTGAATTGACTTTCTGCATATTGGCAGGCCATTTTTTGTTGAATATAGAGTATTTGGATATGTTTCTATAATATTCTAATTAGAGATGAGCAAATCTTTTGAAATTTGACTTCGCTGGATTCACAAAATTTCTCCAAAATGTAATTCCTTTTAAATTGATTCTCTGCCAATCAGAAATACTGCAAAATCTCCCAATGCACTGACAACATGTGTTGGAGACTTTGAGGTCTGTTAGGACTGTATCCAACCTCTTTCATACTCTTTATGGTTAAATAGATGGTAACTGGTAATATAGACACTAATGCTCACACACGTCTTCTTCAATTCTGTCTTCTGTCACATACTATCTATACAATGTTGCCCAATGTTTTAGAGCTTTTTCTCTATGGCTAAGCTTTAAGCTGTGACATCTGCTCACTACTCAGATTGGCCACAAAATGTCTGCTGCATTCCCTACCTCAGCTTTTATAAAGGTTAGGATAGTATTCATTATTGGCTTTGCTATATCATGTGAAGTTATAGGGAAGCCTATTCAGATACACATGAGATCATATGATTCTTCTTTGGCTCTTTTGCATGTCATATGTAAAATGGTGGCAGATAACTGTATTTGCTGGTTTTAGTGAAATTATACAAAAATTTGATTTCAAATAAATCAAATCAATGTAATCATTTGTAATCTGCTGATACATAGTTGGTACATTTCCACTTTTGTTTGAAGATATTGGTTGGTAGAATAGAGAAATAGGAGTGCATATATTGTTGGTGACAACTGAAAATCCTATATGCAAATTGACTCTTTACAGAGGGCTTGAACTGTAGTGCCACCTATTGGTGGTAGCAATACTAAAAGTTAATATTGACTCTCTAAGCGAGCCTTATCATATGACCAAGGATATAAGCCAAATCACATTCTCAATTTGCAGGCACGGTGTTTCGGATTGTTTGCTCACCGGCAGTGCAAAGTATGAGATATGATTTGGCTAGGTGAGCGGCCAAGACTGGGGATCTAAGCTATAACGATTTATCCTTATGGAGAGATGACATGTCAGTATATGAGGAGACTTAAACACCTTGCATGCTGCTCTGGGTAATTTTATATACAAATTGCCTCTTTAAAGAGGACTTGAACTCTTGTGCCACCTATTGGAAGTAGCAATCCTAAAAGTCAAGATTCACTCTCTAACGAGCCTTATCATATGACCAAGGATATAAGCCAAATCATACTCTCAATTTGCAGACACATTGTTTCGGAGTGTTTGCTCCTCATCAGTGCAAAGTATGAGATGTGAGTTGGCTAGGTGAGAGGCTAAGACTGGTGATCAAAGCTATAACGTCTCTCTCCTTATGGAGAGATGACATATCAGTATATGAGGAGACTTAAACACCTTGCATGCTCCTCTGGGTAATTTTATATGCAAATTGCCTCTTTAAAGAGGACTTGAACTCTGGCACCACCTATTGGTAGTAGCAATTCTAAAAGTCAATATTGGAAAAAAAACTGAAAATCAAAACTTTAAAAAGGGTAAAAGTAAAATTCTTGTCAAAGTCTCATGGGTAAGTTCATTTAATATTATTTTGGTAATGGAACATGGGGAATCAAATGTTGAGAAATTACCTCCTTCTTATTGTGTATTACACGTTTCAGTACTATTGCAGTCACCCAGCCGTGTACATATTACAATATGCCAAAATGTATTATTGTAAGAGGTGAAAATATAAAGGTCCGGCATGCATGAATGGCTGAGCTGGATGCCTAATATATTGAACCTGACTTGATTAACATTTAATAATAAAAGTGGTTCATATGACTTAAATATCTTACATTTACCTAAGACCGACATCTGTAAAAAAAAAAGAAGAGGTAGAAAAAACACACTCTTCACCTTAATCTTCCTATGAATAGTTTTCATTATACTTTTCATTACAGCAAATGGCCTTTTAAATGAACTGCCTGGAACATAAAAGATACTTTTCAGCTATAAAAATTCATATTACATTTTCCAAGCTGTGATTTGGTTGAATGTAAGGAAATGTTTACCTGGCATTTTGGTAAGTAACTCATTGCATTTCTGGATACAGATTTCATTTTTTTTTAAATACCACTGTGAAGTGTTTTTTGTTCTATTCTAGTATAAACTTTAATTTCTTTGAACACATCATTAAAAGGCCAACAGTAAATGTGGCTGAATATGAACATGGCATTCAAGAAAATTCATTGAAATTAAATTTACTCATCATCTTTCATATTTAAATTTGTCTAAAATAGACATGGAATTAAATATTGAAACACTGCAACCAATCTGCACCCACTGGAGGGGATTAGGGAGCTCACTGCATACTGGTTATACAGGACACCAATTAATAAACCAGTATGCAGTGAGCTCCTCAGCTCCCCCTGGTGGTGGCTGCCAGAATTTGATTATTATTATCATTTATTATTATAGTGCCATTTACTCCATGGCGCTTTTCATGTGAAAAGAGACATACATGGACAAGTACAATATTTATGAACAATACAAGGCACAGGAGGAGAAAGGACCCTGCCTGCAAGGATTCATGGTCTACAAGGGCTGGGTGAGGATACAGTAGGTGAGGAGAGAGAACCCTGCCTGTGAGAGCTCACAGACTACAAGGGATGGATGAGGATACACTAGGAGAGGGGAGGGGACCCTGCTCGTGAGGACCCACAGTTTACAAGGGATGAGTGAGGATACACTAGGAGAGGGGACCCTGCTCATAGGGCTCACAATCTACAAGGGATGGGTGAGGATACAGCAGGGGAGGAGAGACGACCCTGGGTGCGAGGACTCACAGTCTACAAGGGTTGGGTGAGGATATAGTAGGTGAGGAGAAAGGACCCTGTCCACAAGGGGTCTCAGTTTACAAGGGATGGGTGAGGATACAATAGGTAAAGAAAGAGGACACTGCCCACAAGGGCTCACAGTCTACAAGGGATGGGTGAGAATTCAGTAGGTAAGGAGAGTGTCTGAGGCCAAGGGCTTGGGGTACTTGGATCTCGGGCGTACTGGTACGGGGATGTGCCCGAGTCCGTACCCTTAGGCAGACAAGAAAAAGGGGAAACATAATAAAATAAAGTCAATCGTGACGCCACCTGTAGGTCCGGTGATGGCACCGGCGCTGCTGGAGCCTCGGGGTGATGAACCGCAGCAAGGTGTTGTAGCTCTGTAAAGGAAGAGCGGGATCTGCTGGGCTGTAGGTTGATAATGATGGATTAGGGCAGCGTGGTTGGAATGGGGCTGCGCAGCTTCTGCGGTGTGGTGCAAGGCAGGTAAATCACAGTTCATCCGTAAGGAACACAGACACGTTACTCACTCTGAACGGCTACTTTACTCCAGTAATCTGCAGTCTTAGAGGGTAGACAGTTCATTCAGTCAGGGTAGTGGACCGGGTGGTCCTGGCAGTGAGTAGTGTCCTTCTGAAGCTCCGTTGGTGTTCCTCCTCTATCACTTTCTGTGTCCTTACTCTGTGGTGCCCTGCACAATCCCACTTCTTGAACCAGGCCCGTCGGGTGATATGGGAACCCTTTATCTCTTCAAAGGGAACCCAACCCTGTTTAGTGCTTCTGGAGGAGACCGTGCTTGGTGTAGGACGGCTGGATCGTGCTCCTAAGTAGACATCGACCACGCTGGTAATTTGCAGTTCAGGGATGGACCTCTGAGCCACGTCGGAGCCGGTACCCCGCTTCGGGCTGGGCCAGGGAGTTCAGTTACCCTCTATCTGCCCCTTTCTCTTCCAGGTTGAGGTGCCCTCCCCATTACTTCTATTCTTCACCTGTTCTTCTGTTACTCTTTACTCTTCACTGTTCTTACTTTTCACTGCACTCTCACACTCTGTTCAGTACTTCTGCTACTCTTCCTACTTTCCCCACTCACTTTATAACCTAGCTCTCCTCCCACCAGGATCAGTTACCCTAGGAACGGGCGTCTAATTGGTCCCCTATCACTAGGTGTGTGTGTGTGTGTGGTGATGGAACTTCAGGCTTCTACCACCCCCTACCAAGACAAAGCATACTGCACCTTCTGTTAGGGGTGCAGTACCCTTTTGTAGAGTGCTGACTAGCGGGGCGCTACAAGAGGACCCTGTATGTGAGGGGTAACAGTCTACAAGGGATGGGTGAGGATACAGTAGGTGAGGAGAGAGGACCCTGCCCGCGAGGGGCAACAGTGTACATGGGATGGGTGTGGATACAGTGGTGGAGGAGAGATGACCTTGCTCATAAGGGCTAACAGTCCATAAGGGTTGGGTGAGGATACAGTGAAGACAAGAGAGGACCCTGCCTGCGAGGGCACACAGTCTACAAATTATCACTATATACTGAAAGTTTAGAGCTAT
This sequence comes from Allobates femoralis, assembly GCA_033576535.1. Classification (NCBI taxonomy): domain Eukaryota; kingdom Metazoa; phylum Chordata; class Amphibia; order Anura; family Aromobatidae; genus Allobates; species Allobates femoralis. Next base: position 85,776,772 of record JARQOC010000006.1, read on the forward strand.
ATTTAGAAAAATAGATCTAATATGTGAAGATGAAAACCAGGCACAAAAAAAGTGAATAGGACCCGTTGAAGCGGTAACCCCCCGAAACGTCAAGCCATCGTCCGCCGATTCCCCACTCCCTCTCCCCGCACTGATCATCCTGAAATGCTGTGTATTGGATAGATCGAATAAACGGAGCTTCATTATTTGGTGAGTGCAGCCTCTCTTTTTTATACTTACTGAGAAAAATAGATCCGCTGTCAGTATAGTCTCGTATAGAATGGCGATCATTCAGATGAATTGCTGACCATTAATAATAATGAGCCGCACTCACCAAGGATGGGTCATTCTTTCTTTCTTTATTCGCTTATCAAATAATCATTTGAAAGCACAGCAGGGAGGGGGTGCAGGGGAGGCAGGACGACGGTTCACCGTTTCGCGGTTGTGTACCGCTTATACGGGTCCTCTACGGCGTCTGTCGTCATGTCCGGGGTTAAAACGCACTCGGACATGACGTCACTACCGCCAGTAGTTAAACATGTGCATATATACACTGTTTTTTATGTTTTATGCACATGTTTAACTACTGGCGGTAGTGACGTCATGTCCGAGTGCGTTTTAACCCCGGACATGACGACAGACGCCGTAGAGAACCCGTAGAAGCAGTACACGACCGCGAAACGGTGAACCGTCGTCCTGCCTCCCCTGCACCCCCTCCCTGCTGTGCTTTCAAATGATTATTTGATAAGCGAATAAAGAAAGAAAGAATGACCCATCCTTGGTGAGTGCGGCTTTTGTTTTCTCTTTGGATATTGCATAGCCACTTAACTTGATTGCAGCTGGCACCGCCTGGTTACCTGCAGCGACAAAGTCACGGGAGTGACGGAGACCCTTTGCAAGGCGCGTTAGTGCCCGGTATATTTTCCTTGTTGGTGGTGTTAATAATAATGAGCTTAACTTAATCAGAGTGGGAGCCACTTTTACAAATTCCCCCCTTCACTATGGTGAATGAAAGGGGCCAAGAGGGCAGAATCCCCTCTATCATATCTAACCATTAAATAATAGTTCTGGGGTGACTCTTCTTCACGTCATCCCTCTGTTATTCCTCCTAGACATTTATGAATATATTGACCACTGGGTGTTTCCTCTTGGAAGGTAGAAAATATTATTTGAAACATTGTGCTGTTCGTTTTGTATTCCTTCTAAAATCTCTTGAATACATTGACAGCCAGGTGTAACTTTTTCGGGGGATGTCACTGCAACGCTTTAGACTGTCCAATCAGTGCTAACAGTTTAAAGTCATCCATTCACAAAGGCATTGTCAATTTTTTTTAAAATGTATGTTTAGGAGGAATAACTGAGGAACATTATAACATGAAGCACTAAGAAAAGATGATTTAGAATCACTGTGCTATGTAAATGACCATAAGAGCTTAGTCTGGTTTCACATTACGATATTTTCATTTCCGATGCTGTCCGATAAAAATCGGACAGCATCGGATCCGAATTTGGCCCCATGCAGCCCTATGGGCATCGGACCGAATCGGATGTGCACTAAATGCCATCCGATTTGGTCCGATCCGATTCTGTCCGATTTTTTTACTGGTGCAAAAATCGGAGCATGCTCCGATTTTTGCACCGAAAATAAAATCGGACAAACTCGGATTGGACCAAATCGGATGGCATTTAGTGCACATCTGATCCGACCCGATCAGTTTAGCATGGGGCCCTATGGAGCAGGGTCCAAGGAAACATCTGATGTCTCCTCGGACCCGATTTTAGTGTGCTGAGCATGCTCAGTACATGCTCAGTACACTAAACCTATTGTGTGCCGCCTAATTTAACTTCTGCAATGTATATACATACATTGCAGAAGTTAAATATAAGTTAAATCAAGTGTTTAAAATAAAAAATCTTTATTCTCACCTTCCAGCGCTCCCCCAGCGTCTCCAGCTGCAGCCGCTCGGTAACAGGACCTGTGATGATGTCAGAACCCGATCAGCTAATCGGGTCACATGACCGGTTACCGCGGTAACCGCTCATGTGACCCGATGACGCTTCTGACGTCATCACAGGTCCTGTACACCCGATCGGAAGCTGATGGAGACGCCGAGGGAGCGCTGGAAGGTGAAAATAAAGATTTTTTATGTTGAAATGACAGGAGAGGGGGGAAAACAGGGGGACAGGAGAGGGGAGCAGGAGAGGGGACAGTAGGGAGAGAGTAGGGGGGCAGCAGAGGGACAGCAGGGGGACAGTAGGGGGACACTAGGGCAAAACAGGGGGGCAGCAGGGGTACAGTAGGGGGACAGCAGGGGAACAGTAGGGGGACAGTAGGGGGAACAGCAGGGGGACAGAGGAGGGAGAGCTAGGTGACAGCCCAAACTGATCCTGCAAAAAGTCGGATTCGGATGCCTATTTGACATCCGATTACAGGGATCAGTTTGGATCCGATGCTGTCCGATTTTCATCGGACAGCATCGGATTTAGCAAAATCGTTATGTGAAAGTAGCCTTACACTCTACAGGAGAGAGAGGACCTGCTTTAATACAAAGAGATTCCAGCTATACATAGTAAATGTGTATTGTTGAACTCAATAGAGCATTTAAACCAGAAGAAACACATATAGAGTCTGTACACTGAGATTTTTTTATGCAAAATGTAACAAATTTTTATTATTACAAACAAATAAAGTGAAAAGTGCTAATTTAAAGTTTTTTTTCAGCGGGTAAAATACAAATATCCAGGCAAATATCAGGCTTTCACAGTAGTCAGCCAGTTAAAATACAGAGCAATTTAACATCATATCATTTGCATGGGCTAATGTTCAGACTGGCCATAGAAAAAAGTGCTAAACTTGCACAGGCATATGACATTATATCAACAGTAAAAATACTATAAATTTGCACTTTTCACATTATTGGTAATAATAAAATTTTGTTAAATTTTGCATAAAAAAATCTCAGTGTACAGACTCTATATGTGTTTCTCCTGGTTAAATGACCATAAGAGCTTACACTCTACTGGAGAGAGAAGACACCTCTGACAATAAGGGTGGAGGCACACTGTCATGCATCAAAAATGGTGTTTTTGATGCATTACAGTCATGCGAGTGTGGTGCGAGTGAAGTGTGTGTGGGTGTGTGTATATGGCTGTATGCATGAGAGTGTGCTGCAAGTGTAGAGAAAGTCAGTGCGTGGTGCGAGTCAGTGTGCTGCTGTCCGCGGTGCTTAAGTTTGCTCTCCAGGATTTTTCAGGATGATGTTATTTAAACCAGATCCGGGAAATGATCCGATATTTTACTGTATCCAGTGCACCAAAACATGGGAGTCTATGGGCGGCCGGATCCTGTGAAATATCGGATCGTTTCCCAGATCCAGTTTAAATACCATCATCCTGAGAAATCCCAGCGAGTGAACTTCAGCACCGCGGACAGCCGCACAGAATGAAGCAGACTACAAGTCTGCTCGGTCCTGTCAGGGTGATCCTGCAAAAAACAGGATACACCCTGACAGGTAAAAGCCTGTACAGCCAGCCATACCGGCGGATTAGCCAATGCTTTAGCATTGGCTAATCTGCTGGTATCCCGGGAACTGGCAAAGCAGCGGTGTTTGAAATTGCTGGGTTGCAATTCCAGCCGATAAAACTTCAGCACCATGGAAAGCATTTACCGGGAAAATCAAACACTGCTGATGTTTGAAAGTCTGTACTTTCCATGGTGCTGAAGTTTAATCTTTAGCACCATGGAAAGCATTTACCGCCCGATTTAGCCAATCAGCTTTCACTGCTGCTATCACAGTGGTGAAAGCTGATTGATTGTTGCGCCAGCAACCTGGCAATTTCAAACACTGATGCTTTGACAGAAGCGGTGTTTGCCGACATTGAAAGATCGTACAGGTATGCAACTATCGCATAGTGTGCTGTATGGGTATGAGATTTTCTCGCATCCATATACTTTCAATGGGCACTCGAGTGAGGAAATCGCGTCCAATTGCGGCATGCTGCGATTGAACTCGCATTTCACTCACAATGCAAGTTAAGTGCGTTGTAAACGCACTAATATGACCAGTATCATTTACTGATACTGGTCCGAGTGCATGGCGAGTTTTTCTCGCATTGCACTCGCGCGAGTCTTACGCCCATGTGCCTCCACCCTAAGAGCAAGACTTACCCAGGGACTCTGGAGATGGAAGATGAATTTGTCATAAAAACTGTCCTTCGCTGGGAACTTCTGATCTGTGATGGCCAAGGTACTGACCACCACTGTACAATGTATGATAATCCACTAGATGTCATAGCTGCAGGGCATTATGGGGAGGCCCACATGGCAATGCAAAAGGATGCTTGCCTGTTCTCTAATGATTCATCATTGTGGGAAATGGTGCTGGGTAAAGATTTATTTTTGTGTGAGCCGTGAATCGGATGTCAAAATGTTTGAATTTACGTGAAACCACTAAGTTTGGAAAATTCAACTCAAACTCCATCTGCTCTTCTGTGTATACCAGAAAAGATTGTTTAATGTGAGGTTCCTTTATAATATTATCCTGCATTATTCTTATCTCTTGCAACTTCTCTTTCATTGACAGACTGTAATCCATAAAAAGTATCTAAATGTCAAAATTTCCACCGCATATTCCTTATCTTGTTCCATAACATTATCAAAGTATTCTTTTTTATCACTGTTCTTTTTTGGTAATTCTCAATTTATACATTTTTAATAGATACATGAACTTCATAGCAAAAGCATGAAAAACAATTTTATGATGGTACACGGAAGAATTATAGTAGACACTGCGAAACAATGAAAATTCCAAAGCTTTAAGCAGAATAATACAAATGTAATGTAAGGTAACAAAAGTAGAAGTAGATCTTTAAGAACCTGCAAATAGTCTCTTCAGTGAGATGAACTCTAGTGCCATCTATTGGAAGCAGTAATCCTAATCGGCAAAATTGACCCTTTAAAGAGTCTTGAAATATAATTTAGGATTTATAGCCGATCGGAACCCCAATCGTCAGTGCAAAGTATGGGATCTGATCTGGCTGTATGAGAGGCTAAGATAGGGTCTAAGGGGAAAGAGGAAGGAGATGAACTCAATAATGGCATGCCGTATTGGTGTGTCACTCTCCACAAGGAGAAAAGTTTTCCTTTTAGACTCCATCTTCGCCTCCCATGTAGCAAGATCAGATCCCATATTTTGTACTGACAAGTGACAATTACACCAAAACGCCGCATCTGCAGATTGGGGTTCTGATCTGGCTAAATCCTAAAGTCATATGACAAGGCTCATTAAAAAGTCAATTTTGACTTTCAGGACTGCTACTTCCAATAGGCAACACTAATATGTTTGTCTACTTCCTCCCTGAAGAGACAATTTGCATATTTCCCAGAGGAGGGTTGCGGCTATATGGCACTCTCCACAAGGAGGAAAGCTTTCATCTTTAAGAACAAACACTATTGAAGCATAATGAAGTCATATATGAGGCGAGGGTCACACATTTGTAACCTTGTGGCTTAAGTGGGGGTCTCAGAGGTGGAGGATTGTTGGTCACTAGCACCTTTGCTCTTAGAGCTGTCATTTTTTTGTAATCTGGAATTGAAGAACTTTCCCAGCTAGATCTCCCCAAGTGTCTATATTTATTGACTTTTACTTATCCATTGAGTGAAACCAATGAAGTGGAATTATTAATTTAGCCTGGTGTTTTGCACCTCACTCTTGATGAACAGTGTGCTGGATTAACCCTTTCCCGACCTATGATGTTGTATAACGTCATGGGCCGGTAAGGGGTGTTTGATGTGAGCTCCGGCGCGGACCTCACATCAAAGCCCCAACATCTCAGCTGATCTCATCACTTGAGATGTCAGGGAAACAGCACCAATCGGATCCGGGATCCAATCGGTGATGTTAACCCCTTGGATCCCGCTGTCAGTCACTGACAGCGCATCCTAGGCGGCCACAGCGGGGAACGCACTGTTCTCCGCCTGCACTGGAGATCCTGCAATAGTATCGCGGGATCTACGGTGTTCACGTGACAGGCCGGGGTCCTGGCTAAACCCCGGATGCTGTCACTGAGAACTTCCGTGTTGTGGTTGGCAAGCGCTGCCAACCACAACAGGTCCGTGATTCTGAGAGATACAGATGAGCTGCAGCTCATCTGTATCTCCCAGAAGCGATCGGACTGTGCAGCAGGGTGCCTCTTAAAGAGACAGTGTAAAAATAAGAATTAATAAAAAAAAAAAAGTTTTTAAAAAGCTCTAAAAAAACCCCCACAAAAACATAAAAGTTCAAATCACCCCCCTTTCCCCCATTCACAATAAAAGTATTAAAAAAATAAAAAAAATTACTTGTTTGGTATCGCCGCGTTCAGAATTGCCCGATCTATCAACATATAAAATCAATTCATGAGAGCCGTAAACTCCGTAACGGAAAAAATGGTCCAAACACCAAAATTATGTTTTTTTAGTCGCCACAAAATTGCTATAAAATTGCGATAACGGGTGATCAAAACAGCGCATCCACCCAAAAGTGATATCATTAGAAACGTTAGCTTAAGACACAACAAATAAGCTGTCACACAGCCCCAGATCCCGTAAAATGAGGACGCTACAGGTCACGGAACATGGCGCAAAAAGTCTGTTTTTTTTTTTTTCAAACTTCTGAATTTTTTTTCACCACTTAGATACTAGTAAAGGTATACATGTTTGGTATCTACAAACTCGTACCGAGCCGAGGCTTCACCCCGTCAAGTCGGTTTTACCATATAGTGAACGTGGCGGCTAAAAAAACAAACGTGTCATTGCAATTTCACTGCACTTGGAATTTTTTTGCTATTTCCTTGTACACTATTTGGTAAAATAAATGATTGCATCTGAAAGTACAACTCGTCCCACAAAAAACAAGCCGTCATATGTCTATATTGACGGAAAAATAAAAAAAAGTTATGGCTCTTGAAAGCAGGGTAGCAAAAAACGAAAAACAAAAACAAAAAATTCCAGTGTCATGAAGGGGTTAAGATGCACCAACTCTACTAAAAGTCTTTCGGCTGTTAAAGAATTTAGCGCAGCTTTCAGCTGCTGTAGCGCCACTGCAAGTATGGTTCCCAAGTCAGTAACTTTTGAGGATTGACTTAAAAAGAGGGTGGAGTCGGCAATTAACGTAAAACTGCTTGAAATTGTAAAAAAACAAAAATTAAAAAATTTCAAACTGTTTTACTCCAGAATTCTGGCAAAAACTGATGAATCAGCCCCATATCTTGATGTTACCATGTGGAATGTACTTATTACCATACCAGTATATAATTGCACAATACAGAATACAGAGATAGTATTAGGATGGCATATACATTATTGCTCATCAAGTTTCTAGTTATGACACTCAGGTATAAGTAGTTCTAAATGACATTCAGACCTAGGTGATCTGTTCACTTCTACTAGTGACCTCAATTGGCTTCATGTGACAAAAACAAACAGAACACACCTTTGTGTAGTAATGCTTGGCACGGTCATATTGTTAAATGCCAGTATCTTTCACTAGTGACGCTTACACAATCCTAAATCTTCCGCTATGCAATAATATGTCTATAGAACAATGAATAAAAGGAAGAATAAAAAAGTCAGAAAGACATCTGTCAGAAGAACACTTGTCAGCTCTTCGATGACCAGTTGTTCAGCTGTAAGCCATAAAAAAAAATATTTACGACATTATCATCCATAGAGGTTGACGTATGGCCAGTCTTGGCAAGGGGGCCCAAATATAAACTGGCATTAAAAAGAATGCATGCTCATTTTAATATTTGTTTATTAGACAAAAGACCAAAATTAGATAATTATAACTCACTAGATGGGTGCCCGATGCACAATGCATCGGGATTCTAGCAGAGCGAGTCTCTGACTCGCAATGGCCGCTTCGCGGCCAATGCTTCGCGCTGCTAAGGCGACTCGCCATGCCCGCTGCGCGGGCATAGCGAGTCGCCTTAGAACTGCTCGCAATGGCCGCTGCGCGGCCAATGCTTCGCGCCGCTAAGGCGACTCGCCATGCCCGCTGCGCGGGCATAGCGAGTCGCCTTAGAGCTGCTCGCAATGGCCGCTGCGCGGCCAATGCTTCGTTCGTATCCACATGACCACGGCGAGTCGCATGCGAGTGTGGTGCGCGAAATCCATTCGTGATTATATAATAGATAACAGCAAAAAAGTTCAGTCTTGGTATTTTAAAGGGAACTTGGCACCATGAAAACACAACTCAATCTACAGGCACTATGTTATGGAGAAGGAGCAGAGCGGAGGAGATTGATATACTGTATAGTTTGGTGAGAAAAGACTCAGTATATTCTGTGTTTTAAATCATTTAAACTTTTATTCCCTGTCAGATTTTTAGTAGAGCGAGCGGTCCAATCAGTGACTGACAGCTTTCTTTATGTACGTGTGCATACATTGCTCTCACACCCCAGTCCAGGTCTTAAAGGCCTAATATCAGGCAGTTGGTTTAGCTCAGTAGGGTGTATTGTGCTTTAACTAGAGAAAGACAGTTCATGGTGGCTAGTCAATGTCAGAAACTGAGAACTGGCTATGACAGGAAATTGGTAAGATCATTTGATTTGTTTTGTATCATAATGCACTGCGAAATGGAACATGGCTTCTTCATACTTTGTAAAGAAACAAAAGCTATAACTCTACTATCTGACCCCTGTTCAGGTAGGACCTCCTGGTGTGAACAGGTAAACTGGTACATTTACTAGATAGCAGATACAAAACCTGGGTTCTGTATATACACATTGTTATGAATATAATTGCAAATCATAACCATCTCTGGATTGGGAAACCAAGTCCTCCCCTCCCACACTGCATATATGGGACTAAGTATAGCTAGGGAGAAAAACTAATTAAAACTGAGGAAGAAGACAGATAGGGCATGTCAATTGAAGCTAGGACCTTGTGGACAGGCAATTAAAACTTATATCTGCTGTAAGAAAATAGAAAGCCTGCGAATTTGTATATTTAAGAGCGAGAAGTAGTCTTGCACAGGAACTAGCGTGTTTATTTCAAAAGATTTTTTGAGACATTTGTGCACCAGTGGAAAACTATTAATACTGGGGATTGTAGCGATCAGATATTATTGGGAAATACATTTTTATCTTCGAGATTCCCATAGGAAGAACATGCATTTTTTTTCATATCTGAAAAACATGCCTATGAGTCCTAAATTTATATCAGACAACTGTATGATGCTAGCCATGCCATATTTCATATCTATTGAAAGATAAAATTGCAATAAGAAACACAGACACAATATATTCCACCAGGGACCCCCAGGAACAAAAATATATGATTTTATAATTTTCTGGAAACTGAAGCCACATCCCATGACCTGTATTGTGAGGCTATGTGCCCACTGGACATCTGCGCTGCGTTTTTTTGTGCTGTGTTTATGCTGCATATTTCAGCTGCACAAACGCAGCTGTGTAAAAGAAAAGCAGCACGAACGTATTGTGTTTGTGCTATGTTTGTGCACATTAGAACTCCAGCACAAATAAGGGAACACAGACAGATAGACACACAGACGGACAGACAGACACTTTATTACCCTTTCCGGCGATCCCACGGCAAGCTCTGGTGATTTCTTCTTTTCGGGCATCAGCAGGACTTGTGGGAACGGTACTTCCAGGACCTTGCACCATGTGACTCAGGCTGAGTCACGTGGGCAGGTCCTGAATGTCATGTCATGCAGGACCTGCCGGTGCCCGGAAGGAAAAAAAATCATCGCCAGGGAGGGTGACTGTTGGAGTGTTTTTGCTCTGGAAATCGCAGTAAAGAAACATCACAAAATGGACTATGTGAATACTAATTCGTTTGTGATGCTTTTTTTGGGAGGTTAGAATGGAGTCAATGGGGAAAACGCAGCTCAAGAATAAACATGTTAATTGACATGCTAGTTTTTGAGCACATCTGATTTCTGCAGCAAAAACGCAGAACCCACAAACGCACATATGGGCATTGTTTTTTTTAAATCACATTGATTTTATTGATAATGCTGTGGCTGATGCATTTTTTCTGCAGAAATACATCACCAAAAATGCAGCACAAAAGTTCAGTGGGCACATAGCCTTATGAATCATCAGAGGAAAGGTATGTGAGGGTAACGTGGGTTAATAAAAGCAAATGCCACATTATAATTGAGGTTTGATGCTGGAAGGTGCACTTCAGTGTAGCATTGAATTGAATTTTCTATTAGAACGTCCCTCCAAAAAGAGAACTGTGTCACCTCTGCAACCAGAGGTGAAACACTTTTCTTTTGTTTATCACTATTATTTTATGTAGTTGTATACTGTATTGATATTTCCTGTTTGTATATTTTTGTAAACACTACCTATGTTTTTAATAAATATATATAATTTCTCTATAAACCGCTGGAGCCAGACACTACTTGTAATGGGTGTCCAATCTACTTGTATAAACAATTTATGGGGGCAGCTAATACTTTTTCTTGGGTTATTGTGGAGCGTGGCAGTGACTGTACTGAGGTATATATATGAGTTATAATCGATTATATATATATATATATATATATCTCAATAAGAAAGGTAAATAAAACCAGCTCACCGTTATTTCTGGAGTCTGCGACAATCCACACCAATCTTCGGATCCCACTGCACGGAGAAGGCAAGGATTGGAGAAGTTCTCCATACTGGTAACAGTTAATCCATATAGGGGAGCTCCCTTTACAAACTACGCGTTTCAACACTTTTTAATGTGTCTTCATCATGGTCTAAAAGTGGAATGAAATGTCTCCAACTTATAGTCTGGTCTACCTGTGAGGCTCTCACTGGTGTACGTAATTATCTTTAATTAAGAAAAACAACCCAATGTGACAGACCTAGACATAGATTGGAGACATGGAAATGATTAAAAACAAGTTAGAGGAACCACATATAAACATAGAGTTTCAATGATATGTAAAGGGGATTTTTTGAAAAATTGACACATAAATGTAGTGTATCTGTCATAATATCACTAGTGGAATAACCATTAATGTGGTTTACAATATGTGGCTTTAGGAAGGCAATTGTAAGTACCATATGGATTAAGGATCCCAAAATATACATTTAAAAAAAAGGGAGAAAAAACCCTTGTAAGAATTATATATACAGAAGATTAATGTTATAAATTACTATGAAAAGCTAGTGTTAATATATCATGGCAAAAAGGGATCTATTTTTGTGGAAACAGTGGATTTCAACAGTATTTGCATCTGTCATAGATTTGGCATGATTTGGAGATAAAAATAAATAAATAAATAAATAAAAAATTGTTGTACCATTTGCTTTCTATGGCTTTAGTATTGTGCAGCATTGCTGGCTACAAATGAACCAACTGAGGAACAGTCAGTAAGCTCCTTCTGAAAGGAGTGTTTATAACTCCAAGATTATGAGCACACCATCTTATCCAGGGGAAAAAAAATGCCAAAAGGGAATAAAACAAATGTACTAAAGAAAAACAAAGGGGGGTTAGGCCGGTTTCACACCACGGCAAGATGAGGTCTGGGGCTGTACCTCCTATGGGGCCAGATGGAGCTGGATGGCTGCTATGTGCCATCCGGTTTCCATCTGTCCGTCAGGATCTGGAACAATTCGGATTTTTCTCCGGGACACAAAAATGTTGCAAGCAACATTTTTGTGTCCGGGGAAAAAATCTGACAAATCAGATCCTCCCGGATCCGGTGCGGTCCGGCGACCCCTAACATGGGGGTCTATGGCACCTGATCTCCAAAATCGGATCCAGGACCCGGATGCCGGTACTAGAGTTTAGCAACGAGCGCTGTTAAACTTCAGCACCTGGAGCTGTCCTTTCCAGAGATTTCAGGACTGCGGCTAGCTCTCCGCTAGCCGCGATGTTGAAATTTCAGCAGCTGCTGCTGCAAATTCCCGGATCTAGCTGCAAACGAGACCGGAGGACATATTTGGAATGGTAGGAAGCTTATGGAGATTATGGAAGTGGATGAGTCCCAGTTAACCGCCAAGCAGGTTCACAGACTGGAGGCCACGTTGTGGGAGTATCAGGCTGCTTTCTCCCAGGGGTGATGAAGACTTTGGTTGTACAAAGGCTGTGGAGAACAATATACCCAAGGGGAACACCCCTCCAATTCGGGAGAGATATCGCCAAATTCCACCGAGTCTTTATCAGGAGGTCAAAGGAATGCTATCACAGATGCTGGACAATGGAATGATCCGGCCGACTCAAAGTCCTTGGGCCGCAACGGTCGTGTTGGTACGGAAGAAAGATTGGTCTCTACAGTTTTGTGTTGACTACAGCAAGCTGAATGCGCATACCGTGCGGGACTCCTATCCGTTACCCAGGATTGAAGAAACTCTGTCTGCCCTGGGAAAGGCGAAGTATTTCTCCACCCTTGACCTGGCCAGCGGCTACTGGCAATTGCCCATGGCAACTCAACGTCGACAGAAGACAGCATTCATCTTGCCGATGGGACTGTATGAGTTCAATCGAACGCCCTTCGGACTAACCAATGCTCCAGGGACATTCCAGCGGCTAATGGAGTACTGCTTGGGTGATTATAATTTTGAGTCTGTGTTGATCTATTTGGATGATGTGATTATATTTGGAGATTCATTCGATGATCACCTGCAAAAGCTGCGGCAGGTGTTGCACCAGCCCTGAGCAAAATTGAGGCCATTTAGGAGTGGCCCTGTCCTAAGACTGTGAGAGAAGTACGGCTGTTCCTTGGTTTAACCGGATACAACCATCGGTTTGTGAAAGATTTTGCCAAAGTGGCTGGACCCCTGAACGAGCTACTAAGAGGGACAGCACAGGGGCCCAAGAATCAGCCGACCCGGTGGACAGACCAACAACAACAGACAATTGATCTGATCCGGGCCGCCTTAGTGCAGGCCCCCTTGTTGGCGTATGCTCGCTTTGATCAACCATTCACGTTGTACACAGATGGAAGTCTTTATGGCTTAAGAGCTGTGTTAGCACAAGAGCAAGAACGGCGTGAGAAGGTCGTTGTGTACGCCAGCCAACCCCTACATGACACTGAACGAAACCCGGACAATTACAGCTCGTTTAAGCTGGAGATGTTGGCCCTGGTGTGACCCATGACTGAGAAGTTTGCGGAGTACCTGACTGGTGCAGAGATTCTCGTGATGACGGATAATAATCCTAATTCTAATGCTGACGCCTTATCTCAAGTGACTCGAGGTGCACCAGAGCATGTGGTGGATGAAGACCTTGAGGACACTGAGATCCCTGATCTGAGGTGATTACCTGTGTTCGTTGATGTGGCACGTTCAAGTGGGGTGGCGACACGGGTCGCCACGTTGCTGGGTAAGACTCGTCAAGAGTGGGCCGAGTTACAAGATGCAGACTCCGACATTTCACAAGTAAAGAAATGGCTGAGTCAAAAGTCCTGGCCCGATGGGAGAACGAGAGCTCGGCTGGGTGTAGGTGGACAAAAACTGCTACGGCAGTGGGATTGATTGGCCATAGCGGAGGGAGTACTGTATCACTGGGTCTATGTAATGGCAGAGCTGGGGTACCGGTGGCAGATAGTGATTCCAGCTTCAGTGGCTCCAGATATTGCCCGAGAAGTGTTTGCGCAGGGTGCGCATTTTGGGCCTGAAAAGACTTATCATTGGCCTAGAAGAAGTTGTGAGAGAAGTGTGTGGTAGGGTGTCAGCCATGTGAACTGAATAAGTCCCCGGAGCAGAGGGCTCCTGTTCAGACAATTGTGACGTCAGCCCCGTTGGAAGTGCTAATGGTAGATTATTTGTCAGTTGGGTACGCCAGAAGTGGTCATCATTCATGTCTAGTCATGACTGATCACTTTACTAGGTTTGCCGTCGCTGTCCCCACCAAAGATCAGACTGCTAAGTCCGCAGCAGAAGCGATTTGTAAGCATTCCATCCAGATGTATGGGTGTCCCTAAAGGATACATTAAGATCAGGTGCTTGCTTTCAAGGTCAGCTCATGACAGAGTTGCTGTAGGTTTATGGGATTCAGCAGTCACGGACCACGCCCCACCATCCACAAAGGAGATGGGGCCTGTGAACGGTTCAACCGAACCCTGCTCCAGATGCTGAGAACGCTGGAACAAAGACAAAAAGAGTGATGGCCTAAATTCCTACCAGAACTTATATGGGTCTATAACAACAAGGTCCATAACACCACGGGGTTCACTCCCTATGTGATGATGTTTGGTTGGCCTGGGTGATGGATAGAAGAACTGAGTCTCACTGTACCTTGTGAGCCAGATTATTGTACAGCCAGTGAGTGGGTCCAGGATCATCGCAGAAAGTTGCAGGAGATCCACCGGATAGTAAAAGACCGTGTGAAGGATGATCCCCATCGAGATCGGGGACCGGTCCACACGGATTAATTCTGTGTGGGTGATAGGGTGGTAGTGCGAGTCCCGCACCCGGAAGGTAAGTTGAGTAACAGGTGGGAGGAGACACCCTACACTGTAGTGGAAAGAGTACTTCCAGGGGGAAGTGTGTACACAGTGGTCCCCAAAGGGTGCATTGGACCTCGCAGCACAATGCACCGGAACTGGCTAAAGAGGTGCAAGTCCAACGCACCTGCCCGTCTACCTGAGACGCCTTTGCCACCTACGTCGGTTGCACCGTACCATGTTCAATGTGACTGTTGGGATGACTGTGGGACAGAAACCCCGGATGTACAGAGTCCAACAGCACAAGGCCCGGATGTTCCAGACACCGCCCCTGATGAGACTGTTTCACCAGATGTGATGAACACCCCATGAAGCCCGGCAGATACTGGTTTTTGGAGGTCGGAGAGAAGCACAGCTGGTGTTCCCCCGATACGATATAACCCTGAAGAGTATGTGTAATGTATGAGTGGTGAGAGACCATTTGTCGGGACGTCAAATCATAATTGGGGTGGAGTGTAAGAATGCTGAAATGTATTTCTAATATTAAGTTCAACACTGTTAATGTAAATGATCGGTAGTAACTCAGTTCGGCCACTGGAGGTCATCAGTGGACACGAGTAGAAAGATCTGGAACCAGGAAGTAATTTTAAGTCAGTCTCCTGAGGTAAATTGACAGAGACAAATGCCTGTGGAGATCCTACACAGAAAAGAAGACGTGTCGGCTGTTCTGAGGGGCTCGTGGATCTATGGAAGGACGCGCCTGGCTTGAACAGTGTTAGAATTATTCAAGGGCTCGATCTACACCGTGGACTGAAAGATAAGCCGTGTTCTGTGAGTACATAAGATTGACCGGTCAATATATAGCGATAGACAGGGTGAGTTAGTCAGGAACTACAAAGGACTATTTTGTGTGCACTCATGAGGAGAGACCGACCAGGCTTGATCAATACAAAATATTAAAAATTGAGACTTGCTCGAGCGTGAGATGCAAAGAGAAGCTGAATATGGATTACACCATAGGACTGAGGGAATTATCACCATCCCTGTTATACTGGGTAGTGCCCAGTGTGAGGAAGATCTTATATACCTCAGTCGCTGATTGTTAGGGTGAAATGACATACACCCTGTAAACTCTTTGTACATTACCAAGTTAAAGAGTTTTCACCTCATGCAGGAGGGAAAACTGCATTTGCTGTAAATAGGTTGTGGGATAGATTTATATAAAGGAATCAGGGATCCCGAAATATTTTGTACATAGCGTGGGAGGGGGGTGTGAGATTGTATCCTGAGGGGAACACGTGCCGCGGCTGCAGTAATAGCCTGGGTAGGCCCTGTACGGAGTAAGGGTGGGGTTGCTTTAGTCTGGGATAGTTGTGCTCTCTCTCGGCAAAACAGGTACGTGCCCTCAGGCTGCATAAATTGTACACTGTGATCGGGCTGTTGGGGCTCATATCGTTTTTGCAAAATTTGAATTTGTTATCTTTTTGAAACCGTTAAAAAGAGTTAATTTACCACTATTTTTGGAGTCTGAGTCATTCATAGCAGCACCGTATCGCTCGCACACAAATGACTGGCGTCTCGGTCGTTAACAGTTGTACAGGTCATCAGCTAATTTCTTGGTTAAAACTCCCAAGAAAGAAGCATCCTGTAACAAATTTCTAAGTTCATCATTGAATTTGACTGTAGGATTACTAGTCAATTCTATATAAAAATTCTTATTTTCCAGATCTTTTAAATTAAGGATTCTATATAGGCCTTTATTAAGTAATACTGAAGTAACCTCTCAGGACATCAGTCAGGAAATTAAAGCTTGGGTGGAAATGGCTCTTTCAAATGGACAATGACCGAAGCATACTGGTTACAAAGGGGCTTAAGGATAACAAAGTAAATGTTTTGGAGTGGGCACCACAAATCCCTGATCTCAATCATATTGAAAAATTAAGGGCAAAGGTGAAAAGGCAGGTGCGTACAAGGCAACCTACAAATATAGCTCAGTTACCCCAGTTCTGACAGGAGGAATGGACCCAAATTCCTACCAACTATTGTGAGAAACTTGTGGAAGGATATTCAAAACATTTGATCCAATTCATACAGTTTAAGGTCAATGATACCAAGAACTAATGAAATGTATTTAAACTTGTGACTTTGCAGAAAGTACCGTATATACTCGTGTATAAGCCGACCCGTGTATAAGCCGACCCCCCTACTTTTGCCCCCAAAACCTGGGAAAATCTATTGACTCGTGTATAAGCCGAGGGTGGACCCCAGCACAGGTATACAGCCCCCAGCAGTGTGGTATACAGCAGCCTCCCCAGTGGTATATACAGGCCCCAGCAGTGTTACAGCAGCAGCCCCAGTGGTATATACAGCAGCAGCCCCAGTGGTAGTATACAGCAGCCCAGAGGTATATACAGCAGCCCCAGTGGTAGTATACAGCAGCAGCCCCAGTGGTAGTATACACACAGCCCCAGTAGTATATACAGCCCCAGTGGTAGTATACACGCAGCCCCAGTAGTATATACAGCCCCAGTGGTATATACAGCCCCAGTGGTAATATACACGCAGCCCCAGAGGTATATACAGCAGCCCCAGAGGTATATACAGCCCCAGTGGTAGTATACATACAGCCCCAGTAGCAGTATACAGCCCCAGTGGTAGTATACAGCCCCAGTGGTAGTATACAGCAGCCCCAGTGATATATTCAGCCCCAGTGGTAGCATACAGCAGCCCCAGTGGTATATACAGCCCCAGTGGTAGTATACAGCCCCAGTGGTAGTATACAGCAGCCCCAGTGGTATATACAGCCCCAGTGGTAGTATACATACAGCCCCAGTAGTAGTATACAGCCCCAGTGGTAGTATACAGCCCCAGTGGTAGTATACAGCCCCAGTGGTAGTATACAGCAGCCCCAGTGGTATATACAGCCCCAGTGGTAGTATACAGCAGCCCCAGTGGTATATACAGCCCCAGTGGTAGTATACAGCAGCCCCAGTGGTATATACAGCCCCAGTAGTAGTATACAGCCCCAGTGGTAGTATACAGCCCCAGTGGTAGTATACAGCAGCCCCGGTGGTATATTCAGCCCCAGTGGTAGTATACAGCCCCAGTGGTAGTATACAGCCCCAGTGGTAGTATACAGCAGCCCCGGTGGTATATTCAGCCCCAGTGGTAGTATACAGCCCCAGTGGTAGTATACAGCCCCAGTGGTAGTATACATACAGCCCCAGTAGTAGTATACAGCCCCAGTGGTAGTATACAGCAGCCCCAGTGGTATATACAGCCCCAGTGGTAGTATACAGCCCCAGTGGTAGTATACAGCAGCCCCAGTGGTATATACAGCCCCAGTGGTAGTATACATACAGCCCCAGTAGTAGTATACAGCCCCAGTGGTAGTATACAGCCCCAGTGGTAGTATACAGCCCCAGTGGTAGTATACAGCAGCCCCAGTGGTATATACAGCCCCAGTGGTAGTATACAGCAGCCCCAGTGGTATATACAGCCCCAGTAGTAGTATACAGCCCCAGTGGTAGTATACAGCCCCAGTGGTAGTATACAGCAGCCCCGGTGGTATATTCAGCCCCAGTGGTAGTATACAGCCCCAGTGGTAGTATACAGCCCCAGTGGTAGTATACATACAGCCCCAGTAGTAGTATACAGCCCCAGTGGTAGTATACAGCAGCCCCAGTGGTATATTCAGCCCCAGTGGTAGTATACAGCCCCAGTGGTAGTATACAGCCCCAGTGGTAGTATCCAGCCCCAGTGGTAGTATATAGCCCCAGTGGTAGTATACAGCAGTCCCAGTGGTATATTCAGCCCCAGTGGTAGTATACAGCCCCAGTGGTAGTATACATACAGCCCCAGTAGTAGTATACAGCCCCAGTGGTAGTATACAGCCCCAGTGGTAGTATACAGCAGCCCCAGTGGTATATTCAGCCCCAGTGGTAGTATACAGCCCCAGTGGTAGTATACAGCCCCAGTGGTAGTATCCAGCAGCCCCAGTGGTATATACAGCCCTAGTGGTAGTATACAGGGCCCCAGCAGGGCCCCCCTCATAATTTGGCGCCCCCACCTCACTTGCTGGGCCCCCCGCATGCAGCGCTGCGCATATACATTACCTGTCTAGCAGCTGTCACCCTCCGATGGCGGATCGCGGCTCCTGGGCTCCGGGCTCCATCTTCCTCTCTGTCTTCCTGCTTTGTGACCGGGGCTCATCGCGATAACGTCATCGCGACGCCGGCCGGTCACATGACAAGGAAGACACAGAGGAAGATGGAAGCCGCAGCCGGGAGCCGCGATCCGCCATCGGAGGGTGATAGCTGCTAGACAGGTAATGTATATGCGCAGCGCTGCATGCGGGGGGCCCAGCAAGTGAGGTGGGGGCGCCAAATTATGAGGGGGGCCGTATTGACTCGCGTATAAGCCAAGGGGGGACTTTTCAGCCCAATTTTTGGGCTGAAAAACTCGGCTTATACGCGAGTATATATGGTAATAAAAATGCCTTAAAATATTCTCGCCCTCTCATTATTCTGGTATTTGGCAAATATAAATAATTATGGTAATCCTAGTTCAGATAAAGCAGGAAATTATGATTTCATGTCAGATAGTGAGAAAAACACAGATATGTGTCTTTTTACATAGTGTATATAAACTTCTGGTTTCAACTGTTAATACAGGTGCATCTCAATAAATATTGTCAAAACATTAATTTTTTTCAGTAATTCAATACATAAAGTGAAAAGCATATATTACATACATTAGAGTCATTACAAGCAGAGTGATCTTTTTCAAGTGCTTATTTCAGTTAATGTTGATGATTATGGCTTACAGTCAATGAAAACCCAAAATTCATTATCTCAGCAAATTAGAATAATTAACTCAAAGCACTTGCTAAGGTTTACTACGTTACTAAGCGTTTAAAATGATCCCTTAGTCAGGTTCAGCAGCCCACACAATCATGGGGAAGACTGCTGACTTGACAGATGTCCAGAAGGCAGTCACTGACACACTCCACAAGGAGGGTAAGCCACAAAAGGTCATTGCTAAAGAAGCTGGCTGTTCACAGAGTCCTGTATCCAATCATATAAATGGAATATTGAGTGGAAGGAAAATGTGTGGTAGAAAAAGGTGCACAAGCAACCGGGATAACCGCAGCCTTGAAAGAATTGTTAAAAAAAGGCCATTCAAAAATTCGGGGGAGATTCACAAGGAGTGGACGCTGCTGGAGTCAGTGCTTCAAGAGCCACCACACACACACACGTATCAAGGACATGGACTACAACTGTCACATTCCTTGTGTCAAGCCACTCATGACCAATAGACAATGCAAAAAGTATCTTACCTGGCCCAAGGAGAAAAAGAAGTGGACTGTTGCTCTGTGGTCCAAGGTGTTTTCAGCTGAAAGTAAATTTTGCATTTCATTTGGAAATCAAGGCCCCGGAGTCTGGAGGCAGAGTGGAGAGGCCACAATCCAAGAGTCTGGAGGAAGAGTGGACAGTGAAGAGGCCACAATCCAAGAGTCTGGAGGAAGAGTGGACAGTGAAGAGGCCACAATCCAAGAGTCTGGAGGAAGAGTGGACAGTGAAGAGGCCACAATCCAAGAGTCTGGAGGAAGAGTGGACAGTGAAGAGGCCACAATCCAAGAGTCTGGAGGAAGAGTGGACAGTGAAGAGGCCACAATCCAAGAGTCTGGAGGAAGAGTGGACAGTGGAGAGGCCACAATACAAGAGTCTGGGGAAGAGTGGACAGTGGAGAGGCCACAATCCAAGCGTCTGGAGGAAGAGTGGACAGTGGAGAGGCCACAATCCAAGAATCTGGAGGAAGAGTGGACAGTGGAGCAGCCACAATCCAAGAGTCTGGAGGAAGAGTGGAGAGTGGGGAGACCACAATCCAAGAGTCTGGAGGAAGAGTGGACAGTGGAGCAGCTACAATCCAAGCTGCTTGAGGTCTAGTGTGAAGCTTCCACAGTCAGTGATGGTTTGGGGAGTCATGTCATCTGCTGGTGTAGGTCCACTGTGTTTTATCAAGACCAAAGACAGTGCTGCCGTCTACCAGGAAATGTTAGAGCACTTCATGCTTCCCTCTGCCAACAAGCCTTTTAGAGATTGAGATTTCATTTTCCAGCAGGACTTGGCACCTGTCCACACTGCCAAAAGTACCAATACCTGGTTTACCAACCACAGTATCACTGTGCTTGATTGGCTAGCAAACTCGCCTGACCCAAACCCCATAGAGAATCTATATGTATTGTCAAGAGGAAGATGAGCGACACCAGACCTAACAGTGCAGATGAGCTGAAGGCTGCAATCAAAGCAACCTGCGCTTCCATAACACCTCAGTAATGCCACAGGCTGATCGCCTCCATGCCATGCAACAATGATGCAGTAATTCATGCAAAAGGACCCCAACCAAGTATTGAGTGCATTTACTGTACAAACTTTTCATTAGATCAACATTTATGATTTAAAAATAATTTTTCAATTGCTCTTATATCATATTCTAATTTTCTGAGATAATGAATTTTGGGGTTTCATTGGCGGTAACCCATAATCATCAACATTTACAGAAATAAACAATTGAAATAGATCACTGTGTGTAACGCCAATATATAATATATGCATTTCACTTTATATTTTGAATTGCTGAAATCTGGGAACTTGCTATCAACCTTATGGAGACAGCGAAGTAGGTGAGGAGATTGTAAGCCACTTCCCTCCTCTCATATATATGCATATATGCAAACTTGCACATCACTAAGGAAGTTGAGAAACTCCCATGCCACATTTAAGCAGCTTCCTCAAAGTCATAATTGCTTTCCTATAAGCTTTTAATATAACTAAGGGATTTGTGCCAGATCAGAACCCTGAAATAAATTATCTTTTTGGTGATATTCTAATTCATTGAGATGCACTTGTTACGCTCACTGTAAGCTCCCCAGTAAGCAGCCTAATAAACATGATGACTGGGACAAATTGGTGACAGTGGTGGAATATCTGCATAACCCCCAGGCTGTCTCAGTCTGTCTCCTTAACACATATACGCTGACAAGCAAATGGATAACAATGTTTTGCACTTTTGACTTTCAGGTTCCATATCTCACCATCCACTATAGCTTTGAGCATGATACTACATTTGTTTTATAGCCATTCATCTTGGCTATCTCATACATAAAATTGACTTGCAACTATTTAGCATAGTTATGCAGATTCTTGTAATTTCACTGCATTGTTACTGTTTTGTCCTGGTGTTTGCATTTTTTTTCTTCCTGTACACTACAAATTACAACTTGTTCTCACATTCACTAACAGTTCAGTGTGATATTAGATTGAAAATCAAACATTCAATACATTGTTACCCTTTTGCTTGTCAGTTTAGGTTTAGAAGAGACAAATGCATCACCTCTATAGGTAACTCTTTCTGTTTTCAATAGAAATAAAGTAGATAAATTGGTACTGCTTTTCCAGTTTTGAATATTTGGGTTTTCCTACAGTACAAATCAGTACCAAATTCATATCGGCTCGATGAATGGGGTTGCATATGCCATATTTCCTATTTATGAAAAACTAAAATCATGGTAAGAAATATGGCATTGCCTTCCACCTGGGACATTCAGGGGCGAAGATATCCTGAATTTTGGGGATCCCAAAATTTTAAGACCTGAGCTGCATCCCATTGACCATCTGGGGGCACCTGGGAGACATAGGTGAGAGTGACTGTTGTTTAATAAATACAGATTCTGAGTTATCTTACCATTCAATTGGAGCACTTCTCTCCAAAATAATTGTGCCATCCTTGCGACCACAGGTCAAGTACTTTTCTTTGCTTATCCATTTTATTTTTATGTAACTTTATATACTGCATTGTTTTGTCCCTTTTGTAATATCTTTTGTAAAGTTTTATAAACCCTGCATACTTTTCAAATTAAATATTTAAAATGTAATAGCTTCATTCTTCTTGCTCCATAACTGCATCCCTGAATCCTCGTTGGGCTACACATTATCAGTAACAGGTGTCCAATCAGGCTGTATAAGGCCCCTTTCACATCAGCGATTGCGGCAGTCGCGGTGAAAAAACACAACTGCCACGGTTACCGCATAACGGCCGCACCTGCGGCAAGCCCAATGCAATTATGGCGCCCCGAAACGAGTGCGTCACAGGAAAGTATTACATCCCTGACTGAAGATGTAATATCTTCCGTCTCAGTGATGTAATGGTTAAATCCAGAGCTCCATGTACCACATGCACCACTCAGAGGTAGAGGGCCAATCAGGTCCTGGTGGGAGGAGTGCAAGGTGTAGTGTGTGGGGGTAGTGAGTGTGGAGAGTCGGGTTCAGGAGGAAGGAGGAGAAGGAGCAGGGCCCTGCACAGTGACGTGCAGCCCTGGAAAAGCAACTTAACCGGGAGGGCACCAACAAGCAGTGACCCAGACCAGGAAACGGGCAACAAAGCAACTAAGCCACGGGTTAAAAGACACCCATGCCCAGTCTCACCGGACGCCGGTTCCGAGGCAAACAGACGTCCACCGCTGTTCTGCAAACAGGAGTGATGGAGTAGCTTCTTAGGAGCGCCTCACTACAGCCGCTAACCCAGCAGACTTACCAGCAGGGTACCTACCATTGGGCCTCGGGACCCTGCACAGCCCAGATTAGCACTCTGGCTAAGAAAGTCTAATAGAGGTTCCCAGTGCCCTGAACTGGTGCACTAAGGCAGCAACGGCAACCAAAATAGGACGGTTAGTAAAGGAGGAACACCGTAGAGCTCTGGACAAAAGCTATACATCGCTGGGACCACCCGGTCCGTTACCCTGACAAACTGTATACCGTGTACAACACCGAACTTACAGTAAAGACCTGTTACAGAGGAGCATTGTGTCAGTACATTTCTTCCAGAACTGTTATTAACCTTGCTCATCAAACTACCCGAGCTGCCGTATTCCATCCAGTGCAGCTCCTGGCCCCGGGGACTCCTGCTCATCCTGTGGGGAGCATCCCATCTAGCTGCTGCACATCCCCCGGAGGCCCAAGCAGCGCCGGTGCCATCACCGGACTCCCACATGTGGCGTCACGACAATCAAGACTTATCCCAATCCTTTTATCCCCTTTTATTTGACCACCGGGCCCCACAGCTTCAGGCGCGGAACCGTGACAAGTGAAGCATCGCCTGAGACCTGCGACCCTGGCAACGGTGAGTCACAATGTCTATGGGGCTTGCGGCAGGTGCGGCAAGTGCAGTATAGTTGCGATTGCGGCACTTGCGGCAGATGCGGCAGCGAAACAACTGCGGTCAGCCGCGTTTTTTTTCGCGGCCGCATCTGCCGCAAGTGCTGAAACCGCACTTGCCGCACTTGCTGAACACTTACCGCAAGCCCCACAGACATTGCATGGGGCTTGCCGCAAGTGAACCGCAAGTGCGGCTGTTATGCGGTAACCGCAGCAGTTGTGTTTTTTCACAGCAACTGCCGCGATCAGAGCTTACCGCTGATGTGAAAAGGCCCTAAGTGATTGGTTGTGGCAGCTAGTTTTTCTGGGGTTATTGTGGGGCTTGGCAGTGACCATACCAATGTACAGGGTGGGCCATTTATATGGATGAACCTAAATAAAATGGGAATGGTTGGTGATATCAACTTCCTGTTTGTGGCACATTAGTATTAGGGAGGGGAAAACTGTTCCAGATGGGTGGGGACCATGGCGGCCATTTTGAAGTTGACCATTTTGGGAGAGGGTCATGTGACACATCAAACATATTGAGAATTTCGTAAGAAAAAAAATGGTGTGCTTGGTTTTAACGTAACTTTATTCCTTCATGAGTTATTTACAAGTTTATGACCACCTACAAAATGTGTTCAAAGTTCTGCCCATTGTGTTGGATTGTCAATGCAACCCTCTTCTCCCACTCTTGACACACTGATAGCAACACCACAGAAGAAATGCTAGCATAGGCTTCCAGTATCCGTTGTTTCAGATGCTGCACATCTCGTATCTTCACAGCATAGACAATTGCCTTCAGATGAGTGATGAGGCAAACTTTTTTGTGAATGGCGAAGTTAACAAACAAAACCACCATTATTGATCTGATACTAAACCATAGTGGATAGATCGCTTCAAGTCTGTTGGAACACAAAAATTGATGGTATGGTGTGGTATATGGGTACAAAGATAGTGAGGCCATTCTTCATCAATGGAAACCTCAGTGCCACTGGATATCAGGAGCATGTAGCAATTTTAGACATCCTTTGGAATTGGGTGTATATACTATATATTCACCGTGAAAGTGCCCAATAATCAACTCAGTAGGGGAAGCAGCTGTTGCCTCGTTGATCAATCATCAGTCAATTTTGAACTGCACTGTAAGGATTCCAAGGTCTCCATGGAATTGTTGTTTCTTCTTGCCCTCGTCCAAGATAGACTCTGGTGCCTCATCTTGCCCTTGAACTTCCTGTCAGTCCTGCTTATAAGTCCTGGTCCGGGCTTTATTTCTTGCCTGAGTGTTTTGTGCTAGCTTATCTTAGAGTCTCCTGCCTTGTTTCTGGACTTTCTGCTGCTGCTTGTAAGCTCTGTGCTCTGCCTCATTACCTCTCAGCTGCTCACAGTCTGCAGTGCATTACCATGATCCTGCTGTTGGTTTCCTCCCTTCAAGACCTCTAGGAGAAGAGCTTTATTACTTCTAGACTTCCTTGGTCTGTAAGAACTTAGATTTTCTTTTGTATCATTAGTGTATTTAATCCAGAACTAAATCAGTGTGGGTGTGTGCTGGACTTAAGCGGGACTTTTTCAGACCTATGAAGTACATTGATAACCATCTGTTTACTGCACAATTCACTACATAATATTTCTGGACATTCACATATTAAATGCTGCAGCACTCTTGCATATTATTTCTGGACATTCACTTATTAAGTGCTGGTCGCACTCTTGCATATTATTTCTGGAGATTCACAAGTTAGTACTGGTTGCACTTGATTTAATTTTTGAGATTTGCCTTGCATGTTTCTGTTTCTTAAACTGTTTGATTATTACTTGCAATATAAGTTATTTACTCAAAACCCTGGTCTCTGTCTCGTTTTATCTCATGCTATCGGATTCCTAAGTATCTACATAATTGCAGCAAAGTGCTGTCTGTGAAAATAAGTGACAGTTGTGGAATACCTGTGTGATGTCCTAGACTGTCTCCATGACAAATTTGTGGCAGCAGTGGGAGATGTGTGTGATCTCCCAGACAGGCATCCTGACATTTTGCCTTACCCAAAAGGAAAGGACTATTTTGCTATTCATTTGTGGTGAAGCAAGCGGTTTACCTTTTTCGAGCTAAGAGTTTATGATGACCAATAAACTTTACTTAGATTTTATTATTAAACCCTTTGCCACAACATGGTCAAGCAACTACCAGGAAGCTGAAACACAATCTACTCAGCTTCCCCTGCTCTACAACATGATTCTTTGTCTGCATTTTCATGGTGGCAAGTTTCCTTTACATACTCTAATTAGGTCCCTGCATAGGGACCTCTTGCTGTGAGATTGAGAATTGTGTCTGCAAATCCACAGTTTATCTACATAACATGTAGTGTCACACATTATCCACTGAAGTGTATAGAGTACCGATAAGTGGAATGACATTGGGAGGATCAAGTCAAATTTCCTGACATTTTTGGTTTTACACAATTGTGAACATTTTGAGATTCGATTCACAAAAAAAAATTTGCTCTGAACCATTTGCCACACTGATGAAGCATCAGAGAGCAGACTAATGTTGTTGCATAGCTGAGTGGGCCTCCCCATAATGAACTGCAGATATAACATCTCGTGGATTATCATGCCTTTGTACAGTGGTTGTCAGTACTGGACTTCAGCATATACTGAAGAGTTGTTTTCTTTTTCTAGAGTCACTGGGTAAGTCTATCTCTTCTGTTGGGTGTAAGCCTTTCTGGTCAGTGGAATGCCATCTCACCTTCAGTAGATTGTAAGCTCTCTTGGTCAAAAGGGTCTTCTCCCTATTTCACTTTCACCTATAGAGTGCAGGCTTTTATGGTCAGCGATGCCCTCTCTTTCTCCTGTAGAGTGTAAGCCCTTATGATCAACAAGGTCCTCTCTCTCTTTCTCTCCAGTGTAAATTCTTATGGTCAACAGGGTTCTCTACCTCTTCCTGTAGAGTTTAAGCTCTTATGGTTAGCAGGATGGTCTTTCTCTCTCCTGAAGAATGTAAGCTCTTATATTCCTCTGGCGAAACTATATTTTCCAACCAATTACAAGCTTTAATATATTGAAATTTGTATTTATCAACTGTGATTTCAAAAATATTTGGGAAATGTTTGAGGTTAGCAAAATACAATTTCTAAAGATCTCCTCATCTTTAGTATAGAGATTATATGAACTGTTCCTAAGCAAGAGTGTTGCTTTGACATAGAATTCCCACTTTACGATAGCACATGTAGGGAAGTATAGTTTATGTGGACAATCTCTTTAAGTTATTTCAGTTTGTGACCAGTTTTGTTATCAAAAATACCTTTATAGATCAAATAATGAATGGAACTATACATTTTTTAAAATGAAATAAAAATATTTAAATGTAGCATTGGACATTGCATGGGAATGAATGATAATTTGTTGTATCTAAATGAAGATATCTGCGTTACATTACAAAATTAGGATTTAATTACCGTAGATAATATGTCAGATTTCTACCACACACAGCATTGTACCTATCCATCTGGTAATCCAGTGTAGGTCTATCCAAATTGAAGAGGGTATTGGGGGAAAAATAATCAACAAAGCCTTGTTAATTCAAGATGAGAGTTACTAATTTCCTACATGTGGCAAAATTGCACCACTTAGCGTTCCACTGCTCAGTCATATGGTACGGAAGTTCTGTAGCATCTATCAACATAGCAACATGTAACTGAGGGCTGCCATCTCCTTCAATTCATGTTGGGTCATCATCACTAATTGCGTGATTTCAAGGTACTTGAAAAGGGTAAGATTGTCAGCCCCATACAGTGACAAAATTGCTGACCAACTGACGCATATAGGAGGTATAGGCACATGACTGACTTCTCTTTCACATGAACATGAGGCCTATAGTCTGGTGGTCACTGGTTAGGTCACTGCTCTTGTCAATGTGATGAAGATGCCAGGAATTGTAGTCTTAGACGTTTTTTAAAATTTTTTAGCATTCAATCTTTTAATAAAAGAATAATAACTGAGGATGAATATCTCAGCTAAGTTCATGTTCTCTGAATATAAAGGATAGTGGTTACTATAATACTATAAAGAAAACATAACATTTAAGAACTACATTTCATGTGTGGATTCTACTGTATATTAATTCATATAAAAACTGTGGCTCAATGCAGTATGGAGACATGAAGAATGCCACAGTCCATTAGATGAAGGGTATCTCCATATGCCACCATTTATGGTCTATAGATGCAGCATTGTTTTGTATATGGGCCCTTAACTTTACTCTGTAATGTTCATACATTTATTATCACCTAACCTATATTGGCCAGCTTGGCGTGTCATCATAGATTATTCATATTTATGTCTTTTTACATCAATTAAAGAATCTTCAAATCCAGGACCAGACTACCAATCAAAGAACAATAAAACTACCATGCTTCTTATATCTGAATACTGATATATACTGCCCTGCTTCTCTTCTCCCTCCCCACACTGATCATTGTATGTTCAGCTTCACGTCTCTGGTGCTATTTACTGCACTATTCTATGTTCTGTTGTGTATAAATATGTGGCTTCAGAATTCGTATCATTATTTGCCTGATGAAGAGGCCTTAGAATCTGGAAAGCTTGCTATATGTAAACATGTTTTCAATTAGCCATTAAAAGGTAACAACCACTGAAGACTCTAACATTTTAATATTTTGTCCATCAAAGACTAAAATTAAAATTTTTTGGTAAGCTCCGATGACATTATGTTTTGGGGAAAGTCATTCCTGTCGGGTTCCACATGTTCACATCCAAGACAGTGAAGTCTGGTATATTCTTGAGATGTCTATAGAAAGAGTCCATCTTTGAGCCTGCACACTTTTTTCTAATGTCTACGGCCAGCATCATTAATGTTTACAGCCATCATCACTTTTATTTTGTGCTCTAGAAGAACACAAAAAATGACATTTAAAAAAAGGTGGTTACTTATTATAGGTTTTTATATTATGTAGGTGATTTAGATTTTTCTTTATCATGAAAAAGGTATTATGTTTCCTTGTTTTGCAGTGAAAATAGCATTTGAAGTATCAGCAGAAGAAATATGTCTTATGTCTGCTTTCAGTGGAAGCAACATATTGTGTAGGCAACTGCATTGTCTGAATGAAAAAGTTTGAACAGCGATGCTATATTTTTTCTTGCTTTGTCCATATCCAATTTGTTTAACATTTGAAATCCGTAAATGCCCACACAGCAATTCATTTTTACAAGTAAAGAAATATGTGTTCATGAAAAGCCTTCAAAGATTTAGTGCCAACAACACAGAGCTCTCTATATTCTAGCTCTACAGAAAAAAGAAGCTAATGCCATTTATCATTTCTCAGAATTCTTTTTCTCTCTTTAGAATTGCTGATCTGAGGTATTATTTGCTCCATGCTTTAGAATGTGTAGCATGTCATCTGTTTTGTCTCTGTAAAACCTAGTGCGGGAATGTAAGGTCAGAAAATCCTGACATACTTGGCAAATAATTATTATTAAGCTGTTGTACTGGAATATTCATTTTGTAAACCATAGTTATTGTCTAACGTCTGCCTTGACTTTAGATAAGACACATTAGATGTTGCGTAATCTTTTAATGCATATATATGAATATTTTATTGCATGATTCATATTTTATAGATCCATTTTAGTAGATTTTCTAGATTTTATTTGAAGGGAATGTGTCAGAAGACAACCTACTACCGTATATACTCGTGTATAAGCCGAGTTTTTCAGCCCAAAAATTGGGCTGAAAAGTCCCCCCTCGGCTTATACACGGGTCTATACGGTAATGCTGTGGGGGGGGGCTGTGACCGGGAGCTGGAGGAGGCATGAGGGGGCCGCGGTGACCGCAGGCGGTCACGTGGGGCCGCCTCATTAGTGCAATGAATATGCACGGCATCCCCCCGTCCATCAACGGCGGGGGGATGCCGTGCATATTGCACTGCACAGCCCCCCTCCTTAATATGCGTCCCGCAGTATTAATAAACAGCCCCCCCCCCCCTCCTTATCATGGCCCCCCAGGCTGCAGCAGCTGTCAAAATAACAAACAGCTTATACATCACCTTCCGACGCAGCTCTGCGCTCCTCCGGTCCTCCGCTCGCCGGCTTCTTCTTTCTTCTTGTGCCGGTGTCATGTGACCAGGCGCAGGAGATGACGTCATTTCCTGCGCGCGGTCACAGAAGCCGACACAACAAGAAGAAGCAGCCGGCGAGCGGAGATGCTGAGGACCGGAGGAGCGCAGAGCTGCGTCGGAAGGTGATGTATAAGCTGTTTGTTATTTTGACAGCTGCTGCAGCCTGGGGGGCCATGATAAGGAGGGGGGGGGGCTGTTTATTAATACTGGGGCTGTATATACCTCTGGGGCTGTATACTACCACTGGGGCTGTATACTACCACTGGGGCTGCATATACCTCTGGGGCTGATGTATACTACCACTGGGGCTGTATACTACCACTGGGGCTGTATATACATCTGGGGCTGATGTATACTACCACTGGGGCTGTATACTACCACTGGGGCTGTATATACATCTGGGGCTGATGTATACTACCACTGGGGCTGCTTGGGCTCCTGTATACTACCACTGGGGCTGCATATACCTCTGGGGCTGTATACTACCACTGGGGCTGTATACTACCACTGGGGCTGCATATACCTCTGGGGCTGATGTATACTACCACTGGGGCTGTATACTACCACTGGGGCTGTATATACATCTGGGGCTGATGTATACTACCACTGGGGCTGTATACTACCACTGGGGCTGTATATACATCTGGGGCTGATGTATACTACCACTGGGGCTGCTTGGGCTCCTGTATACTACCACTGGGGCTGCATATACCTCTGGGGCTGATGTATACTACCACTGGGGCTGTATACTACCTCTGGGGCTGTATATACATCTGGGGCTGATGTATACTACCACTGGGGCTGCTTGGGCTCCTGTATACTACCACTAGGGCTCCTGTATACTACCACTGGGGCTGCTGGGGCTCCTATATACTACCACTGGGGCTGCTGTATACTACCACTGGGGCTGCTGGGGATGCTATATACTACCACTGGGGATGCTATATAGTACCACTGGGGATGCTATATACTACCACTGGGGATGCTATATAGTACCACTGGGGCTGCTGGGGATGCTATATACTACCACTGGGGCTGCTGTATACTACCACTGGGGCTGCTGTATACTACCACTGGGGAGGCCTGTATACCACACTGCTGGGGGCTGTATACCTGTGCTGGGGTCCACCCTCGGCTTATACACGAGTCAATAGGTTTTTCCAGATTTTTGGGGCAAAAGTAGGGGGGTCGGCTTATACACGGGTCGGCTTATACACGAGTATATACGGTATTTAAATTTTGTTTTTATATTAAACTTGTTTTAAAGAATTTTTTTAAATTATTTTTATTTTAAAACTTTCCACTTTGTCAAAATATCTTAACATTTAAAAAAAGCCTGAGATAGTAATTTAGTAGGCATCCCGGTATCATCACAGGGAGGCAGGCAACGTCTAAATATAAATTACACAGCTCACCTCCTCTTCCTTCACACACAGTCTTCTCTATCTCCCTGCACAAAGACCTCTGCGCGGGAGGTAGGTGGGACTGGTTGAAGCGCCAGGAGGCACGAAACATGACACCTCTTCCTGATGTTGGTTTTATCCATTTAAGAATAAAAATGGGCATTTTTTAAGGAATTGGAATGCTGCATTACTTACCCTCTTCAATGGATGATTACCACTGCTGTAATTATGCTGGCACCTCAATTCCAGAGTGTGATACAAGAACTCCTATCAGATCCGAGACGATCTGTTTTGATATCGTAAGTAGTGCCAGGGGCCTTTTCTTATATTTTTGTCCGTTTTCATCACAGGGAGGCAGGCAACGTAGGGGCGAACCTACCATGGTGCAGCTGGTTCAGGTAGGGACGGGGTAGGGGGCCCCTCAAGCACCTGCAGGGGGCCCCCCGTGACCCAATGTCAGAGGAGAGGAGGTTAACTGTGGGAAGCTTCCTGCTTCCCTTGGCTGTTCCCGCCCCTCCTATCTCCTCCAGCTCTGGCCATCAGATCTACATTGCGCGGCTTGGCGCAGGGTAAGACCTGCACGCAATTCGCACCTGCTAGCACACCCCCCCCCCCTCCCCGCTCCTCACCTGACTCTTCTAGCACACCCATTCCCCCCCCAGGGTCCTTTCACCTAAGCCTGCACCAGGGCCTGCCAGGCTGAAGGTCCGCCACTGAGGCAACGCATAAATATTAATGATATAGGTTACACCAATCACAACTGATGATCACAGCTCACCTCCTCTTCCTCCACACACAATCTCCTCTTCATCCCTGCACAAAGACCTCTGCGCAGGTTATAGAAAAACTCTTATAAAAGACAGGGAATATTTTCTCTATTTCCTACAGTCCTTGCAAACGCTCTAAAGCACATCTATGATTTGCTATAAACAGCAGCTCAGCCCAGATGACCGCCTCTATAATCAAATATGGAAAACAGAATAGCAAAAATCTGAAAATAACAGGCTATAGAAATAATCAACTTATTTCAATGATTAAAAACTCACATGGGTAATACATTCCTCTAATGGCCACTTTACACACACCAACTTATCTGTCCAACTTCTGACCAACTTGCTGGTTGCAGTGAAAACATAGACACATAGTTCCATTTGTACACAGCCACAAAATGGAGCAATGTGTCCATGATTTCACTGCAACCAGAGATCTGTTCAGAAGTTGGACAGATAAGTTGGTGTGTGTAAAGTGGCCTTAAATCTTTTAATCTTTTAAAGAAAACCTGTCAGCATAAGTTTGACATGTAACATAAAGCTGTTACAGTAATGAAGCTGTAATACAATTACATTGGTATACTTGGTGAAGAAATCCACTTTGTGGTTCTACTGTACCCAGCATTTGACATATTCTACTAATTATGTATTCTCCTCCTCCCTATCTATGATTCCCAGGCTCATCTGCCTGTGACCAGTCTTTGCATGACAGCAGTGCTGAGAGATTCACAGACCAGAGGCAGATGGACCAGCGAATCAAAGAAAGGGAGGATAAATCTTGTGCATTGTGCAATAATTAGCAGAAAACTTCAAATGTTGACTAAAGATTAACCTCAAAGTGGATTTCTTCACCAAAGGTATCAATTTAATCATATTACAGTACCATCATTGCCATGTCTTTACTTTACATTAAAAATCATGCTGATTAGTTCTCTGCAATGACCACTTACAGTGCCTACAAGTAGTATTCAACCCCCTGCAGATTTAGCTGGTTGACACATGCGGAATTAACTTGGCATTGTGACATTTGGACTGTAGATCAGCCTGGAAGTGGGAAATGCACTGCAGCCAAAAATAATTTTTTTTTTTTTAAAAGCGTTAAAAGTTAATTCAGAGGGTCATTTATTATTCAACCCCTCAAACCACCAGCATTCTGTTTGGTCCCCCTAAAGTATTAAGAAGTAGTTTAGGCACAAAGAACAATGAGCTTCACATGTGTGGATTAATTATCTCTTTTTTCTGACTATTTAAGACCCTCCCCAAACTTGTGAACAGCACTCATACATGGTCAACATGGGAAAGACAAAGGAGCATTCCAAGGCCATCAAGACAAGATCGTGGAGGGTCACAAGGCTGGCAAGGGGTACAAAACCCTTTCCAAGGAGTTGGGCCTACCTGTCTCCTCCTGTTGCATCATCCGGAAGTGGAAGGCTTATGGAACTACTGTTAACCTTCCACGGCCTGGACAGCCTTTGAAAGTTTCCTCCCGTGCCAAGGCCAGGCTTGTCCGAAGAGTCAAGGCTAACCCAAGGACAACAAGGAAGGAGCTCCGGGAAGATCTCATGGCAGTGGGGACATTGGTTTCAGTCAATACCATAAGTAACGTACTCCACCGCAATGGTCTCCGTTCCAGACGAGCCCGTAAGGCACCTTTACTTTCAAAGCGCCATGTCAAGGCTTGTCTACAATTTGCTCATGATCACTTGGAAGACTCTGAGACAGACTGGTTCAAGGTTCTATGGTCTGATGAGACCAAGATCGAGATCTTTGGTGCCAACCACACACGTGCACGTTTGGAGACTGAATGGCACTGCATACGACCCCAAGAATACCATCCCTACAGTCAAGCATGTGGTGGCAGCATCATGCTGTGGGGATGTTTCTCAGCCAAGGGGCCTGGCCATCTGGTCCGCATCCATGGGAAGATGGATAGCATGGCCTACCTGGAGATTTTGGCCAAGAACCTCCGCTCCTCCATCAAGGATCTTAAGATGGGTCGTAATTTCATCTTCCAACAAGACAACGACCCAAAGCACACAGCCAAGAAAACCAAGGCCTGGTTCAAGAGGGAAAAAATCAAGGTGTTAGAGTGGCCTAGTCAGACTCCTGACCTTAACCCAATTGAAAACTTGTGGAAGGAGCTCAAGATTAAAGTCCACATGAGACACCCAAAGAACCTAGATAACTGGAGAAGTCTGCATGGAGGAGTGGGCCAACATAACTCCAATGACCTGTGCCGGCCTGATCAGGTCTTATAAAAGACGATTATTAGCTGTAATTGCAAACAAGGGTTATTCCACAAAATATTAAACCTAGGGGTTGAATAATAATTGACCCACACTTTTATGTTTAAAATTTATTAAAATTCAACTGAGCAACATAACTTTTTGGTTTGTAAGATTTATGCTTCTGTTAATAAATCCTACTCTCGTTTGCAGTTTGAAGGCTCTAACTTATTTGCATCTTATCAAACCACCTAAATCAGCAGGGGGTTGAATACTACTTGTAGGCACTGTATATGCCTTTTTATAGAGGTCATTGATAGGCTTTATTTCTCAACAATGGATAGTTATGGAATAAGTGTATTGCACAGCTTTCAGCTGTAAACTAGCTGTGCATATATATTTATATATTTATTAACAAAAAAATCTCCCACACTGCAGTGCTGAATATAGACATGCTCTACATCTTTAATATATAATTAGCCATTTGTAATCCATTTTCCACAATATAACCTGAGCCACCACCGTGTTCCATATCGACTATGCTAAAAACACATGTAATCTGCACAAGTTTTGTCATAGTCAAATACCAGTGTCAAAAACAAAGCAGCTTTATTTAAAACATGACACTAATAAGTGACAAAAGCCGCAGTATTGCAAATATGATAAAAGCATATGTAAAAAAATGCACTTAAAAACGCAATAAAAAAAATTTAAGTGACCTAATTGACCGAGTCAGTGCAAAAATGTTGCAAAAAATTTCAAAGGCTGGCTTCACACTGCAGGATTTTCCCTGATCAGTGTCCATCCGGTTTGTGTGCCAAAACCAGGAGTGTCTCCAAAACTCAGAACAGGTGTCAATCTTTCAATTATACTTTTTCTCTGCAAGTTCCTCTCCGGGTTTTGGCACACAAACTGTATGGACACTGATCAGTGAAAAAACTACAGTGTGAAACCAGCCGAATTCGGTATGTTAATTGAAAAAAAAAACCCTGATTTTTTCTGTCCATATTTTGGTAATTACTATGAATCACATGAAGGGTTAACAATCGTCCTGAATGCGGTATTGAATTCTATGATGGATGTGTTTTTAAAATGGGGTCACTTTTGCAGTTTTCCAATATATAGGCCACTTAAAGTTAATTGAAAAAGGAATAAGTCTAGGTTTTGGAAATTTTCTTGAACATAATCAAGATTGTTGCTAAATTTTTAAGTCTCTTTACATTCTATCAAAATAAAATGACATTTAAAAAAATGTTGCTAGCATAAAGTAGACATATTATACCTGTTTTATAGATTCATACACATAATCAAAGATAACTTAAAGGCCCCGTTACACGTACCGATATCGTTTACGATTTTGCCGCAACGTCACAGGTTTTGTGACGTTGCGGTGACCTCGTCAACGATATTGCTCTGTGTGACATGCACCAGCGATCGGCCCCACGCTGGGAGATCGCTGATCGGTAATGAATGGCCTGGACCATTTTTCGATCGGTGATCTCCTGCTGGCCAGGCTGCATCGCTGTGTGTGACAGGGGCAGCGACTAGCGATCCCCAGTCTGCGCCCAAGGTCCTGAATGATCCCAACGACCGTTGGGTGTCGGCGCATCGCTGGGTGATCGCTGGTAAGTCTGCCTGCATGGCATCTCACCAGCAATCACATAGTAATGTTCCAGCTATCCCGGCCAGGTGGGATCATTGGTGGGATCACTGGAACATCGCTATGTGTCTTAAGGCGGAAATACTCAAGATATAACTAATATTACAAATAAGGGAGTAAACACACCCAAACGATTACTAAGGCTGGTATCACACTGCAGTTTCTTCCCTGATTAGGTTCCATCCGGTGTGTATGCCAAAACCAGGAGAGGAACCAAGAGAGGAACAAACAAAAACTATAATTGAAAGTTGACACCTGTTCTGAGTTTTGTAGACACTCCTGGTTTTGACACCCAAACCGGATGGAACGTGATCAGGAAAAAAACTGCAGTGTGAAACCAGCCTGAGATCATGGGTGGGGAAATTCAGGTCTCGAGGGCCACCAAGGCCCCCTTCACACCACGCTTTTAAGGTTCACACCGGACAGTCCCGGATCCGGTTTCGGCCCCATAGTATTTCTATGGGGCCGGATTGCAGCGTTTTGCCATCCGGGTTTGTGCAGTCCGGGAGGATCCGGCAGCTTTCTTTTTTTTGGCCCTGGACACAAAATCAGAACAAGCAGCATTTTTTGTGTCCAGGGCCAAAACCGCTTAAAATTGGATGCTCCCGGATCCGGCGCTCCCTAACATGGGTGTCTATGGTGCCGTATCACGTCGGATCCGAGATTAAATGATATTCGGGAGCCGGACACCGGTTGCTGGAGTTTAGCAACGAACGCTGCTAAACTTCAGCACCAGGATCATTCCCCTGCAGAGATTCTAGGACCGCGGCTAACTCCCTGCTAGCCGCGATCTTGAAATTTCAGCAGCTGCAGCTGTGCTCGGCTGCATCCGGCTGCAAACCCGACCGGAGGGCATATTTGCCCTCCAGTTCAGTTTCAAAATCGGGTTCGGGGCTGTCCAGTTTAGACCGGACAACCCCGGACCTGACCCAGCCGTGGTGTGAAGGGGGCCTAACAGGTCTTGTTTTCAGGATTTTTTTTACTATTGGACAGGTTATAATATAATCACCTGCTCTGATGATGATTCCGTCCCCTGTGCAACACTAAGGAAATCCTGAAAACATGTCTTGTTGACCATGGAGTTTGCACTCCTGACTTAGATTAATAGAATCAATTTTTATTGTATTAAATGTTTAATCATACTTAATAAAACACAGTGAGACAAAGCAGATGAATAATTAGATGTAAAGTTACATTTTACTGTAAAGTAAAACAAGGCCACATATAGGTAGTGTAGTTCAAAATAGAATTACACATTGCAGAAAGGTTTTTTATATTGGAAATACAATTTTCCCAATGAAAAAGTATGTAAACAAAAGAACAAAATGCATGTGCACAAAATGTTAAAATGTGTTTTTTTCTTCCACTGGTATAGAATGTATAAACAGTCTGATAGTTGTAAACATAGAAATAAAGTGCCTCTACAATAAAATGGTACAAATGGCCATGTAGCTTACATGTTTGGGATACAATTTTCCCTAGTGAAAAGTATGTACCGTAAGGCTGGCTTCACACTGCAGTTTTTTCACTGATCAGTGTCCATCCAGTTTGTGTGCCAAAACCAGGAGTGTCTCCAAAACTCAGAACAGGTGTCAATCTTTCAATTATAGTTTTTCTCTATAAGTTCCTCTCCTGGTTCCTCTCCGGGTTTTGACACATAAATCGGATGGAACCTGATCAGAGATGAATCTGACAGCCCGGTCTGGATCAGCACACAGGACTGGAGGGCTAATTTGCCCTCCGGTCCGGTGTGCAGCCACACGCAGCTGCAGCCGCTGATAGGTCAGGACTACATCGCCCGTAGTAGTTAAGTTTAAGTAATATGAACATGAAGATACAATATACTTACTGTAAGGCATCTTTCACATCAGCCATTTTGCTTGTTTGCAACAGATCCGGCAGGTTTTCTGCATCTGTCGTTTAACGGCTCACTTGTGGCAAGCCCCATTCATTCCTTATGGGACTTGCGATCAGGTGCTGTAGTTGATCCGGCACTTGCAGCAGCGCAAAAACAAACGCTGCTAGCAGTGGTTTTTCTCCTTCGCTGCAAGTGTCGGATCAACTGCAGCACCTGACCGCAAGTCCCAAAGGGAATGAATGGGGCTTGCCACAAGTGAGCTGTTACGCAACAGATGCAGCAAACCTGCCGGATCTGTTGCAAACAAGCAAAATCGCTGATGTGAAAGCAGCCTAAGCTTTTATACGCGCGCTTTTCAAAATACGCAATGTGCCTTTTGTCTGCCAGCAAAGTGAATGTGAAATTCACTTTGCAGTGCAGACATTGTGCAAAAATACGCACTGCGTTTTCTGGGAGAAAGCGCAGCTCCGTAAACAATTGATATGTCAATTGTTTACGCAGCTGCTCCTGCGTATTCTCCCAGAGGGGAGGAAGAATCCTGCTTCCTCCTCCCCTCTGTGACAGCTGTGGCCGCCCATTAGATTTCACAGTGTATTAATATACACTGTGAAATCTAAATTGAACAAAAGCAAGTGAATGAAAAATAAAAAAGAATGAATACTTCACCTGTCCGACGCCTTTTCCCGCTGTTCGGTGCCTTCTCCCGCTGTCTGGTCTCCGGTTCTAAGTGAGAGGTGTACTGACAGGACCTGTGGTGATGTCAGAGGGGCGTTCCCGGGCACTCGCGGTCATGTGATACATATCACATGACCGCGAACAGCCAATCAGCGCTGGGAATGCCACGGGAACGCCCCCCTCTGACATCACCACATTTCTTGTCAGTACACCTCTCACTTAGAACCGGAGACCGGACAGCGGGAGAAGGCGTCGGACAGGTGAAGTATTCAATCTTTTTTATTTTACATACACTTGCCTCTGTTTAATTTAGATTTCACAGTGTATATTAATACACTGTGAAATCTAATGGGGCTGTCACAGAGGGGAGGAGGAAGCAGGATTCTTCCTCCCCTCTGTGACATCACTGCGCTTTCTGGAGTAAAGAAAGCGCAGTGTGTGAAAGCCCCTGCGTATTTTGTTGTGTTTTTTTGCGCGGCCGAAAAACGCGGCAAAAAGCGCGCGCAAAAAAGCGCAGCAAAATACGCAAATGTGTGAACGCAGCCTAAGAATAGCAAGATAATACTATATCTCCACCGCCCCAAAGCATGTTTTGTGTTCACTTCATCAGGACATCTCTTTCTCTAAGGAACAAAAGAATTTGATCCTTCTTTTCCTCAATATCATTTGACAAGTGCTCTGAAACCCATGAGAGAGTCCATTGACTCTGTCAAGATTATCAGGTTCAGACCATTCTACACCAATGTATATAAGAAAATAACTTCTTAAGGCTGATTTACACGTCTCAATACGATTGCATACGATTTCACGGGAGCGCACACATTTTTGGCACTTGTCCAAAACCGCATAGGAGATGTTACACAGGGAGATATCAGCAGGCAACGCAACTACGATGTCGTACGCCCCTTTTTCACACTGTGGGAACGACTAATTAACATGATAGTGAATAGGGGAAGTTGAACTCCAAATCGTAGTTGCGCTGTCACACAGCACGATCCTGCCAGATCGTCAAGCCAATATTGCACGGTTGAAGAGCATGCACAATTCAAAAATGATATCGTATTTGCATTGTTTTTGAGTTGCGTTGCCCATTTATACGGCACAACGCCCGAACGATATTGACTGCAACGCCCCTACCACGTGACTTTTTATCGTAGTTGCGTTGCGATATCATGACGTGTAAAGTGGCCTTTAGCCTGCGGCTAATGCCTGACATCTGAAGCTCATGAAAACTAGATTTGGATGTGTACGCTGGCAGGGCTATTGGCTATAATAATGCAGACCTAGTCACTGTGTTCTCTATCGAGCATCAGTATTAGCCATCTATGCAGGTATGACTTGGGCACCAACATGCAGTTTACCAGGTCTTGTAGGCTGCCTCAAACAAGGGTATATTGATAAAAAATAATGTCCAACAGAGTACACGGTTACTCCGTCTTTATTATCATAAATATCAGTACACACTCCCAAATCCCATTTTCCAAGACTTCAGACATGGAGCCATAGACTGTAGGTTAAAACACAATGTGAACACAGCCTTAAAGGACAAGACTAGAGATTGTATTCATTGTGCAAAACCTCTACATACTTTCAGCTTCAAAAGTCATGATCATTGAAAGCAATTATCTTTGTGTAATCTGCATATATACAATGCATGTACCGGGAGCCTGGGTTATTTATGAAGCAGAATATTACATTGTGCCTGTACAAGCAATAACATTTATTATGGTAGGTTATTATTGCCATGTTTAATTGTGGCTTAAATGTGTTTGTAAAACAAAGAACAAAGGCGATGCTGATCTTTATATCTCATTTATGCCTTCATTATAATACTTATAATCCTGCTTATCAATGTTAGTTATAATGAGAATTATCTGTATATATTTGCCTTTTATGTAGACTGAAACAATGCCTTCCATTACCCTATGAAAATAAATGTGATGCATTCTCCCCATCACTTTTGATATATTTATTCTCCCATTACATAGCGTTTGATAAACTGGATACTGTTCTGTTGCTTGCTTCTTGACAACTGCTGACATATAATATTTTCACCTTGACATCCTTGGAGAAATATGAAAGATATAAATAGAAAAATGTATACAGATTGTTAAAGGCTCCCTATAAATGAACAGTGAGGCTGGAAGCAAAGCTTTTAATTATCATCTGCTTGACTATATTTACTCTGGATAATACAATTACATTTAGTTATCATGCACTATAGATTAGTGCTATCATCATAAAGGCTATCTACTTATATAATCGGGAGTTGGGCACTGTAGCCCAATCCCAACATGCTTTGCGCGGGACTGCGAGTGATGACGCGCAGCGTCATCACGAGCCGCAGACCCGCACTACTGTAAAAAAAAAACAACAAAAGTTAATGCTCACCTCTCCCCGAGCCCCCGCTGTCTCCTGCCGTCTCCTCCAAGTTTCCTCCAAGATTCCGGTGGCTGCTGCAGGCTCCGATTGTCTGCAGAGCTCTTCTCCTGCAGTGAAAGACCTGTGGTGATGTCAGAGTCACGTGACACCAGGTTACCATGGAGTAACCTGGTGTCACGTGACTCTGACATCACCACAGGTCTTTCACTGCAGGAGAAGAGCTCTGCAGACAATCGGAGCCTGCAGCAGCCACCGGAATCTTGGAGGAAACTTGGAGGAGACGGCAGGAGACAGCGGGGGCTCGGGGAGAGGTGAGCATTAACTTTTGTTGTTTTTTAACCCCTGCCTTCCTGTTGGGAGACCTTTTACTGTACTGAGCATGCTCAGTACAGTAAATGTCTCCTCCAGCCTCACAGCCTCCCCATCCTCACATCCTCCTCCAGCCTCACAGCCTCCTACAGCCTCCTCCAGCCTCACAGCCTCCTTCAGCCTCACAGCCTCCTCCAGCCTCACAGCCTCCTCCTGCAGCCTCACAGCCTCCTTCAGCCTCACAGCCTCCTCCTCCAGCCTCACAGCCTCCTCCTGCAGCCTCACAGCCTCCTCCTGCAGCCTCACAGCCTCCTCCAGCCTCACATCCTCCTCCAGCCTCACATCCTCCTCCAGCCTCACATCCTCCTCCAGCCTCACAGCCTCCTCCAGCCTCACAGCCTCCTCCAGCCTCACAGCCTCCCCATCCTCACAGCCTCCTCCACCCTCACAGCCTCCCCATCCTCACAGCCTCCTCCAGCCTCACAGTCTCCTCCATCCTCACAGCCTCCTACAGTCTCCTCCATCCTCACAGCCTCCTACAGCCTCCTCCAGCCTCACAGCCTCCCCATCCTCACAGCCTCCTCCAGCCTCACACCCTCCTCCAGCCTCACAGTCTCCTCCATCCTCACAGCCTCCTACAGCCTCCTCCAGCCTCACAGCCTCCCCATCCTCACAGCCTCCTCCAGCCTCACACCCTCCTCCAGCCTCACACCCTCCTCCAGCCTCACAGCCTCCTCCAGCCTCACATCCTCCTCCAGCCTCACATCCTCCTCCAGCCTCACAGCCTCCTCCAGCCTCACAGCCTCCCCATCCTCACAGCCTCCTCCAGCCTCACTGCCTCCCCCAGCCTCACTGCCTCCTCCAGCCTCACAGCCTCCTTCAGCCTCACAGCCTCCCCAGCCTCACAGCCTCCTTCAGCCTCACAGCCTCCTCCTCCAGCCTCACAGCCTCCTCCTCCAGCCTCACAGCCTCCTCCTGCAGCCTCACAGCCTCCTCCTGCAGCCTCACAGCCTCCTCCAGCCTCACATCCTCCTCCAGCCTCACATCCTCCTCCAGCCTCACATCCTCCTCCAGCCTCACATCCTCCTCCAGCCTCACAGCCTCCTACAGCCTCCTCCAGCCTCACAGCCTCCCCATCCTCACAGCCTCCTCCAGCCTCACAGCCTCCCCATCCTCACAGCCTCCTCCAGCCTCACAGTCTCCTCCATCCTCACAGCCTCCTCCATCCTCACAGCCTCCTACAGTCTCCTCCATCCTCACAGCCTCCTACAGCCTCCTCCAGCCTCACAGCCTCCCCATCCTCACAGCCTCCCATCCTCACACCCTCCTCCAGCCTCACACCCTCCTCCAGCCTCACAGCCTCCTCCAGCCTCACATCCTCCTCCAGCCTCACATCCTCCTCCAGCCTCACAGCCTCCTCCAGCCTCACAGCCTCCCCATCCTCACAGCCTCCTCCAGCCTCACTGCCTCCCCCAGCCTCACTGCCTCCTCCAGCCTCACAGCCTCCTTCAGCCTCACAGCCTCCCCCAGCCTCACAGCCTCCTCCAGCCTCACAGCCTCCCCATCCTCACAGCCTCCTCCAGCCTCACAGTCTCCTCCATCCTCACAGCCTCCTCCATCCTCACAGCCTCCTACAGTCTCCTCCAGCCTCACAGCCTCCTACAGCCTCCTCCAGCCTCACAGCTCCCCATCCTCACAGCCTCCTCCAGCCTCACACCCTCCTCCAGCCTCACAGCCTCCTCCAGCCTCACAGCCTCCTCCAGCCTCACATCCTCCTCCAGCCTCACATCCTCCTCCAGCCTCACAGCCTCCTCCAGCCTCACAGCTCCCCATCCTCACAGCCTCCTCCAGCCTCACTGCCTCCCCCAGCCTCACTGCCTCCTCCAGCCTCACAGCCTCCTTCAGCCTCACAGCCTCCCCCAGCCTCACAGCCTCCTCCAGCCTCACAGCCTCCCCATCCTCACAGCCTCCTCCAGCCTCACAGTCTCCTCCATCCTCACAGCCTCCTCCAGCCTCACTGCCTCCCCATCCTCACAGCCTCCTCCAGCCTCACATCCTCCTCCAGCCTCACAGCCTCCTCCAGCCTCTCAGCCTCCTCCATCCTCAGCCGGACTACCTCACATTGCTGCCATCCTGCCAACCGTCGGCCCCGCTCCATCGCCACCGCCCTCCGCGAGGTCCATGCTGCCCGGATGCCGCCGGAGCCTTCCGCCCCTCGCCACTCTCTCACCGCTGGGCTCTCAATGTCGCCATGCTGGTGGAGTAGCGGTCTACGGGCTGTGGCCGGGTGCCGGGAGCCAGGGACGTCGTCCTGTGGCCGGCAACAGCCAATGGGAGTGAGCGGACCGTGTCAGCCTGCAAAGCCTCACACGCCCCGCTCACTCCCATTGCCTGCCCCCGCCGCCCCTGCAAGCGGATTGGGCGCTGTGTTGTACACACAGGACGCCCATCCCATTGCCCAGGACTTGGCGTCCTAGACCAATCGGATGACCGTCCTGTCTTTACCACACACCGCCCAATCCGCTCCTTCCGCTCAGGTCACATGTGTGACCTGAGGGCAAGAACTGATCCCTCTCTGCATCACCCAACCCGCCGCAGAGGACAATGCCGTGTGACTGGGGCTGCGATCAGCCCCAGCACGCAGCCACGTCCTGCCGCCGAGCGGTGATGTCACCCCTCCAGCCGCATCTCTCCTCACCCCTCCATCTAGACCTCTCCTCACCACTCCAGCCTCTGCTCTCCTCACCCCTCCAGCCTCTGCTCCCCTCACTCCTCCAGCCTCCCGCCACATCATACTCTGCTATCCACAGAGCCCCCTCTATACTCTGCTACCCACAGAGCTGCCTCTATACTCTGCTACCCACAGAGCCGCCTCTATACTCTGCTACCCACAGAGCCGCCTCTATACTCTGCTACCCACAGAGCCGCCTCTATACTCTGCTACCCACAGAGCCGCCTCTATACTCTCCTACCCACAGACCCGCCTGTATTCTCTGCTACCCACAGAGCCGCCTCTATACTCTGCTACCCACAGAGCCTTCTCTATACTCTGCTACACACAGAGCCGCCTGTATAATCTGCTAACCACAAACCCGCCTGTATACTCTGCTACCCACAGAGCCGCCTGTATACTTTTCTACCCAGAGAGCCGCCTGTATAATCTGCTACCCTCAGAGCAGTCTGTATACTCTGCTACCCACAGACCCGCCTGTATACTCTGCTACCCACAGAGCCCCATGTATACTCTGCTAGCCACTCACCCGCCTGTATACACACAATTCATTTCACCGCGCTCCCGATGCAATTGCATCGGGCCTTTTTACTAGTTTAAAATAAAAAGAACATATTTGATGTGGACAGAAGTGCTAATGAAACCAGTAGGGGGACAGTGATTATAAATAAAGTATTTTATAACAGCATGGCTGGTCTGGATCATTAGAATATCCTTATGTAAATGTGTATGCTTGAGATTTATTAGTGGTTAATAAAATTTGGTAATGAAATATTGCAAACGTTGACACTCTACTATGTGATCATAGTTTGATTTTTATATCGGAAAAAGAACATATTATGTATTTAATAGATTGAACACTTTGAAAAACGTCTTAGACAGTTTTCAACAATTGGTTTGCAGCACCCATAGACAACATAAAGGGTTAAATCTCACCCCACTTGTGGTGCACGTCACCTCCAAGGAGTCATCTTAGCATCAGTTAAATACGTGGAAATAGAAGACAGCTTCTCACATAGTTGATGTTTCCGAGCAAAAGATTCTTCATTCCACCATCAGTGCAATGTTTCGAACTCCACAATTGAGATCTTTATTAAAAGGAGCAATTTTCTTCAACCCACCAAAAATTCCCATTATTAGGCTATGTTCCCACAATCCGGAGACACTGT
This sequence comes from Allobates femoralis, assembly GCA_033576535.1. Classification (NCBI taxonomy): domain Eukaryota; kingdom Metazoa; phylum Chordata; class Amphibia; order Anura; family Aromobatidae; genus Allobates; species Allobates femoralis. The sequence goes on from JARQOC010000006.1 coordinate 85,821,654, forward strand.
GTCCTCTACTGCAGGGATGCCAGTGTTCTCCATAGGAGAATACAGCGCCCCTACCCACTATCATTGTTCTGGGTGGAGTGGATTTTCACTGTGTTCTCCTGCCGAGTTCACTCGCAACTCCGCAGGAATAAATTGACATTCTGTGTATTCGTAAGCTGCACCACATATCAGACAAGACTACGGAGAAAACAAGCACAGTGGACACTAGTTTCATATACAGTCCCTGACAGACGTTATGTCGCTTATCCATGTTATGTAAATAAAAGCTTATAACCTGACGTTAAATTCATCCATTGGATGAAAGCTGAAACCCTCCAAAATGTGGTTTAGGTTAAGAAAATAAATTGGCATCAACACTGAAATATTGATTATTTAATGAACACAAAAGGGTCAGATTTTGGCAAGACAAAAGTTTTGTCGCCCACAGAAAGTAATGTGATCTTCAAACAAATAATTAACTTAAAATACAAATATATGTTTCATAACATTGGTGAATGGAGTTGTGGTGCTATTAGAGTCATATTTAATATTTTGTGTGACTTCCATGAGTTTGAAGGACTGCATTCATGCGGTTCAATAATGATTCATACAATTTATTAATGAAGTCATCAGGAATAGCAAAGAATGCAGTCTTACATGCCTCCCAGAGTTCATCTAGATTCTTTAATTTTGTCTTCCAAGCTTTCTCTTTCATCCTACCTAAACATGCTCAATGATGTTCATGTCTGGTGACTGGGCTGGCCAGTGCTTGAGCACCTTGATCGTTTTTGCCTAGAGAAACTTTGATGTATGAGATGGAGCATCATCCTGCTGCAGAATTTGACCCTTTTAGGATTTGGAATATAAGAGGTAGCTAATACTTCTTGATATTTTAGGCTATTGATATTGCCTTCCACCTTGCAAAAGTTTCGCACACTCCCTGAATGTAACCCCAGATTTAACTGTGTTCTGGGTATATTTTGGATCCATTCGAGCTCCAGTAGGTCTCCTGCCGTATTTGCAGCGGCTGTGGTGTAATTCTACTGAAGATTCATCAGAGAAATCCACCTTCTGCCACTTTTCCAGAGTCCATCTGTTTAGCAGGCTGTAGGACTTTGCAAATGTCACACGTTTTTTTATCTGCCTTTTGTTTAGTGCTGGCTTCTAGGCACTGATTCGACCATGGAGGCCATTTCAAGACAGAATCCTACAAACTGTTCTAATTGACACAGGAACTTGAGGTGACCAGGCCTGTTGGAGCTCTACTGTAGTGGAAGAGGGGCTTGCTTTGGATTTTCTAACCAACAAACGTTCCTCCTGAGCATTTGTCTTGCAGGGTCTGCCGGACCTGTGCTTGTCAAACACATCTCCAGTCTCTTCAAATCTTTTTTTAATTCTTTGTACTTGATGCTGAGACACATCAAAGGTGCCAGCCACCTCTGCAGCGGACCTGATCTTCAGCCTCTTGATAATCAAGGCTTTGGTCGAAGGGTGATTTTTTTGGCATGTTGTCAGAGCTCAAGCTGCAGTTCAAGTGAAGGTCTGGGGTGCTGGGTTTCTTTTTATACACACCCACAAATTAACCAATCATTTACTGAGCACAGGTGAGGATGTAAACTAGGATTGGGTGCATTATATGACCAGGCAACAAAACTTTTTTCTTTCCAAAATCTGACCAGTCTGTGTTCATTAAATGATCAGTATTTCAGCATTGATGCAATGTATTTTCTATAACCTAAACCACATTTTGGAGGTTTCAGCTTTCAAAAGAGTAATTTATACAACTAATAGATGAATTTAACATCAGGTTATAAGCTTTTATTTACATAACCATGGATAAGCGAACATAACTTCTGTCAGGAGTGTACATTACAAAATCTATCATCAGTACATGACATCACATGAACAACCATTAGTACATGAATACAAATCCAGAACCATGATCAGTATATGAATACATCACCAAGGTTAGTCTAGTAATCACTTTCAACGTCAAGTTAGCTTTAGCAATTAAACTTCTATTGCATGAAACCGCAACTCCCAGCATTTCCTTAATACTGTGGCATGCCACACTGACACTGCACACTGTATGCATGGCCACATATACTACACACTGTGTGCATGGCCACACTGACATCGCACACTTCGTGCACGCCACACTGACACTTGAAGCACACAATTTTATGCAGCTCTCGCTCGTACCAATGGAGTGCTGTCAATCAAGACGTGGGCTTGCTTTAATATGCAAAAGGGTGTAATATTTCACCAAAGTACAATCTATGTCAAACATGCAACAAAGCATCCTCATTTGCAAAAATATAAATAAGAGAAGAATTTTCATCATTAGGCATAAATTGTATGTACCTGTATTATATTTACATGGGCTACATTCCCTAAATAAATGTTTGTAACATTTATTAGACATTTGGGAGGTGACAGACACCCTTTAAAGGGAACCTATGACTTCTAAAATGGTAAGATTTGTTCCCCAAGGGAGGCCGTTCTTTTTAATAATAAAATAAAATTATCTTTTTATTTTGAAAAGAATCCATGCACTATCGCCCGTAAATTTTTTCCTCCTTTTTTTTGCTGCAATTTCCCTTTTTGTCAAGCAGGTGAGGAGGGCGCAAATGGACTAATATTTAAAGAGGTTTGCTATTTACACAGTTATGTTGAGAAACTGACTTTGTCCTTGTGTAACTTTTACAGTATATGTACTATGGTTTGGATCCTCTGTTTCCTTTTGGCATTTATCATGTATTAAACACTTTGTATTCTGCATAAGAACACTTGTCTCCTTCCATGAATATTTTTGGGTACTATTGACTCTTATTGGGTTAGTCTTCCCTCCATGTGGCCCTTGTTCATTCTCCTCCCCCTCTCCATGTGGCCCCTTGTTCATACTGCTGTCATCCTCCCCCTCCATGTGGCCCTTATTCATATGGCTGTCCCCCTCTCCCCTCCATGTGTCCCCTTGTTTATACTGCTGTCCCCCTCCCCCCTCCATGTGGCCCCTTGTTCAAACTATTGTCCCCCCTCCATGTGACCCCTCATTTATGCTGCTGTCCCCCTCCTCCTTGCTTTCAACTATGTCCCCCTCCATGTGACCCTCATTTATGCTGCTGTCCCTCCCTCCCCCATGTGGCCCTTTTTATACTGCTGTCCCTCTCCATGTGGCCCATTGTTCATACTGCTGTCCTCCCCCTCCCCCTCCATGTGGCCCCTTGTCCATACTGCTGTCCCCCTCCCACCTCCATGTGGCCCCTTGTCCATACTGCTGTCCCCCTACCTCATCCATGTGTCCCCTTCTTCATACTGTTGCACCCTCCCCCCTCCATATGGCCCCTTTTACATACTGCTTGCCCCCTCCTCCCTCCATGTGGCCTCTTGTTCATACTGCTTTCCCCTCCCCCTTCCTGTGGCCCCTTGTTCTTACTGCTGTCACCCCTTCTTTGGCCCCTTGTTCATACTGCTGTCTCCTCCTTCCCCCATCCATGTAGCCCATTGTTCATACTGCTGTCCCCCTCCCCCTCCATGTGGGCTTTTATTCATACTGCTGTCTCCTCCCCCCTCCATGTGCCCCCTTGTTCATACTGATGTTCCCTTCCCCCTCCTGTGGCCCCTTGTTCTTACTGCTGTCTCCCCCTCCTGTGGACCCCTGTTCATACTGCTGTCTCCTCTTTCCCCAATCCATGTGGCCCATTGTTCATATTGCTGTCCCCTCCACCCTCCATGTGGGCCCTTGTTCATACTGCTGTCCCCTTCCCCTCCATGTTGCCCCTTGATCATACTGCTCACCCTCTTCCCCCCATGTAGCCCCTTGTTCATACTGCTGTACCCCTCCTCCCCTTCATGTCCCCCCCCCCTGCAGGCTGTCTACAGTATCAGCACCATGGTGCTTATTTCTCTAGGATGCCTGGCGTCTTCACTTCTCTGCGACTCCACAGTTACTGACGCTGCAGAGAGGTCCCAGCAGCATAGTAAGTGTTAACTTCCCACACTGCCAGGAACTCTCCTGCCATCAGCACGTCATCCACCAGGTCAGGTGCTGCTCTCCTCCACTGAACCCCAAGTGCAGCTGCACGGATGATGATTGAATGCAGTGAATTCAGTGAATACCAGGGCACTTCTGTCCCCATTGACAACCCCCTCCCTGCAAGCACTCCAGATAACATAGAGAGTCTGGGGGAGAGGGGAGAAACTAACGAAAACATTTTTTTTTCAAAACTCAAGCCTGGCACAGCTCCCTCATGACCTGTCACCCTAGGCACATGCTCTCGGGTGCCTAGTTGTAAATACAGCCCTGATTGCAAAATATACTTTATTCGAAATACTTTTGAATATACTTTATTCTGAAATACTTATTGAAATACCACTGATCTACTTAAATGTTGATTGTGATTGATTGTTTTCTAATGGATGATATGAAAATATTTTTAAAATACATTCCAGTGTTTTTTTTTATTGTACCACTTGAGTAATGCTTTAAATCTAACTATCCTGATCCCTGTCTCATAATCACCTTCTGCCACCTTCATCCTTTCCCAGTGGCGCTCTGGTCAGTCTGCTGTGATTTGTCACCTGCCAGTGGCTCCAATGTTTGCTGGAGCATGCTGGAAGTCACAACTCAATACAACTCTATGAAAGCCTAATTCTGGTCTAGTCTGGCTCTCCTAGAGAAGCATTGAGCTCTTGTGATGTAACTTCTGACTCCCGGCCTGTGACTAGTTACGGGCACAAGATGGTGCTGATGGACTGGAGTGGCATCAATAAAAGGCAAAGCAATTGGAGAGGGCAGGCGACTTAGATTACAGTGCCACTCTAATAAAAAAAAAAAAGCTGGAGTAGAGCTTTAACATAAATTGACCAACAAAAATATCCTTATATACTGACATTTAGTGTTTATAGTTTTATGATTTCTTCAATTCAACTTTCCAAGGTATTAAACGAAAGCAAGAGGCCTATTCACCTCAGGCAGTGTATGAAATGGGAAGCAGTTTACTCTTTTAAGCAATGATTACTCATATTTCTGCTGGGTTATATAAAACGCCCAGTGCTGCATATGAATATTTTTCCTATCTTGTGACAGATGGGCTTGTAATGCATGGTTTAGTAATACATTGCATGCCCCTGAGGCACTGAAGAGCTTAAAGCCAAGATCCACCTTAATCATATCAATGAGTTCATTAGAAGCATGCTTTACATGTAATTAATTTACATCAACATTTGTGCAACTGCAGAAATAAGATCTTATTTCTTCAGTCAAAAATAAAGTTATGTTCACTTTTATTACTGAAAACTATGAAAACATTAAGAATATTAGGAATTATGAAGAAAATGTAAAAGGACATAGATATTAAGGCATAATACATATGGTCGTATACAGCTCCATTTTACTTGTTAGGTTACATCCATGTTCAGTTTTTGGTCAGTTTTTCACAGTTTTTGTAAGCCAAAACCAGGAATAGATGAAAAATGCAAAAGTGGTGACGTGTTAATATCAGGCAACGATCACATGTTGAGTGTTTGTTGAGTTTTTTACCTCAGAATTTGTAAGACAAAACCAGGAGTGGGTGATAAATACAAAAGTGGTGAAAAGTGTTCCTAGAGGCCACGTACACGCATTGGGTATTTGGTGAGTTTTTTACTTCAGTATTTACAAGCCAGGAGCGAAACAATCATAAGAAAAGTATAATAGAAACACATCACCACTTCTGTATTTATCACCCACTGCTGGTTTTGACTACAAATTCTGAGGTAAAAAACTCCCCAAATACTGAACATGTGAACATAGCATAAAAAGTTTGCAATAAGCCTTCAAGTCTTGTCTATACTGCCAGTCGACTTCAATAAAGAGATATTGCTGTGGGCTCTTTACAGACATTGTATTTACGGAGCTATTTGGAGATGTATGGACACTATGTCTTTATAAGCCAAAGGGAAATAAGATTGGCGTTTTGTACGATGGTCTCAGTCTGGTATGAAATCTCAGGCTGGTACACTGTACGTAAAACATGACAATTTTTAAAAAATGTCTCTTAATAAATCTAAAGGCCCTTTTACACGGCATTACGTTGGAACGATGTCGGCAATGATCTCGTGGGCGTGCAGTCGTTTCAGACATCGTTTTGACATCGTTGCTGAGATGTCACATGTATAGACATAGTGGACGACTCACCAACGATGTTGTGAGCAGGTATTGTTCGCACAACCTAGCGAACGATACCTGCTCATTGCTGTGAATGGGCGAAGTCATGAACGACATCGTCATCACGGTGTCAGACACAACGACATGCCAGGTTGGCTGATCATTAACATGTTCTCAAACCTGCGATCAACGATCCAATGATTTATTGTTACAACTTTGCAGAGTCACAAGCAATGAGGTCGTAACGATGTCGCTTGAATGACTCCAAATCCGTGTCGTTTAAGCAATATTGTTATTGATGTCGTGCCGTGTAATCGGGCCTTATTTGTGACACTATATCTGTGTACTCATGTATCATTGACAGTGATCTGCTTATATTGGTTAGCACTGCAGCCTTGCAGCGCTGTGGTCCTGAGGTCCTGGGTTCAATTTCCACCAAGGACAGCATCTGCAAGGAGTATGTATGTTCTTCGTGTGTTTGCATGGGTGAATAGAACTGTAGTATTGGTATAACTATAAATCAAAGTACGAGTTCTGCTATATTATATGCTCTCAGTGGTTTGTTCTCAGACTACACTTTTATCTGGACACACTGGTGTGAATAACGGGTGAGTGCAATGCAAGAAAATCTCGCATTGCACTCGGACTTATGTTATTTAATGACTCAGAACAGTTTTGCGTGTGTCGGACCCTTTTTTCTTATCCAAAATATGGATGAAGAAAAAGTTGCAACATGCTGCAACAGTATGCGACTCACGGCCATGACTCGCCAATGCTAGTCAATGGGTCTGACAAAATCATGGACAGCACACTGACAGCACACGGACCATCTGAGAGGCATCCATTTTTTTCATTGATACATTAGTATTCTGTAGCTCAGTCAACTGTAAAATGTTCCTGTAAATGATTATACAGTAAATAGCTGTTGAGAAAAAATATGGATTGCACACGGATGTCACATGGATAACGGATGTCACTCGTCCGACTCTCCTGGATGAGAAACAGACCGATTTGAAAAACGCCAGTGTGTTTCCATCCTTAGGCCATGTTCACATGTGGCGTAATAGCCTCATATTCTGCTGTTACGCAGCGCTTTTGAGTGCTCGCATAAAACCAGTGCTAAAGAAAGCTGGATACGCCTTCCAGCAAAAGCTATGGCTTTTGCAGGAAGACATGCAGACACGCTGTTTTGCCATGTATTTGTGCGTGGGCGCTTTCACTGCAAAAGCGCCAGCGCAAAAAGAATTGATATGCCAATTCTTGGCATTTTTTTGGGCGCGCTTTCCCCATAGGCTACATGTTATCATGGCACCGGGGAAAGCGTGCTGAGAAAAGCACGACGTCACAGATGAGACTTCATGGATTCTGCCCCCGAAGAGCGAGTGTTGACAGCGAACCCCTTTAAAACTGTACTACAATAGCAATGCTATGATCACTCATCTTGGTTTAAGTGACCACACAAAAGATTTCAGACAACTGTGAAGGTCTGTTAAGACAGTTTAATGGAATCTGTCAGCAGGTTTTTGCTAACTCGTCTGACAGTAACATAATGTTGGCAAAGAAACCATAAATCCAACAATGTATCAAATAGATTACTGACTGCAGCCTTTCTGACAGAATCAAAGCATTTAATTTTAGGAACACAGCAGAGCTTGGACAGCTTCCCCTGCCCACACCCCATAGGGATTGTGCATTGACAGTGAGGTGTCTATCACAGCAGGGGGCATGTTGGATTGCCATGTGCATGAGTTTGTTGTCCTGTAATTGTAATCACCAGTGATAAAGCCTTTAGTTTAAGTATTCAATAGCACAGAGCCTGATAAGGCTGCTTTCACATCAGCGTTTTTTTGAAATCGCAGCAGATGCGGTGAAAAAAACGCATCTGCCGCGATTACCGCATACCGGCTGCACTTGCGGCACGGTTGCAGCACAGTTGCGGCAAGCCCCATACAATGTATAGGCAGGCTTGCAGCAGGTGCGGCAAGTGCAGTTTTGGCACTTGCGGCAGGTGCGGCCGCGAAAAAAAACGCGGTTAGCCGCGGTTTTTTTCGCGGCCGCATTTGCCGCAAGTGCCAAAACCGCACTTGCCGCACCTGCCGCAAGCCCGCCTATACATTGTATGGGGCTTGCCGCAACCGTGTCGCAAGTGCAGCCGTATGCGGTAATCGCGGCAGATGCGTTTTTTTCACCGCATCTGCCGCGATTTCAAATAAACGCTTATGTGAAAGTACTCTAAGAGAGTCATGGTGGGTTTACACACACCAACTTATCTGTCCAACTTCTGACCAACTTGCTGGTTGCAGTGAAATCATGGACACATTGTTCCATTTGTACACAGCCACAAAATGAAGCAATGTGTCCATGATTTCACTGCAACCAGCAAGTTGGTCAGAAGTTGGACAGATAAGTTGGTGTGTGTAAACCCACCATCATAGTTGATTTTTGATTTTTAAACTAGAAAAGGCTGTGACACTAATCCTACTGTGTACTGGTGCAATGCTGAAACACTATACATTGTAACAAAAAGTTAGCTGTACACAACCCTGAGTCATGCTTATTTGAATTTAGAATTGTATTGCAGCTATTGAGCTAATAATCATGACTTAAGGCCACGTCACACGCTTCAATTTCTTGAACGATATCGCTTAAGCGATCTGCTTTTTTGATCGCCTAAGCGATATCGTTTGTCCGTCGCTGCGTGTAATCAAGCGATTTTACAATGTAAAATCGCTTGATTGTTTGATCGTAGATTTGTGAGCCGGAGCTCAAATCAAGCGATAATCGCTTGATCAATCTGCATCATCGTGGTGTGTGACACCACGATGAACGATCTCCCAGCGGCAGAGCCTATGCTGGGAGATGGTATTTATGGTAAACGTCGGGTTACTAAGCGCCGCGCGGCGCCTAGTAACCCAATGTGTACCATAGTTACCAGCGATCTTGCTGCTCCACATCGCTGGTGAGTCTGTCTGTGTGACATCTCACCAGCGATGTGAGCGATATTGTTAGCGATCGCGCGTGCACGTGATCGCTAACAATATCGCTCACATGATTGATGCGTATGACGTGGCCTTTAGTGTTGAGTGTAGCTGATGTTTTGTAATAATGTATTGTGTTTCAGCATTGCACCAGTACACATTAGGATGAGTGCCACAGCTTTTTCTTGTTTAGATTATGGGGTCACATCCTCTGCTGTAGTGCACCTTTTCCCCACTAGCCACAAGGTGCTATTGTCTCGGTTATCAGGTCTTGTACTCACCCATTTCAAGAGAGATGTTTAATCCAGGGAGAGGCTGAGTTTTATAATATAGGTATGAAAACTAGGTTGGGACCCAGTACAGGGGACACACCTCAACGTGGCTACTGGGCGGGTATATGTATGTATGTGAAACTAAGGCTGGTTTCACACTACTGTTTTTTTAATCTGGGGAAATGCATGTAAAACCTGCATCCCCCTGGATTCCCCAGAATTGTTTATCGCTATGCAACTGCATACACCTGCACCGGTATTATAACTGAGCTGTTTCATGGATCAGTAATAAAACTAGTGCGTACCCATTGCATCAGGTGTGTACTTTTTTAGCTGGATGCGGGGGAAAATGACATGCCCACTAGTGGGCGTGTCATTTAAAACTAGGTTCTTGGCATACTAAGTTAAAAAACCCAGATCCGGTGTCTGGATCCAGCAGGATCTGGATTCCTCTGGATCCAGGTTCCATAGAGCACCATTGTAATTTAACCCACATTACCCTGGGACTAGGTGTTCTCGGTTTTGAAACAGACACCAAAATCTCTCCAAAATGCGTTTTTGGTCTCAGTAAAAAAACATGGACACCTGAATCAGGGGGAACCGTACAGAACTGGATACACCCACAAGTTCCTGCAGCCACATTGAAAGTCAATGGAGCCAAAAACGGATGCAGGTTCATCCAGTTTCAGCTGGATTCACACAGATACTGAAAACCAGTGTGAAACCACCCTTAGATGTCTCCATTTTTCATATTTCATTAGCTGTAATGCAATTCTAATTCAAATAAGCAGGACTTAGCGCTGCTGACTTTTTGTTATGTTGTTACGATTTTTGTTTTTAACCCTTAAAGCATACTGTCTTCAGCTTACATAGCAAAAAACCTGCTGATTTTAATGGCTTTTAACCAGCAAGTGACTTAGATGCTGACTAAAGCCTGATATCTGTGAAAGCTCTGCCATGTTCTATTATTTTGGTCAAGGTCAGGTGCTATCCATTTTTGATCATGTGATACCTTAATTTTCTCTTATTTTTATATCATAGTTCTTTGGAAATTAGCTGTAAACCATTCTTCCCACACTGCCTATAAGCCATCTAAGCTTAGAGTCTCGATTTACACTACAACATATACTATATGTATGATTTATAATATCAGTTTAATACTAGCAGTGGTGGTGGGGAATAAAGCACACATTACAACGATGATTGTTATTCCACTTCATTATAAGGCAACTTGTGTTATACTTTTTCCCTTCATTCAAGCGCCGAAAATACATGAAACATCACTATATTCTTCTATTGCTTACTTTTTTAGCTTCATTTTTTAAAAATATATAAAATTATTCCATTGCACAAAGCACATACTTACAATCCATGCCCCATGCTGTGCCGTCTAATGTGAGAAATGCAGGCCGTGCAATGTACTCAAGCTTACAATTATTCAAAATAATGGATGTGATTTAGTCTCAAAAGAAGGAACACATTAACCAGGCCTAGAAATAATAATCATTGTATGATTCGCACAAAATAACCTCTCATGTAGGGCTGGAAGAAAATATACTCATCTTTGATTGGTGTTCATTATGGTACTGAACCTGAAATCACATTTTAAAGCTAATATCAGATTTTTAATTATTTTGAGCTATAAAAACATACAGATAACTGTTGCATTTTACTAAGTGTATACTTAAAAGGCGCTTACTGGAAAATTACTATCCAACGCTGCTTATAAATAGAAGAATAAAATCTCCATAGTTATGTCCACAAAGCATTCTCATTTGTAAGAATAGCTCAGATTGCCTCAACTCAAGAAATGGTTAATGTTTCTAATACATCACGATAACTAATATTACACAAAAGGTGGACAGGATCTAATGTCCTTTACAATTCAGAATTTAAGATGTGGGCAGATTAGCAATATATTACATGTAGTAGAGATGAGCAAATTTATTCTGGTGGAATTTAACAAAAATCCACGTTCTCCAGACAGTAATTTTTGTATTTTGCCCTGAGATAATCTATCAAAATGGCAGCCATTTTCCTGAAACGTAGAATACGCACTTCACGTCTCACCTATCCTGCCTCCTACTATGCGGTCCTCCTGACGAAGCGAGAGCGAAACGTTGAGGTGCTGGGCAGTGTGGTGCGGTATGGACACTTCCAATTTGGGGATCATGCTTAATGAGAGGGGCAATAACTTACAATATTGATATCTTGTGTAACCTGCTCCTTGATAAGTCAGGTTAGAATGGATATAATGGTGAATCCAAACATATCCCTTTCTATGCAAACCAAATCATGTTAGTGTTGATGATGGTATATAAACTGTAACTGTGAACAATGTATGTATACTTGCACTCACACTGTCTGGGGTGCTTTTATGGGGATTTTATTATGTGTGATGTTTTTCCAATTAACTAATAAAAACAACTGTATTTATATATGAACATTGTGTTGAGATTGCCGTTAATCTTTATCTGAACATATGCGGTCCTCAATGCCTCCTGTGTTTCCCTTCTCCCACATCACACATTGTGTTTGGTGTCTTCATTTCAGCCTAAGTCTTCCTGCTGGACAAGGCTTTGGACATCACTGTGTGCTGTGTTGTTGCAACCATCACAACATCACAATGTTATATCATGCTTCACCTGAGTGATGGCACAACACACAGCAACATAAGTCAGGGGTCAGAAGATAGGGCCTGGAATGAAGAAGACCAACTTGAAAAGCAGAATAGAAGAGGTGTCGATTGGTAGATGATGGGTTGTCAGGACAGCAGGACAGATGAGCCCCTGATAACATATCCTATATTTATGTGGCGCCCCTGCGGGTATGCGCCACAGAGTGGTATTGCATTTAATATCTATATGTAATATATTTGTAAGTTGCTAGGTTAGGATTTAAATCTTATGGAGTCTATTTTTAGCACTCACTTAGGACCTCACCACTTAGTGTAAGGGGAACTGGTAATATGGTAGGTTCCACAGGGTGGGGGCGGAGCTTAGGAGAGAAGTGGAGTGACAGTTGACAGTTTACCTCAGTCGGTGCTGGGAAGGCAGACAGATTGGTCAGGCCTGGCAGCCCAGCTGAGTGGAGGGTACCCCATCTTTATGTGGGGGCCCAGGACAGATGGCAACGGGCCAGGGCTGGTAGGAGCCAGCTGGTCATGTTGAGGGGACACCGGTGACACGGACAACCGAGGCAGCCAGGAGTTCAACCCTGACTGCAAAGCCGACGAGCTGCAGGCCCAACAGAACCGGGTTGCTGACAGCCCCACAAAGGTACCTCACCCCTCAAGCCCAAAAGACGGTCCTACACTAGTGAAGGAAGACTAAAACCCGGTGTCAGGTGGGAAACTTGTGCGTTCCTGCTGTTCCCATTTGGACCGGTATAAGTCTAGCTAAGCTTACTAGATACAGACTGCAGGACTGTCGGGTGAGCTCTTCAAAGGTGGGAAAGACTGAAAGATCTAGAGAAAGTAATAGACCCTAGAAGACTAAGAAAGAACATCTAATGACTCCATAAGAAAAACCCTGAGTTGGCAACAACACTCTAGAACCAAATTGTACTGTGTTTTGTTATGCCATCAGCTGGTACCGAGTAAAGCAAAGTTAAACTAGAACTGGTTTCTGTTATTCTTCCTGCCGCAGCTCAAAGGACTTAACATCATCAACATCAACAGCAGAGGGGTAAGAACTGCACCACCATTTACCATCACTGTCCTCCCTCACCGTCTCACCATCATAGCTGCCCTGAGGTAAAGCTCCACCTGTGGGGAGCTGTACCACACACTGCTGCCCCCTCCATCACCTCAGTGGCCGGCTGGCAGCGCCGGTACCATCTTACCGGACTCTACAGGTGGCGTCACGTTCCCCTGTAAATAACCTCTTTAACCCCCACCGTTTACCATCAACATCTGGTACAATTGATCACCAGGGCACGGCACCGGGGTCCCGACCATCCGTGACTCCCCACACAGTAGCCCCGGTGTCCGAGTCCCTCATCCACCCTAGCTCTGGTTGAATCATTTACATGCTCTAGGGTCTAGAAAAACATCAGAACACATTCAGGAACATTCCAGTTAAAGGGATCCTGTCACCTCCAAAACACCTCCTAAGCTATCAAAACATGTCCCTGCAGCATATTATCACTAATCTCACACTCCTTTTGTCTCCTAAAAGCATCCTGTGAAAGTGGAGAAAAATGTTTTAATACTCACTCATTAGTGATTATAATTAGCAGGGGCCATATTCTTGAGTCACCTGGGGGTGTTCTTCTGCAGCTCCACGATCCAGCCTCTCTCTGTCTGTGCTTAAGTGAAACTGAAACTGAAGGCAGGACTAATGATTTGCATTCTGTGAGTGATAGAGAGGGGGAGGGAAATGCCTGCACATCACAGCAAACACACAGAGACAGGGTGGATCCTGGAGCTGCAAAACAGCCCGCCTTGGTGATTAAAGAATAGTCACTCTGCTAATTATAATCACTAATGAGTAAGTATTAAAATGTTTTATGCACTTTCACAGGATGCTTTTAGGAGACAAAAGGAGTGTGAGATTAGTGAATGGATGCTGCAGGGACATGTTTTGCTAGCTTAGGAGGCGTTTTGGAGGTGACAGGATCCCTTTAAGGAGAATAATTTTGCTGAAATTCAAAGTTCACCATCCATGCCAAAGACAGAAAACCAAAAGCACTTACAGGATGCAGTCAGAGCCCAATTGTGGAGCAAGCCCAGCTGCTGGCTGATGAGTCGCCTCTACCAGCAAAATGTGGGAGGCGACCTGCCATGCATACACTAGGCCTGCATAGAGCACCATTCACACTGATAAAAGGCCTAGTGTATGCATGGCAGGTCGCCTCCCACATTTTGCTGGTAGAGGCGACTCATCAGCCAGCAGCTGGGCTTGCTCCACAATTGGGCTCTGACTGCGTCCTGTAAGTGCTTTTGGTTTTCTGTCTTTGGCATGGATGGTGAGTTTTTCTGATGCTGCTTTTTTTCTAGTAGTTTTTGAAATTCAAAGTTCCCTATAAAATCCACGTGATTTGCTGAATTCCAATTTCAGAATATCCTGTGTAAAAACACGAAGGAGACAACGAGGCTCAGAATAGTGCCCTATCAATGGTGACACTATTAAAATTGGTGATATGTGGTGTCCACTCACCTTGCTTAGTTGTGTTATACCCACACCCGGCTTGAGCGCATTATACAGCTGCCGCTGGACCTCCACCGCCAATGTTTGTGGAAGAAATCGATGATCTATTGTTGGGAAAAATGGTGTACCACGGTCCGTGCTGCTGTGTCACAAAGATCACAAGGGAGACAATGCTCCAATACAAAACTTCCTTTATTCCTCCTTTTCTATGCGTTTCGGAGCCACATCCGAGCTTCTTCCTCAGGGACATCAAGATTACAATGAAACATTCCACTTACAACAAGGATAAGGCGCCAAAAAGTGCAATCAAGTTTTGTACACCTTTTTTCCCAACAATAGATCATCAATTTCAGAATATCCGCTTACTTTTAACATTTTCTTAAAAGGGTTATTCCTTTGTTATCGAATACTCATAAGCGAGGTGCGGTAGGAATGATCACTGTGGGTTCTGACCACAGGGTTCCCCAAGTATCTTGAAAAAGAGGGTCCCGCGTCTCATGCATATGCACTATTATTGCTCCATTCAAAGTCTATAGGAGCAATAGACATTCTTGTCAACCACTGCATCCATAGAAGTAGACTTTCTACACATTCTAAGGCCCCTTTCACATCAGCAGTTTTCGCTGATCGCGGCAGTTGCGATGAAAAAAACGCAACTGCCGCGATTACCGCATAACAGCCGCACTTGCTATTCACTTGCGGCAAGCCCCATACAATGTCTATGATACCCCCTCTAGACTGTGAGTCCTCAAGGACAGGATCCCCGGCCCTATTGTACCCATATGATTAATTGTGATCTGTCATTGTTTGTTGCCGTTTGTGGTCGTCTTCGACCACTTGTCTTTGTCTACCCTCTAAATTGTAAAGCGCCATGTATCCTAATAGCGCTATATAAATACCTATTGATAATAATAATAATATGAGGCTTGCGGTAAGTGTGCGGCAGGTGCGGCAAGTGCGTTCTAGGCTCTTGTGGCAGGTGCTGCCGTGAAAAAAACGCGGCATACCGCGTTTTTTTTCGCGGCAGCACCTGCCACAAGAGCCGAGAGCGCACTTGCCGCACCTGCCGCAAGCCCCAGAGACATTGTATGGGGCTTGCCGCAAGTGGACTGCAAGTGCGGCCGTTATGCGGTGAAAAAACCGCAAATGCCGCGATCAGCGAAAACTGCTGATGTGAAAGCAGCCTAAGGCCCCTTTCACATCAAGTTTTTTAAATCGCAGCACATGCGGTGAAAAAACCGCATCTGCCGCGATTACCGCATACCAGCTGCACTTGCGTCACGGTTGAATGTTATAGGTGGGCTTGCGGCCGGTGCGGCAAGTGCGGTTTTGGCACTTGCGGCAGGTGCGGCCGCGCAAAAACCGCGGCTGACCGCGTTTTTTTTCGCGGCTGCACCTGCCGCAAGTGCCAAAACCGCACTTACCGCACCTGCCGCAAGCCCGCCTATACATTGTATGGGGCTTGCCGCAACCGTGCCGCAACCGTGCCGCAAGTGCAGCTGGTATGCGGTAATCGCGGCAGATGCGGTTTTTTCACCGCATCTGCCGCGATTTCAAAAAAACGTTGATGTGAAAGGGGCCTAAGAAGTAGATTACATATGTGGAATGGAAATTTAAAAATTGTCTAATGTTGTACATCCTACCCGTGGTGTTGGAAAGAAAGGTTTTCATACCATTATAAATGGTTTTAGAACAATTTACAACTCCTAGTCTTACATGTATAACATCCCGGTTCGTAATTCACTAAAGTCTTCAGCTCTGAATTGAAGGCTTTTTTCACAGTATTACTGGGTGGCACCATGGAGTGATGATTTTTTCCTTTACTGAATATCACTCTAGGAGTATCCGGAATATGTTTGGATATTGTGTTTTTTTATATAAATTATATAATTTGTATAGTGAATTATAGAGGTTTTTGAAGGTACCTCAAATTATGATCAAATATTATATGGTTATATAGATATTCTCCCTTTTTAAAAGTTTGTCTCTTTTTTAAAGTATCATATAAATGTGGAGGTAACCTACTTATAATGTTTTAATAAGATGGTTTTTGTGGACCAATCACACTTTTATGATGTCATAATAGCCAGCACACTTTTATTGGTTAGTATGCCTTTAAATAGATTATATGTCATTTGCTCTCTAATCCACCTGATGAAGATAGCATGGGCTATTGAAACGCGTAGTGGCAGTTGAGAGCACTAATTGATGTGGTAATAAAGTAAGTTTTACACCTCTCAAAATCTCAGGTCCTTTCCTGCTCCCCAGCGCTCCATTAAACACCGCCTAAACCTCTCTGTTTTTCAGCTGGACAAGCAGGCTCAGGCTGAGCTGGGTGCCATGAGAAAGGTTAATCAAGTTCTTAGTTGACCAATCTTCTCGGGTGACCCTTGACTCTGACATCACTGCGAACACTGCCAAGAACTAGGTGGTTCTTGGGAGGGCAGTGAATATCCCCGGTAGTTAATGAGCGGCCCCTGAAGTAGATGCGGTGGGACAGCAGGAAGCATGATGGCGGGACCTAGTAAGTATATTGATGATGTTTATTAATTATATGCTTTCTTTTACAGCTCCCCTGCCCGCCCCTTAACTGTAAAGCCCAAGTTCGGGGTTTGGACGTGAGTTCAAGCTACGTTTGGCCCCGAACTTGGACTTTACAAAACGGTCCGGGCGAACCTGCCGATCCTGAACATCAGCGGGTACACCCATCACTAATTCTCAACTCTCTTCTGTGAGCGTTTTCTTGAGGACGACTTACATCTTGCTAAAATAGAGTTGCTTTATATCCATGGAAGAAAGGGCTGTACCTCAGGAACTGCACAGGAATAAACAAAATTACCAGATACATGAGAAAAGATGCATTTTTTAATAGGTAAAATATACATACTTTTGGCAAATGGCAGGCTCTTTTTACAACAAGACGTACTGCCATCACAGTGAAGTGTCAGGTTACAGAGCCTATTGTACTTTACGGAGAGGAAAAGTAAGGCCATGTGCTCATGATGCGTTTTGATCCTTTGTTGCACAAAAAACGGATACATTTTTGTCATGACAGCAAAGTCTATGAGATTTCTGAAATGCTGTGCCAACGTCTGCAATTTTTCCAGATCAGGTTGTGTTGCAAAAACTTGATCAGGAAAAGAAGTAGAATATCATATAAGTGATCCAGTTGTGGAGCAAAAACACTTCAATACTTACCTTACCGGCGAGTCCAAGGTGAGCTCCTGTGATATCTTCCTTCCAGGCACGGCAAGACCAACGCAAAGTGACTTACAGAACCTACGCCTCATGGAAATCAGCTTGAGTCACATGGTGCAAGGTCCAGGAAGCACTGTACCCATGTCCGGATGGAAGAAATCACTGGAGCTCACTTTGGGATCTCTGGGGAGGGTAATAAATTGTGTGTCTGTGTGTCCCCTCATTTGTACTGCATTTGTAATGTGCACAGACACAACACGAGTGCAATACATTTGTGCTTTTTTTTTTTTTTAAACCCGATAAGATTTTCATGCAGAATTTTCCTGACCACAAATTGGTCACTTTTTTGTGTGGACACATGGCCTTAAGATTCCTCAGCACTAGAGATAACCTAATCTGCAGAAATTCAAATTTGGCAAATCTCTTGAATTTATCATGGAAATTTGATTTGCATGGGAGTTATTCTCTGCAATATTGAATGTTCCTTATTATGCTTTGGGGTCTATACAGACCCTGGAGCATAACAAATATAGGAAGTAGGAAAGAAAATATTTGCCTCACCGCTCAACTGTTCCCCCATTTTGTCCTCTGAATCTCCACTTTTTGTATTCCTCCATCGATTCGCTGTGACGGCACAGCATGCAGGGTTGTTCGCGGCCTAGTAGGGCCCATTCGCACAATGCACATTTTGCTCCGTATTTGGTGTGTATCCACTGTGTATATGCAGTAGATCTGCACCAAATATGCAGCAGCGTGTTTTCCCAGCAAAGCCTAATGGGTTTTGCTGATTCCTGCCCATGTGGTGCCAGTATATCTGCTGCATATTTTAGTGCGGGAAAATCTGCACCATGTCAATTCTTGCGGCGGGTTTTTCCTCATTATATACACCAATTTCCTGACCCCCAACTCAGAAACAGGGCTTGTGCCCTATGTTAATGTATGTAAATGTGTTAAAAATGTATTGTGAGCATGTATTTAATATGTGGGGACCTGGTGAGGGACTACATGACTGTGTACAAACTAACAACTTTATTATAAGCACTGTTTGAAGTTCCCTCAGCTTTTGAAGCTAGAACAGGGACGTCTCTGCAAGAGCCGACAGGACTTCAGTCAGTGCTTATAATAAAGCTGTAGTTTGTACACAATCATGCAACCACTCAATAGGTCACCGCAATTTATATGCATACTCCAAATACATTTTTAACACATTTACACACATTAACAAAGGGCACAAGCCATGTTTTGCAGTGTCACTAACATGAAATGACATAGGAAGAACATCTGCACCTTCCCCGCACTAAAAACACATTCGCATTACATCATTTTTTGGTGCGTATTTTGTCTAAAGGTGCACATTTTTGTCTACAAACATCCGCACCACTATTCTCCTGTGCGAATACACCCTTAGCGGTAGAGGCTGCAGCCCAGTTGGTATAAGGCTATGTTCACACGCTGCGTAATAGGCATTTTACGCAGCGCTATTTTGCGCATGCACTTTTTTGCTGCGCTTTGCGCAAGAAAGCTCAAGTGTTTTCACACATTGTGCTTTTGCAGATGCGTTTTTCCAGAGCCCATTCTACAATGTGGGCTATGGAAAAGCGCAGCCGAAAAGCGCAAAAACAATAGACATGGTCATTTTTTTTGCGGATGTGCTTTGCAGTGAAAGTGCATGGACAAAATTACAGCCCGTGTGAATGGATTTGTGCAAAATGCATTGCCTTTGCAGGGAAGCAAAACGGGACTGCATTTCACTGCGTTAACGCAAGCACTAAATAGCGCTGTGTAAATGCCAAGATGCGCTATGTGTGATTGTAGCCTAAGGCCTTTGTATAAGTCTATGATGCAAGAAGGCAAAAAGAAGCACAGAAGCGCAGAAGAATGGACTGCGCCTGTGGGGAGCGGGGCTGGCGTGCGTTGTTGATTGTCAGAGGCCTATTAGTGCT
The DNA here is from genome assembly GCA_033576535.1 of Allobates femoralis. Classification (NCBI taxonomy): domain Eukaryota; kingdom Metazoa; phylum Chordata; class Amphibia; order Anura; family Aromobatidae; genus Allobates; species Allobates femoralis. The sequence continues at coordinate 85,841,322 of JARQOC010000006.1, forward strand.
GATGGCTGCAGCCAGAGGGAAGACAGTCAATGAAGATGCCAAAAATGAAGGATGACAAAAAGAGAGCTGACAGACGGACAGGCCTGCTAGGAGAGCTGATGGACAGACCTGTCAGGACAGCTGATGGACAGACCTGTCAAGACAGCTGATGGACAGACCTGTCAGGAGAGCTGACGGTTGGACTTTCTAACATTTTTCTTTGTGCAAAAAACTTGAAAACTTACAATGACTCAGATTTGTAAATTTGCTTTTTATATTTGTACTTTTTTAAGTCTTAGATAAAAATAGAATGTGAGTTTTTTTTTCTTTCTATAACGATATTTATATAATCAGGAAAGCCCAGAAATATTTTCACATGAACCCTCTCCTACAGTCTCATTAATGTTGGGGGTTTGGCACCAATAAATCTGTCATCAGTATATTGCCAATAAGTGTACGTGAGACCTTAAATTTACAAAAACCTTTTTTCTTTGTATGGGATTCTGGCATATATTATATGAATACACAAAAAGCCATTTGTTTTCAATCTTCAGGTGCATAAATCTAGATGACTCTAAAAAGTGCATTATAGCTTTCAAAATCAACTGTACTCTGTGTGTGGTTGGAATTTAAATTCCAGTTTAATAATAGCTGTGCTGCATTTTGGCCTTGGGTCAAATACTATTATTTATATGAAAGTTTAGCAACCTTATCTGCACAAAAGAAATCTGAGAAATGTTGTAATATTTTTGCATTTTGCTTTTGGCAGTGTGGCTCTTGCAGGCAAAAAAATGTTTAAACATTCATATTGTCACATATGAAAGCATATTTCCTGTATACACTTGTATAGTCTAATGTATTATACAGAGGAAGGAAGATTGTTACACTGCAAAGTCACATTGCAGTATATCAGCCGCTGCAGAATGTGCTTATAGGTCATAAGTATTAGAACTAAGTACATGTTGTATGTAATGCTCAAGAAAACAAAGCTCCATTCACTTCGGGCAGTTGAATACATAACAAATCATCATGCTTGTCAAGTAGATTTGTGCAACTGAAATAGATATCTCTTTGAAAACAGCTGTCTCTGTACATTTAGAAAAGACAAAGGGCCCATAGCATAGGATGGCTAAGGAAAATAAATAGGTTCAAAGGGAACTCCACCTAGGAGTGACTTTAAATTATTATAGAGGAAATTACACGAATAACATGCAGACCCATCAGTGGACACCGGCTGTTTTCATACATACTGCACCTATAGAAAGCAGTCGTCATATGGGCCTGCAGGGTATCCACGGTGCATTAGAAATTCTTTCTAATTGTTGGCACATTCTCACAATTTAATTATAATCTATAATAAAAGATATTCTATGGATAGGTCCAAACTATGTTTGGGGGCATCATTTGGTTTATACACAGGGAATTCTTCCAAAATATATGCCACTCATGTTCCGTTAACCATTTGGCTTATATATGTTATGATATCGCTTTTTAGAGAGAATTTGTCAGCACAATTTTGTATTTTAAAGTAAAGACGTGGCTGAAATGATGATCATTTGGTAACTTTGGTGAAGAAGTCCATCTTCTAGTTCTTCTCTAATCACCATTTGAAGGTTTCTGCTAAATAGATTAAGGTCCACAGGGGACCGACTGTGCACTGGGTCTTCTCCTCCCTGTCTGTGATTCCCTAGCTTCTCTGCCTTCGGTCTGTGGCCTGACTCCTCTAATATCCCAGCAGTGAGCTGTCATTCACAAACTGGACACAGAGAGACTAGGGAATCACAGACAGGGAGAAGTAGACCCAGTCTGCAGTCCGGCACCTGTGCACCCAAATCTAATTAGGAGAAAACTTCAAATGCTGATTTAAGAAGAACAGCCAAGTGGATTTCTTCACGAAAGGAATAAATGTAGTTAATGTTATATTGCCATTATAGCCATGTCTTTACACTACAAAATCATGCTGACTTGTTGACTTTAAGGAATCCTACAGTACCAAACAACTAAGTGTATATCTATATTCACTTTCTGGACTGGTGCTTTTCTTGTTCTTCACTCTGTACCGTGTCCCCCAACATCAACATACAGTAAGGGTCCTCATGTAACCACTGCAGCTGCTGATTGACTGCAGCATTTACATTTTGTCCAAACAGTTTCCCTTTCCTATTAGTGTCTGCTTACTTGCTCCAGTGGTCTTATGACCTCTCTCTTGCCATATGTTGATACTGGGGACTCAGTATGGATTGTTGTGGAGTGGCAGTTGTCCGACAGGTGATTTTTTGTTTTGGTAGATATTTGGTTTTCTTACATTGTCAATAAGTGGTGTTGGGCAGGGTTATACACATGGCTTGAATATGGATGACTACATTACAGCAAGTTTAATAGTCTTTTACCAATAATTCTCTGCTGACAAAAAGTAATTTTATTAAAACTACAGCAAGCAGCCCAGTAAATAACTTATATCACTGCAATAAGAGTCTCTGTTTCGCCTTCATGCTGTTCTCAAATTAAGGCCTCGATCACACCTGCATAAAAATACGCTGAGTGCAATCTGAAAAATATTGGATTGCACTCACCAATGTTAATCAATGAGTCAGTACTTATCTGTAAGGTTTCCTTCAGCTGAAATGTATAGATAAAATCAAAAGATTACAGGTAAACCATGCAAATAGAATTATCAATTGGCTAATACACGTCTGTGTTTATCCTGGTAATTATGAAATAGGAAGGAAATGAACTTATTACAAGCAAAGTTTCAAGGCTGACATTGTCCAGTGCTTCCTCCATGATAAAAGGCTATGGAGCCTCATTCTGAGGCTTTGCTGCACTTCTGGCGACTGTGATGAGCAGTGACGTCAGTAACATTACTGATGCCACTGCTCATCACAGTTGCCAGAAGTGCAGTGGAGCACAGTGTGAGCCAGAATGTTTGCTGCTCAAAACCTATGAAACCTCAGAGCGATGCTCCGTAGCCTTTGATTATCAAGGTACATCGTGGAGTGCTGGAATACACTGGACCTGCCTAGGAACTTTGCTTTCTAATAAAATGGTGAATGAGGGACATAGTCTTGTTTTTGTTTCACTCTTAATATTTTTCAGGTTTCTTTTTGCTGACTATGTCGGAATCACTGGACTTCGGCGTATTGTCTGGACTACATCGAACCTGCATGTTTTGTTTATTGTTAAGAAAATGGTGAACCAAGGAAAGAGTCAAGGAGTAATTTTGAAAATAAAGTATTTTTGTGTGTATATTTATTTCTTATTAATTACTGGATTAGTAACTGGAGCATCTGATAGACTCCGCTCCATTACTAACACAAGGCTTGATGTCTGCTGTGTTTTTAGACTCAGCTGACTTCAACCCCAACTACCATTACATTCATTGCCAATGCTCCTATGCAATTGGGAAAAGCCAAGGCGAAGCACCGGAATTGGCATTTTCAATGTAATGCACCATTTCTGGGGCAGCTAATAGCTGGCATTTTTAGACTGGGAAGGGCTCAATAACTAAGGACTTTCCCAGCCTGATACTATCAACCCGCAACTATGTGCTTTACTGGTTAGAAAATATTTATTAGGTAAAACAATTCTAAACACCCTTTAGTGCCACATGAAAGGCACTAAAGGATGCAAATTTAAAATATGTAGGGGAGTAGTGAAATTGTATAGTTGCAGGATATCTATCTATCTATCTATCTATCTATCTATCTATCTATCTATCTAGTTATAAATAAAGGCTGCAGCACTCAGGATTAAAGTTGTTAATTCGCCTTTAATGGCCTTCAGGCAAAGGTAGCGACGTTTCGGTCCTCAGACTTCTTCCAGCCATGGAAGAAGGTCTGAGGACCGAAACGTCGCTACCTTTGCCTGAAGGCCATTAAAGGCGAATTAACAACTTTAATCCTGAGTGCTGCAGCCTTTATTTATAACTATATTTAAACCAGTGGTTGATCCCACCTCAAGGACTGAGAAAGCACCTAGCATCTTGCTAAAACAAGAACCGCTGCTCAATAATTTTTTCACTATATCTATCTATCTATCTATCTATCTATCTATCTATCTATCTATCTATCTATCTATCGATCTATATATCTATGTATCTTTTTCTATCTATCTATCTATCTATCTATCTATCTATCTATCTATCTATCTATCTATCCATCTCTTTACATAATGCTTTATTACTTATTTAGTTGAGCTTTAATGTACATAAAGCATTACAGTACTTAAAAGATGATGTTAAAAATGCATGACATACTGATGCTAGGTGAGAAAGCAATTGTATATTTAAGGAAATATGCATGACACTTGGCAACTTTTCTGGATGAAAATCTGAGTGATTTTATATACGTGAAAACCAAAAGAACTATCATTTTATTATATATTATTAAAATAGTAGTATACGAACAACTTACAACAAGTGAGAAAAAAATATATCTATTGGAGGGAAAAAGGGACCCAGGGCTTCTTTACCCTAAAAGATCTCTACCTTACAGCAGAGTTTGGCACCCTAGGGCAAATGATGTGTTGCCTCTGCTTACGGATGGCTATCCCTTCAAAACCCTATACTACACTATAAAAGGTGCAGCTATACTGTGTACAGGGAATATATATACAGATAGTGTAATATTAACAAATAGAGATTGCGCAAACCCTATACTACCTGTGACAAACTGCTTCCACACCCTGACGTCTCTAATATGTCGGGATCACATGAAATGGTACCGTCACTTCTGCCAACATTTATTAGTCTGCATCCCCAGGAGGTATAAAACCTAAAAAAAAAAGACAAACACTTCCGTGCATCCACAAAATCAGGAGACACAAAGGGCGGGTAACAAAGATCCACAATTATATAATATGCAAAATTGCTTTCATTCAAAATCCATAAAAAGTATCATTTATACCACAGTGACAAGCAAGATGCTGGAGATGGAAACCCAGTTTGAGGACACAAATGAGACAAAAAATGGGAGTTCAACAGATATACACAATAAGTAACACACTTTTTTACCCATATCACCTAGGGGAACCTTATCAAGGGATATTAATGTTCTTATAAGAAAGTGCATATATTGTATCAAAACCAAAGAGTTTCTTCGGTGCAGAGAACAACCTGTTATGGAATTAGATAAATGCTACTCCCTGTTAAACCTCTTAATATGGCACCCAAACGGTATTAATATATGTACAAAATCACCCTATACTTGGCAATAACAGAGGGATATCCATCCCCTTAGTCACAAAGTGATCAAACAATCACAGGTTAAACTTATCTCATAATAAGCCCTATATCATACCTTGTGACATTGTAGCTGTTTTAGGGGTATTGTGTCGATCCGGGAACACCCCACAGATTTCTACGTACGTTTCACCGTCAACGACGGCTTTGTCAAGAGGAGTGGTCTTATCTATCAGATTCGACCCTTTTATATGCCGCTAAATTAGGTATAATTATGTGGAAAAGCCACCGCTGTGTTGGCATTCATCCTGCATGATGTAAGCCGATCGCGACGCCAAACAGCCACCGTGCATCGGAAGTGACGACACGGAGGAACAACGTCATCTGTGCCATCACCTGGGCAATGCCAGAAAGCGCACAGAGACGCGGCACTCACAGAGCATGCATGGAGAACGCACAAGAGTAACCAGGGAAATGCAAACAAGCCCTAGACTTCACCCTGTGAAGATTAAAGACATTCTACCTACTGACTCAAGGAAAACTGCTGCAGCAATGGATCTACATCTGATTCAGAAGCCAGGGGACAATCACAATCCACCCAAATACACAATTACATATCTTATAAATTATATCAAGTACTGTACAGAAACCTGGCTATAGACTCCTATAACACACCGTTGTAGTCTAACCAGGTGTGTAAATTATCGATCTCAGATCAATTTAAATATCACAAAGCCTAAAGTTTGTAAACAAATATATCTTTTTTGTTATATAGTGTTTGAAGAGCCAACATTTAAACATATATAGGACATAAAATGACAGTAGTAAAGAGGTGTGCTGAGGCACAGTCAATCCGTTTCTTAATGCACTATGTCCAAGAGAGTGAGCGACTCGCAGCGGCGGTGCTCGTGCAATAATGTGGACAGTCCAAATCGCAATGACAATAAGGTAAATAACACGGCAACTCACCGCAATCCGAGTAAATCTTCAAATCTTTAATCCATGCGAGTTAGACACAGATGACAAGCAAGTGAGGGAGGGGGTGCAGAGACTTGGTGACGGCTTGCCGTTTCGCAGCGCGACTCGCTGCTTCCACGGACCAAACTAGTCTGGCGTCTGACGTCACGTCCGAGTTAAATAAGCCTCGGACGAGTCCGCCCACGCCAGAACACAGTATACTTACAGTGCTCTATATGTGAGACAAGGACATTTTTATAAAAACAAATTCAACATTGTACAACTATGTGGCACTTTGAGAAATCTATAAAACATTACTGTCAGATGGTAACTTTAATTTAACATCGAGGACTATTGTCAATGGAGTAGAAGTTAGTTAAGAACAAAGAAGTACCATATATACCCCAATATAGGTCTATCGCTTTATATACTGTTATTAGAAACTAGAAAGAAGGGGAAGAAGGGTGAAGAAGGAAGAAGGGTGAGATAGGGACGAGCAGAAGGAGAACGAGGGAGACAGGGGTTAAAAACATGTAGAGAACAGACAGCACATACATAAACATACCTGTGCGGCAAATCTCTAACATGTACATAGACTATAAAAATAATGATCGAAACTTACAAAAAGAGGATTATTTACGAACAGGTTTTTTCAAGAGATAAAACTAGTGGGGCCAAACCTGATAAAGTGCAATAATTGCAAAGTTAATTAACTTACTGGAGTGGTACCTCTATCTAGAGGGGAATAATTATTAGCCAAGGATCACATTAACCCAAATAGGGAAACAGATAATTTCTTTCATTCAATCCTAAAACCCCACAAGCATCAGTGACAGTAATCCATCTACTCTCTAGACGTAGAAGTCTCTTATGTAGATCTCCTCCATCTGAGGACGGCATTACCTGCTTGTGGCTAACCGACACAATACCTAATCAGCATAAATAAAAAAATTAAGATTAAATTATGAACTCTAAACCACTAAAAGAATTGACTAAAATTGTCTCATAAAAAAGCTTTAAAGCTGACCGATTCGTTCAGACCTAACGGAGCTACCGTATTCAAAAGGGTGATCCATTTGGTCTCTTTCTGTAGTAGAAACTTCCTCACATCACCTCCCCTAGAACCTAGATAAATGCGATCAATCCCTCTGAAGACAATCACCTCGGATTACAGCCATGTTTGTCCAAGAAATGTTTGGGGATGGTTTTTAATTTCTCAATTTTGGCTTCATCTGTTATACTTACAGCCCCTCTAATATCCCTAATGTGCTCTTGCACCCATACCTTAAGGGCCCTAGAGGTCATCCCCACATATGCCATACCACATGGACACGTAGCGTGGTAAATCACAGCTTCAGCGTTGCATGTGATATGGTGAATGATCTTGAACGTTTTCACGCCACTAGAGTCATGAAACTCCAACCTCCTTGGTATAAATGTACATAACGAGCAGTCCCCACATGGGAAGGACCCCCAAGGGGGACCCCTGCTGTTAAAAAGAAATTTGCTGCAAGGTAGTACATAGTGGCTAGTCGTGAGGAGATCTCTAAGGTTGCGAAAACGTCGCCATGTAATAGATGGTTGGTCAGGGAGGGATCGTGAAAGGTCCTTATCAGAGAGTAAAACTCTCCAATGTTTCACAAAGGAGTCCCTAATAACACTGCACTTAGAATTGAAAGTCGTAATAAACCTAAGACTGCCATCATCCTATGGATCTGTCATAGACACCCTGGGCACAAACAGAGTTTGTCTATCCTGTCGGAAAGCACATTGGTAACCCTTATCAATATCCACCGTGGGATAACCTCTCTTCCTGAACCTATCCCTGAGAATATTAGCCTGTCTCAAAAAGACAGTATCTGTGGAGCAGATCCTGCGCTCTCTGAGGAACTGGCCATACGTTATTGATCTTTTCAAAGGTACTGGATGTGCTGAGGGGAAATGGAGAAGAGAATTTGTGGAGGTACTTTTTCTAAAGATGTCGGTCCCAAGATTACCCTCCGGTGACCTCACAATGGCCAAATCCAAGAAATCCATGTTGGTTTTACTATATTTCCATGTTAACTTAATATTCATGTTGTCGTTATTTAGATGCTGAAGAAACTCGTCCAGCTGAGATGTGGAGCCCTGCCAAATAAACAGGATATCAGCTATATACCTTATCCAAGATACAACCTGCACAGGTATATAAGGTCAACCTGGCTCAGTTTTACACTGACATTTCCTGTGCACACAGGCAGCAGGAGGCACAGGGGTGAGAGTGAGTGATTCACGCAACCTCCAGCATGATATCACACTTGCCCTTTTAACTGGTCCCTGTTAAACAGAGTCCTGCCAGCCTGCTAGAGCTGCCACCAGTTCCTCATTAGATATAAGCCCGTTCTGTTAATGGTTGTATCAGGCCAGAAACCCGCCCAGGTAGCATGTACTCTTAAACCGAGAACACGGATGTGGGAATTTGTGGATCAAAATGAAAGAGCAACCCAGGATTAGGTTATATATTAATCGCCTTAATGGCACACTAGATAAAAACACTCTTTACACAGTGAATTTACAGATATGATAGTCAGATATGCAAATATAAGTAGGAGTACAACAAGTATATGCAGACATACATAAGTCAATTGCTAGTTCCTTGGTTGCTGGCAGCCCCAGGGGAGGTGCTTTAGAGCCAGGGGCTTCCGGTTACTTCCAACACGTGACACAACGTGATCTCTCTGGTAGTGAACAACCAAGAAAGTGTTGGTTTTATCCCCCCACTTGATCAAACCCATGATGACCTCGTGTGGGGGATGTCTGTTGGGATATAAAATAATATAATAATAATTTATTCATTTATATAGCACTATTAATTCAATAGTGTTTTACATACATTTGCAACACTGTCCCTTTTGGGGCTCACAATCTAAAATCCTATCAGTGTGTCTTTGAAACGTGGGAGGAAATCAGAGTGCCTGGAGGAAACCCATGCAAACACCGGGAGAACATACAAACTCCTTGCAGATGTTGTCCTTCGTGGGACTTGAACCCTCCTGCAAGGCTGCAGTGCCACCGTGCCGCCCATAGGAATGGGCTCAAAACTAAAAAGAATTATGAAATCCCAGGTTTCTGCATATCTTTGCCCCTGGGTATACCAGAAGAGAGATATTGCAGTCATGTTTCCTATTGTGAATTTATCTGTTCATAGATAGGAAACGCAATGTGTGTACTGTCTTCCAGTGATATATATTAATTTGAGGCTTCACAATCTCCAGATGCCCATCAAAGCAGGCTGCTCTTATGGGAGTAGAATTAGTAAGGGTTGTGTTATTCACAGAGATGCCATGATTCAAAAGTGACTGGACAACTTTCAGGTGACCAGCTGCACAGGCCACCCAGAGAGGAGGTGCACCTTCTATGGTCTGACCATTAAAATTAACAGATCACCCAATTTCCACAGAGTACCTGCACTGATCCAGCAGGAAATCCACATATCCAGGTGGCCATATCGAGCCGCCATTAAAAGGGGTGTAGCTCCATTGGTTTTCTCTAACATTAACAAAGCGACTTCATACTGTCTTCAAGTGAAAGATATCAATTTGAGCTGATAGGCATATTGCACAGTTTCAGGAGAAATATGTGTATATTTCTTCCGATATCCTGAGGCTGAAAATTTGCCTGCCATATTTGCGAGAGCTACACACACCCCAATATAAATAGTTTTCCACGGGAGTCTACATGTCTGATGATTTTCTTTGAGGATCATGCCCTCAGGAGTGGTTCCTTTCTATCAGAATATTTTTCTGTGGATAGAATATCTTGCCTCACACTGCTACTCTTAACAAGAGAAAGCAAAGGCATATGTAGCTATCTTCCATATTATTCACTCCTCCCTCCTTTAGAACATATCTAGGGATTATACTTTTCCACCAAAATGTAAACAAATTTCTTTCCAAATCATACAATATGATTTTCAGGATTTGTTTTCTCATTTTGTCTCTCATAGTTGAGGTCTACCTATGATGTCAATTACAGACCGACCTCATCTATTTAAGTGGGAGAACTTGCAAAATTGGTGGCTGACTAAATACTGTTTTTCCCGACTGTAGCATAGATATCTCCCAACAGAGCTATAACAAATTATGGCCATCATATTACACACATCTTGCTAATTTTGGGATTTATTTAGCCCATGAAAAATATAAAGACGTTTACATCTGTGTGCATTTTATTTTAAAGAATATCAAATCAGATTGATGTTATTGCTATGAATGTTACATTTTAATAAATTATTTAAAAGGATTCAGACCTGAGGTTTATTTAGTAAATGCCTCACTTCATACAACTCAATGCAAGCACATCTTCCTTCTTAATGAATATGTTTATGGCCCATGGACTTTAGGACTGTTCTAGATTGCAGTATACACCCACAATATAATCATATTGAATTGTTAGATGTTACTTTCTTACTATTAAAGTTCTTATTGTCAATAATAATAAAACATTAAACTGTTACAATTCTGGGAAAAAGGAATAAATTGCTATAATCAGTCCTCAACCATTGACAATGCCTATGACAATCAACATAAACTATACATACATATAACCAAGGCAATAACAGTGACCACTTTTAATACAATACAGAATTTAAACTTTTCAATAATATAGAATATCAAAAAATAAATTAAAAAAAATTTTTTTTGGTTATTTATATAAACTATACGTTCACAACTTGAAGGCTGATTTCATACAAACATAATATTGAAGCATTTTATCCTATAGGATTATAGGCAAAAGTTCCATCTCAAATGTGGGCCTAATTACTTTAAGTCATCACTGTACATTTAGAAACTTTAACATTATTTAATTGAAATGTACTAGTCAATCTGTAAATTTACGGTATTTAAAAATTATAATTGGTTTCCAGCAGCAGAGACATGAGATGGATGACAGGAAGTGAGGTGTGGGGGTCTTTGTCCCTCTGCTCCTGCTATCATTTCTGTTAAGTGTATATGAGAACAACAGAAAGGTAGATTTTTAGGTTTTAAGCAAGTTAGTCATTGGACAACTGCAGGTAGAATGCATGCTAGCAAATGAGGGAATTGAAAATTCAAGCATCTATGGTGCTGACAGAAAGCTTCTGAAGACATACCCTCTACTAAAAGAAAAGTGGATACCAAGTTACAAAGCATAAGAATGAGAACAATTCCTAGGCATATTAGACGGGTAGGAGTAGTTGAGCTTGTTGTGGGCTTAATGGTAGCAAGATCATGGCATTGATTCATCAAAAATTAGCATTTTCCACAACAGTCTTGATGAGGAGGCATTCTGGAGTAAGATCTCCCATTTCATTAAGATGCACACTCAATGTGATGTGTGCCTCAATGTGCACCTCTCCATAGGTTTGGGCGGACCGCTTGCTTTTCCCTGGGTTTGTGTTTGGGTTGCCCTGTTAAAGCAAACAAAGAGTTAATATACCTGATACACTTACCGGTCTGCAATTTCCTTCCTGGTGTGATACGTCACTTCCAGGCCGCCCCATATTTTCTTGGCGTATGTGATTGGCTGTTGGAGCCAGTCACATGACTATTTCTTGGAAGCCCGGAAGTGATGCAGCTCCACTGCACAGCTGCAACAAATAACACAGACCCGGTAAGTATAAAGAGGACTCTTTATTTGCTTTATCAGAGCAACCCCTGGTCAAGAAATCCAAGCAGTTTGCCCATCCCTACCCTCCACTAATCTAAATCTAAGATTTGTGGCTTAGGCAATGCACAAAACAAAAAACCGAACAAAAAAATCCTAAGAATATGTTTTATGAATACAAAATTTAAAAACAATGTTTAACACACAACATATAGACAGTGTTTAGAAAGGGAGTGGGAAAGAATTCCCAACATATCCCTTCCTTATCAGCGAGGTTGGCGCCCTATAAAGTATTAGGCACTCCGCTCAACGATCATTTATCCTGCTCGACCCTCTCCTGCTCTTGACACCCATGCACCTATCTCGGTGTGTGCAATGATGCCCAAAAGCCTTAATAGAGTGCAATCTGATTTAGGGTCCTATATGGTATTTGAGGTCTAAGCAATGCCTCAGCTGGTTATGAATTTGACAAGTGGGGGTTTTCACGGTCCTCAACCCATCTCCGCTCACTTTGTCAGTGCTAGTTGATAATGGCATTAAAAGCCACCAAACATTTGCAGAGCCTCTTGTGACTTCTCAAAGCTTTTTGGCCAAGAACTCTGATGTTAAAGCTTAGAAGGATCGGCCCTGTGTTTTTCTAAACGTTTTGTGTGGAAGAATAAGTGAAGGTTTAACACACAGCATCATAGATCTTTATGACTCAGATATGTGGGATTTAAACAATAAACGTACTGCAAATCTAGCTTAAGGCCATGTGCACACATTGCTTTTTTTCTGCAGCAAAAACTGCTCTTGTGGTGCCCCACTGGTCAGGCATCACAGTTAAGGTACTGCACCCATAAAAGAGTGTGCAGTTATCCCTGTCGCAGTGGGAATGCAAGGTTTGTAGGAGACTCCCACCCCGCACTCCCACACTGGAGCCTAGGCAAATGGTTGGAGCCCAGGCCCTGGGGGAGAGTTAGGGGAGGAGGGAGGTAGAAAAATGGGGAGTTTTAGCTTGCCCAGAGGAGAAGAAAGGGAGCCCTGAGAAGAGGAAAGGGGTCTCCGAGGGAGGGGGACTAGAGAAGAGGCAGCCCAGGAAAAGAGAGACAGCACCACCACACCAGGTCCGCGCACTAAAGGTCGAGCCCCCCTTCTTAAGAGCTGGGAAGCACGGGAACTCATCAGCACCCCAACGGGCCTGGTAGTAAGGACAGAAATCAGCAGCAAGACCTGGGATAGTCAAGAGAAGGCACACCACGGGAGTCTCCGAGAGACCTTGCAGCCTGCTTTGACTACCCAGCCGGCTACCTCACGAAAAGACTGTTTCCCACTGTGAACTGTATTGCCTTTAGAAATGTTCCAGTAAAGTACCCGGGTAGAGTGACAGAGTCTCATGGCCGCATTACACGTCCCAACATCGTTTCGATATTGTATACAACGACACGGGAGCGCGCACTTTTTTGGATGAAATCCAAATCCAAGATCGCATAGGAGATGTTACACAGGGCGATATCGGCAGGCAACACAACTGCGATGTATACGCCCCCTTGGACGAGCGAACCTGGGAACGACCATTTAACATGGCAGCGAATAGGGGAAGTTGTGCTCCAAGTCAGTGTTGGGCTGTCACACAGCACGATCTGGCCAGATCATCCATCCAATATCGGGCAGTGGGAGAGCCTGCACAATTCTCCCCCGATATTGTTTTGGCATCGTTCTTGCATCGAATTGGTCATTTACACCACACAACGCACGAACGATATCGGCGGGAACGCCCGAACCGCGTGACTTTATATCGTTGTTGGACAACGATATCGGACGTGTAAAGCGGCCATTATAGCTTTTGCTGCTGCTGTAAAAATCCAATTTTAATTTGCATAAAACTCATGTAAAATATGCAAAAAAGCAATGTGTGAATACACCCTAACAAAGACAAAGTGTAAAAAGACCCACAGAAAGGATTTTTATAATCTATCCTTCCAATCCTTTGAATCATCACATACGGTATCTGCTACATAAGGGATAGAACACTCTGGTTGCTATGGGGTTATACTTAACAAATACTAATAAAAAAATAAAACAGAAATAAAACTCTTAAAAATAAATTACTCTCTGCGTCAGGAAACTGCCCTAAACACACACAGCAACAAGAGAAACCATATTAAATGGAATGTGTGTCCAATGCATCTGTGTTATTGATGCTGTGCCAGGAGTGACAGCATTTAATGGTAAATGAGACCATTTCTCTAGGTGTTTATGTCCCTTTAAACCGCACGGCAATCACTGTGAATATAGAGTGCACACTGAGATGATGATGTGAGAACCGGACCCAAATACGGCACATTGAAGACTGTCAGCTGAGAGTAATTCATTCAATCTGTTCTCTCTATGAAACATGGGAAAACAAACCACATTTTACATTTCTAAGAATAAAGAGAGAAAAAAAAAATCCAACACAAGCCTCATGGTAAAAAGTACCTAATTCTTACGGGTGGAGATGAAACAAAAATTGAAAAATAGAACATCTTGACTTCTTTTTAGAAATAATCAGCTCATCTCGAGCATATTGTTTGCATTTGCAAGCTACAATGTAGCAGCAATATGTTACATACATTTTTTATCTTCAAAGTGCAGAAATATTATCTCTACCTGTGAAGGAAACAGCTCGCACTGATACACCATATTTGGCAGCAAATACAATAAACTACAGAAAGACAAACACTTGATTCGGAATTTGATTGTGAAGTATGTGGCTGGTCTTTGGAGTTTTTTTTTGAGTGGCGTAGTTGAGAAAGAACATGATTAGTTCAATTGATTTTTATGATTTTGTAAGCTGAATTTTTTACTTTCACACTGCTTAATAATAAATGAAGAAAGCACATTTTCATATAAGGTAAAAAAAAAAAGGTTTGTACCGTGTTAGCCAGTAGATAGAAAAATATTAGAATCTGAGAGTCCTCAGTGGTTGATACCTTTTATTGGCTAACTGAAAAGATGGTGAATAATAGCAAGCTTTCGAGACGCTACGGTCTCTTCATCAGGCTAATAATGACACAACTTCTGAACACACATATGAAGGGTTGGATGATGCAGTAAATAAGACAGGTGAGGTGAAGCAGGACATAGAATGATCAGTGTTGGGAAGGGGAAGAGCAGCTGTAAATATCAGCATTCAGACATTAGAAGAACAATAGTTTTATTGTCCTTTAATTAGTTGTTGGTCCTAGATTTGAACACTCTTCAACTAATGTAAAAAGACATAAATCCATGTGACACGTTCATTCACTGTTTGTGGATGGTAAGACAGAGGCCTACACTCTCCTGGTTAAATACAAGTAGTTTGGAGAAGGTGCAATGAGCGGTACCTGGTGGTCTAGTGAGCATCTTAGGATTGTGTGCAGGTAGACTCTCACCTGAAGAGGTTGTGCCAACCCTGCACAACCTCGGTGTATACGATCTGTCAGCAACTCTGAGTGTGAGCGTTCTTTCCTTGAAGAGGTTGTGCCAACCCTGCACAACCTCAGTGTATAACAAGCCGTTGGCACCTCCAGATGTGAGCGTCCTTTTATTATGTATTTTCCCACGTCACCGAGTTGACATATAAGAGGTTAATCATAGAGAACTGCTGTCCTTGATTCAAATAGTACCAGTAGAATAAGAGTTAAGTGATGTCATTCAAAAGGAAACCCTGATTGGACTTTGCAACTATTAAAGGTGTGGAATATATGCACATTGTAAATCCACCTGAGGAAGACGGCATTCCGCCGTGGAAACGTGTCGTGATAGTAATATAGGTGAATTAATTTGTGACCCCGTGCTATAGCGCTTCTTTTATTAATCATATTTTATATTCTCCTGGTTGATAGGGCAACTGCAGTCAGCTCCATAGGTCGTAGGACACAGTTCACACTGGTCTTCGGCTGTGTTCAACTGTGTTGATCGCATACATATGACACGACTGGAACTTTTGTTTATGAAATTTTCCTCTCTTGCCTTGCCACTGGCACAGGTGCAGCTGCCACCGGCACAGGTCAAGCAGCTCCTGCCATCCATGGACACAATTGTGTTCAGCGAGCACGGGTCACATGTCACCTGGGGAGATCCCAAACACACAATAGCAGTACTAGCCGAACAGGTGCAGCCAAGACCGTTCTCTGCCTTTACCCCGGAGCAGCACACGCTGTAGGAGAGCTGCGGCGTGCTGTGGAACTGTCTGGCGCCACAGCCTCCGGGCTGGAGGAAAAAGATGGATATAGACTGCGGCAGACAGAAGCTGGAGAAGGCAGGGATACAAGGGGAGGATGGAGGGCTGAGCGGCCGAAGCTGAGGGAGGCATGGCGACGACAAGGTCTGTCTTGTATATCTTCTTATAAAACTTTACGAGGGTTTCCTGGTTGTTGCCTTTAAAACATAATTGATTCCAAGCTTGTGTAATAGCAATTCATTCAGGTAGTCATCCAACAGATAGTCTAGCACACATAGGCTTCGATTGTTCTTGGCAGAGTGAATTCTGTTTGCACTGGAAGATGTGCTGCTGATAGCGATGATCCTGTGTACAATACCAAAAAAATTTCACCCAACGAACAAGCATTTTGCAAATAATTTTTTTAAGTGCAAGTGGGCATTACCAAAGGTATTGGTGACTACAAATATTGATTTGACTTACACATGTTTTTTATTCCTTACAAATTATATATAAATTAGACCCCTGAGGGCCCGATTCTATTGCATCGGGAGATTCTAGATGATATATTAGTTCAACTATATTATTGAAGTTTTGGGTTACTAAATGGAAAAAAAATAGGCGCATGTAAAACTGTGCAATAGCAGTTGATTGTCTGAAATTCAAACAACAAAGTAGGTATATGAATGGAACATGATGAATGCTGGTATTGATAAAAATACTGCTATTTATGGTATACTAAAGAGCATCAATAGATAATAACGATAATGTACCAATGTTTAGAGGACACGAAAATATTACACATTTAAATTTATTAATAATTAAAGTATCATTAAAATTTACAATAAATGCGGCCTATAAAATGTGTCTCTTACCAAAACTGCTTTATGTTTTTCGATCACTCCCATTGATAAGCCCTAAAAAATGGCTCCAAAAACTGCAATCTCAATTAGCTACCTTCACATGGTCTAAAAAGAAACCGAGAGTGTCTAAACTAATTTTAGAAAAAAGCAAACAGAGAGGTGGACTAGCACTCCCAAATTTGACTTTGTATTACTTTGCCACTTTAGTGAAACTTAGCCAATCATGGTGGATGAGGAAAGAAGGACTAGTTTGGCTTTCAATTGAGGAAGCCTTACACCCTCAAAAAAGTCTAGATTTGACTACCCTTATCTATTTATGCGATAAAACTAAACCACTCCCAGAACTACCTACAGTTAGATCTGCTATTCTCGCCTGGAAATTACTACAAACAATTTCAACCAAAACATACTCTGCGGTCTCCCCTTCCTGGATAAATATAGAAATCCTAGAACGCATGTCCTCAAGAATTAGATTGTCCTCATGGGTAGAGCTGGGTATCAAATTTGTCTCAGACATCCTAAATGATAACAAGCAACTTGAACCCTTTCAGGTACTAAGGAATAAATACAAACTTGAACAAATGGAAGCAGCTACTTGGAAAAGAATTGCCAATTTTACCAGAACCCACAAACTAAATTTCTATTTGCCACAAAACTTAGTACAAATGTTCAAATTCCCACAAGCTCCAATATTTTGGAAAACTGGCCATATCTACCAGACTTTCTCTCAAGGCTCTATTTTTCACTGCACACCCAATGTGACTGCTTGGGAAAAGGAGCTAGGGATAAATATCTCATTAAATAATCTGCAACAAAACTTTGAAACGATTTATCGCTACATCCCTTGCACCTCTCTATTGGAGACGCATTATAAGACCTATACGCGATGGTATTTCACTCCAGTTAAACTTGCTAAAATCCAAGTCACCAATTCATCCTTGTGCTGGAGGAATTGTACTCATACCGGTAGTTTAACTCATATCTTCTGGAAATGTATATTCCTTAAATCCTTTTGGTCTGAAGTTGAGACTCTAATCAACCAATTATTAGGCTTACACTTGAAACTCAATCCAGAATTAGTACTGCTCTTACTAGGCCTTGAAAAACTTCCAAGCAATTACAGACCTATTATTGCACATATCCTTCTTGCGGCAAAAAATGTCATAGCAGCTCGATGGAGAGATCCTCTTCCCCCCCACAATTGATCATTTGGTTGAAATGATTGTGTGTCACAACACGTATGAATACGTGTTCGCCCTCAGAAATAACTTATACCCTAAGTATCGTAAGAAATGGGCAGAATGGAACCTTCTCTTGACTCCTAACTCCCCGACATAGGTCCTGACGTTATATAGGCATATTATTATAGGATATTATTACAACAATATTCTCTTATATCTATCCAATTCATCTAAGGGCTTTCTATACCCTGGTTATTACCCTCCCCAATCCCTGTTTTTGCTCCTCCCTTCTGTTATCTTTTTGTGATTTTAAAATTACTAATAAAATTGACCCAAATGCTAACTGCTATTATATAAATGGATTTATTGATGATTATATTTGCAAGTTCTAAACCCTATACATATTGCTATGTTACGTTCGTCAACATCCTATAGCTAGATGTCTACACTATGATATACATTTACCAAAATCTATGTTGCTGAAAAATGCTGATAAAAAAATTGTATGACCTGTACATTTTATCTGTTTTCAATAAAAACATTTGAATATAAAATTTACAATAAACAAAAAGTATGTAAAAGGTAACATTTAATTACTATGTCTTTGTCAAATGTTGTATGTAGGAAATATTGAAATTAATTTAATTATACAGCTTACTAAAGTTAAAAATTCTAAATTAAATATCTTAATTTAAAATATTTTTGGAAACTACATATCTACTAAATATTTTGTCACTATTATTTAACAATTTTCGTATCAATTACTTATACTTGTAAGTTGCTTCTTTGTTTTACTCTTGAGAATGCAATGTACAGTTGTCCATGTCCATGTCCAAATGTGGGTTCCGGTAAATAACTTACTACTCGATGTCCTTGGGACTTGTTGATGATTATTGTAAATTCAGGCTTGACCTAAACCTGTCATTGTCCTAATTGTAAAGGTAAACCAATTTCGGATGGACACAAATCTATCCGGGGAATAAAAACAATGTCCCCTTTGGTGGATCCAGTAATGACTTAAGCCTTAATGATGTTGGGCTTTATCCTCTAGACGACAGCCTTACGTCTACAGACGTCGGAAAAAAAGGGTACTAAAGCATAGCCGACGTCTGTAGTTGTCGGGCAGGAAAAAGCCCTGGAGCTAATATCTCTAGGGTGTCAGCGTACCGATTGTAGCTGAGACCCTAGAGATTAGTAATTAGCTGCTTTTGTACCCGCACCAGTAATGTGATGACCGGTAAGCACCGTTTACCGATCATCACATTACAAAAGTGAAAGTGCTTTGTAAAAAATGCTTTCACTTTGATCCGACATGAAAACACATGTCGGATCAAAGTGATCCATTAACCCCTAAGATCCCCGGTGCCGGAGATCGAGCTCCCCCGGGCCCCCCACACCTCCATTCATCCCCCCCGTCCATTCAAAAATGGCAACGGTGCGCTGCCTCACCTGCATCTCCATGCAGCCTGACATGTCACACATGTCAGGCTGCATGGGAATGTCCTCCCCTGGTGCTCCCTAGTCCCCTTCCAGGGATCCCCAGCCCCAGCCTCCGGGATCCCCCAGCCTCCGGACACCCCCCGCCCCCTCCCCCGATGCCCGGTGTCCGGTACCTTTTCCCCAGAGGCCCCGCCACCTCTAAACTGTTTGTAGGCCCCCCCGTGCCCCAGTAAATCCCCCCCTCACCACTCTTACCTACCAACGATCCTGATTCCGGTCCCGGGGTCTTGCGGTCCTGGGGGCTCCTCCTGTCTGCTTCTCCTGCTGTCTTGTGCGGTGCACGCCTCCTCTGTGCCGCACCCTGGTGTGCGTGCACTTGCGCGTTGCTGTTAACCCCTGCTGTGCGGCCCAGGGAATGACAGGTCATGAACTCAGTGAGTTCATGACCTATCAGAATCCTCGGGTCGCAAGGGGTTAACTGTGCTGTTCATGGTGGTCTCCACATCAGATCACCATCAGTGGTGATCTATCAGGATCCTGGGATCCTGGGATCACCACTGATGGTGATCTGATGTGGAGACCACCATGAACAGCACAGTTAAACCCTTGTTAACTGTGCTCTTCATGGTGATCTCCACATCAGATCATCATCAGTGGTGATCCCAGGATCCCTATGGGATCCCAGGATCCTGATAGATCACCACTGATGGTGATCTGATGTGGAGACCACCATGAACAGCACAGTTAACCCCCTGTTAACTGTGCTCTTCATGGTGATCTCCACATCAGATCACCATCAGTGGTGATCCCAGGATCCCTATGGGATCCTAGATCACCACTGATGGGGATCTGATGTGGAGACCACCATGAACAGCACAGTTAACCCCTTGTTAACTGTGCTCTTCATGGTGATCTCCACATCAGATCACCATCAGTGGTAATCCCAGGATCCCTGTGGGATCCCAGGATCCTGATAGATCACCACTGATGGTAATCTGATGTGGAGACCACCATGAAGAGCACAGTTAACCCCTTTTTAACTGTGCTCTTCATGGTGATCTCCACATCAGATCACCATCAGTGGTGATCCCAGGATCCCTGTGGGATCCCAGGATCCTGATAGATCACCACTCATGGTAATCTGATGTGGAGACCACCATGAAGAGCACAGTTAACCCCTTGTTAACTGTGCTCTTCATGGTGATCTCCACATCAGATCACCATCAGTGGTGATCCCAGGATGCCTATGGGATCCCAGGATCCTGATAGATCACCACTGATGTTGACCTGATGTGGAGACCGCCGTGAAGAGCACAGTTAACCCTTGTGACCCGAGGATTCTGATAGGTCATGAACTCACTGAGTTCATGACCTGTCATCCTCCTGGCAATGAACCTGCTTTTATAGCATATGGGGGAAGCCCCATATGCTATAAAACTGAGAATCGTCACTGGACTTCCCACTGGACTACGTCGGACCTTCCCACTGGACTACGTCGGACGTCAAAGAATAATAAAGATGGAGTCCAAGTAGTGTTTGTGTTTTTTTTCTAATAAAAATATTTTTCTCTGTCTTGTGCCTTCTTTACAAATTACTAGAGATTCCTAATGGTCCGGTCTAATATTGGCCAGACGTTATGAATCTCGGGCTTAGTGCCAGCTGTGAAAAAGCTGGCATTAACCCCTTATTACCCAGTCTGCCACCGCTACACGGCAGCTGGAAGAGCTGGATACAGCACCAGAAAATGGCGCTTCTATGAATGCGCCATTTTCTGGGGTGGCTGCGGGCTGCAATTTGCAGCGGGGGGGGGGCCCAGAAAGCTTGGGCCTCCCTATGCTGAGGATTCCAGCCCCAAGCTGCCTAGTTGTACCTGGCTGGCCCAAAAATATAGCGAAGCCCACGCCTTTTTTTTAAAAAATTATTTCATGAAATAATTTTTTAAAAAAAAGGGACTTCCCTATATTTTTGGTTTCCAGCCAGGTAAAACTAGGCAGAAGGGGTTGGTGGCAGCCCGTAGCTGTCTGCTGTACCTGGCTGGACCAAAAATATGGCGAAGCCCCACGTCGTTTTTTTTCATAAATTTAATAAAGAAATACTAAAAAAAATGCAGGGGAGGAGACGACCAGGACACGGAAAATGTTCAATATGACATTATCAAATTCTGTGAAGTAGCTGTAGGTTCCAAATGCTCACTATACCCCTAGATTTATATCCTTGAGGTGTCTAGTTTCCAAAATGGGGTGATTTGTGTGGGAGCTCCAATGTTTAGGCACATAGGGGCTCCCCATATGCGACATGATGTCCGCTAACTATTGGAGCTAATTTTCCATTCAAATTGTTAGCGGACACCATGTCGCATATGGAGAGCCCCTGTGTGCCTAAACATTGGAGCTCCCCCACAAGTGACCACATTTTGGAAACTAGACCCCCCAAGGAACATATCTTGATGCATAGTGAGCACTTTCAACCCCCAAGTGCTTCACAAATTAGTCTGTAAAAAGGAAAAAAAAGAAAATTTTTGTGAAAAAAAGTACTTTTTCATTTTTACGGATCAGTTTGTGAAGCACTTGGGGGTTCAAAGTGCTCACTATGCATCTAAATAAGCTCCTTGGGGTGTCTAGTTTCCAAAATGGGGTCACTTGTGGGGGAGCTACAATGTTTAGGCACATAGGGGCTCTCCATACGTGACATGGTGTCCACTAACAATTGGAATTGTAAGTGGATACCATGTCGTGTATGGCGAGCCCCTGTGTGCCTAAACATTAGTGCTCCCCCACAAGTGACCCCATTTTGGAAACTAGACCCCCAAGAAACTTATCTAGATGTATAGAGAGCACTTTGAACCCCCAAGTGCTTCACAAATTGATCCGTAAAAATGAAAAAGTACTGTCTTTTCCACAAAACTTTTCTTTATTCATTTTTACGGATTAATTTGTGAAGCACCTGGGGGTTCAAAGTGCTCACCACCAATCTAGATAAGTTCCTTGGGAGGTCTCATTTCCAAAATGGGGTCACTTGTGGGGGAGCTACAATGTTTAGGCACACAGAGGCTCTCCATACGTGACATGGTGTCCGCTAACAATTGGAGCTAATTTTTCATTCAAATTGTTAGCGGACACCATGTCGCGTATGGAGAGCCCCTGTGTGCCTAAACATTGGAGCTTCCCCACAAGTGACGCCATTTTGGAAACTAGACCCCCCAAGGAACTTATCTAGATGCATAGTGAGCACTTTGAACCCTCTGGGGCTTTACAAATTGATCCGTAAAAATGAAAAAGTACTTTTTTTTCACAAAAATTTTCTTTTGTCCTCAATTTTTTCATTTTCACATGAGCATCAGGATAAAACGCATCCTAAAATTTGTTGGCCAATTTCTCCTGAGTACACCGATACCTCATATGTGGTCATAAACCACTGTTTGGGCGCACGGTAGGGCTCAGAAGAGAAGGAGCGCCATTTTACTTTTTGAATGGTAAATTAGCTCCAAAAGTCAAATTGCGCTCCTTCCCTTCTGAGCCCTGCCATGCGCCCAAACAGTGGTTTATGACCACATATGAGGTATCAGTGTACTCAGGAGAAATTGGCCAACAAATTTTAGAATGCATTCTATCCTGTTGCCCATGTGAAAATGAAAAAATTGAGGCTAATAGAACATTTTTGTTGGAAAAATTAAAATGGCCATTTTTTGTTTCCATGTTGCTTTAGTTCCTGTGAAGCACCTGAAGGGTTAATCATTTTCTTGAATGTAGTTTTGAGTAGCTTGAGGGGTGTAGTTTTCGGAATGGTGTCACTTTTGGGTGTTTTCTGTCATGTACACCCCTCAAAGAGACTTCAAATGTGATGTGGTCACTAAAAAGAAAGGTTATGTAAATTTTGCTGGAAAAATGAAAAATTGCTGATGAACTTTGAACCCTTATAACGTCCTAACCAAAAATTTTTTTTTCAAAATTGTGCTGATGTAAAGTAGACATGTGGGAAATGTTATTGATTAACTATTTTGTGTCACATAACACTCTGGTTCAACAGAATAAAAATTACAAATTTGAAAATTGTCAAATTTTCAAAATTTTTGCCAATTATTTTATATTTTCACAAATAAACACAAAAATTATCGACCAAAATTTAATACTAACATGAAGCCCAATATGTCAGGAAAAAACAATCTCAGAATCACTAGGATCCGTTGAAGCGTTCCCGAGATATAACCTCATAAAGGGACACTGGTCAGAATTACAAAAAAACGGTCTGGTCATTAAGGTGGAAATTGGCTCCGTCACTAAGGGGTTAAGGCTGTCACCATCAACCTAAGTGCCGTTATTTTGGTACAAACTTACAAACAGACTAAGGCTTTTATGTAAGTAGGTAAAAATAAATCATCACTTCTATTTTTTTAAATGTTCCTAGTATGAAGCATTTTTTTCCACAGCATATAGCACCAGTCAATAGTTTGGACACACCCGCTCATGTAACAATTTTCTTTCTTCTTATTGAAATTTGCATTTGCACTTTGCAGATTCAGACTGAAGGCAGCAGGACCATAAAGGAAGACATTAGATTTCTCAAAGTACCCCTCTTTTATTCTAATGCAACTTTACACAACCTTGGTCCTCAAGCAGTTTCATCGGGTGGTCACCTGGAATGGCTTTCCAAAACTCTTGAATAATTTCCCAGAAGTGCTAAGCACTTTTTGGCTTCTTTTCCTTCATGTTGTAGTCTAATCCATCCTAAACCATCTCAGTTGGGTTGAGGCTGGGTGATTGTGGAGGCTATGTCATCTGACACACTACTAAATCCTCCCATTCCTGGCTATATAGCCCTTACATAGCTTGGAGGTGTGTTTTGGGTAATTGTCGCATTGCAACACAAGTAAAAAACAGATGGGATGACATGTCATTGCAAAACTCTGTGGTGGCCCGGCTGGGTAAATGTGTTGTGATTTTGAAATAAATCACTGACAGAGTCACTAACAAAGCACCATCACACACCATCATAGTACCTGATTAATGGTGGCACCCCTTATGTTGATACCATCCACTCACCTTTTCTATATCTCACAAAGACATGGTGGGTAGTATAAAAAAAACTTCTATTTTGATTCATCAGACCATAATACAGATTTCCACTGATGTAAGGTCCAGTTCTAGTTGTAATGGTCAGCAGTGGCTTCTTTGAAGAGATTTAACCATAAAGGCCTGCTTCTCGCAGTCTCACAGTTGATATTGATATATTTCTGCTATAGTACATGGGGACTGTGCATCATTTATGATGGTTGTTACCTGAGGTGTTACCAATTTGTGCTCTCTGAGACTGGTAACTCTGATGACCTTTTGCAGCTGAAGAAATTCGTGGTCTTTCTCTCAGAAGGTATTCATCAAAAGAGCCAGTTTGATTATAGCAATTGGGGGTTTTCATGACTGAACCTGAGGATACCTTCAAGGTTCTAGCATCTTTCCAGACTGACTGACCATCATGTCTTAAAGGAATGATGGACTGTGTTTTCTCTTTACTTAGTTGAGTGATTCTTGCAATATTCTGGTTTAGGACTTTACTGAAATAGGGATTAGGTCTGTATGGAACTGTGTACCAACACTGCCTCTGATAATCACACCAGATGCTCACACACATTTTCTGAGTATCAATTATTCCTCAATTTGACTCATAATGATGCATACCTGTTCATTGGAAGCCATTCCAGGTGAATACCTGATAATGATTCTAGAGAGAGTACAAAGGGTGTGGAAAGCTGCCATCAGAGAAAACGGAGAGTCAGAAATCTAAGGTTTGAAAGGAATCTGTCACCACTTTGACCTTTCTAAACTATTAATATGGGCATACAGGTTATAGACTGCTGAAAATAATGCTACCTGTCTGCCTCATATCAGATGCCTTGTGGAGAAATTATCTTTCATGACTTTATGTAAAAGAACTGTTCCAGACTATGGAGCCGGTGCTGCCTGGAAGATAACTCTGCCTCCAGGGATTATTATAAATAAAAGGGTGAGTGAGACAAGTTACTGACACAGAATAAGAGAAATAAAATTTAATTTCTTGGAAACACATTTTTTGCAGCTCACTGAGCTCTGATGAATTGTAACAATGTTGCATCCTGTCTGTCTGTGAGATGGAGGCTGATGCAGAGACGAATATGCAGATAAGTAAGCACATACAGCTCTACAGTGAGATCAGGAGGGCAGAGGGCAGGCACCACTCATGACACTGGGAACTCCCCTTTTATTTAAAATAATCCCTGGAGGCGGAGTTATCTT
The DNA here is from genome assembly GCA_033576535.1 of Allobates femoralis. NCBI lineage: Eukaryota > Metazoa > Chordata > Amphibia > Anura > Aromobatidae > Allobates > Allobates femoralis. The sequence continues at coordinate 85,866,977 of JARQOC010000006.1, forward strand.
CCAGGCAGAATCCGCCCCATAGTCTGGAACAGTTCATTTACATAAAGTCATGAAAGATAATTTAACCATAACATGGCATCTGATATGAAGCAGATAGGTAGGTTATTTTCAGCATTCTAAAACTTGTATGTCCATATGAATAATTTAAATAGGTCAAAGTGGTGACAGATTCCTCTTAACACATAATCTAGTTTGTTTTCCACCCCTCTTCACTCCATGTTTCCATATGTGTCTCTTCATTGTTCTTCTGCATTCAGTCTGAAACTACAAAGTGCACATTCCGATAAGAACTAGGGAACCCATTGTTGTGAACAGGTGGATCTAAGCTTTTGACTGCACTATATATATATATAAATATATATCAATAAATGAAGAGAAAAGGCGGCATTCACCGTGAACGGAAGCTTGTGCTTTATTGCATCGAGGTGGGGAGGGGGTGCAAGAGGCGCAGACGACAGCATGCCGTTTCGGAGACTTAGCTCCTTTGACGAGTCCCTATATAATATATATATATGTATAGAAAAAATTTCACAGCAGCACACAGTCACTGCCAATCATGTGTATATACATACATATAGATAGAAGTAAAAACACCTACACCTATGCGTGTGAGAAAGAATATAAAAACATGCATTTTTTTAAACAATTCAATTTTTTGATTTTTTGGGGATACCGTATATACTCGCGTATAAGCCGAGATTTTCAGCCCAAAAATTGGGCTGAAAAGTCCCCCCTCGGCTTATACGCGAGTAAATCAACCAACATGGGGCCGCCCGCCCGCCCCCCAATCAGCATCCAGGGCCCCCCCCTTGCTCTGCAAACCTGTAAAGTAAAATCATTATACTTATCACTGTCCTGTCGCCGCCGTCCCCGCCACTGCCGACATCGCGCTCCTCCGGCTTCATCTGTCGTCTTTTGGCTTCCTCTGTCGGCGCAGGCAATGACATCATTGCCTGCGCCAACCAGAGGAAGCCGGAAGACGCTGGATGAAGACGGAGGAGCGCGATGTTGGCAGCGTCGGGGACGGCGGCGACAGGACAGTGTTAAGTATAATGATTTTACTTTACAGGTTTGCGGAGCAAGGGGGGGGGGGGCCTGGATACTGATGGGGGGGCTGTATACCTCTGGGGCTGCGTGTATACTACCACTGGGGCTGCTGTATATACCTCTGGGGCTGCGTGTTTACTACCACTGGGGCTGCTGTATATACCTCTGGGGCTGCTGTATACTACCACTGGGGCTGCTGTATATACCTCTGGGGCTGCTGTATACTACCACTGGGGCTGCTGCATGTACCTCTGGGGCTGCTGTATACTACCACTGGGGCTGCTGTATATACCTCTGGGGCTGCTGTATACTACCACTGGGGCTGCTGCATATACCTCTGGGGCTGTTGTATACTACCACTGGGGCTGCTGTATATACCTCTGGGGCTGCTATATACTACCACTGGGGCTGCTGCTGTATATACCTCTGGGGCTGCTGTATACTACCACTGGGGTTGCTGTATATACCTCTGGGGCTGGTGTATACTACCACTGGGGTTGCTGCTGTATATACCACTGGGAAGGCTGCTGTAACACTGCTGGGGCCTGTATATACCACTGGGGAGGTTGCTGTATACCACACTGCTGGGGGCTGTGTACTACCACTGGGGAGGCCTGTATACCACTGGAGGGGCCTGTATACCACACTGCTGGGGGCTGTATACCTGTGCTGGGGTCCACCCTCGGCTTATACACGAGTCAATAGGTTTTCCCAGAATTTGGGGGCAAAAGTAGGGGGGTCGGCTTATACACGGGTCGGCTTATACATGAGTATATACGGTATTTTATCTTTGTAAGCTAAGGTTCTTGGTACACACATTGGCCAATACATGTTTGCTCATCAACCAGCTTCAAGGTGACCTTAGATCTGATGGGTCCCTATCCTACCATGTCACACATTCCTTGGGCTCAGCTAAGCCTGCATTTTTTCATTTTTAAGTGGGAGGGCTCACTTTAATCAAAGACCACCTGGGGTCGATGGGGGTGCTTCATAAAGCTGTGGATATTTTATCTTTGTAAACTAAAATATCCCAAAAAAAAAAAAAATTGAGTTTTTTATGTGTACCAATAACATTAGTTTACAAAGATAAAATATCCTCCACCAAAAAAATAGAGTTTTAAAAAAAAATATTTTTTCTCAAATGCATAGGTGTTTTTACGTCTATCTATATGTACCTATACACACATGATTGGCAGTGACTGTGTGCTGCTGTGAACATTTTTCTGTGTATTGTTCAGTATTGCAGCTCGCACCAGTTCAGACTAGACCTTGAGTGCTGTTTAACTTTTATTTCTAAATAATTATTGGAGTTACTGGCTCCACAGCTTAACTCTGCACCCCCACCGACCCCAGGTGGTCTTTGATCAAAGTGAGTCCTCCCAATTAAAAATGATAAAAATGGAGGCCTAGCTGAGCCCAAGGAATGTGTGACATGGTAGGATAGGGAGCCATCAGATCTAAGGTCACCTTGAAGCTGGTTGATGGGCAAACATGTATTGGCCAATATGTGTACCAAGAACATTAGTTTACAAAGATAAAATATCCCCCCCCCAAAAAAAAATTGAGTTTAAAAAAAAACAAAAAAACGCATGTTTTTATATTTTTTCTCAAATGCATAGGTGTTTTTTCTTCTATCTATATGTATGTATACACACATGATTGGCAGTGACTGTGTGCTGCTGTGAACTTCTTTCTGTGCATTGTTCAGTATTGCAGCTTGCACCAGTTCAGACTAGACCTTGAGTGCTGTTTAGCTTATATATATATATATATATATGTACATATACTGTATATATACAGTGTTGGCCAAAAAATAAATGTATATTGTAGGATTAGGAGTGGGGAATGGCCACTACAACCACAATTTACTCACAGGACCCCCAGGCGTCTGGGTGTGGTGGTTGGGCTTCCACCTGATTATAAAGGAACAAAGAGATTCCCAGTGCCACTTCTCAATTTAAAGTCCTTTTATTAGTGAAGATATATTAAAAACATTAGTATAAATCCCACGCAGGGGATCAGCCACACCAGACACGTTTCGAGGGGAACCCCTTAGTCATTAGTGTATATATAAGGCAAAGACTACCTATATACACTAAATCTAAAACCAAACACCTGTGTTCAAACATGATTCAGACTCTTAGCTCCTAATCTGCCATGAACCCATAGAAAAGGATAACATGTATTTGATTACACATTCCATATAATAGGCAGAATTTTTCTCATTTTAACAATATCAGATACATATAGAGGTTTTTTTTTCTAAAAGTATATGTATATACAATATTATAAGGTAAAGAATATTTATACCGTGTTAGCCAGTCGATAGAAAAATATATTGCAATCTGAGAGTCCTCAGTGGTTGATACCTTTTAATGGCTAACTGAAGAGATGGTAAACATAGCAAGCTTTCGGGACACTATGTCCCTTTCGTCAGGCTGATAATGACACAGATTCTGAAGACACATCTTTTCATGTTAGCCATGGGTTACAGGCATCAAGTTCCAATATCCAATATATTTCTCTATTATGTAGAAGCCTTTCCTAGTCCCCACCCCTATACAGACAAAACACCTTCTCTATGCCTTTAACTCTCAGTCATGAGAGATTACCTCCATACATATTCTTAAAATGTCTAAAAAGACCTGACATGCTCATGCGTGGCACATTTGTATTGGAATTGGCCGTGGAAATATGCTCCTCCATCCTCTTTTTTAATGTACGAGTTGTACATTCTATATTATATTTATTTCACTCCACACATGTTGCCATATAAGATTTGATGGAAAATTTCTTATTGGTCAAATTTTTACAAAAAACTGTGTCCAATTCAATATATTGACAGGGGTTACATTTGCTGCCACTGCACTTAAACGACCCTTTAAAATGTAACCAAGTAGGTGTATTATCTGGTTCACTGGTACATGTGCTTGGGTAACTAATACTTAAAATGTCTCTAGATTTTTTTGGGACTGTTCTCCACCCCTGGGATAGAATTTTATACAGATGTTCATCCTGACACAATACTGGAATGTTTTTATTAAGTATCTTTTGGTGTCCATGAAATAATAGCTATAAGGGGTTACAAAAGTGGGTAGGTTATTTTGAACTTTATTTCCAGCCTGTAAGTACCTTCTAATACCTTTTGGCTGATCACTTTTTTGCTGGGTTTACATCATGGTTTTTAGCATCCTGTTCTGTCCATTTTGGAAAGGACAGAACAGAATCGTTTTTAGCCTCCCATGCATCCCTATGGTGCCGGATTGGTCACAAATGGCCATCCGGTTTTGTGAATGCAGTCCCAGATTCGTTTCTGTACTGTTTTTTTCCCGGCCCCAAAATCGGAGACTGCTCCGTTTTTGGGCTTCGGTGAAAAAATGGACAAAACCAGACAGAAAAAAATCTGGCGCAGTCTGGAGCACTGGAACATGGGAGTCTACGGTGCTGGATCTGGTTTTAGTGTACTGACCATGCTCAGAACACTGCTGCACTGCTCTGTCCCTGTGTGTGTACTTTCGCTTTAGCAGTGTATCTACATATACTGCTAAAGCAAAATAAAGGAAAGCAATGGTATTAAAAAATAAAAAAATAAGCACTCACCTCTTCGCCGATGCGAGGCGTCTACATCTGATTAATGCAGGACCTGAATCAGCTGTCCACTGGCAACCCAATCAGCTGATGTGTCACCTCACAGCATCAGCAGATCGGTGTAAACCGCCCAACCGCCGATCGGTTTTGGCGGGTGATTTAAACTGATCAGCTGATGCTGTCAGGTGATACGTCAGCTGATCGTGTTATCACCCTGACCGGTCAGCTGATTCAGGTCCTTGCAGCGATCAGATGTCTTCCCAGGACACTCTGCAGGGAGGTAAGTATTTATTTTTTTTATTTTTAATACCATTGCTTTCTTTATTTCACTTTCGCAGTGTATGTAGATACACTACAAAATCGAAAGTACAGCCCCGACATACTTGCCAGTGCTTCGCAGGCTCGGCTCCTCCCAGCTCTTTCTTTCAGTCTGGATCCCTCAAAATCCCTGATCTGGACACAGAAATGGTATCTGGAGTTACTTATCCGTTCCTGTCCGTGTGGTCCTGATAAAAAACAGGATCCCCATGAACAGTAACAAACCGTGGTGTAAAGATGGCCTTATTGTTCTCAAATGTAAAATTTGTATCACTGTTGGAAGTAACACTGCTTATCAACAATGAATCCATTCTCTACTTCTGTTTTCTGTTATTTTTTGTGCCCTATCAATCATTCAAAGCTTATCGCCTCTCTGGTGCAATCTTTTCTCTATGTTTGCAAACTCAGACCAAAAGTCTGCCCCCCTGGGACAGTTTCTTTGAGCTCTTACAAATTTGCCCACTGGTAGATTTTTTATCCAGGGTGGCAGCTATCTGCCCTAAGTACAGAATTTCTGTTAATAGGTTTTCTATAGAGTTTGGAATGCACTTGACATGTTATTTCATCACCCATTAGCAGTAGATCTAGAAAAGGAGCCTCATTGACATATATTTCCAAAGTGAAAGATAAATTAAAATCATTGCGATGGAAAGCTCCCAATAGGGACTATGGAATAGGTACAGGAATAGGTACAATAGGTACCAAACAGCATGGTCCAAATAAGGACCATATCGTCGATGTATCTCCTGTACCACCTGATGTACTCAACTTTAAAAACAAAATCCTCTTCTCATCACTGCATGTAGAGGTTGGCCAATGAGGGGCAGAATTTCGCCCCCATTGGATAACCACACTGTTGAATGAAAAAATTGCCATTAAATTTTAAAAGTTTCATTTTAAAAGATGTTGTATACACATGACACATCATTGAAAACATTAGTCCTTTGTAAGATTTGAGAAACAGCTATGACTGCTTTATCATGGGGAATAGAAGAATACAATTTTGCAACATCACACATTAACCATATTGAATGTTCATCCCATTAAATGTATTTTAAACTTAATTTCCTTAGTTTGTTGTTAACTTTTGTTTAACAGTTGTTAGCCCTCAACTGATAATTGTGTAAAACAATGAACCCCAACGTAGATCTCTAGCTAATGTTAAACTACAACTTCCAGCATGCCTGAAAAGTTGACGGATGACCAGGCATGCCGGGAGGTGTAGTTTTTTAACAGCTAGGAAGCCTCATGTTGAATACCATGCATGTAAAATATATGTTATAAAATAAGAAAATTCTCTATGTGTTCCTCAAATCATACAGATTTGCAGATATGTTTCTGCATTTAATGTGTAGGAAAACAATGATGATAAAATGCATCAAGAAGAGACATTTTCCAAATAAGTCAAATTGAATGATGAAAGCAGTAATGACCATTATTGTGATAATTATTTCAGCTTCTCCAAGAAATACAGCAAAGTGTTTTCAAGTACATTGGAAGTAGCTCAGAATAGAAACTGCCATTCATGTCCCAGACATTTTTTCACAAATAAATTAATGCAATTTACTTATATGTTTGCACAAAATTTTTAACTGAAAGCATACACAAAGAAGAAAAACTTCACAGAAAAATAATGCTCAGATACACAAAAATGCATTCACTATATAAGACAATATGTAGATTTATGTATAGAAATGAAAATCGGGCACTGATCTGTTAGCGGCGTTACTCCTATACTCCTGTGGTGGTGGCGGGCTGTGGAATCTCCTGTTGCTCAGCCAGAGTTCAAGACAATAAATCCAAAAAGAAAGATGGCGGCACTCAGCATTCCAATTTGCAGTTGGTTAATTCAATGCAAAAATTACAGCAGCAGGTGCATGATACAGGGAGGGAGGTGGTAGGACTGACAGTGACTGCTTCGCGGGATGTCCCGCTTCTACGGGTCCAGTGTGCCCGTAGAAGCGGGACATCCCGCGAAGTGGTCACCGTCGGTCCTAGCACCTCCCTCCCTGTATCATGCAACTGCTGCTGTAATTTTTGCATTAAATTAACCAGCTGCAAATTGGAATGCTGAGTGCCGCCATCTTTTTTTTAAGATAATATGTAGAACAACAGCCATCAAATCATGACAGTGTATAAAAATAAAAAGAAAGAAAGAAAAGAGTGCCGCAAAAGGTGGACCTACGCCATATTAAACTAACTTTTGTTGATTTTTCCAGGTGTTTCCATTATTTTGTCCAACCCCTGTATATATATATATATATATATATATATATATAACTAAATAATAGCAGCACACTGGTTACGCTAATACATGCAAACAATAATGTTTCTAGGTGTTAGTAGATGTTTTTTGAGAAAAAATAAAAACTAAAAAGTTTTTTCACAAATACTCAGATTTTTTTTATTTATGGTTCTTAGCGCATGCATTGGCCAATATATGTCTGCCCTTCAACCACTTCACGGTGATCATAATTCTGAAGGGTCCCTGTCTACACTTAGCACGATATGAAATGGAATGGTATGATAGTATGAGCGCTGGGAACAGATTACAAGCACTGGATCCTATAGCTTATTACCTTCAAATTTAATATGAACAGTGGATGTTACAGGTCCTCACGCCACAACATGTTTCGACATAACAGATGTCTTTCTCAAGTGGATGTTAGACCCATACTTCAGTTGGACCCTATGGTAGGGAGGCAGGAGTGCAAGTCCAGCAGTAGAACCAGCCTGTTCCACACATAATAAATGAAGAAAAAAAAATGAAGAAAAAAACAGATAGCACTGAGTTTTTTTGAAAAAAGATTTTAGTTTTTATTTTTTCTCAAAAAACACCTAGTAACACCTAAAAACATCATTGTTTGCATGTATTGGCTTAACCAGTGTGCTGCTATTATTTTGTTATATATGTAATTCAGCTATATAGATTTGCAACTGGGTTGAAGAGCTGTCTGTTTTGTTTTTTTCTTCATTTATTATGTGTGGAACAAGCTGGTTCTACTGCTGGACTTGCACTCCTACCTCACTACCATAGGGTCCACCTGAAGTGGTATGTCTCCTGCTACTGCCCATTGTAACAGAGTCCCCTAGGGTACGGGAGAGGTTCTAAGTGTAGACAGGGACCCTTAAGAATTATGGTCACCGTGAAGTGGTTGAAGGGCAGGCATATATTGGATAATATATGCGCTAAGAACCATAAAAAACCAAAAAAAAAAATTATCAGAGTTATTTTGTAAAAACCTTTTAGCTTTTATTTTTTTCTCATACACCATCTAGAAACACCTAGAAACATCATTGTTTGAATGTATTGGCTTAACCAGTGTGCTGCTATTATTTTGTTATATGTAATTCAGCTATATAGATTTGCACCTGGGCTGAAAAGCTTAAGGAAGTGCTGTCTGTTTTTTTCTTCATATGTATATATATATATATATACACTGTCGACCATCAGCTCCTACTCTCTATGCTGCACTCCATTGGCATAAAGGACACTGCTCTCTCCTGGCTCTCCTCCTATCATTCTGACCGCTTTTTCAGTGTATCTTTTGCTGGCTCCACTTCTTCCCCTCTTCCTCTCACTATTGGGGTCCCTCAGGGTTCAGTCCTTGGCCCTCTCCTCTTCTCTCTCTACACGGCCCCGATTGGACAGACCATCAGCAGATTTGGCTTTCAGTACCATCTTTATGCTGATGACACACAACTATACACTTCAGCCCCTGATCTTACCCTGCGGTATTAAAGAACACCAATGACTGTCTAGCTGCAGTTTCCAATATCATGTCCACTCTCTATTTGAAACTAAACCTTTCCAAAACTGAACTTCTTCTGCTTCCCCCATCCACTAACCTCCCTAAATCAGACATCTCTCTCTCAGTTTGCGGCACCATGATAACACCCAGGCAGCAGGCTCGTTGTCTGGGTGTTATGTTTGACACTGATCTCTCCTTCTCCTCCCACACACAATCTCTTGTCCGCTCCTGTCGCTTACACCTGAAGAATATCTCTAGAGTCCGCCCCTTTCTCACCCTGGAAACAACAAAAACCCTCACCGTGGCCCTAATCCATTCCCGCCTTGACTATTGCAATTCTCTATTAAGCAGCCTCCCCTCACCAGACTTTCTCCTCTCCAGTCCATCCTTAATGCAGCAGCCAGGATCATCCATCTGGCCAATCGTTACTCAGATGCCTCTGCTCTGTGCCAGTCATTGCACTGGCTGCCCGTATACTACAGGATCAAATTCAAATTGCTTCTTCTCACCCACAAAGCTCTTCACAGTGCAGCACCCCCCTACCTCTCCTCCCTCATCCCTGTCTATCACCCCACCCGCTCTCTACGTTCCTCAAATGACCTTCGACTAACATCTGTACTAATCCGATCCTCCCACTCCCGACTCCAAGACTTCTCCAGAGCTGCACCAAATCTCTGGAATGCTTTACCCCAAGAAATCAGGACTATCCACAACTTGCATGGCTTCAGACGATCCCTAAAAGCGCATCTTTTTAAGGCGGCCTATCATACTCCCTAATAGAAGTCCTTTGTACTGTAGACAGTGAATGGGCTATCCCTCTGGACATTACTCTTCTACAAACTCCACCAAACCAAAAAGGTCTACACAGACTGTATAATGACCATCCATGTAAGCTTAGTCCTATGCCCCATTTCCTCAAGATGCCTGGACCATCAGTGCAATAAGCCCCCGTACTTTGTGCAACCCCTATCCCGCTGTAGATTGTAAGCTCTTTTGAGCAGGGTCACCTTCATTTCTTGGTTTATTTATTGTATTTTTTTTTCACATTGATTGTTTTGTATCCAATTATTGCACTTTATTTGTTCTCTCCTCTAATTACTTACTGTATATTTTCTGTACTCTAACCCTACATTGTAAAGCGCTGCGGAATATGTTGGCGCTATATAAATAAAGCTTTATTATATATATATATATATATATATATATATATATATATATATATATGTCTCAATGCAGAAGGGAAAACTGGGCACTATCCGTCTGCTACAGTCCATGTAATTTCATGCAATGTGACTGACCGAAGGCTCCAGCACCGTGGGGTGCTCACTATATGTGAAGGTATTCAATAGTATAATAAGATAAGAAAGCCAGTGGCACTCACCAGGGTTGATCTTTAATTCTTTATTACCGCATATTTTCTGCGGGGTGCAAAGACGAGCAGGGGGAGGGAGGTGCTGACACGAGGACGACGGTAACCGTTTCGCGGTTAATCTGCCGCTTCTACGGGTCCTGACAGGACCCGTAGAAGCGGCAGATTAACCGCGAAACGGTTACCGTCGTCCTCGTGTCAGCACCTCCCTCCCCCTGCTCGTCTTTGCACCCCGCAGAAAATATGCGGTAATAAAGAATTAAAGATCAACCCTGGTGAGTGCCACTGGCTTTCTTATCTTATTATACTATATATATATATATATTGTGGCGATGCAGCCCATGGCCCGGGTGCATCACACAGGTGGCCAGTGTGTTTTGCACAGGCAGAAGACTGCTGCCTGTTTTATGAATGTCTTGCCATGGAAGCCACAGTCTGCTTAGAACAGCATGGTAGAACAGCATGTCTCAGGATAGTTAATGGAGTCTGTGTTTGACATGTGAGAGACTGACAGTGATTGAGACATGGAGTGCCTGCAGGCTGCTGGGCTGTGGGCAGAAGTCAGACATTCAGTCTGAAGGAGCAGTGTCTCAGAGGCCCTGTGAGGACTGACAACAGGCCCGAGTGGAGGCTGGGATACAGCGACAGAAGTGTATCTGAACCTGTGGCGTTTAACAGACTGTATACCAGGCGGTATGTACTTGTAAGCCAAAGAAAGGCTCCTGTTTATGTGCTGGAAGGTGGTTTATGCTGACATAATAAACCAACATGACTTAATTAAATGGAGAGACTGTCGCTGTGTTTAAATATGGCTGCCAAGTGAGTGAACCCGACCCGGTCCGTGAACGCGATACCACAATATATATATACATATATATATACACACACAGTATATACTATAGTGGTTTCAATACGTTTATACGTTAAAGGTAAGAGGAAACAAAGGCTGTTGATTACCTGTTAATTCATATATGTAGGACTGTGATTTAACATGATTAAAAATCAATATGGTAAAGTTGTTTTGTATCTTGCTACTTAGGTGCAATTCAATTAAGTGAACACACAATGCTGTGATATTGTAGCACATTAGAAGGTCCCTGATGATCTCGCAAAGATCTGTTCAATGACAGGAATTAATGAAATTCTGTCATGATTTGATGGCTGCTGTCCTACATATTGTCTTATATAGTGAATGTATTTTTGTGTTTCTGAACATTATTTTTCTGTGATGTTTTTCTTCTTTGTTTATGTTTTTAGTTAAAATTTTATGCAAATATATAAGCAAATTGTATCAATTTATTTGTGAAAAAATGTCTGGGATATGAATGGCAGTTTCTATTCTGAGCTACTTCCAATGTACTTGAAAAACACTTTGCTGTATTTCTTGGAGAAGCTGAAATAATCAATTATCACAATAATGGTCATTACTGCTTTCATCATTCATTTTGACTTATTTGGAAAATGTCTCTTCTTGATGCATTTTATCATCATTGTTTTCCTACACATTAAATGCAGAAAAGTATCTGCAAATCTGTATGATTTGAGGAAGAGTAAGATAATTTTCATGTTTTATAAAATATATTTTACATGCATGGGATTCAACCTGAGAGTTCTCAGCTGTTAATAATCTACACCTCCCGGCATGCCTGGTCATCCGGCCACTGTTCTGGCATGCTGGAAGTTGTAGTTTAACATTAGCTAGAGATCTACTGTTGGGGTTCATTGTTTTACACAATTATCAGTTGAGGGCCAACAACTGGTAAACAATAAACAACTAATTAAGGAATTACTATGAGGATTACTAAGGGCCGCTTCACACTGCGGCATGATCCGGTCTGGTTCTGTCCGGGAGGACCCAGACAGCTGTGGACCGGATAAGCACACAGGACTGGGGGGCTATTATACCCTCGGGTCCTGTGTGCAGCGCACGCAGCCGCTGACAGGTCAGGACCGCGGCGGCCGCGCTCCTGACCTGTCAGCGGCTGCAGCTGCGTGCGCTGCACACAGGACCGGAGGGCATAATAGCCCCCCAGTCCTGTGTGCTGATCTGGTCCGCAGCTGTCTGGGTCCTCTCGGACAGAACCAGACCGGATCATGCCGCAGTGTGAAGCGGCCCTTAGTAATCCTCATAGCGGTGTGAAGCGGCCCTACAACAGCTCTACAGTGTGATGACCTATTCAAACAACTGCTCATACAATCATGAGCTGAAGTATTGGCACACTTAAAATTGTTCTAGACAATGAAGTATTTCTCCCAAAAATTATTGCAATTACATGTTTTGTCATACACTTGTTTATTTCCTTTCTGTGTTTTGGAAGGATGGGAGAAAAAGACTATTAAACATAATTTTACACAAAATCTCAAAAATAGTCTGGACAAAAGTGTTGACACCTTCAAGTTAATATTTGGTTGCACACCATTTGGAGTAAGAAACTGTAGCCACTTCCTTTAACCATCAACAAGCTTCTTACATCTCTCAACTGGAATTTCAGACAGCTCTTCCTTTGCAAACAGCTCCAGATCTCTCATATTTAAAGGGAATCTGTCACCTGCATCTAAGCCCCTACACTATCACTACCTGTCCCTGCACCTTCCTAGCTGCTCCCTATCTATCCCTCTCTGAGCTAAATCCGCCCTATAAAACAGCAGAAAAATAACTTATAACTTACAGAAGTCCCTGAGGCTGGGGACTGAAAAGGCGGCCCCAGGCTCCATTCTGCCCTCCTCGATGCAGCAGTACACGGCCTGCTGGGCAGCATTATTTTTTCTTCATCGCCACCTCCTCTATTTGGAATATCCCGCCTGCTTTACACCTATCATGTTGTGGTGATGCGACCTTGATGTGTCCCCTGACCGGGACACAGCATATGGGAGATTGTATCTTCTGCTCGGTAGCAGCACACACAGGGTGAGCTGCTACTGGAGCTGAGTGCTGATTGAAAGGACTGACGCCCAGGTGTGCTGGTGAATAGGAGATGATATGAGCTGCCCTGGGCTGTGGGGAGGGGGTGGAGTGTGTCAGGACAGCAGCAGGAGCTGCTGAAGATTTAACACAGCCTGTGAGCTCTCTCAGAGTGGACGTTCATGAGGCTAATGAGCGGACGGTGAGGAGAGAAATGTTGTGTGCTGACCTAACACAGCCTACCCGGGGGAAGGTACAGAGCTTCTATATCAGCTGTTGGGATTGTATGAGGTTGTACTCGGCTGCGTCCCGGAACCAGGAGGTCTGTGAATACCTGAACAGTGCAATTAAACTGTTTGCTGTGTGAGTAAATACCTGAGTCACTGCCTTCTGTCGTGCCGATTCTAACTGCTACTTTAAAGCGGGTGGGAGAATTCCAAATGGAGGAGGTGGCGATGAAGAAAGAATAACGCCGCCCAGCCGGCCGTGTGCTGCTGCATCGAGGAGGGGCAGAATGGAGCCTGGGCCCGCCTTTTCAATCCCCAGCCTCAGGGACTTTTGTAAGTTATGTTATTTTTCTGCTGTTTTATAGGGTGGATTTAGCTCAGAGAGGGATAGATAGGGAGCATCTAGGAAGGTGCAGGGACATGTAGTGATAGTGTAGGGGCTTAGATCCAGGTGACAGGTTCCCTTTAAAGGTACATTCTCCCATCAGTAACTTTAAGATCTCTGCACAGGTGATCAATGGGATTTAGATCCGCACTTGTTGCTGGCCTCAGTAGAAGTCTCCAGTGCTTTGTTTCCATTCATTTCTGGGGGCTTGTTGAAGCATGTTTGGGGTCATTGTCCTGCTGGAAGACCCATGACCTAGGAAACAAAGTCAACTTTCTGACACTGCTTTGCTACCCAAAATCCTTTGGTGATCTTTGGATTTCATTTTTCCTTGCACACAGTCAAGGTACCCAGTGCAAGAGGCAGCAAAACATCCCTAAAACATATTTGAACTTCCACCATATTTGACTGTAGGTACTGTGTTATTTTCTTTGTAAACCTTATTCCTTTATTGGAAAATAGTAGAATGATGTGCTTTACCAAAAAGCTCTCTTTTGGTCTCATCTGTCCACAAGTTGCTTTACCAGAAGGACTATGGCTTACTCACGAACATTTTGACATACTACAGTCTAGCTTTTTATGTCTTTGCATCAACAGTGTGGTCCTCCTGGGTCTCCTTCCATAGTGCTTTATTTCATTCCAATATCGATGGATAGTTTGTGCTGGCACTGATACTCCCTGAGCCTGCAGAACTGCTTGAATTTCTTGAAACTTGATTGGGGCAGATTATACTCCATTTGGACTATCCCGTGCTGCAAACTTTCATCAATTTTTCTCTGCCATCAATGACTAGGAAGATTAGCCACGTGTGATGCGTTGTAAACTTGATTATGTTGTTCTCTGTGGATAAAGGAAAATCAAGATCTCTGGAGATGGACTTTTAACCTTGAGATTGTTGATATTCTTCAAAAATGTTGGTTCTTAAGTCCCCAGTTTTCTTCTCCTCTTTCTGTTTTTTTTATGATTAGACACACATTGCAAAGATTGAGTCAACTTTTATCCCTTTTTATCTGGCTTTAGGTGTAATTCTCATATTCCCCACATTGTTACTTGCCACTGAAGAGTTTAAAGGGACTCAGTCAGGTCATTTTTCAGTATGATACTAATATCACCCTTGAACAGTGCCTGAGCAGACCTTTTAAAAACATGTAAAATCATTATTGCACCATTTGTAGTTTCCATGTTGTAAGCATTTTCACACCCTGCAGGGAGCTGATGCATTAGTCCTCTGTATTATATTCACAGCTGAATATTCTGGTTGCTGCATGTATTATTTAAATATCCACACCCACCCAAGCTGGTGTTCGGTCCCTCCCTCTGTGCTTTGTGATGGGAGGTAGGAGGTGTTTTGTGCTACACTGTGCTATCTGTAAGATTTTTATTATATGAACGTTGGTTTTTCTGCAGACATGTAATCTGTGTATCTGCTCAGCAAAAGATCAAATGTTCTTATAATCACCTAGAAATATCTCATACTGCACACACTGCACATATGCCTTGGATACACACAATGAAGATCCTCTAAAAGCACACACACCTCCTCCCTATCCATTCTCCTCTGTCTGCACTGTGCCTGCACACGTACAGCAGACAGATCATAGAGGATGCAGGACAGTGTAGTTATGCATGAATATTCATTCCTTGGGGAGAGGGCAGCAGAGTGCTCACTGTGATTGACAGATGAAATTAATCTCTTATTTTGAAGTTTACAGAGGATATGAGGCAAGCATAAATAATAGAAATACATGAATAGAGAGAGCTTAGAGAAAGGAATTAGAAAATGATAGCAGTTACATATATGGAAAAGAAAAACCAAGAAATTGTTGCGCCACACTGTGCAAATTAGCCGAAGCAAGGGGTTATATTGATATGTCACTCACCTTTTCTAGTTGCGCCCCCTGCAACGAGCAGTTACATATGGATTTATGACCTGACAGATTACCTTTCAACAAGCATCACATACTTTAAAAAAAAATTGTTATACAGTTGTTGTCCACAGTTTTGGAAAAGTGGCAACAATTTTGCCTGACCAATATTTGGAGTTTTGTGTGAAACTATGTCCGATTTACCTTTTTATCATTTTGTGTTTTTCCAATACACACAACGGAAAAAACATGTCTATGACAAAAAGTGTAATTGCAATGATTTTTTTTTAAGAAAATCCTCATTTTTTGGACAATTTTCAGCCTGCCAACACTTTTGGTCATAACATACAGTATATCAGCTTCCTGAACTATGGTGGAACAATAATGATATAGTTGATGAAAAAAACTTGGCTCTTTAAATTCAGTAATCCCATTATAACTCTGCTGGTGAACCATAAAAGACTCATATTGCAGCTCATTTTGTGATGTTGTGCAAATAATTGTCACACTACAAGTTGGAATGGAAGGGAGAGAGGGACATAGACCCACTGCTCCCAGAACCTGGTTTATCCTGGAGGGTCGTGACTAAGTGCCTACCCAGTTTTCACCAGACCTTGATGGTGAGGTTGGACCTGGCTAATTTTAGGCACCAGGTATCACTCCAAGGCAGCTCCTGGTTGTCACGCTCCACAAAGGTAGCTGTTAGGTGCAAGGCAAGATGGGAGGAAGGGATTAACTGTCACTAGGGAAGAATAGGGAGGGGCAAGACCTGACACTCTAAGCAACTTTGAGCTTTCTGACGTCCGTAGATGGGTTCTTTCTCCCCATGCAGCGGTCACAGTCCTATCCCTGTCTGTCTCAGAACATAACACTGATTTGTGTGCAGGGCAATGGGAAGCCTAGTCCCACGCTAGTGTAAAGACACAAAGGTGAAAAGACAGATAAGGGTAGAAAGAAGCAACAATTGTTTGATGTACACCAGAACACAGGCAGGATTAAAGGAAAAGGATAAGTGAGGCAAACTAAAAAGGGAACAAAAAAAACACCAAACAAACTTCTAAGCAACAATTCCTGGTATGTCTCCTTAAATGACGACTTCTAGGTTCACAGCTCAAACCTCCACACCAATGCCTGGATATACCAAACTGTCACTGGTAACTCCGCAAGCAGAGACATGAGTATTTATAGAAGCGGGGGGTGGGAAAATCAGAAAATCTGAGATAAGGCTTTCCATTAGGAGACAAACTGCTTTACCCCGCAGCACCAGACCAATAACAATCTGCACTGCTAACTGGAAAGGAAAGTAGATCCTACTAGTGCAACTGTGAACTTTTAATACCTGATATTTGCACTGGTGTACACTGAATAAACACCCATATATGATTAGTATCCTATTGTATCATTGTTGTATAGAAGACCTTTATTTGTAGGGTGGGGAATGATCATGAGGCAAAATGCTTTAGTGACTTTGAATTCTAACAACTATTGCTTTGAATTTACACATTTTTCTAGTGGCACAATAGTGTTTCTGGTTCTTGAAATAGCAAAGGATGACAATCAGCAGTAATCACTTTAAATATCTTGATGTGGCTATCCATTTGGACCATTATATTTGGCAAAGAAGTACTCCTATTAGGCTTCTCAAAAATTTAGAAGCAAATGCTCACATAACAATACTTTTGAGAAGCAGGCTAACATACGGTATTTACCAAATGATTTAGGGAAATGAGAACATTACCCTATATACTGATTCAAGGTACCCATAGAATATTTGCTTGAAACTCACTATTAACGCTTACCAAATTATTGCTAAAACAAATGCTATTTCATACTCTAAATGAACTTACTGATATTTGCAGAATTTAATTCTGTCATGGTCATTTTGGTGATACTCATGTGAGGGATCTTCTGCCTTTCAAACCTTTTCTTACATATAGATGCCCACCACCATTTGAGAAAATTCTACAGATTGCTGACAAGTAGATTTTCAGGGCCAAAGCAGAGAAAAATATATTTATGAAATCTCATCCTAAAACCAAGTTGATTACAATATTTGTGCCCAATTCACATGACTTATTTGACCTCATCGTATGGCTTCCTTCTCGTCGGGCAGGCCTCCTGGTAATATGACATTATGCCTAAAGAGCATTTCACCCTCTTAGCAGCACCGACATGGTGTAGGTATTGGTTACCCTTTTGTCACTTTACTGTCTAAGCACTTTAGAAAGCGTTTCATCAAATGCTGGGTTTTATGTACCATTCTCTTTGTGCTTGCCCACAGTAATCACGACTACTGACGGCTTGCTTTGCTCACTATAAATGTTTTTAGATTTCTTTCCTTTAACAAGATGTTAATTTGCAGAGGTGATAATTTTCATATGTATGTTCATGTGAAGGATAAATGGGTCTTCTGCTTTTTTTGTTTGTATGACATCACAGTATTTATACCTTGTTTTGCCTAATAAAGGTATCAATCTGGTGTTAAAATGCACTGTATGTATTTCTAATGATAAAATAAGTCAATTTAAACCTGAGGTCTCACCCCCTGAGTCTGCTTCATGTGGCCCCCAAGTACCATCGACCGCTTGACAATCATCAAGGTTAGCACTGTATCTCAGTTGAATATTATAATTCCGGCACCGCGCGGAGACAAGTTCTCTGCACAGCTATACCAATGCCAGTCGCCAGCCAAGGATGCACATTCAACTAAATTAAAGCACTGATTTCGGCGGCCCCTGCACTGAGCCACAATTGTCAAGGCGTCTACGGTGCCTGCAGGCAGCATGTGCAGAAAAGAGTATGTAAAGGGAGCAGAGGATAGGTGAGAATAATTTCTTTATATGTGTATGTAAAGAGAAGAACAATAAGGGACATTATTACAGGATGGGAACCAGGATGGAGCATTACTACAAGAAAAGGACAACAATGAGGCATTACTACAAGATGGGGACCCAGATGGGGCAATATTACAGAAACAGGACCAGGATAGAGCATTGCTACAAGATGGGGACAAGGATGAGGGAAATTAATTCAAGATGGGGACAATGATGAGCATATTACTAGAAGTAGGGGAGACGGTTGGGCACATTACTACAAGAAGAGGACCAGGATAGGCACATCCCTACAGGATGGGGACATGACTGCAAAAAAGAGACATGCATGGTGACATTGCTACATGATGGGGACAAGGATGGGGACATTGCTACATGAAGAGATCTAAGAAAGGGCACATTACTACAGGAAGGGGACCAGGATGCAGGAAATTAATACAAGATGGGGAGGATAAGGTTGGGCCCATTACTACAAGAAGGGGAGCAAGAGAGAACCTAGGGACCAGATGAGGACCAGGAAGAGGCATTACTACAGAATGGGATCAGGATGGGGACATTGCTACAAGAAGGGGACCACAATGGAGGAAATTAATACAAAATGGGGAAAATGATTGGGACATTACTACAATAAGGGGACCAGGATGGGGGTCATTAAATGAGGACTAGATTGGGCACATTACTTTAAGATGAGGACCAAGATGGGGGACAAAACCTACAAAATGAAGACCAGAATGGTTGCAAGATGTTGGACAAAATGACTATATGGTGCTAATTTTAAGAAGACATTACTTGCAAGAAGAGGGAAAAATAATAATGAAAAAAAGTAAAAATAATGGAAAAAAAATTCAAAATATTGTATATTTTTTTGTTTCACCACTTATAATGCTGTTTTATACATAAACTAAAATAAAAAATGCACGTTTGTTATTCACAACGACCAAAGCTATATACCTGTACCATAGCCCATATGATGAATGTCATTTTAAAAAATAAAATAAATGAGATAAAACTGTTTAAAAAAGTGATCAAATGATGTAAAGAAAAAAATATGACAATACTAAAAATGTCAGTTTGCTCTGCAAAGAATACGGCCCCCAAATTTTTTTTTTATGTGCGGCCTATATAACCAGCTGATTTTGAGACCCTTGATCTACTCTTTGAATCCTAGATATTCTTCATCAGAAATACCCAAATCTCATTTTAGTTCTGCTATATAATGTAAATGATGGGATGATGAATATTTTGAATCTTTAATTTTTAAATTGACACTGTAATTTCTAAACAATTTCATAAATCAACAGCATAAGTGAATATGACATACTTTATAATACACCTTATCAAAGAAATGTACTTCTTTTTCCACTTATGAGTCATTTATCACTCTCTTTCCCCCTTAGCCTCCTGAACTTAATATACAGCTTATCTCCATCTTGCTCAACAAAAGATGGACTGCCAGCACAGTTAGGTGAAAGGTTACACAATCTATTATACTCAATGGAAAGGAAAGGTGAAAGGAGGAGTGAAGAGCAGAATGTTGAAACAAACAGAGGGAGACACAGAAAGATCGTGCTGAGCTTTCTGCTGTATATTTTTCTCCATGCTGCTGCTTTTGTTTGTGTACTAATTCAGAAATGAAGAATAAGAATGCAACTCTGTCTGCAGTGCTTTGTATGGGAAATATCATACATTTTTCCCACCAGCTTAGAGTTAATTGAAAATTAAGATGTGGAGTCTTCAGAGAGAAAAACTGGATAAGTGCAGTATACAGTCATGTAAGGGTCAGAAATAACGTTACACACAAGACAGCATTTTCTGAAATTTCCATTGTTAGTAGAATGTCCCCTCCAAGTGCAGTCAAGCTTGAAAAAATACGCACAGCTCTTCAACTTGCAAATTTACTTTACCATTTATTAATCATTAGTGTGATGTGTATTTTTATGATACCTCAGTTTTCCACCTAAAAGTTACCGTATATACTCGTGTATAAGCCGAGTTTTTCAGCCCAAAAATTGGGCTGAAAAGTCACCCCCTCGGCTTATACACGGGTCAATACGGTAATATATGTGTGGGGGCTGTGTCCGGGTGCTGGGGAGGCTGGAGGAGGCGGGGGGAGGCTGATGACTGACCCGTCACGTGGGGCCGCTCATTAGATATGCACGGCTCCCCCCGCCCATCACAGCGGCAGGGGGAGCCGTGCATACAGACCCCCGTGTATACAGCAGCCCCCCAGTGGCACTAGCCCCCCCCATCATGGAAAGAGCCCCCACACTTGGCAGAGCCCCCCCACCCCGATGCTTTACCATCCAGTCAGTGTCTTCGCCGCGGGTCCTGCGCGCTGTCATCCCGGTCTCACGTGACCCGGCGCGCTGACGTCATTCCACAGCGACCGCCGGGTCACATGAGACCGGGAAGACAGCGCGGGAGGAAGGACGCGACAGCCCGCGGTGATGAAGACGCTGGATGGTAAGTTAATGCAGCGGGGGGGAGGCTCTGCACAGTGTGGGGGGCTCTTTCAATGATGGGGGGGGTAGTGCCACTGCGGGGCTGCCTGTATACACCTTGGGGCCAGCTGTATACCCCTGGGGCCTGCTGTATACCCCTGGGGCCAGCTGTATACCCCTGGGGCCAGCTGTATACCTCTGGGGCCTGCTGTATACCCCTGGGGCCAGCTGTATACCCCTGGGGCCTGCTGTATACCTCTGGGGCCTGCTGTATACCCCTGGGGCCTGCTGTATACCCCTGGGGCCAGCTGTATACCCCTGGGGCCAGCTGTATACCCCTGGGGCCAGCTGTATACCCCTGGGGCCTGCTGTATACCTCTGGGGCCTGCTGTATACCTCTGGGGCCTGCTGTATACCCCTGGGGCCAGCTGTATACCCCTGGGGCCTGCTGTATACCTCTGGGGCCTGCTGTATACCTCTGGGGCCTGCTGTATATACCCTGGGGCCTGCTGTATACCTCTGGGGCCTGCTGTATATACCCTGGGGCCTGCTGTATATACCCTGGGGCCTGCTGTATACCTCTGGGGCCTGTTGTATATACCCTGGGGCCTGCTGTATATACCCTGGGGCCTGCTGTATACCTCTGGGGCCTGCTGTATACCTCTGGGGCCTGCTGTATACCCCTGGGGCCAGCTGTATACCCCTGGGGCCTGCTGTATACCTCTGGGGCCTGCTGTATACCTCTGGGGCCTGCTGTATATACCCTGGGGCCTGCTGTATACCTCTGGGGCCTGCTGTATATACCCTGGGGCCTGCTGTATATACCCTGGGGCCTGCTGTATATACCCTGGGGTCTGCTGTATATACCCTGGGGCCTGCTGTATACCTCTGGGGCCTGCTGTATATACCCTGGGGCCTGCTGTATACCTCTGGGGCCTGCTGTATATACTCTGGGGCCTGCTGTATATACTCTGGGGCCTGCTGTATACCTCTGGGCCTGCTGTATATACTCTGGGGCCTGCTGTATACCTCTGGGGCCTGCTGTATATACCCTGGGGTCTGCTGTATATACCCTGGGGCCTGCTGTATATACCCTGGGGCCTGCTGTATATGCCTCTGGGGCCTGCTGTATATGCCTTTGGGGCCTGCTGTATATGCCTCTGGGGCCTGCTGTATATGCCTCTGGGGCCTGCTGTTTATACCTTTAGGGATGCTGTATATACCACTGGGGGGGATGCTGTATACTACCACTGGGAGGCTGCTGTATACTTCCACTGGGGGGGATGCTGTATACTACCACTGGGGAGGCCTGTATACCACACTGCTGGGGGCTGTATACCTGTGCTGGGGTCCACCCTCGGCTTATACACGAGTCAATAGGTTTTCCCAGGTTTTGGGGTCAAAAGTAGGGGGGTCGGCTTATACACGGGTCGGCTTATACACGAGTATATACGGTAAATATTCCGCAATCTAACTTGGTTTTGTATCCAAAGCTTTTATTCTTTTTTTGTATAGAAAACTAGTTAATTATGAACTGGTTTAATAAAAGAACTATGTTAATTAGAAGTTTATATAACAACTGGAAAGAAAGGAGTGCAAATAGGGTCTTACCCTAATAACAATCAAATAAAGTCCACTAAGGTTTGGCTTACCTTTTGTGGTTGCGTGAGACACAACGACTATAATCACATATAATTGACTGCTGCAGACCCACATGCAGATATAAACTTGGATGAAGAGAAGAAAGGGTACTTGTAGCACTGACAATAAATATCCAAGACCGTCTGAATACTTAGATTAAATGGATTTTATTTGTCAACGTGTTTTGTAGCTATCCTGCTACCTCTTCAGGACAAATAACATTACAAATCCAGGGTACGTGCAGGTATAAAAGTGAAGAAGGGTGCTCGAAGCAAAATTCAAAAAACCCAACAAAGTAAATGCTCATCCAGCACTATAACAAGCAGCACAGCAGACTGGTGGTCATTTTTTAAAACTCTTTGATTTTCAGAGAGCACACCTAAGGGTGTATTCATAAAGATTTTTTTTCAGGTGGATTTAAACCATGTTCCAAATTATTAGCAAATTGGTTTTACATGTCATAGGGTTTTATGTTTTTTTTGTTTTGTTTTTTTCAATGAAACCCATTGATGGTATTGTGTCTCAGGGTTCTTTGGATCACTGAAATCAATGTCAGATACCTGTGATAATTAGTTTGGTAGGTGAGCCCAATAATAGGAAAACTGGATGTTCCACAATATTGAGCAGGCCACAGTTTTCAAGTAACATGGGAAAGAAAAAGGATCTCTATGCTGCCGAAAAGCAACAAATAGTGCAATGCCTTGGACAAGGAATGAAAACATTAGATATTGCACGAAAACGTAAGCGTGATCATCATACTGTGAAGAGATTTGTGGCTGATTCTGAGCACAGATGTGTTCGTGCAGATATAAGCAGAATTAGGGTGCTTTCACATCTGCGTTTTTCGTAATTCGCGGCAGATGCGGTGAAAAAAACCGCATCTGCCGCGTTTACCGCATAGCCGTTCCACTTGCGGCGCGGTTGCGGTTTTTTCTATGCAAAGTATAGGCATACTTGCGGCAGGTGCGGCAAGTGCGGTTTTGCACTTGCGGCAGGTGCGGCCGCGAAAAAAACCGCGGCTTACTGCGGTTTTTTTCGCGGCCGCACTTGCCGCAAGTGCAAAACCGCACTTGCCGCACCTGCCGCAAGTATGCCTATACTTTGCATAGAAAAAACCGCAACCGCGCCGCAAGTGGAACGGTTATGCGGTAAACGCGGCAGATGCGGTTTTTTCACCGCATCTGCCGCGAATTACGAAAAACGCAGATGTGAAAGAACCCTAAGGAAGGTTTCTGCCTGGCAAATTCATCGGATTAAGAGAGCAGCTATTAAAAAGGCCTTACAAACCAGCAAACAGATATTGGAAGCTGCTGGTGCCTCTGGAGTCCCTCAAACCTCAAGGTGTAGGATCCTTCAAAGGCTTGCTGTGGTGCATAAACCTACATTCGGCCACCCCTAAACAGTGCTCACAAGCAGAAATGGTTGCAGTGGGCCCAGATATACATGAAGACTAATTTTCAAACAGTCTTGTTTACTATTGAGTGCCGAGCAACCCTGGATGGTCCAGATGGATGGAGTAGTGGATGGTTGGTGGATGGCCACCATGTCCCAACAAGGCTGAGACATCAGCAAGGAGGTGGAGGAGTCATGTTTTGAGCAGGAATCATTGGGAAACAGCTGCTAGGCCCCTTTAAGGTTCCTGAAGGTGTGAAAATGACCTCTGAATGAAAAGTATATAGAGTTTCAGACTGAGAACTTTCTTCCATGGTACAAAAAGCAAAAACATGCCTTCAGGAGCATCTTCATGCATGACAATGCACAATCTCATGCTGCAAAGAATACCTCTGTGTCATTGGCTGCTATGGGCATAAAAGGAGATAAACTCATGGTGTGGCCACCATCTTCCCCTGACCTCAACCCTATAGAGAACCTTTGGAGTATAATCAAGCAAAAAGTCTATGAGGGTAGGAGGTACTTCACATCAAAACAGCAGCTCTGGGAGGCTATTCAGAACATCATGAAAAGAAATACAAGCAGAAAGTCTCCAGAAACTCACAAGTTGAATGGATGCAAGAATTGTGAAGGTGATATAAAAAAAGGGTTCCTATGTTAACATGTAACCTGGCCTGTTAGGATGTTTTGGAGTTAAATAGCTTTTTATTTCAATGACTGTGACCTCCTAATGCTGCAAATTCAACAAATGAGCATTTTCAGTTCTTTCAAACATATAAAATGTTTATAAACTCTACTGTGCCTAATAATTTGGAACACTTCATTTAGAGTTTTTTAAATTTTGAAGATTATACTGTTATCATTGGGAGGTTTCTTCAATCAAATTTGATGTATACACTGTGTGCAGAATTATTAGGCAAGTTGTATTTTAGAGGATTATTTTTATTATTGATTAACAACTGTGTTCTCAATCAACCCAAAGACTCATAAATATCAAAACTTAATATTTTTGGAAGTTGGAGTGGTTTTTTTTTTAGATTTGGCTATCTTAGGAGGATATTTGTTTGTGCAGGTAACTATTACTGTGCAGAATTATTAGGCAACTTACCGTAATAAAAACCAAATATATTTTCATCTCACTTGTTTATTTTCACCAGGTAAACTAATATAACTGCACAAAATTTAGAAAAAAACATTTCTGACATGGAAAAACAAAACACAAAATAATTAGTGACCAATTTTGCCACCTTTCTTTATGATGACACTCAACAGCCTTCCATCCATATAAATTTGTCAGATGCTTGATTGTTTACAATCAACATTGCATGCAGCAGCCACCTCAGCCTCCAGACACTGTTTTACTTTCCTCCCTGTAATCTCACATTTTAGGAGGGACCACAGGTTCTCTATGGGGTTCAGATCAGGTGAACAAGGGGACCATGTCATTATTTTTTTTCTTTTAGACCTTTACTGGCCAGCCACGCTGTGGAGTAGTTGGATGCATGTGATGGAGCATTGTCCTGCATGAAAATCATGTTTTTCTTAACGATACGACTTCTTTCTGTACCACTGCTTGAAGAAGTTGTCTTCCAGAAACTGGCAGTAGGTCTGGGAGTTGAGCTTCACTCCATCCTCAACCCGAAAAGGTCCCACAAGTTCATCTTTGATGATACCAGCCCATACCAGTACCCCATCCTCCACCTTGCTGGTGTCTGAGTCGGAGTGGAGCTCTCAGCCCTTTACTGATGCAGCCTCTGGCCCATCAAGAGTCACTCTCATTTCGTCAGTCCATAAACTTTTGAAAAATCAGTCTTAAAATGTTTCTTGGCCCAGTCTTGAGTTTTATCTTATGTTTCTTGTTTACAGGTGGTCGTTTTTCAGCCTTCCTTACCTTGGCCATGTCTTTGAGTATGGCACAATTGTGCTTTTTGATACTCCAGTAACGTTGCACTTCTGAAAAATGGCAAAACTGGTGGCAAATGGCATCTTAGCAGCTTCACGCTTGATTTCCTCAATTTATGGGCAGTTATTTTGTGCCTTTTTTGCGCAACAGCTTCTTGCGACCCTGTTGGCTGTTTGGCATGAAACGCTTGATTGTTCGGTGATCACGCTTCAAATGTTTGGCAATTTCAAGACTGCTGCATCCCTCTGCAAGGACATCTCACAATTTTGGACTTTTCAGAGCCCGTCAAATCTCTCTTTGACTCATTTTGCCTAAGGAAAAAAAGTTGACCTAATGAATGAAGCACACCTTATATAGGGTGTTGATGTCATTACACCACACCTCTCCTCATTATGAGATGCACATCACATGTAGGAGCTAGGTAACAACATGTATAAAAAGTATGATGTGATCAAAATACTTATTTGCCTAATAGTTCTGCACACAGTGTACTCTAACGGGTGATGACTTTTGTTACACTGACTGTCATTTGCACTGACCATTTAGGAAAATCGAGAAAAATAACATTTGCATAATAATTTGGAACATGGTGAAGAGCTGGTCTGCTCCAAAACCTGCCAGAAACAGTGCTTAAAACACTCAAAATAGAGCTGAAATAAAAATATAAACTTGCAAATAGGCTCGTCAGAGAAGAAGTGGACTTGAACTCTAGCACTGCCTATTGAATGTAGCAATAAACTGTGGAAGAGAAAAGCGCAATAGGGTCTTACCCAGGGAGAGGAAACATTAGCAGGGAAGCAACATAGTGCTCACCTTGTATGGTTGTGACTACAACCAAATGAAAGTGTTAGAGGCAGCTGCAACAAAACCACATGCACCAAGCAAGTCGATTAAGCAGCATATCAGAAAAATGGTATTAAATTTGTGCTGCTGCCAAAAATCCAATTGTGATCAATGTAGCTGGTGTACATTCCTGATGAAAAAGTGGGTATGAAATAGGAAAATGAAATTCAGCTTACCCCTTCTGGTTCCTGGCCAACCTGTCCCAGCGCTGCCTCACACAAAGTCGTCTCGGTCTGGACATATTGCAATCCAAGAATAGATGAAAGAAGCTCAGCGATGAAGGAAGGTTAATCAGTTAAACATTCTTTTATTGTCTCATGCTAAAAATGTTGTATGCAGGTAGTTAGATGTCCCAGCTAACAGAGCAAAACCCCACGCATTGGGCAGTAATGTCTTATTCGCTGGAACTTCTTCTTCTTTCTTGGATGAAAAAGCGGGGTTACGCTTTGAAATGCATAGAATAAACCACCATATGCTACATCGAGTGCAGATTTAATACCATTTTTCCTAATATCCTGCTTAACCTAGTATGTATGAATGTAGCAATCAGGCCTCTCACCTAGCCAACTCAGAACTCCTATTTTGCACTGTTGAGGGGCAAGCACCACGAATCAAGTGTATGCAAATGAGTTTCTTGTTTGGCTTCTTATCCTATTCATGTTGCAAAGCTGGATTAAAGGGTCAATATTGACTTTCAGCATTGTTACATCCTATAAGTGGCAGTAGGGTTCATGTCCCCTTCCTTTCTGAAGAGACAATTTGCATATTTAGATTTCCAGAGGATCATTGCATGGTCTATAAGCCTCCCTACGCCAACTTGGCATTCTCCGCAATAGACCTGTTTCCCCTTAGACCCTAAATAAACAAATTAATTAAACACTTTTTCCTTGGATTTATTGAATTGAGACTAATGGATTTACAATATCCAATATATTCATGTTTTATTATATCATCTTTCATTATCATAGCACATTATGGCTCCATTATTTCTACATTTTCCCTAAAATTGTTTTCAGCTCCAATCAACAATATTATTTTTTATGGTTTTACTGTCTATATTTTATTTCAGGCTATTTATGTTCACAAATGAAAATGGTTTTATTATAACATTAGGCCAAGCCATCTCAGGCAATAATATTGTGCTTGATAAAAGTGGTGCAAAAATTGGAATAATAAGTATTAAAATATTTAACAGACTGCTTACCGCAATGAAGATTTTACTAAGCTGCAGGAGGATGAGGTTTCGAATGCCATAAGCCGGTTCTGCTGCAGTGACTGATTATCAGCGAGGAAATGCTAATTTGAAAGCATTTGAAGAAAGCTGTAATGAATAAGAATGGGAGGCAATGATACCACTTCATTTACTACGCAACTAAGTATTGTAAAAAATAATTAACCTTTCTGATTTCTACTGAGACAGTGTCAAATTGATTTTTCTCTACTATACAAATAATCATGTAAAACTGTGAAATGAATGCAGTCAATACCGGACAATTAATGTTTATATAAATGTTCTCTGTACTTGATGGATATTTGTGTTTGAAGAATTTCTGTCCATTGACCTTGCTCAATGTGATCATACAGTAAAATAGATGTAAAGAAAAAAGAAGGCTGGAGTAATAATAAAATAGAATTTTCCTTCTAAATCAGCATTGATTAAGTAGTTTATTAAAATATCATAATTATCTTAACCAATGCCGGCAGTTAGAATATTTAATCAAGCAAAAATATTTTCATATAATGCAAAATAAACTGACTTGTGCAAGGCCATGAGGTGCGGACTACAGATAAGGAAAATGTTTTTTTATGAGTTGGAATTATGTGAACTTTATGTTTGGTGGCCTGAAAAATATTTAGTAATATTAGTTGATAAAAAAATAGAATATTCAAAATAGAATATTATAAAAAGTATAAAAAATAGTAAAAATATGTTATACAGTATTTTTAGAAGGGGGGCATGTCTGTCTCACGCAGAATCAGATGCCATTCCATAGACTTTTAGGTAGATGTTATCTGCTATCCTTCCCAACCTACGATGGTTGAATGAAAAGAAATGCTTCCACCTTTGTAACTTGGGTTTCGATTTGAATATTTTCACCCCCTTCACCTTGGACGATTTTCCTTTTTTCTGTTTTTCCCCTCTCTTTCTTTCAAAAGCCATCATTTATTATTTTTCCGTCAATATAGACATATGATGACCATTTTTTTGTGGGACGAGTTGTACTTTTGAATTACATAATTTATTTTACCATATATCATACTGAAAAATGAAAAATAAATTCCAAGTGTGGTAAAATTGCAAAAAAAAAGTGCAATTACACGTTTGTTATTTGGGTTTTTTATTTACCATCTTTATTGTATGGTAAAACTGACAAGTTAGTATGATGCCTCAAGTTTTTATGAGTTTGTAGATACCAAACATGTATAGTTTTACTTTTATTTAAATGGTGAAAAAAATTCTAAAGTTTTTAAAGAAAAAGAATTGCACTTTTGGCGACATTTTCCACAACCCCTAGCATTCAAATTTTTTGTGATGCAGGGCTGTGTGATGGCTTATTTTTTGTGTCTTGAGCTGATGTTTCTTTTATTGCAAAAAATTTAATTTTGGCATATAAACTTTTTTACGTTATGCAGTTTACAAATCTGATTAATTGATTTTACATTTTGATAAATTGGTTATTTTTAAACATGGCAATACCAAACATGTGTATTTTTGTAATGGATTCATTCTCAATGCGGCAAAAGGGGGGCAATTTGAAATTTTTGTTTTGATTTTTTTCCTATTTTTGAAAACTTTTGAAAACTTTTTTCGTTATTTTACATGGCCCCTTAAGGTGGCTCAGCACTGCAGTGTGCAATCGCTTCTGCTATGCAGAGAGAAACTATAGCATCTCTCTGCACAGCACAAATGATCACTTCCTGTTGGTGATGCAGCTCATACATCTCTGGCAGGAAGTGATTCATGAAACCATCCAGGGTCATCGGCTGACCCCAGGTTGCCATATCAATGCATCGAGGCCCCGTAATTGTATCACAAGGCCGTTGATGCTGGCGTGGAACACCAGGGTACTTTGCATTGCGCTGTCAATGAATGACAGCGTGATCCAAAGAGTTAACGGAGCGCTTATCCAATCAGATCAGCTGACATGTGTGAGAGTTGATGCAAGCACAGATGCAGAAATAATCCATAGAATTTGCTCTCAACTGATAATAACTTTTCCACATAATCAGTAGAAAATTGGATACACTTCTGCCAACGATGAGCAAGTTTTCTGAAGCCGTCACAGAAGAAGTCAACACTTTGTTTCTGCAACCAGCCTCTGACAGTTCTCTCACCTTCTTCAATAGATGTATAATGATGTCCCCGCAGATCTTTTATTATCGGGAAAAAATGGAAGTGAGGGGCGCCAAATCTTGACTGTATGGAGGATGCTGTATGGTGGTGAGCTTTAGTCTCAGAAGTTCTGCTGTGGTGGTATGTGAAGTATGTGGTCTGGCATTGTAATACTGCAAAAAATGTTCTTTTACTTTTTGGACCCTTGTTAGTCATCATTTCAAATTTCACAGCATTGTAATGTAATGCTCTGAATTGATTGTTGCTTAAATCACATTGACTGACAGTCTTCTCAGTGTTCTATTCTTTAAACTGTAACAACACAACTGTTCATTGCTAAGGCTTCCTGCCAACTGGAGCTGTAGAGGAGATTATACTGAACAGTCCAGTACCTGACACCAGTGCTGCCATCTGCTGATGAGTTACGTAGGTGGAGGCATTACTGTTTATTCAACCCTCATAGAATCGAAAAGCACACTCAGTTTAGCTGAGCATTGATATTTTCTAAAAAGGGATTAATAAAAAAGAATGGGGCATGTTGGATGTTGAAGTTCAACATGCCTGATCTATATTTTCATTGACCATCCATACTTTTCTTGATATCCGCCATTAGAGAAGAGTCATAAGGAAGCTAGTTGATAGCATACCACTAATAACAGCAGACCACATGACTATTATGAAGCCCTCAAGAAGGCAAAATTTTGAGTGACACCACTGCAGTCACCCATCAAGGGATCAGCACCCCTCAAGTTGCAGATACACTTAAGTACAAAAATGGAACTTTTAGC
This sequence comes from Allobates femoralis, assembly GCA_033576535.1. Lineage (NCBI taxonomy): Eukaryota > Metazoa > Chordata > Amphibia > Anura > Aromobatidae > Allobates > Allobates femoralis. The sequence continues at coordinate 85,897,603 of JARQOC010000006.1, forward strand.
TGTAATCTCCTTGCTCCACTCACTCCATTGAGACTTGTCAGTAGCAGTCATAGTGACATTACTACATGGCACCTCCAGCACAGATTTGCTGTGCATCACGGGAGCTAGATGAGTAGTTTGTCTTTTCTGTTTTGTTAGTCAGAAATGTGTCGGGGCACTGTGAGGCTTCAATAATGTGTGTGGGAGGTGAATGATAAGAGCATCGAACCATGGAGGGTGTTATGGGAGCATACTGTGGGGTCATCACACTGTTTGGGGGACATTGTGTGGGATTCATATGTGGCTATATTATGGCCGTTCATATGTCTCTATGTACCAGATAAGCTCTATAGTGTAATGCATTGTAATATGACACTCTTAAAAGTCTAAGGACCTCTAGACTTTACTCAACAGTAGCTCTTTAAATGTATGGGTTGCACCAAATGATCGGTGAAACCAATCAGTGGCTGCTGATTAACTGCAACCTTTAAATTCTGTCTGAATGAGAAGAAACTGTTTGGAAGGAATATGAAGGCTTCTTCTAAGATCAGCGACCGATCAGCTGCAGTTGCTACATCATAGGTGTCCTTGCTTTATGTTGGTGCCAGGAGTCAAGTGGGGACGAAGTTTGTCATTTTTCCGGTAGACGAGGATATACATTTTTTTGTTTTCTAACACTGGTCCATTAAAATTAACTTTAATAGTATTGGAACATATCTGGAAACCCAGATTACTTTCTTGGACAAGATGTACCTACAAAGGTTACACGCCATAATTCAATAGCAACCCTGGCTCCCTGCACACCAATGACAAGTCTTCCTTCTTACTGGGTGTTATGCTAGATGCCATTAGCAAAATTATTTATATGGAATATCTAAAATGAATCAGATTTCAACATTTCTAATTCGTAAACTATAGGATTGATGCCAAACATAAGGTCTACAAAAGACTGACCCAAACCCAAGGAATTAGATTTAGAAAATGATTGATCTTATTTTTATGCTTTGTTTCAGATTTTGTGAAACCTTTTCATATATGGTGTTATCTATTATTTCTCCAATAGTCATCATATTCAGTTATTAAAAAGGTTTGATTGTTGAGAGATATAGATATTGTTAAATACAAAACTTGGCAGTATGTTATGTTGAGCTTGTCTAACCCTTTCACTGGAATTTTTATATACATAGTAAAATAATGAAAACATTCAATATTAGCTTTCCTTTAATCACGTTACAGTTTAGAGATAAACAACTTGTAACCTGTGATTGGAAATTTTCCAAAGTACAATTAAAGCTTAGCTCCTCAAGCAGGCGCTATACCTTGATTTACCATTCTTTCGTTATCATCTATTTCCTGCTACTATCAAAGTTGTTTGCACTCTTTTTTCCTGGTATTGCTGTATATTAAGGCTCAAAGTACACTGTTAGCATAATAAAACATTCATTTGTCTGATAAGTACTTTCACCTTTATGAATACTGAAGTTCTAATAACTAACCAATTTAAAATTAAAGGAGCCAATACGGGAAACTCTCATACATCTCTTTAGCTCATTTTTTTATTACACGTGTTTAAATTCCCACTGGTTGAGCGAAGACACAGCTCAATGGGACCTTACTGATTTTCACAGATCCCACTGCACATAATAAATAATTTTTAGCACACTCCTAATCTCCTCTGAGTAAGTGGGCTGCATGCATTTTCTTATTGAACTATGGCTGTGATGAGAAACAAGGGATCCATACAAAGATACTGTATATTATGAAGTTAATCAGTACAGAATTTCTGCCATCAAAATGAAACAGTGTTAAAATGTTAACATATATCTTACAAGCACTAACATTGATTTTGCTAGAAATTAAAGAACAACAAAATTTTTTCCATTTTGACTTTTTAATGCCATTATAAAATGTCATGCAGCTAGCACTAAAAATCTTTCGTGTAGACTTTAAAAAGAATCCAACATCTTTCCTGAAATATCTATTTTAATAAATACTTGTATTCCCTATAAAATAAGACTTATGGAGCATTATTTTTTTATATTTCTGCTTGGTGGTATTCTTCATAGAAATGTATAACCAAATTGGCAACTGAGTATTATCATTCTACTCAATGAGTACACTGGTTGGCACTAATTAGATCATGTAAGTCCACACTAGAGATGAGTGAACATTTCAAGGTTTGGTTTGGGTTGCTGAACTTCTTGGTGTTGAGCAAACCTGTTAGGATGCTTTATGCTTGCAGTATTGATCGGCTCCCACTGGGTTAAAAGCACAGTTTTTGGGTGTAATTGTGTGTCCAAAATTAAGTAAAAAAAAAACACAAAACCACCCTCCCACCCTAAGAGGTGTTTTACTCATGGCTGCCTTGTATGTGGGTGGTGAGCTGAACTGTCAATCAGTGACTTCCATTGAGGTTTGGATCAAGATCGAGGTCACGAACAGTGCGCCAAAAGGTTCGGCTGCAACTCCCGAACCCGAACTTCAAAAGGTTCGCTCATCTCTAGTCTATAGAACATAGAATGGTAATCCCAAATAAATTTATGAATTTATAGGAGGAATTATAGAAGAACAACAGAAAGCAATGTTCTAAAATAAAAATTCTACAGAATTGTAATTTTATGGTAAATGCAAGTGTCTGCTAAAACAGCAATATCAGAAGAGCAGAAAGGTTCTCTAAACTTGTTTACTATAATTATTGGCATTGGAAAATTCTGAGATGTTGTAGTGTCTAATGTCTACCTTTGTCCCAAACACCATACTGCAGTGCTTTCAACTGCTCAGTTCATGTGCCTGAGTAAAGATCTTTTGAGTTATTGCATAGGAAGAACCAAACACTGCAAATAATGTGAATTAGTACATGAAATTTCCACTCTATGGGTATGAAGACAAGGAGCAGTAAAGTTCAACTCGAGGGGAAGTTCTCTACACTGATGATTTGCTTGATGTGTACAGACCTTCGAGAAAGCAGCAAATGATAGCAACTTCCAAAACCTAGAGACCATTGATGTTAGTGGGATAAACCAATGATTGTATGTGTATGTGAGTGTAATGATTATTACTCAACAGCATTTGGTAAATCAATGTCTTATGTGTAAGTGGCTAACCACCCTTTAAGGTTCCCATACAGCTCCAATAGTTTTTCCTTCCAACATGACTTGCATTGACTTTTCTCCCAAGGATTGACATTCAACATACTCAATCCATTTTGCCCCTGAAATATATTTTGGGGAGGCCGAGTAAGGAGGTCCTACATCAAAATAGCCATCCGGCCCTGCTAATTTGGTGTCTTTGGATGTCTTTGTTCATATGTGTATGAGAGGCTTTTGTTTAATGTCCTACTACAGTATATTAATAAATGTTTGTATTTTTTAGGTTTGTACAGTTTGAAATATTGTTTGTTATTTTATAATTTAGATTTGGAGAAGAGTTCATTGAGTCCTTCTTACCACCCATTAGGCTTTTACAGTGTTCAAGATTATCAAATATTTTCTTGCTTGAAATGTCAACTGACTGTGACAATACATAGAATACAAGTGTGGACAGCGAGAAAGGAACATATACAGTTTATCCAGGGGCGTAACTACCGGCATAGCAGACGTAGCAGTCGCTTTGGGGCCCGGCCCTTGTGGGGGGCCCGGACCCAGCGCCGCTACGCTGCTATCCGGTCAGCTACAGGCCCCCCCCAGTAGGTATATACAGGCCCCCCACTCCTCTGCTGCACACGTCACCTGTAAAGGAATACATCATACTTACTTATCTCTGCCGGCTGCTGCCGCCGCTCTGCACCGCGCTCCGTCTTCATCCAGCTTCTTCCTGGTTGTGACGTCATTGCCTGCACCAGGCGGTCACAACCAGGAAGAAGCTGGATGAAGACGGAGCGCGGTGCAGAGCGGCGACAGCGGCAGCCGGCAGAGATAAGTAAGTATGATGTATTCCTTTACAGGTGACGTGTGCAGCAGAGGAGGAGTGGGGGGGGGGCTGTATATACCTACTGGGGCCTGTATATACACACTGGGGGCCTATATATTCCCACTGGGGCCTGTATATACACACTGGGGGCCTGTATATTCCCACTGGGGGCCTGTATATACCTACTGGGGCCTGTATATACACACTGGGGGCCTGTATATTCCCACTGGGGGCCTGTATATTCCCACTGGGGCCTGTATATTCCCACTGGGGGCTTGTATATTCCCACTGGGGCCTGTATATTCCCACTGGGGGCTGTATATACCCACTGGGGCCTGTATATACCCACTGGGGGCCTGTATATACCCACTGGGGGCCTGTATATACCCACTGGGGGCCTGTATATACTCACTGGGGCCCTGTATATACCCACTGGGGCCCTGACTGTATATACCCACTGGGGGCCTGTATATACCCACTGGGGGCCTGTATATTCCCACTGGGGCCTGTATATACCCACTGGGGGCCTGTATATACCCACTGGGGGCCTGTATATACTCACTGGGGCCCTGTATATACCCACTGGGGAGGCTGCTGTATACCACTGGGGCTGCTGTATATACTGCTGGGGCCTGTATATACCACTGGGGAGGTTGCTGTATACCACTGGGGCTGCTGTATATACCAATGGGGAGGTTGCTGTATACCACTGGGGCTGCTGTATATACCACTGGGGAGGCTGCTGTATACCACTGGGGCTGCTGTATATACCACTGGGGAGGCTGCTGTATACCACTGGGGCTACTGTATATACTGCTGGGGCCTGTATATACCACTGGGGAGGCTGCTGTATACCACTGGGGCTACTGTATATACTGCTGGGGCCTGTATATACCACTGGGGAGGCTGCTGTATACTACCACTGGAGAGGCTGCTGTATACCACTGGGGCTGCTGTATATACCACTGGGGAGGCTGCTGTATACCACTGGGGCTACTGTATATACTGCTGGGGCCTGTATATACCACTGGGGAGGCTGCTGTATACTACCACTGGAGAGGCTGCTGTATACCACTGGGGCTGCTGTATATACCACTGGGGAGGCTGCTGTATACCACTGGGGCTACTGTATATACTGCTGGGGCCTGTATATACCACTGGGGAGGCTGCTGTATACCACTGGGGCTACTGTATATACTGCTGGGGCCTGTATATACCACTGGGGAGGCTGCTGTATACTACCACTGGAGAGGCTGCTGTATACCACTTTGCTGGGGGCTGTATACCTATGCTGGGGTCCACCCTTGGCTTATACACGAGTCAATAGGTTTTCCCAGGTTTTGGGGGCAAAAGTAGGGGGGTCGGCTTATACACGAGTATATACGGTAAACTGGGTGGCGTCAGCCTGTTAACACTGATTCGGTAAGGGGGTGTGTCTTGAAGGGGGCGTGTCATTGGGGGCGTGTCTTGGAGGGGGCCTCGTTCAAAAGTTTGCTATGGGGCCCTGCCAGTTCTAGTTACGCCCCTGAGTTTATCCAGAGCACAGGAACTGCGGACAGTGTGTTAAACTGAGCACAACTCTTGGATTTTATAAGAGATTCATTCTTCACACTAGAATACTAAATATGAAGTTACTTGAAGTATTGTAATAACCCTCAGCCATATATAGTGTTGAAAATATCTACATGGACTCAGAGAATTTACCTAATAAAATCAAAGGTTGTGAGTATTACATAAGAAGGACAAAGATTATACTGAAGAACACAAGAAATGTGATGATGTGGGGTTTATATTTCCCATAATGTGACAGTATTTGCACAACAATACCAATCATTATATGTGCAATATAACTTAGCTAACGTAATGAAAATTCTAAAAGTAGACGTGTTTTCTTGTGCACAAGTTTAATAAATACAATAAGTTTGATTTTTAAGTAAGTAACCTAGTTTTACCACAGGGCTACAGCAAGTTTTATTCCGAAAACCATGTAATATTTATGTCAAAATACCAGATGAGTACGGATGAAAATCAAATTTGCCAGGTTTGATTCATTTGAAAAAAATAAAAATAAAATTCTATTTGCAGAAAATACAGAGTGGGCCATTTATATGGATGCACCTACATAAAATGGGAATGGTTGGTGATATCAACTTCCTGTTTGTGGCACATTAGTATATGGGAGGGGAAAACTTTTTCAGATGTATGGTGACCATGGCGGCCATTTTGAAGTCAGCCATTTTGGATCCGACTTTATTTTTTTTCAACGGGAAGAGGGTCATGTGACACATTAAACCGCGGTCAGCAGCATTTTTTTCTGCGGCCGCAACTGCCGCATCTGCCGCAACTGGCAAAACCACACTTGCCGCACCCGATCACAAACCTCATAGACAATGCATGGGGTTGCCGGACCGGTGCTGCAAGTGCAGCCGTTAGGCGGAAGATCCGGCAGATTTAGTAAATCTGCCGGATCTGCCGCATTTTAAATAAAATGCCTATGTGAAAGGGGCCTTAGTGATTTGTAATCAGTCAGACCATTTTGTGCAGAGAACCTACTCAAACTGACAATGTCGTTGTTAGCAGAAACATCATCTTGATATGACTGAGACAAGAGGTGTGCCTTGTATTCCATAACACCCTCTGCTTCCTTCCAAATAATATCCTTGCTGGAGGTAAAATGAGGCCTAGTGGAGTTGGTAGTGTTTTGCTGCTGCTAGCAGCTCCCACATTCTTAACCTCGGTGCTTTTTTATGTTTTACACTACAATGTCCATTACCCTTGTCACTTTTTTTACCATACATTTTGTATAATACTTTAATTAACAATTGACATCTCTTCAGCTCTAATTAATCAACTCTTACAAAAATGGACATAACAAGAAGTAGAAAATCACAGGAAACATCTGGATTGTTTGGATATTTAGCTTTTTTATTATAAAAAAGTTTATGCCTTCAAAAATATTAATTTAAAAACTCAGTACAGCTGCATATGATAAATACGATTGGGGAACAATATGGATTATATTTTACTTGATTATATATTTACATATATATATATATAGCATCTCTGACTGGCACTAACTGCAATTTTGTCTTTTGTGAAAATATTGTGCTGCAGTTTTTCTTGATGGAAGTGAAAAACAAACAAAAATTCCACCAGAGTTTTTTTGCATTTTAAAATTTCCATAATATATTATGCTTTTTCTGTGCCTTTATTCTGCAGGTGAAAATAGTAATTAGCGGTCTCCGGACTGCTAGGACAAATAGGGGACAATATATTAAAGTACCGTATATACTCGTGTATAAGCCGACCCGTATATAAGCCGACCCTCCTACTTTTGCCCCCAAAACCTGGGAAAACCTATTGACTCGTGTATAAGCTGAGGGTGGACCCCAGCACAGGTATACAGCCCCCAGCAGTGTGGTATACAGGCCTCCCCAGTGGTATACAGGCCTCCCAGTGGTAGTATACAGCAGCCTCCCCAGTGGTAGTATACAGCAGCCTCTCCAGTGGTAGTATACAGCAGCCTCCCCAGTGGTATATACAGGCCCCAGCAGTATTACAGCAGCCCCAGTGGTATACAGCAGCCTCCCCAGTGGTATATACAGGCCCCAGCAGTATTATAGCAGCCTCCCCAGTGGTATATACAGGCCCAGCAGTATTACAGCAGCCTCAATGGTATATACAGGCCCCAGCAGTATATACAGCAGCCCCAGTGGTATATACAGGCCCCAGCAGTATATACAGCAGCCCCAGTGGTATATACAGGCCCCAGCAGTATATACAGCAGCCCCAGTGGTATATACAGGCCCCAGCAATATATACAGCAGCCCCAGTGGTATATACAGGCCCCAGCAGTATATACAGTAGCCCCATCGGTATACAGGCGCGTCTTTCCCCCCATCAGTGGGATACAGGGCCCCCCTTGCTGCCTTACACCTGTAAAGTAATACATGATTATACTTATTCCTGCTGCTGTCGCCGCTGTCACCGCGCTCCTCCGGGTCTTCATGCTTCCTCCTCTGGCGCACAGGAAATGACGTCATTGCCTGCGCCCGCCGGAGGTGGAAGCATGAAGACCCGGAGGAGCGCGGTGACAGCGGCGACAGCGGCAGGGATAAGTATAATCACGTATTACTTTACAGGTGTGCGGCAGCAAGGTGGGGCCCTGTATCCCACTGATGGGGGGGGGGGCTGCACCGTGCCTGTATACCGATGGGGGAGGGGGCGGCCCTGTATACTGTATGACTCGTGTATAAGCCGAGGGGGAGACTTTTCAGCACATTTTTTGTGCTGAAAAACTCGGCTTATACACGAGTATATACGGTATGTTTACAGGCACAAACCTTTATTAAAGATCTCTGAGCACCACAACGCATTTCGATAGCCAAGTGCTATCTTCCTCAGGTAGTTTATTCTGCAGGTGAACACAGTCACAAAGATTCACAGTTTATGTAGTTTTCCGTATGTTCTTTTTCTTTTTTTGCAAGATTAATGAGGTTAACAATTAACTACAAATACTGTACAGAACAGAAGAGATATTTTATGAGTTACATTTATTATAGCTGTGAACATGAAAATAAAGGCAGTTTCTTATGTGCTTGAGGATTTGGCAGCTTATATATTAACCACATTTTTCATTTTGCACTAATCATTGTACAACGTTAGTAGCAGGTTGCCCTTATTCTGTGTCATCACAATTATTCTGATAGAAAGTTTACATAACTTTCTTTGTTTTCCGACTTTGTATAATAGAAGAGTACGGGGGAAAAAATAAATTATTTTAAACACATCAGCAAATTCTATATGGGATGTCCGGTCGAATTTTTGACTGTAATATCCAATGTAAATTGTGAGGATATTGACAGATATACAGCTGAAGTCATATAAAACAAAGCGTGAAATCTATGCAAATATCTACAGCAGAAGTTCTATAACTGTTCAATCCTAAACACTATTGAATTAAGGCTGGTCTTTTAATCAGGGGGATCCTCCCGGAATTGTAAAAGCTGATGGCCCAGCACTGGTATTATCACTGACCCCTTTCCCTTTCCAGTCTTTAGACTGTGAGCCCTCGCGGACAGGATCCCCGACCCTTTGTACCCGTATGATTAATTGTGATATGTCATCGTTTGTCGTCGTTTGTGGTCGTCTTCGACCTCCTGTTTCTGTCTACCCTCTAAATTGTAAAGCGCCATGTATCCTAATGGCACTATATAAATACCTAATAATAATAATAATAATAACCGGTGCGGGACCATGCAGTTGCTTCTGGCTTCTGGCTATGTCTGCCGGATCCGGGGACAAATGATTCACCCCCTAGGGGACGTGTCATTTACAACTATATTCTGTGCATGCGCAGACCAAAAACTCGGATCTAGTATCTGGATCCAATGGGATCCAGAATCCGCTGGATTCGGGTTACATAGAGCCCTATTTTAATTCATACTGCATTGCTCCGAATACAGGTGTTCCCGTTTTTTAGCACGGAGACCAAAATCGCAACAAAATGTGGTTTTGGTCTAAGTGCAAAAACCAGTGAAACTCAAATCTGGGTCAAATAGGAAGAAAAAGTGTCTGTGGCCCCATTGAAAGTCAATGGGCCCAAAAATGGATGCGGGTGTATCCGGTTCAATTTGGATTCACACAGTTGGCAAAAAACACCAGTGTGAAAATGGCCTAATGCAGAGGACAGAAAAGATTTCATAACATTTTATCCTTTATGATGGTACTAAAGGAGGCAGTAGATTTGCTGTTCAGAAATCAAAATCTATATAAATATATATTCATACATATATTGGGGTTGGACAAAATAATGGAAACACCTAATGTTTTGGCATCATAATCTTCGAACATGTTATAAACATGCAAACCTTGACATATGTTAGTGTTTTGTATTTGTGTTAAGTGATATGTGTATGTAAATTAACAGTTTGTTTTGCCGAATTGTAACAACATTGATAAGAACCTGATACCAATGGCAGACCTTTCGGATTTTCAAAAAGGCCAAATTGTTGGTGCTCGTATGGCAGGCACTAGTGTGACAGAAAGTGCCCGAATGCTTGGCATGTCAAGAGGTACTGTCTCCAAAGTAATTACTGTGTTTGAAAGAGAAGGAAAAACATCCGCAGCAAAGCATAGGTCTGGCTGAAATTCAAAATTGACTGACAGAGACCGTCGGACTCTAAAGCGAATTGTGAGAGAGATTGCAAGACCACGGCTCCGAAAATTACTGCTGAGCTCAATGAACACCGTCACCTACAAAACCCAGTTTCCACGAAAACTGTTCATCGGGAGCTGCACAAATCTGGATTCCACGGAAGACCTGCAATTAGAAAACCGCTGCTCTCAATGACAAATGTTTCCAAGCGTTTAGAGTGGTGTAGAAACCTCCAGAATTGGTCCCTCGAGCAGTCGAAACATGTGATATTCTCAGACCAATCATCGTTTACCCCATTTTCCGACCTCCGGCCGAGTGTATGTTTGGAGACTGCCGAAAGAAGCATTCCATCCAGACTCCACCATCGTGGAGATCCGCCGGGCCAATGATATCACCTTGTATGAATCCATACCTCGAAAATTGAGGCTGCAATTGCCCAAAAGGTGGACCTACACCATATTAAACTAACTTTTGTTGGTGTTTCCATTATTTTGTCCAACCCCCTGTGTGTGTGTATATATATATATATATATATATATATATATATATATAATATATACAGTATATATTAATTCAAAAGAAATGAAACATCACTCACTGGTTCTTCTGTGCTCACTTTTATTGATGCTGAACTGGGTTACATGGGTGCTGGGAGGGGGTGCTTGAGAGCCGGACTACGGCTTGCCGTTTCATTCAGATTGAACTTCCACGGGTCCTTGAAGTTCAATCTGAATGAAACGGCAAGCCGTAGTCCGGCTCTCAAGCACACTCTCTCGCACCCATATAACCCTGTTCAACATCAAGAAAAGCAAACACAGAATAACCGGCGAGTGCTGTTCCATTTCTTTTCAATTAATGCTGGACATTCTTCTATTGAGACTCACCCCAGTAACCCGACAGCCTCTGGGAGTTCCTATGTGGCCATAAGTTTGCTGGGCAGTGCACGGCTGTTCTTTTGTTTTAGTACATATATATATATATAATATATATATATATATACATATGTATTAGACTAGGATCTGATTTGCATCAGCATATAAGCTGACAAATCCATCTAAAACTTAGTCTTTTCCAGGCTCAGCGCATAGTGTTAATGGGATGTAACGCTATACACCATCTGCCTATGCATCTCTGTGGATACCTGAAGCATAGCGCAGCCGCCGGCTCCACACACAAGGACCGGATATGCGCTTTTGCTGAGCACACAAAAAACCGCTGCAAATCTTGTTTCCTGTGTGCTCTGCAGTAGCGCAAAACATGTCTTGTGTGTGGAGTCAGCGGCTGCTCTATGCTTCAGGTATCCATAGAGATGCATAGGCAGGCAGTGCATAGCATTACATTCCATTAACACTATGCCAGAGACTAAGTTTTAGATGGATTTGTCAGCTTATATGCTGATGCAGATCAGACCCTAGCCTAATACATATGACACTAATGTCAGAGTGGCCTTATAAATAAAAAATACAAGTAAAAAAATTAACAATAAAAAAATTGCCTTGCACAGTACAGTTGCCATAAGATTTGGTATTGTTAATTTTTATCTTGGGTATGTGCATGAGACTGTTTAATATTTGAGAACTATTAATGATTAACCAGAAAAGCTTTTATCATTTTTCATTCAAATTATACAGTGCAAAGGTATGTGAAGCCTGATCCCTTCATAGAACTTGTAATGTTTGTACTGCAATAGATTCATTATTTCCTTTACTTGACATATCGCCTCTGTTCACATATCACAATCATCATGCCTAAATAGCTGCTATTCTATAATACAATACATTACAAATCAGTTTTATTGAATTTGATTTTAAACTTTTTAACCTTTCTTCTCTTTTTTTATACTTGATAAAGGTGTCAAGATGTATCTCATTGTCCATCATTATTTCTATTATATTTTTAAACATTGATCTCAAATCATTAAAGATGTGACATTTTATTCCTACTCTACCAGTGATAGTGAGTTGTATTCGCACCACTTATCCTAGAAGATTTTTATGTTACGGTATATGTACTACAGTCGCTTTTGTTGCCCAAATTGACTCCCAATGTAAAAACACAATTCTTCATTTATATATATAAATATTTAGTCCCCTTGTATTTAGGAGGACATTGATAAGTACAGATGGGTAAACACATTTGAGGTTAATTGAAATGACTTTGTATTTCTCAAAAATTGTGATTCAGCTGAACCTGATTTTTTTGCAATTTCATTAGCCTCAATCATGTAAAATTTAAACTGGCTAGCTGACATTTTTTTAAAAAAATTTTGAGGACCAAGAAAGGGTTAAACTTAAACAAAAATGACATGGTGGTGTAGCTCCATGTCTGGTCTTATGCTTGCTTGTTTCTTATGTCTCTTCTGGCTTCAGTTTGCACAAATGGCTAGGTCTAGAGCAGGGATCCCCAACTCCAGGCCTCGAGGGCCGCCTACAGTGCATGTTTTCAGGATCTCCTTAATTTTGCACAGGGGTTGGAATCATTACCTGTACATTTGATCACATTAACACCTGTGCAATACTAAGGAAATCCTGAAATCCTGCACTGTTTGCGGCCCTCGAGGCCTGGAGTTTGGGACCTCTGGTCTAGAGCGACACAACGAAATGTTTTGCAATGTAACAGTGTTGGTGGAGGCTCAGTCTGCACCAGCGGTGTTGTAGAGTGAAGACAGAAAAGAAGACCTGAGATAAAGGGGGAGAGCAAACCAGCTGGGAAACTAAGAACTGCAGCACCGGGACAGGTGACGAGTGAGGTGAGCATAATGTTTTATTTTTTAATCTGAAGTTCGAATTGTGTCAAATAAATTATGTATGCATTTAATTTTTCCTGTTAAATTTTAGGGAATCTGGCAACTTTGAATTGTGGTAGATTTGCTCATCAACAATGACTACAATATCCAATACAATAAGATACCACTTTAGACTTTTTATATAGCTTAGGTTTTTATTACAAGCTATTTGTATACACATGGGGAGGCTATTCTTTGTATAAACAATTAATGTACCTAGCTTCTAAATCAATTACCCTGATAAAATTTATTTTTTTTTATTTAACTTATATAACCCCATATGTATTCCACAGCACTTTACAGGCATCATCCTCAATGTCCCCATTGGGGATTACAATCTATATTTCCTATCAGTACGTCTTTGATGTGGAAGGAATCTCACAATCTCCTTGTGGATGTTGTCCTTGATAGAGTCTGAGCACAAGATCCCAACGTTGCAAAGCATAAAGTGCTACCAACCGAGCCACCATACTGCCCATGCTGCCCCTGCATTACAAATAATGTGTGATTTATAAACAATTTCATGTATGTTTAATCTTACCAGCATTATAATACAATGAAAATAGAAATTAAAGTATTAAAGTTTTTTAACTATTAGATTATATAAGCAAAAGAAATGAAAGTTGCTACTGCACTAATACGTTTGGTTAGGAACTACATAGTAAACCAATTGTGCACCCCAGAAGATGGTGTACACTCTTAAAGATCCATTGATATCAACGCCATTCACATGGAGTGATCCCCTGAAAAGTGAGTAGCATAACATAGCATTACCAACTGTTTATGTGTATATATGTCATGCCATCACAGGCGTAGCTGAATCGTGAACCCACTAGACCACGGGATATACTGTGGAAGCTGATACCAGAAACAAGCCAGAAAAGAACGTCAGATAAATAAACAGTGTTTATTCACAACAATAACACAAATTCCCCAAGGGAAGTCCACAGAGCCAGAGCACCGGAGTTCCCCTAAGGGAGGAACTAGAAGAGGAACCCCATAGACAGGGGTTGTCCTAGTGCAGCCAGAGAGGATCCAATGAACCAGCAAACCTGTGGGTCCGACCCAAGGCAGAACAGGACATGGAAACCAGGGAACTAGAGGAAAGGCAAGGACGGGACTTGGACCCTGCTGCAGCAGAGCAGATGCAGGAGGTTGCTGGGGACCAGCAAGGACGGCACGGGTCTGCGGATGAGTCAGGCTGGGGTAGGGATCCAGCACTGAAAGAAAGGATATATTATGTTAGACAGTCAAAGACACAGAACACGCAAGCGCCTCGCTGATACCCCTGAGCTGGCAACCAAACTAACAAATGAAGTTGACCATGCACCTCCCTTAGGAAGTGAGAGACTTAAGAACCTACCAGCCTCTCAGCGATTGGCTGAGAGGTGGTAACAGAAAAAGATCATTCTGGCCCTTTAAATTCACTATGTGCAGCTCGTGCACGCCCTATGTGCGTTCCTTCCGTCATCAGGAAGTGAGGAGGCGGGGGAGAAGTGCCGAGGAGCCACGGTGCCCGGGGAGTGTGGGCCCGATAACCATGCCTGCAGGCCACAGCAGGATACCGGCAGCGGATGAGACCCGATCCCCCTGCACCCTGGGGAGGGTCCCGCCAGCTGTAGGGTTACAATATCCTATTGATTCTCAGTGTTTTTTCTAAATAGGGATTCACTGCACGGAAGCTGTATACACAGGGCTACTACCCTTCTCACCCGCAGCACTGTGTACAGGGACTGCACAATCCTTCCACATTCCTTCAGCATGTTTGGATTACATACCATCTATGAACATGTGTACAGGTACTTATTGCTCTTTGCCAATAAGACACCAGTTATTACAACTTTTGATCTATTGAGCCAGTACAGATTATTATTGTTTGATGTGTGCAATATTACAGTTTAGCTGTCTGTGATGTGATCATTAGTGATGAGCGAGTACTAAAATGCTCGGGTGCTCGAAGCTCGGGCCGAGCATCCCGAGATACTCGTGTACTCGGCCCGAGTAACGAGCCCAATGTTATCCTATGGGAGACACGAGTATTTTTATGAAATGACTGCCGGCAGCATGGAAAAACCCTAAAAATGTCACAAAAGTCTCAGAAGAGTGCTGAAATGACATGGCAACACCATGGGGAAGACCCCTGGAAGCATTTCTCACTCAAAAGTCACAGCTGTGAACAATGTTGTCCGAGTTTCACGCCAATTTTACGGAGTCTCCAGAAAACCTTCCAAAATTACACAAAAATGAATATTTAGGGTGGAAATGTTAAGGGCACATACCCAATAGTGAGATAAAGCTGGTGTATGTCACTTTTTGTGATTACATGAAAGATTTTACGTGAAAACATTGTGCGACACTCCGATGACCCTGACAAGAGACGTACATGAAGCCCTGTCTAGAAATAAAGTGCCCATTTTGAGGAACTAGGTCTATTGTAGTATCTTCCTTTGCCAGGGCAGTCCAAAATTGGGAGGTTCACCAATGCCCCTGGATACAGACATGCAGGATGGCCTGTAAACAAGAACTGGGTGTATTGTAGTATAGCCCTTTGGCCAGGGCAGCCAAAAATTGGGAGGGTCAACAATGACCCATGCATTCTGACATGTAGTAGGGCCTGTAACCCTCAAGTGGGTGTATTGTAGTATAGCCCTTTGGTCAGGGCAGCCAAAAATTGGGAGGTTCAACAATGACCCATGCATTCAGACATGTAGTAGGGCCTGTAACCTCAAGTGGGTGCATTTTAGCCTAGGCCTTTGGCCAGGGCAGCCAAAAATTGGGAGGTTCAACAATGACCCATGCATACAGAGATGTAGTAGGGCCTGTAACCCTCAAGTGGGTGTATTGTAGTATAGCCCTTTGGTCAGGGCAGCCAAAAATTGTGAGGCTCCTCTTTGTCCCTGGATGGAGACGTGCAGGAGGGCCTGTTAAGAAGAACTGGGTGTATTGTAGTAGAGCCCTTTGATCAGGGCAGCCAAAAATTGGGAGGCTCCTATTTGTCCCTGGATGGAGACGTGCAGGAGGGCCTGTTAAGAAGAACTGGGTGTATTGTAGTAGAGCCCTTTGGTCAGGGCAGCCAAAAATTGGGAGGTTCAACAATCACCTATGCATACAGACATGTAGTAGGGCCTGTAACCCTCAAGTGGGTGTATTGTAGTATAGCCCTTAGGTCAGGGCAGCCAAAAATTGTGAGGCTCCTCTTTGTCCCTGGATGGAGACGTGCAGGAGGGCCTGTTAAGAAGAACTGGGTGTATTGTAGTAGAGCCCTTTGGTCAGGGCAGCCAAAAATTGGGAGGTTCAACAATCACCCATGCATACAGGCATGTAGTAGGGCCTGTAACCCTCAAGTGGGTGTATTGTAGTATAGCCCTTTGGTCAGGGCAGCCAAAAATTTGGAGGTTCAACAATGACCCATGCTTACAGACATGTAGTAGGGCCTGTAACCCTCAAGTGGGTGTATTGTAGTATAGCCCTTTGGTCAGGGCAGCCAAAAATTGGGAGGCTCCTCTTTGTCCCTGGATAGAGATGTGCAGGAGGGCCTGTAACCCTCAAGTGGGTGTATTTTAGTATAGCCCTTTGGTCAGGGCAGCCAAAAATTGGGAGGTTCAACAATGACCCATGCATTCTGACATGTAGTAGGGCCTGTAACCCTCAAGTGGGTGTATTGTAGTATAGCCCTTTGGTCAGGGCTGACAAAAATTGGGAGGTTCAACAATGACCCATGCATTCAGACATGTAGTAGGGCCTGTAACCCTCAAGTGGGTGTATTGTAGTAGAGCCCTTTGGTCAGGGCAGCCAAAAATTGAGAGGTTCAACAATGACCCATGCTTACAGACTTGTAGTAGGGCCTGTAACCCTCAAGTGGGTGTATTTTAGAATAGCCCTTTGGTCAGGGCAGCCAAAAATTGGGAGGCTCCTCTTTGTCCCTGGATAGAGACGTGCTGGAGGGCCTCAAAACATTTTTCACATAGAAAAGATGCGGGTATCCTGTCTTTGTAATGCCCATTCAAAAAGAATGGGCGTAAAAATTTACCACTGTGGGTATACCTGAAACTACAGCCAAACTATTGTAACGGTCATCATGGTGCCACATGAGGAGAAGGAGGAGCAGTCCAGCGATTAGCCAAGGAATAGGAAGACAACGTGGTGGATGATCCAGTAGCTTACCCAACCTGGCAGGAGTATATGCAGAGCGAGGACAGCAGTGCACAGGGGGAGGGAGGCATAGCATCCCAACAGGCAGTACGAAGCAGGGTCGGGTACGCAGGCATAAGGCAGGCAACCGTTCCCCGGAACAACAACACGACACAAGGTGCCTGTGCAAATGTTAGGTCTTCCCGAGTCTGGCAGTATTTTCAGTTGGCTCCAGATGACTCTAAAAAGGCCATTTGCAACACCTGCCATGCCAGCATCAGCAGGGGTACGAAAAGTAGCAGCCTGCCCACCACTAGCATGATCAGGCACATGTCAGCCAAGCACACGACTTTGTGGAAACTACAACAGAGTCGAGAAGCGGTGCTTGCTGATGTCACTGCTACGTCTTTGCCTGTTGTGCGTGCGAGCCAATCCCCTGTCCAAGCTGGCCGCGAACAAGCCTCCGTCCCTGCACCTGAAGTTGCCCACGTCCAAATTACACCACCATCAAGCACGTCCTTTTCCCAGCGCAGTGTTCAATTATCCATTCAGCAAACATTTGAACGCAGGCGCAAATACGCTGCCAACGCCCCACATGCCACAGTCCTGAATGATCACATTTCGCAACTCATTGCGCTACAAATGTTGCCTTTCCGGCTGGTGTAGACGGAAGCATTCCGCGACCTGATGCCGGCTGCTGTCCCACGTTACTCGGTCCCCAGCCGCCACTATTTCTCCAGATGTGCCGTCCCCGCATTGCATAACCACGTGTCCAACAGCATCACACGTGCCCTGAACAACGCTGTTTCAGCCAAAGTCCACCTAATAATAATAATAATAATAATACAGCTTTATTTATATAGCGCCAACATATTACGCAGCGCTTTACAATGTAGGGTTAGAGTACAGAAAATATAATACAGTAAGTAATTACAGTACAGAACAAATACAGTAGAATAATTGGATACAAAACAATAGGCATAGAATCAATGTAAAAAAGAAAATACAAAAAATAAAGCAAGAAATGAAGGTGACCCTGCTCAAAAGAGCTTACAATGTACAACGGGATAGGGGTTGCACAAGGTACAGGGGCTTATTGCACGGATGGTACAGGCATCTTGAGGAAATGGGGCATAGAACTAAGCTTACATGGATGGTCATTATACAGTCTGTGTAGACCTTTTTGGTTTGGTGGAGTTTGTAGAAGAGTAATGTCCAGAGGGATAGCCCACTATCTACAGTACAAAGGACTTCTATAAGGGAGTATGATAGGCCGCCTTAAAAAGATGCTTTTTTAGGGATCGTCAGAAGCCATGCAAGTTGTGGATAGTCCTGATTTCTTTTGGTAAAGCATTCCAGAGGTTTGGTGCAGCTCTGGAGAAGTCTTGGAGCCGGTACTGGGAGGATCGGATTATTACCGATGTCAGTCGAAGGTCATTTGAGGAACGTAGAGGGCGAGTGGGGTGATAGACAGAGATGAGGGAGGAGAGGTAGAGGGGTGCTGCACTGTGAATAGCTTTGTGGGTGATAAGAAGCAATTTGAATTGGATGCTGTAGTATACGGGCAGCCAGTGCAATGACTGGCACAGAGCAGAGGCATCTGAGTAACGATTGTCCAGATGGGTGATCCTGGCTGCTGCATTAAGGATGGACGGGAGAGGAGAAACTCTGGTGAGGGGGAGGCCGCTTAATAGAGAATTGCAATAGTCAAGGCTGTAATGGATTAGGGCCACGGTGAGGGTTTTTGTTGTTTACAGGGTGAGAAAGGGACGGACTCTGGAGATATTCTTCAAGTGTAAGTGACATGAGCGGACGAGACATTGTGTGTGGGAGGAGGAGAGATCGGTGTCAAACATAACACCCAGACAACGAGCCTGCTGCCTAGGCATTATCGTGGTGCCACAAACTGAGAGAGAGATGTCCGATTTAGGGAGGTTAGTGCATGGGTGGAGCAGAAGAAGTTCAGTTTTGGAAAGGTTTAGTTTCAAATAGAGAGTGGACATGATATTGGAAACTGGAGGTAGACAGTCATTGCTGTTCTTTAATACCGCAGGGGTAAGGTCAGGGGCTGAAGTGTATAACCACAGACACGTGGACAAGTGCTTGTGGGCAAGGCCGCTACATCTCCTTGACAAAACACTGGGTTAATATTGTGGAGGCTCTGACACAGTCTGATCGAGGGACGGAACACGTCCTTCCCACACCAAGGATAGCAGGCCCTACCTCTGTCAGGGTTTCACCGACACTCTACAGCTCCGGAATGTCATGCTCTTCAGCGTTCTCCTCCTCCTCCTCATCCACTGTACCCTCCACACCAGTCCCAAGCTGGAAGCACTGCAGCACTGCCTCTGCGAAGCGTCAACAGGCTGTGCTGAAACTAGTCTGCATAGGTGACAAACCCCACAATGCAGAAGAGGTGTGGACAGCTCTGAAACAGCAGGCAGATCACTGGCTCACACCTCTGAACCTAAAGCCAGGAAAGGTCGTGTGTGACAATGGACGGAACTTGGTGGCAGCTTTGAGGCGAGGCCAGCTGACGCATGTTCCATGCGTGGCCCACGTGCTCAACCTGGTGTTTCAGAGGTTTCTAAAGTCATACCCAGAGCTGTCTGAACTGCTGGTAAAAGTTCGCCGTCTGTCTGCACATTTTCGCAAGTCACCTGCTGCTTCAGCCGACCTTTGCGGATTTCAGCGCCGTTAGCGTCTTACGGCCCACAGACTGGTGTGTGATGTCCCCACGCGTTGGAATTCAACTCTGCACATGTTGGTCAGGATATGTGAGCAGAAGAGGGCAGTTGTTGACTACCTGCATCACCTAAGCCGTCGGGAAAATGGTTCAAACTCCACACATAACACCTGAGGAGTGGAGATGGATGTCGGACCTATGTACCGTCCTCCAAAACTTTGAGGACTCCACCCAGATGGTGAGCTGTGATGATGACGCCATTATTAGCGTCACCATACCACTACTCTGCCTTCTAAAATGGTCTCTGCTGAAAAACAAAGAGGATGCATTGCAGGCCGAGCGCGATGACTTGGAGCAAGAAACAGTAGTGGCTGTGGGTGAAAACACAGAGTCCAGCCTCATCTCATCACAACGTGCAGTGGAGGACTATGACGGGGAGGAGGAGTATGAAGACATGGAGCAACTCTCTGGCCAAATTGACGATATGACATGCACACCAGTGATACCCTCGATTCAGCGTGGCTGGGCAGAGGACAGGGGAGATGAGGAGGAGGAGGAGGAGGAGGACAGCATGTTCAGTCATCGTGTTGGTCTGGATACTAAAGTGATGGGTGTTAAGAGTCTGGCGCACATGGCTGACTTTATGGTAAGCTGCCTGCCTCGTGACCCTCGCGTTCAGAACATCTTGGCCGACAATCAGTACTGGTTGGCAACACTGTTAGACCCACGGTACAAGGAGAAATTAATGTCTGTCATTCCTGAGGCGGAGAGGTCAGCCAAAACGCAGTAGTTCCAGAAGGCCATAGTCACGGAAGTAGGCTAATCATTCCCCTCACAAAACGCTAGCGGCATAGGTGAGGAATCGGTGGACAACCAAGGCGTTCGGCCGAGAGGGGCACAAGTCCAATCCGCCAAAGGTAGGGGAACAGTCTTTAGGAGGTGGGACAGTTTTCTTAGCCCCTCACGTACCACAGCCCCTGAGGTGCGGGGTAGTGCCACAAGAAATGCTAAGTTTGGTCAGATGCTGAAGGAGTACCTTGCCGATCGAACAACTGTACTGCGAGATTCCTCTGTGCCTTACAATTATTGGGTCTCCAAGCTGGACACGTGGCATGAATTGGCTCTCTACGCCTTGGAAGTCCTGGCCTGCACTGCCGCTAGCATTTTGTCATAGCGTGTTTTCAGAGCTGCAGGTGGAATCATTACTGATAAACGCAACCGCCTGTCAACTGAAAATGCTGACAGGCTGACTGAGATCAAGATGAACAAGGGTTGGATTGGGCCAGACTTCACCACACCACCAACAAATGACAACTGAATTTAAATTTTGTAATGGGAATTTGCCATGTACCTCCACTGACCCATGGGTACACACTTCTGGACTTCCGAGTGTCCAAGTGTGGGATCAGTAATGTCCGTGGACGTGCACTCAGCCAGTTGGTAGGAAGGAGGATCAGGTTGGGAAATGTGCAGTGCAGTATCACGGCTACTGACAATTGACCGTGTGGAAGACAGGGTGTTTGTGGAGGTGCCAATCAGACTTGAAGCATTATCCGCTATCCAAGTAACAAGCTGTTGACACTAGTGTTGGTTCAAGAGCGTAGTACTGCAGCGGGCCCCAACAATTTGGGACAGGACGTGTGAGCGAGTAGATGTGCCACTTTATTGTTGAGAAATTAGTGCTTGCACACGACCTCGGCCTCTGCCTGCACCACCATCACGTTCACCTCCTTGTTCCTTGCCAACGCCCTTGCGCATTTTGCTTGTATACTGCGACAACAGTCACAGGAGAGGATTTTAGTCCCTAACCTGTATCAAGGTATGACGTACACCAGTCTGGTGACTGTTCAGATCACAAGAGATTAGGATTTTAGTTCCCTAACCTGTATCAAGGTAATCAAGGTATGACGTACAACAGTCTGGTGACTTGAATGGTTTTAGGAGAGGATTTTATTCCCTAACCTGTATCAAGGTATGACGTACAACAATCTGCTGACTTGAATGGTTTTAGGAGAGGATTTTAGTCCCTCACCTGTATCAAGGTATGACATAGAACAGTCTGGTGACTGTAATGCTTTCAGGAGAGGATTTTAGTCCCTAACCTGTATCAAGGTATGACGTACAACAGTCTGGTGACTTGAATGGTTTTAGAGAGGATTTTAGTTCCCTAACCTGTATGAACGTATGACGTACAACAGTGTGGTGACTGTTGAGATGACAAGAGTTAGGATTTTAGTCCCTAACCTGTATTAAGGTAGTACGTACACCTGTCTGGTGACTGTTTTGATGACAAGAGTTAGGATTTTAGTTCCCTAACCTGTTTAAGGTACTACGTACACCTGTCTGGTGACTGTAATGGTTTGAAAGAGAGGATTTTAGTCCCTAACCTGTATGAACGTATGACGTACAACAGTGTGGTGACTGTTGAGATGACAAGAGTTAGGATTTTAGTCCCTAACCTGTATTAAGGTAGTACGTACACTCTGTGCTTGGTAGAGTGTTTTAGTTACGAAAGGTTATACGATTTTTGTAGTTCCCTAACCTGATATAAGGTATGACTGTACAACAGTTGGTGACTGTTGAATGACAAGAGTTAGGATTTTAGTTCCCTAACCTGTAATACAGGTATGACTTACAACAGTGTGGTGACTGTTGAGATGACAAGAGTTAGGATTTTAGTTCCCTAACCTGTATTAAGGTAGTACGTTACAACATGTCTGGTGACTGTTTTGATGACAAGAGTTAGGATTTTAGTTCCCTAACCTGTATTAAGGTACTACGTACACCTGTCTGGTGACTGTAATGGTTCAAGAGTAGGATTTTAGTCCCTAACCTGTATTAAGGTATGTACTTACACCATGTTGGTGACTGTTGTGATGACAAGAGTTAGGATTTTAGTTCCCTAACCTGTATTAAGGTAGTACGTTACACCTGTCTGGTGACTGTTTTGATGACAAGAGTTAGGATTTTAGTTCCCTAACCTGATATAAGGTATGACTTACAACAGTGTGGTGACTGTTAGATGACAAGAGTTAGGATTTTAGTTCCCTAACCTGAATACAGGTATGACTTACAACAGTGTGGTGACTGTTGAGATGACAAGAGTTAGGATTTTAGTTCCCTAACCTGAATAAAGGTATGACTTACAACAGTATGGTGACTGTTTTGATGACAAGAGTTAGGATTTTAGTTCCCTAACCTGTATTAAGGTACTACGTACACCTGTCTGGTGACTGTAATGGTTCAAAGAGAGGATTTTAGTCCCTAACCTGTATTAAGGTAGTACGTACACCTGTCTGGTGACTGTGTTGATGACAAGAGTTAGGATTTTAGTTCCCTAACCTGTATTAAGGTAGTACGTACACCTGTCTGGTGACTGTTTTGATGACAAGAGTTAGGATTTTAGTTACCTAACCTGAATTAAGGTATGACTACAACAGTG
Source organism: Allobates femoralis (assembly GCA_033576535.1). NCBI lineage: Eukaryota > Metazoa > Chordata > Amphibia > Anura > Aromobatidae > Allobates > Allobates femoralis. The sequence goes on from JARQOC010000006.1 coordinate 85,920,692, forward strand.
TTGGTGACTGTTGAGATGACAAGAGTTAGGATTTTAGTCCCTAACCTGTATTAAGGTAGTACGTACACCTGTCTGGTGACTGTTTGATGACAAGAGTTAGGATTTTAGTTCCCTAACCTGAATAAAGGTATGACTTACAACAGTTATGGTGACTGTTTTGATGACAAGAGTTAGGATTTTAGTTCCCTAACCTGTATTAAGGTACTACGTACACCTGTCTGGTGACTGTAATGGTTCAAGAGAGGATTTTAGTCCCTAACCTGTATTAAGGTAGTACGTACACCTGTCTGGTGACTGTGTTGATGACAAGAGTTAGGATTTTAGTTCCCTAACCTGTATTAAGGTAGTACGTACACCTGTCTGGTGACTGTTTTGATGACAAGAGTTAGGATTTTAGTTCCCTAACCTGAATAAAGGTATGACTTACAACAGTGTGGTGACTGTTGAGATGACAAGAGTTAGGATTTTAGTTCCCTAACCTGAATACAGGTATGACTTACAACAGTGTGGTGACTGTTGAGATGACAAGAGTTAGGATTTTAGTTCCCTAACCTGAATAAAGGTATGACTTACAACAGTATGGTGACTGTTTTGATGACAAGAGTTAGGATTTTAGTTCCCTAACCTGTATTAAGGTACTACGTACACCTGTCTGGTGACTGTAATGGTTCAAGAGAGGATTTTAGTCCCTAACCTGTATTAAGGTAGTACGTACACCTGTCTGGTGACTGTGTTGATGACAAGAGTTAGGATTTTAGTTCCCTAACCTGTATTAAGGTAGTACGTACACCTGTCTGGTGACTGTTTTGATGACAAGAGTTAGGATTTTAGTTACCTAACCTGAATAAGGTATACTTACAACAGTTGGTGGACTGTGTGTTGAGATGACAAGAGTTAGGATTTTAGTCCCTAACCTGTATTAAGGTAGTACGTACACCTGTCTGGTGACTGTTTTGATGACAAGAGTTAGGATTTTAGTTCCCTAACCTGAATAAAGGTATGACTTACAACAGTATGGTGACTGTTATGATGACAAGAGTTAGGATTTTAGTTCCCTAACCTGTATTAAGGTACTACGTACACCTGTCTGGTGACTGTAATGGTCAAGAGAGGATTTTAGTCCCTAACCTGTATTAAGGTAGTACGTACACCTGTCTGGTGACTGTGTTGATGACAAGAGTTAGGATTTTAGTTCCCTAACCTGTATTAAGGTAGTACGTACACCTGTCTGGTGACTGTTTTTGATGACAAGAGTTAGGATTTTAGTTACCTAACCTGAATAAAGGTATGACTTACAACAGTGTGGTGACTGTTGAGATGACAAGAGTTAGGATTTTAGTCCCTAACCTGTATTAAGGTAGTACGTACACCTGTCTGGTGACTGTTTTGATGACAAGAGTTAGGATTTTAGTTCCCTAACCTGTATTAAGGTACTACGTACACCTGTCTGGTGACTGTAATGGTTTAAACAGAGGATTTTAGTCCCTAACCTGTATTAAGGTAGTACGTACACCTGTCTGGTGACTGTTTTGATGACAAGAGTTAGGATTTTAGTTCCCTAACCTGTATTAAGGTACTACGTACACCTGTCTGGTGACTGTAATGGTTTGAAGAGAGGATTTTTGTCCCTAACCTGTATTAAGGTAGTACGTACACCTGTCTGGTGACTGTTTTGATGACAAGAGTTAGGATTTTAGTTCCCTAACCTGTATTAAGGTAGTACGTACACCTGTCTGGTGACTGTAATGGTTTGAAGAGAGGATTTTAGTCCCTAACCTGTATTAAGGTACTAAGTACAAGAGTGTGGTGACTCTAATGGTCACAGAAAAGCTTGGATTTCAATCTGTATCACCCTGCCTATATCCTCCTAGATTAGTCCTGAGAAGGACTGTTCTGGTCACTGGAAATCTTGGACTCCGATCTGGATCACCCTGCCTATGTCCTCCTAGATTAGTCCTGAGAAGGACTGTTGTGGTCAGCAGCAGTTTGCAGCCCTGATCCGGATCTACCTATGAGGGCCGCAAATCTGTCCCTAATCAGCAGCAGACACTCTCCCTACACTCACTGTCTGGAAGGCTGTGTGCCGAGCACAGCGCGCCGGGACTTATAAAGGCTCGGTGACGCTGTGCAGGCCGGCCAATCACTGCTATACCACAACCAAGAGGGCTGTGGCATTGCAGTGGTCTGTCAGCCAATCCCTGCACGTGGGCTGACTCTCAAAAGAGCGCCAACATGGAGAGATGACGACCACGAGCACAGCACGAGTATCGCGAGATTACTCGGTGCTCGGCGAGTCGCCCGAGTACAGTGATACTCGTGCGAGTAACGAGTAGTGCCGAGCATGTTCGCTCAACACTAGTGATCATCGATAAATCCTGCATTAGTCCTTCAACCTCGTGTGTGTATCCTATATTAACATACAAGGTAGTTACCAACATTATCTGGCACACTGTGGATTGGTTTACATTACAACTAACTTTGTCCTGTTTAAAATTATTTTGTACAACTAGAATATGGCCAATTCACTATTACTAAGAGCTTCTATTAACCTTTTCAACTTCCTTTCCTGTAGAACAAACTCTACAAAGTAACATTGTTTGGCAATGGCATATTATCATAATCATTACTGAATTGGTTGCTATTTCCTTATGAGTATACACCATCTTCTGGGGTGCCCAATTGGTTTACTATCTAGTTCCTAACTAAACGTATAAGCGCAGTAGCCATTTTTATGTCGGTTATTCTTATATTTGAGACCAACACACGAGGTCTCTACTCTTTTTGCAGCTATACCCAACAAACTATGAACCTTTGTTATTTGGATCACTGGTGTGTCTTTAATTAGTTAGATTATATAACACCTTGCACACAATGCACTTATCATTAGGCAGAGATCACATAACAAAACACAAAAATAGACCTATACTAACATGACTACAGTCATGGCTAAAATTTAATTTCTGTATGAAAATGAGGTGACCTGTTTTTTGATGGTAAAGCTATACCTTTGGTTGGGTATTTATGAAAAAAAGATCATTACTACTACTATTTCATTTATAACTAAAAGGTCCTTTAGCTTTAGCTAGAGTTTTTACCCCCTTCCTGACGTGGCTAATTCACATTTTTACTGATTAATTTTTCCAAGTGTGGTAAAATTACAAAACCCCCATCTGCAATTCTGACATCTCTTTTAAACTGTTTTTATGGGGTACTTTGTATGGTGAAGGTGACCTGGTACCATGAATGTCAGGGTTGTAGCATTATGGCAATAAAAAAACTTGTGCAGCTTTTTAAATTATTTTAGTAATTAAAAGCAAATCTGACATTTGTAAAACAAAAATATTTTGATTGTGTCGCCATTGGTCATGTCACTGCATAGTTAATATTTTTCTCCGGGTGTTTGAAAAATCTTTCTCTTCCTATACACTACACATTACATCCTTTTCTTAAACTCCCTAATAGCTTATAGTATGTTATTATTAGGTTGATTTCAAAGTAAAAGGTCACTAGTATGGATTAAGGAATGTGCATGAAGATGATTTCCCAAGAAAAGAGAAACAGCATCATCCAGCAGGTCGATAGTGGTGTCTCAGCCAAGAAAGTTGCCAACCGGCCTTATGTGAGTGCCATGAAAGTTGGAAAAATACCAAATAAAGTCTGTCCATCACTTCAAAAGCCAAGAGGTGTATGTCCGGGCAAAATATCGGAGTCAACACGGCAGTGCAGATAGCTCGTATGCCTTATAAGAGTGAGATTACAGACATCTATGAGAACATCGTGCAATGTACATTCACAAGTCTGGAATGTTGGCACGGAAAAAAAATAAAGAAGCCTCAACTTCAATATCATCATAAGAATCGTCGGCTCGAGTTTGCAAAAATGTGAACAGCTGTAGATTGGAAATGCGTGATTTGGAGTGATGAGATAAAAGTCAATAGACTAGGCTCTGATGTGAGAAAATGGCTCTGGTAGAAACAAGTGGAAAAGGGGTAATAGATAGAGAAATTGAAGGAACTGTCAAGTTTGGTGGAAGAAGCCCAATGATATGGGGTTGCATCACTGCCAAGCACATTGGATACTTGACCAGGATTGATGGTGGTTTCAATTCTGAACAATATGTGAGAAGCCTACAAGACGAGTTACTTTGCACACTCTAGTACTATGGGTATTAAAAGTACGACATGGTGTTCCAGAAGGACAACAACCTGAAGCATACATTGAGATTGGCAAATTGGTTCATTTACAATGAAGTAGAGATGCTAGATAGGATCAGATAGTCTCCAGACTTCAAGCCAATCAAACACTTGTGGGTAGAGTTGAAGAAAAATCTATATAAATAAACAAGTTAGTCGACCAGTATTCACCAACATTTGGAACATGTAGAAGAGGCCTTGGATCAGATATTGGTTGAGGTATGCTTGAGTATTGTGGAGTAAAATATGTATTTGTAGGGGAATATATGACAACAGCAGTAACTTAACATTTGTTCACAGATGCATTTCTACACAAATGGACAATACCTGTACTCATCCTGTACACCGGGTCTGAAAATCACAGGGGTCTCCTGAGAACAAGCAGAGGTTGAAGTTCTTAACACCTCTGATGTCTTCAAAGGATGAAAAAAATGGTCACTGGTCAATGGTCTTACATTCCATGTCTGCTGTGGCAAGGGGGTGCTGCAAAACAAAAGGCATTTTAAATGTAATGCATTCATTGCTAAATTAGCCATGGTCTAGTCACAGACCTGGGATTAGAATATTAAAATTAAAGGCTGTCCTCAAAATTTGACCTTCAGGTTAAGCTTATAAAAGGCTACACAGATAAAGGAAGATTGGACTAGCTGATGCTGATGTGATCCATATTTCATCTCTCCTCCCCTAGGAAGCAGAAGACAACATTAGACTGAAAAGTTTAGATATTTCTGTATTTCTCCCATTTTATTTTATAACTGTTTGGCTTATCTGTATGTCGTTTTTATTTTTTAATTTTTATATCTCTTTATTGTAAGCACTGTACTATAACTGTTTATATTAAAGCTTATAACTTTATAAGTTTGATCCTTGTATGCGCTAAAGAATCCATAGCCTTAGAGAGTGTGTTATTTGATTGTCAGACAGAAGTATATTTCAGTGTGTTAGATTAGTGGTGGCAGTGTGTTGTGTAGCTGAGCTCTGTGGACTGTGTTGGAGTATGATTTATGCTCATTTTATAGCATAGAACAGGTATTGACTGAGAGGACATAAATTAACCTTTGCATGTGCACACCCAGTCATGTGGTGGGAAGTGGGTACTTGACAAATATCATCAAGAGCATGTCCAGAAGGATTCAGGCAAAATAATAACAAATTCATAAAAATTTAAACTTAGGCTTCCATAAGCAAACAAGTAACAATCAAGTGACATGACAAAAATCTGCTTAAAGAGAACCTGTTCGTTTTTGCCTCTTAAACTAAGAAGGTGCAGGGACATGTATAGATTACGAGGTACAAATGACCTGACTTTAACTGATCATATGCTAAATAGTTGTACATCAAATTTACGCATGAGATAACCAAGATGATTGTCTTAATAATAACGGTAATCTCTTGCTCAACGCTGAGCTTGAAAGTCAAAAGTTCAAAACATTGTTACCCTTTTGCTTGTCAGTGTACTTGCATACCCAAGTAAGAGATGTATGTTTGTTCCAAACTGGAATGAAGTCTTTGAGTTCAGGTCTGTAGGCATAATTAATTGCCACATGAACAGTGAACTGATGTACTTACAGCATCTCTGTTTTCCAAGTGAGAACACCTTTGAGTTCTGGTCTGTGGGTTATCACTGATTGGCTGCCTGGACAAGGTACAGTTAGTGATTCCACTAGGAAAAGAATTCAAATGTTTAGGGGTGGTTTTTACTTATGATTGGTTAAGGCAATTTATAAAGGTGAGTATAGGACACATTACTTTGTCCCCCGAGAAAGCAATGTATGAAACGCGCACTAGAGCATGGTTACTGGAGATTGGTATGAATTATGAATTTTCTCTTATTATGTTTATCTGCTTTGATTTAATACCTATTAATGTTCTATATTTATTTGCTATTCTATAAATTATCTTCCTCTATTATGTGATGATGTCCATATACATTTCTATCTGTAGTCATACATGATCAGGTTTAAATATATGTATGTACTTGCTCTTTATCTCTAGGATTCATATCTATGTAATGATTACCAGTATGACTCAATCTTTGTATTCATACAACAATATGTTTCCAATCTCCTGAGACCTGTTTTATTGTGTAACTTTTCCTCTGTATTTTAGTTTTACATACATTTTTTATGTCATTTAATAAATAAATTATATATTTTATTTTTCAAGTAAGTGTGGTACTTTTGAATTTTTTATAGGCTTTATTTTATAAAATTGTTGAAATGTTAATGATATAGTGATATATTGATTATAGTTAAATAAAATAGAAAACCCTTGATTCTGAATATAAAAAGAAAAAAAGCAAAGATAAGTAGATATTTATAGTCATTAGGTACAGTAGATATGTCTTAAATACTATTGTGAAAAACATTATTACATATTTTTAAAACAAACTGTTGGCATTCAGTAACATAGACAGTAAAGCAATCCATTAAGATAATGTAATTATATGTTTATCTGAGCTCTTTTCATACCCCGACTTTGGCAGTCATATAGATTCTCCCTCAACATTCTCAAGCACAGACATAAACACATATGTTGGTGGAAAACTTAAAAGGAACCTGAAATTTGATTAATTCTGCCCAACCCATGGGTGGCATGAATCAGAAAGTAAATGTGTTATTTTGTCTGTATATGTTTTACTCTAAAATGCTGTGTTGCTTCATAGAAAACATACTTTGTTGTCCAGGGACCATGCTTTTTAATGATAGTTCCCTGGCATCTTCTCCCTGCCTAACTCCCTGTGAATGACAGGTCTCTATATATTCACAGATAGGTAAAGATCTATTAGTATAGGGGTGCCGGCAGGGAGAATCAGCCAGAGACATGCATAGACTTTTCAAACTATGTTTTCTCCTAACATTTTTGAGTAAAACATTTACTGCGATAATGCTGGTATTGTCTGATTAATTAGTTCTGTGGTTTGGACATAATGAATCTCATGACAGGTTCACTTCAAAATGCAAACGAACAACAAAAGAACCCATTGGCATAACTTCAGGTCCAGGGGCCCTGATGCGAAAGCTCTAACGGGGCCCCTAATTAATGCAAATCTTTAATAGTATTAGTCTTTTTTTATAGGCCAAATTGACTTCTGGGGCCCCCCTAGGCTGCAGGGCCCTGGTGCGATCCCAACCCCTGTTCCTACTGTAGTTACGCCCCTGAAAGAACCTATATTTAACTTCAACAACTGAAAACTTTAGGGCAATGTTAAAATTCAGTACAATTCTGCAATGACATTTTGGAACATCATTGCAAATAAAAAGCATGCAGGAGTGGAGAGATGATGGTCAGAGATAGCCAACATCCCTATAAAGGCTGCTCTCACACTGCCAAATTTTAAATCTGTGTCTATCCATTTTAAAATGGATAGACATGGGTCCATTTTTTCTCCCATGTTATCCTATGGGCAGATTTTTTAATCCACATCTGCGGTCTTTTCTATAGAGCCATGACTAAGACCTGAGCGTTGAAACGCGATGGCCGTCTGTCCCCTGTACATTGCTTCCCTGCTTATGAGCTTTAATCCTCTGCAATAAACATCATCAATGGAGTTCGACTCGCTGGATTTCTATCTCCTCATTTGTGCTTATAGTCCGGAAACAGTTTCATTTCATGCAATTCCGAACTGTTGGAGTCAGGACCTTACTGCCAGTGAGCTGTTTCCATTTTCCCCTTCCCTTCCTGTGATTTCATAAAATTTTCAAGGATTCATACGGATTTTAATATAGCCATTGTGAATGCAGCCAAAGAAGGCAAAAGTGTATATTATCATCTCTGCCTTCCTGTTTTCTTCTCCTCTCCTTGTGATCATAGAATTTGAATCCGGGTGGGCACTCCTCATCGACGGTGCACGAATCCCAGGATGGAAACTCTTTGTGATCATGTGATTGCCAGGTGTCAGGAGGGAGCAGGAACTGCTGCACCTTAGCAGACCCTGACTAGTGAAGTAAGCGTAGACTCTAGAGACTCAGAAATTTTCATTGTAATTGGGGCTGCTTTTCCAGTCCCAGCTACAGGGAAAATCTTCATAATAAAATTGTATTTAAATCTTGAAATGCCTCCTTATGGATATTTTATGAAATTATGGTATACACAATGACTGAAAGAAATAAAAAAAAAATAAATAAAAATAGAGAAAAAATCAGACATGATTAAAAAAAGAAATCCTAATAATTTTCAGAAATGTTCTGAAAATTAAAAAATATTATTGAATGGGGAAAACAATTTAAAATATATTTATACAGTATACCATGACTGTATAATTTCTTGCTATATATTAAGTTTATGTTTATATTTATATATTCTTATTTGTGATATGGGGTTGACGGTATTGGCATTAGGATGTAGTATTACAAACTTATTGTGATGTATTTATTATGAAGATATAAATATTTTTGAAGTTTAATATGTTTACTTCTTTTGTATGAGGAAATGTATTTCTTTATTTATTGACCTTCAGCTTGATTTGAAGCCATGATGACTTGATGGTCTTCCTCTTTGCCTTGTACCTTCTATTGTTCCTATCATGATTTCCTCCTCAAGCGATTTTACACACACTTTGTATGATGTGCTCAAAGTTGGCTTGGTGATTCTTGCTTCAAATGACATGTTTGACTTGACGTGTTCCCAAATTGATTTGTTTGTTCTTCTTGCCATCCATGGTGTTCATGCCAGTACGTAATAAGTCCTTCATCCATCTATGCTTGTTGCTATCGATGTTGTATCATCTACGTATCTTAGATTGTTCATGATGCCTCAACCGATTTGATTTTTTTTCTTTTTCGGCAAGTCTTGCCTTCCTGGAAATAGTTTCTGCATATAAATTGAAGAGAAATGGGGACAGGCTGTAGCCTTGTTTGACTTCTCACTATGAACCATGCTGTGTGACCATATTCTGTTTGGACTGTTTTTTCTTGATCATTGTAAAGCTTCCTAATGAGGCTGATCAGATGGTTCCTACACCCATATTTTTCATGGTATTCCAAAGTTTCTGGTGAACAACACAATCAAGGCTTAGTTGTAGTTGATGAAGCAAAACAGAGTTCCTTCTTGTATTCTTTGGCCTTTTGAATTAGCAAACTCATGTCACAATTACTTCTGTTATTCCTCTGCCTTTTCTGAATCCTACTTGTTCATCTGGCTACTGTTTGTCAAAGTAATGCTGTAGTCGTCTTTGTAGAATTTTCAGCAGTATTTTGCTGGCATAAGGTATGAGCACAATCGTCTGATAGTTTCCACAATCAGTAGCATCTCCCTTCCTTGGAATAGGAATTAACAAAGATATTTTCCAATCCTTGTTCCATTTATCAGTAGTCCATATCTACTGAAACAGGCATGTGATGACTTTGACGGCAGCTTCAGAAGACTTTATTAGCTGTATTGGAATTATTGTCACATGCAGGTACTTTGTTGGGCAGAATGTTTATTGTAGCAAATACTTTGTCTGTCAAGATGATCAGTTTGCTATCATGTCCAGTTTCAGTTTCTTCCTGTATCACAGACTCATTTTTGTAGAGATACTTGTATATTCTCATCTTCTGATTTGTTATGGCTCAGTTAGTTTGTTCCTGTTGGCATCCTTTCAACATTCCCACTCTTGGTTGAAACTATCATTGGTATCGATCTTTTGGTATGCCGTCTTTGTCTTGCCCTTCAAATGATCATTTTCTATCTCTATACATATCTTGTGGTAATAAAGTTCTTTGTCTGCTTGAATAGCTCTCTTCATTCTTTTACTGATGTTGTCTGTGTCCTGCTTGTTACCTTATGTTTTTTTCCATTTTTCTTTCTTCGATGATCTTTAGGGTCTTCTTTGTTAACCATGGCTGCAGGGGTTTCTTCTGCCTCTTGTTTATTGTCTTTCTGGATTCTTCAGTAATGATAGTCTTTGTATTTTTCCATAATTTCTCAGACTTCCTTTCATCTCTGTACCCTGATTTAAATTGGTTGTGTGATCAGTTCCACAGTCAGCTCCTAGCCTTGGTTTTTGCGTCATGATTGATGACTTAAAAAACAAAACAGGAAATAATTTTATTTATTGTCATTATTTTTAAAATATAAATGTGTCAGGACACATGATACAAATGTGCCAGCTACATAATACAATTGAGCAATCACAGTGAGTGCGGCAAGGCACTAATGGCACCTCCCTTATCTTGTTTCTCCTATCAGACTGCTACTCTCATTTTCTTTAGTTCTGCAGTTATACAAAATATTACTGTAAAGTATTGGTCCAATGTTTTAGGCTTTTGTGTCCTATCTCTTTTGCTAATCTGTGAGCTCTGAAGTCATCTAACTATTCAAAATGATCCTAAATGACTGCTGCATTCCTGCCTTGGCTTTAAATACTGATGATTTGCTACACTGTACTAGGTGATTATCACACTAGTGATGGTTAGGTAGCAGGGACAGTGTGCACCTGAGCGGTCTTGCAGGCTAGAGGTCCCTAGGCCAATCCTGTCCCATGATTGCCCTTGAAGGTAGGAATGCCTGGGTCTCTTACTTAGCTAAGCTCCTGGTTACAACTCACCTGGGTGTGCCCCTCAAGGGAGTGAAGAGGCATGAGAGCAAGGAAACACATAAGTGCCTCAAGAAGGACAACAAGAATGAAAAGGCTCCAAGATCTTGTTCCATTCAAATCCACACCACTACTAGAGTAATGAACCCCTGAACTACAACAGACACGAGCTCCTTCACCATGATCAGAATAAAAATTCTATATTCATCACGGAGTAAGGCCAGGAGTGGGTAGATATAGTGGAAGGGAGAGATGATCACAAGCTGCAGCTGTAGTGCAGGATAAGAGAATGGTCAGCCAGGAGGGAATGGACCCATTTACCCTTGAACATAGAATGGCAAGTACATCAGAAAGACTAGTCAAGTGAGCTCTACAGAAGGCCTCAATGGATTAATTGCTGAGACCTCCTGATCCAGATCCCCTAGAGGTGTCACCAGAATGTGACACAATCATGACAGTGATGACATAACATTCACCAAATCGATTTGACAATCCCTAGTTATAACTCACACTGTCTTACGTTATGCGTCTTTAGCTAAACTTACACAGGACAAAAGACTATAATAATAAGAAATGATATTCATATAGCAATGCATTTTACACATAATATATTCTATGCAGAGAATTTCTATCCACTATAATGTCACTATTTTGAAGCCTGATGTCTGATTCTTCCTCGGCTGACACAAGTTTTAAAACTCCCATCTACATTAGCATAGAAGATGTAGCATTATTGAAGTTTTACAGAAATGGATGCCTGATCCAATTTTTGTGTTTACTGCACATTACTAATCTCTGTCTACCAAGGACGTGAGTGACTGACATTGAGATTTAACCAAGGTTTGAGTGCTTCAAAAGCAATGGAAATATCACAGCTTATCTGCAATAGATTTTTTTTATTTATGACCTATATTCTCACATTAATCTCATTTTAACACAAAATAATTTGGCAAGACCATATTTCAGAGAGTCCTTAGATTTGCAATTCTCCTGCTGTTTTTCCATGTGTGATCAAAACAGAAAAACTTCAATAATTGGTAACAGAAGAAGCTAGAAACAAAATCTATAAATTCGTTCCTTCAGCCCATTATGCAGCTGAGAGCGTTTTAATTCCATTAAACTGTGGAAGGTTTGGAAACGTGTAAGAAAATCTACTTTAGAATAATGAAAGCTAAATGTATATTAAACAAGACAGGAAAAAGACAATCCCTTATGTATTTTCATTTCATTTGCTACCTAGCAACGACTAGAAACTGCTGATTATTTAGCTGGTAATCTTAAAAATGGCAAGATGATGCAAAATAGATCAAGGTGTCTCATGTGAAATGTATGTCTGGATTTGCATTTGTTGTGTTTGTCATGTTTTTTTCTGCAAATCTTGAACCCAGCAAAGCAGGGATCTTAAGATCAGGCGCTACTTTTTTTGTTGATGGCTTATCCTTAACCCCTTCACCACCCGGCGATTTTCCATTTTTCCTCCTCTTCTTCCAAGAGCCGTTACTTGTTTAATTCTTCTGTCACTATGGACAAATAAGAGCTTGTTTTTTTTTTTGCAGGACGAGTTGCACTTTTGAATGACATCATTCATTTTACCATACAGTGTCCTGGACAACAGGAAAAAACTCCAAATGCTGTGAAATTGCAAAAAAAAAGTGCAATTACACGTTCGTTTTTCGGGTTTTTTAATCACCATGTTAACTATACGGTAACACTGACATGTCGGTATGTTGCCTTGGGTCAGTACGAGTTTGTAGATACCAAACATGTATACTTTTACTGTTATCTAAGTGGTGAAAAAAAATCTGACGTTTTTAAAGACAAAGAATTGCGCTTTTGGCGCCATTTTCCTCAGCCCGAAGCGTTCTCATTTTTCAGGATCTGGGGCTGTGTGATGGCTTATTTATGGTGGCTTGAGCTGATGTTTCTAATGATACTATTTTTGGGTCGAAGCAATGTTTTGATCTTCTATTATTACATTTTATTGCACTCCTGCGGTGACCAAAAAAACCTAATATTGTCGTTATGACTTTTTTTCTGTAACGCAGTTTACCGTTCTGATTAATTGATATTATATTTTGATACATCAAGCATTCCTGAATGCAGCGATAACAAATATGTGTATTTTCTTTTTTAATAGTTTTATTTTCAATGGGGCAAAAGGGGGGTGATTTGAACGTTTATTTTTTTTCATATTTTTAAAACCTTTTTTTTTATTCTTTCTTTATGTTACACTATCCCTTAAAGGGATCCTGTCACCCCCAAAACGCCTCATAAGGTACTAAAAGATGTCCCTAGAGCATATTAACACTTATCCTACACTCCTTTTGGCTCCTAAATGCATGTAGTGAAAATGTATAAAAACGTTATTAAACTCACTCATTAGCAATGTTAATGAGTGGCTAGTGTATGCATAGTCACCCAGGCAGGCTCTCCCTCTTCATAATATCACGCCTCAATAGGCGTGGAAATGTGCGCCTCCCCTCTCTCCTCTGAGCCGGCCAGGCTGCAGTGTGCGGCTGTATGACGCAAATCGCGTCATTTCCGGCTTCGGGTGACGTGGGTACACCTGCACCGCTCTGTTAGCTTCAAGCCCCGCACTGCGCATGCGTGCTGGAGGCATAACAGAGCAGCGCGGGTGTACCACGTCACCCGAAGCCGGAAATGACGCGATTCGCGTCATACAGCCGCACTGCAGCCCGGCCGACACACAGGAGAGCGGGGAGGCGCGCATTTCAATCAGCGTTGAAGATCAAGCCTATTGAGGCGTGATATTATGAAGAGGGAGAGCCTGCCTGGGTGACTATGCATACACTAGCCACTCATTAACATTGCTAATGAGTTAGTTTAATAACGTTTTTATACATTTTCACTACATGCATTTAGGAGCCAAAAGGAGTGTAGGATAAGAGTTAATATGCTCTAGGGACATCTTTTAATACCTTATGAGGCATTTTGGGGGTGACAGGATCCCTTTAAGGCGCCTCAACACAGCACAGACTTATTGCTTCTCTTGTTCAAAGCTATGAACAGGAGAAATTATTCCTTTCTGTGGATGAAGGCCTTCTCAGGACATTCACAGCAAGTGAATTATGACTGCTTCTTGGGTCCTCACAGCGCCTCCTGCTATGGGGCTTTATATCACACTGTCAGTGATTGACAGTGCAATGTAAAGGGTTAGCAGTGCCAATCGGCTCACTGATCCGATTGATGCTGTAAGGCCCCTTTCACATCAGTGTTTTTGCTGATTTGCGGCAGATCCGGCAGATGTACTGCATCTGCCATGTAACAGCAGGAACTTGCAGCACACTTGCGGCAAGCCCCATTCATTCTCTATGGGGCTTGTGGTCAGGTGCTGCAAGTGCGGTTTGCACTTGCGGCGTGTGAAAAAATCCACTGCTAGCTGTGGATTTTTGTCCTGCCACAACTGTCGGATCACGGCAAAAACCACATTTCCCGCACCTGCCGCAAGTATAGAGAATAAATGGGGCTTGCCGCAAGTGTGCCGCAAGTGCAGCTGTTACGCGGCAGATGCGGTGAATCTGCGATCTGCTGCAAATCAGCAAAAACGCTGATATGAAGGGACCTTAGCTATACATGCCAGCTGATCATCAAAGGGAGGGAGGTGGCCTATGACATTTCTATACATCATAGTTCGTGAAGGGGTTAAGATAGGCCATTAATTTATGATTACTGGAAGTGCAACACCCAGGAGGCCCACCGATCGGCTTTTATTATCACCATCAGCCGAAAGCTTTTGGACACAGAACACAGCAGGTCAGTCAATACTATAGTGCTCATACCCGGTACTACAGCTTCATCCCCTATTCATGTGACTAGGTGGTGGATCTGCAGTACCAAAATGCAGTCACTATAGAAATAATGGAACTGCTGAGTTTCAGCAGCATCTGAGAACTTACAGATCCACTGGAGCTTGAAAAAGTTGATTGTCGGGAGTGTTGAGTATTGCACCCCTAAAAGTCAGCTATTGATAGTTCATCCATGAGCCATCATTTAACAAGTAGTGGCCAAACCCTTTAAATAAAAATAAACATTTTTTAGTTAGCTTCTAAAAAATTGACTGCTACAGTCTCCTGGATTAGCAATTATTTCACAAAATTATAGCCCACCAGTTTCTGTTATCAACCAGTTTACTGCATTTTTTGGCATAAACTGAGTCCCCCCAAAAAGTCATAATTTGCACAAAGACTTACAAAAAGTCACAATTTGTACAAAATCTTAACTACGTGCAGGGGCGCATCTCTCGTGGCACCCCTCTGGCGGGGTGCCACAAGGAGGTACTGCACCCCAAACAGAAGGTGTGGTGTCTCCGTAGTCGTGGATGAGGAGGTAACCCACATTCTGCACACAAACACGTTCATAAGATACTTTATTACAGGGGACTGGTATTCAGTAAGTCCCAGGGGGGGCGGAGATTAGATGAGCGGGAGTCGTGAGTGACAGTAATAGACAGCAGTCAGTCAGATGGTGACGAAAAAGGAGAACAGATGGATGCAGGGGACCCTGCAGCCATGACAGGAGGGCACCTCTAAGGAGAGAGGTGACCCAGACAACAAAGGGGGACACTCCAGCACTGGTTGGAGCTGGCTGGAGAGTCCAGGTCAACACCGGTAAACCAGAACCGAGGCGGTTTGTTAACGGTTCATCCCAAACCGCAGACCAGCAGGCTGTGGGCCTAAAGTAGGAGCACCCACCTCTGTCCCAAAGTGGGTCCAAAACACTAACAAGGGAAAGTGCTAAATACCTTGTGGCAGGAGGAATTGTCTTCTCACCGCTCCCGTCCGGACTGGAGAAGGGTCAGAAGTACCTTTTAAACACAGACCTGGTGACCGGCGAACGGGCTCTTTAGTGTGGTTGTCAAGAGAGCTAAAGCAAAACACAGGCCAAGAAAGTTATTATAGACACCTCTGACAGACTCTGGAATAGCCTCCAAAATTTGCATCTACAAACCCCAGTGAGCCCGACTGTACCGTGTACCCTTATCATCTGGTACCAGTAAAAAACTGTTTGAGCTAATTTGATCTCTGGCATCAATTATTTGTTGCCCGAAAGGTCTCTGCAGCACCACAGAGCCAAGGACTACGACTCCCCTTATCAACCCCGCTGTCCTGAGGTAAAGCTCTGCCTGTGGGGAGTTGTACTACCAAAGCTGCTTCACCTTCACCTCAGCGCCCCCGGCAGCAGCACTGGTAACAATATTACCAGGTAGGACAGGTGGCGTCATGATTCCCTATCCCTAAGTTCCCCAATCATCACACCGATCAGATCAGCCATTGAGTGCCCAGGGCACGGAACTGGGCCCCAACCAGCCGTGATCCCCACACCAAAGCCACCGTCCCGGTATCTGTGTAACCCCTTCCCTGCCGGCCCGACTCACTCTCATGAGGCAACTTAAATCGATTTTATCAGACGGCATCACCAGCTGATAAGATGGGGGGTGGCATCTGCGGAGGGGCGGAAGGGCCTTTCTATCAGATGCTGCCTGGTGCCTGCATTGAGCCGCTTTTCTCTCACTGACATACAGCTATCTCCTGCAGTGCTGCTTCCTGCTGGAGGAACCTGCACTTATGTGCTGCGTCTTTTACCCTCCGGGTTCAACAACTCAGAAAGTGGGTGTGTCCTGCAGGAGGAGAACACAGATCAATGAACGCTCTCACATCAAATTGAGTGACAGAAGCGCTGATTGGCCAGTGCTCCTGTCCTTCTGCACCGTGCTTCTTTGAAAGGAAGAAGTGAGAGCCGGCAAATAGGAGCCACCTGTGTGCTGGAAGATCCCGAGGAGAAGCAGCTCCAATCCACCAGGTGATAGCTCTCCTGCTGGGCAGTCACGCCAGAGAGAGTGGAGGAGGGGCTCAGCTGCCGCGAGCAGGTGAAACTGCACATGTACACCAGCCCCCACCCCGGCAGCACAGACACAGGTGTCTCCATGTGGCTGTGTTTGGATTGTGACTGTGTGTAGGTTGTGTGTCTGGGTTGTCTGTCTGTGTTGTCTGTGTGTGGGTTGTGTCTGGGTGTGAGATGTGTCTTTGTGTAGGTTTTGTGTGAGTTGTGTCTGTGTGTGTGTGTGCTGTGTCTGTGTGTGAGGTATGTCTATGTAGGCTATGTGTGGGTTGTGTCTGTGTGTGGGTTGTGTGTCGGGTGTGTCTGTGTATGCTGTGTTTGGGTTGTGTCTGAGTTGTGCCTGTGTTGTGTGTCTGTGTGTGGTGTCTGTGTCTATGTGTGGGATGTGACTCTGTGTGCTGTCTGTGTGTGAGTTGTGTCTGTGTGTGGGGTGTGTCTGTGCTGTGTCTGTGTGTTGGCTGTGTCTGTGTGTAAGTTGTGTTTGGGTTGTGTCCATGTGTAGGCTGTGTTTGGGTTGTGTCTGTGTGCAGGTTGTATGTCTGTGTTGTGTGTGTGTCTGTGTGGGTTGTGTGTCTGTGTATGGGTTGTGGATTGTGTGTGTCTCTGTGTGTGGGTTCTCTCTGTGTGTGGGTTGTGTGTCTGTGTGTGGGTTGTGTGTCTGTGTTGTGTGTCTGTGTGGTGTCTGTGGGTTGTGTCTGTATGTGGGCTGTGTCTGCGTTTGGGTTGTGTCTGTGTGGTGTCTGTGTGTGGGTTGTGTGTGTGGTGTCTGTGGGTTGTGTCTGCATTTAGGTTGTGTCTGTGTTGTGTCTGTGTGTGGGTTGTGTGTCTGTGTGGTGTCTGTGGGTTGTGTCTCTGTGTGGGTTGTGTCTGTGTGCGTTGTGTGTCTTTGTGGGGTTGTGTGTGTTTTGTCTGTGTGTGGGTTGTGTCTGTTCGTAGGCTGTGTGTGGGTTGTGTCTGTGTTGTGTCTTTGTGTGGGTTGTGTGTTTGTGTGAGCTGTGTGTCTGTGTGTTGGTTGTGTGTCTATGTGGTGTGTGTGCAGGGCTGCCACTAGGAATTTAGGGGCCCCTTACTGCCAAAATTTTGGGGCCCCCCTGAGACTCCGCCCAGCCTCCACCCCCTGAGACTCCGCCCAGCCTCCACCCAGGCTCCGCCTCCACCCAAACATACATTATATATATAGTGAAAAATTGGAACAGCACCAAAAATGACCTCAATTAATGTGCAAAGCTTTCCCAACCAGCAATCCAGAGGGTTCCTTACAATAGAGTAAAGAAAGGAAAAACAGAACAAAAAAATAGAAAAAAGTGGAATTTATTACCCAATGCGTGGCCACTTCATTGGGCTATAAGGTCCACTGTTTTCTATTTTTTTGTGCTGCTTTTCCTTTTTTTACTCTCTCATATATATACACACATATATATATATTACAGACACAGACTTGAGACTGCTGTGGGCTGATTGACTGACCTCTCATCTTCATCGTGCGCTCTGTCCTTGGATCCCAGGCTCGGTCTCGGCGTTGACAGCTTCAGGCGGTTCCTCCTGCGCTGGAGCCTCGGTGATCTTGGCTTTCTGATCTTCGGGATGAGTGGCAGCGTCCTGTGGAGCAGGGTCAGATCCTGTCACCTCATCAGATTCTCCACGCACTACAAGGGAGGGTAACAGACTGTGATGTCATCATCAAGGAAGGGACCTGGACCACCCCCACATAAACATCTGCCATGCCCCTGAGCTGGCAACACAAAGTCCTAGATCAGAGGTGAACAGAGAAATATGGAGGACAGGAGGGGGACGAAGGAGAAAGAACAGAGGGAGATGGAGGATAAAGAGGACAGAGGAAGACTGAGGGGAGAAGGACAGGAGGGGGATAAAGGAGAAGAGGGCAGAGGGAGACAGGGGAAAGAGGGCAGAGGGAGACTGAGGGGAAAGAGGGCAGAGGGAGACTGAGGGGAAAGAGGACAGGACAAAGACTGAGGGGAAAGAGGACAGCACGAAGACTGAGGGGGAAAGAGGACAGCACGAAGACTGAGGGGAAAGAGGACAGCACGAAGACTGAGGGGAAAGAGGACAGGAGGGAGACTGAGGGGAAAGAGAGCAGGAGTGAGACTGAGGGCAAAGACGACAGGAGGGGGACGAAGAGGAAAGTGTGCTGGAGGGCCCGGCTCCCTGTGTGCTGGGGGGCCCAGCTCCCTTTGTGCTGGGGGGCCCCCCTTCTCTCCCCTCTCCTAACCTGTGTGCAGGTGTGTGGCATAAGCAATCATGCCCTGAGCGCTACCCTCCACCTCACCCTCTGGGGCCCCTGAGCGCTGCCCCCACACACCTTAGCCTCGGGGGTCAGGGGCCCCTGAGAGTGTTCCCCACACCTCGGCCTCGGGGCCCTTGAATGCAGCCCCCACACCTCAGCCTCGGGGCTCAGGGGCCCCTGAGAGCTGCCCCACACTTCAGCCTCAGTGTCCCCAAGGCTGAGGTGTGAGGGCAGCTCTCAGGGGCCCCACACTTCAGCCTCAGGGGCCCCTGAGAGCTGCCCCCACACTTTAGCCTCAGGGGCCCCTGAGAGCTGCCCCCACACTTTAGCCTCAGGGGCCCCTGGGCCCCAAGGCTGAAGTGTGGGGGCAGCTCTCAGGGGCCCGCTAGGATGACATGTGGGGGTAGGCAGCTCTCAGGGGCCCCTGAGGCTGAAGTGTGGGGGCAGGCAGCTCTCAGGGGCCCCTGAGGCTAAAGTGTGGGGGCAGGCAGCTCTCAGGGGCCCCCAAGGCTGAAGTGTGGGGCCCCTGAGAGCTGCCTGCCCCCACACTTTAGCCTCAGGGGCCCCTGAGAGCTGCCTACCCCCACATGTCATCCTAGCGGGCCTCTGGGCCCCGAGGCTGCAGTGTGGGGGCAGCTCTCAGGGGCCCCTGAGGCTAAAGTGTGGGGCAGCTCTCAGGGGCCCCTGAGGCTAAAGTGTGGGGGCAGCTCTCAGGGGCCCCTGAGGCTAAAGTGTGGGGGCAGGCAGCTCTCAGGGGCCCCTGAGGCTAAAGTGTGGGGCCCCTGAGAGCTGCCCCCACACCTCAGCCTCGTGGCTCAGAGGCCCCTGAGTGGCCCCCACACCTCTGCCTGCCCCCGCATGTCATCCTAGGGGGCCCCTGACCGCTGCCCCCACACCATCCTCGGGGCCCCCTTAGCGCGCCGCTGCCTCCCTCCCAGCGCCGAACACGTAGGGGCCCCCCAGGATGGGTGGGGACACATAGGGGGCCCCCCCAGAATGGATGAGGACACATAGGGGGCCTCCCAGGATGGGGACACCCCATCCATTCTAGGGGCCCCCCATGTGTCCTCATCCATCCTGGGGGCCCCCCATGTGTCCCCATCCATCCTGGGAGCCCCACTTTTGTCCCCATCCATCCTGGGGGCCCCCCATGGGTCCCCATCCATCCTGGGGGCCCCTCATCCATCCTGGGGGCCCCCCATGGGTCCCCATCCATGCTGGGGCCCCCCCCCATGCGTCCCTATCTATCCTGGGGGGGCCCCTATGTGCCCTCATCCATGCTGGGGCCCCCCATGGGTCCCCATCCATGCTGGGGGCCCCTCATCCATCCTGGGGGCCCCCCATGGGTCCCCATCCATGCTGGGGCCCCCCCCCATGCGTCCCTATCTATCCAGGGGGCCCCCTATGTGCCCCCGTCCATGCTGGGGCCCCCCATTGGTCCCCATCCATCCTGGGGGCCCCCCATGGGTCCCCATCCATGCTGGGGCCCCCCATCGGTCCCTATCTATCCTGGAGGGCCCCCTATGTGCCCCCATCCCCTGCAGTTAAAAAAAACCAAAAACAATACTTACCTCACGATCCTCTGCTATCCATCGCACACTGCTGCAGACGCACACAGGAAGCAGAGTGCCGGAGCGATGACGTCATCGCCCGAGACTCCGACCTTCCTGTACGCGCTGGCAGCATCAGCTATCAGCAGAGGGTGAGGAGGGAGCGGTACAGCGGGAGATCGCTCCCCGCTGTACCGCACAGTGCCACAGACAGGCTAATCATATCGGTGTGATAGCACACCGATATGATTAGCACTAACTCAGGGAGGGGGGCAGCAGCAGCACAGGGGGGTATAGGGGGGCCCGGCAAAGGGGGTGAAGCCATGGGTACATGGGGCCCCGGGGGATCTTCCGCCGGGCTAGTCCGCCCCTGCTCCCCCCACCTCCATTGTTACTTTACCGGCGGGCGGGCGGGCGGCGGCGGCACCGCTTGTCATAGTGTGTGTGACGCTGCAGGCCTGCAGCCGGCGCCGCTGTCTATTTCCTGTGTGGGCGGCGCCGGATGCAGCGTCACACACTAGCACTACACTGAGCACTGCTGGCCAAAAGGGGCGGGCCTCCTTGCTCCAACGGCCCCGCCCACAGCCAGCACGCCCGGGCCCCCCCCCAGCTGTTTGTCTGGCCACGCCCCCTCCATGGAACACCGGGCCCCGTACAGCTGTATGGCCCGTAATGCCGTATCGGCGGCCCTGTGTGTGTGGTCTGTGTCTGTGTGGTGTCTGTGGGTTGTGTATGTGTGTGGATTGTGTCCGTGTGTAGGTTGTCTCTGTGTGTGGGTTGTGTCTGTGTGTGGGTTGAATCTGCCTGTGGGTTGTGTCTGTGTTGGTGTCTCTGTCTGTGTGTGGGTTGTGTGTCTGTGTGGTGTCTGTAGTTCGTGTTTGCAAGTGAGTTGCGTCTGCGTGTGAGATGTGTTTGCATTTGGGTTGTGTCTGTGTTGTGTCTGTGTGTGGGTTGTGTGTCTGTGTGGTGTCTGTGGGTTGTGTCTACGTGTGGATTTTGTCTGTGTTTGTGGGTTGTGTCTGTGTGTGGGTTGAGTCTGCCTGTGGGTTGTGTCTGTGTGGTGTGTCTGTCTGTGTGTGGGTTGTGTGTCTGTGTGGTGTCTGTAGTTCGTGTTTGCAAGTGGGTTGCGTCTGCGTGTGAGATGTGTTTGCATTTGGGTTGTGTCTGTGTTGTGTCTGTGTGTGGGTTGTGTGTCTGTGTGGTGTCTGTGGGTTGTGTCTGCATGTGGATTTTGTCTGTGTTTGTGGGTTGTGTCTGTGTGTGTGGACTGTGTCTGTGTGTGGGTTGTGTCTGCGTGTGAGCTGTGTCTGTGTGGTGTCTGTGTCTGTGTGTGGGCTGTGTGTCTGTGTGGTGTCTGTGGGTTGTGTCTGCGTGTGCGTTGTGTCTGCATTTGGGTTGTGTCTGTTTTGTATGTCTGTGTAGTGTCTGTGGGTTGTGTCTGTGTGTGTGGATTGTGTATGTGTGTGAGTTGTGTCTGCGTGTGAGTTGTGTCTGTGTGGTGTCTGTGTGTGGGTTGTGTCTGCGTGTGCGTTGTGTCTGCATTTGGGTTGTGTCTGTTTTGTGTCTGTGTCTGTGTATGGATTGTATGTCTGTGTAGTGTCTGTGGGTTGTGTCTGTATGTGGGTTGTGTCTGCGTGTGAGTTGTGCCTGTGTGGTGTCTGTGTCTGTGTGTGGAATGTGTGTCTGTGTGGTGTCTGTGGGTTGTGTCTGCGTGTGCGTTGTGTCTGCATTTGGGTTGTGTCTGTTTTGTGTTCGTGTATGGATTGTATGTCTGTGTGGTGTCTGTGTGTTGTGTCCGTGTGTGGGTTGTGTCTGTGTGTGTGTGGGTTGTGTCTGAGTTGTGTCTGTGTGTGGGTTGTGTCTTTGTGTGGGTTGTGTGTCTGTGTGGTGTCTGTGGTTGGGTTTTGTGTCTGTGTGTGGGTTGTGTGGTGTCTGTGTGTGGGTTGTGTGGTCGCCCAACAAAAGCCCGTGGCCGCTGGATCATAGCATTGCATGTGGAAGTGTAAGGAAGAGAGGCCCATAGAAAGGAACACAAAAGGGTTGTGACTTTGACGAGCCATCCCGGCTGCTAAAAGACTACCAGAGCTGCCACTGTAAACTGGGTTGAAGTCCCGACGACGCAGAGAGGGCCCGCTTCCGAGTACCCCACGGTCCCCACCAGGGTCGAGTCAGCTTTCTGGCATCACGAACAGGATCTACCGACACGGTGTTGCCGGGTATTGTGCACCTCAAGGACTGCAACCAAAATACTGTATTTTTGGGCCTGAGTAATGGCGACCCTAAGAGACTGAAAACATGTGCTGGCAGAGGGGCGTGTTACAGTCCCCAATCATGGGCCAGGCCAGCACGAAGCGCGAAAAATGACCTACGCCCCTTCCGTCTTCCAAGAGTCGAGAGGGCAGACCCGCCCAAGGGTGTGACTGCTGACAATGAGAAACAGAGACACCCATGAAGGGAGGGAGGAGAAAGAGACTTGGAGGAGAGCAGCAAGGAAAATGGCGGGAGGTTAGGGGTTTGTGTACCCAAGATGGCAGAGTCAGGCTGGAACGGCGCGGAGCGCGGGGTGGAAGAGGCGGATTCACCGGTTCCCCGGAGGCAAGCCAGATGCCAGAAATGGATCCCGCCTTCTTGTCAGAGGAGGTTTGCGAGCTGAGTTGCCAGCTGGAGAAAGTCCACCTCGACACCATGGAAAGATGGCAGCAGCAGATGCTCGTGGAAAAGGTGACCTGTGGTGGGCGGCATCGTGCCCCACTTCCCTGACCCGGAAGATGGAGATGGAAGAGATGGAGCCTGGTCCCAGGACAGGTATGATAGCCACCCCACTGCTGGAGGAGAGCCCCCTAGTACTGGCAGACCCTCCTCGCCCTCTCAGCCCTGGCCCGCTGGCTTCCCATTCCCCAAATCATCTCTATAGACTATTCAGTTGCCCTGGGGACCTGCTCCTCCCGTGGAGAGCTAAACCATCTCTGCTGCTACTCTCATCATACCCAGAAGTCCCGACTGCAGCAGCGGCTATACTGGCCGCGTTCCACAGGTGGCGTCACGACAAAAACTCTTTTATTTTATTTTGATATTTTTCTTTCTTTCTTTTTTTCAATTTATCCTTTTTACTGATTGCCCGACGAGGGGATCATGGACCTGGTCACGCCACTGTGACATCCCGCAGCTCGATGACATCGAGAGGGCCTGGTTCCGAGCACCCCACGGTCCCCGCCAGGGGCGACTCTGGGGTGCCATTCTGAAGTTCACCTCAGGCAGCTCTGAGGTTCACCCCTGACTACGTGCATTCCAAAATTGAAAAAAAATGGACATAAATGCATGTTTCAGCAATTCCTTCCCTTTATCTTTTGTTCCATATTGTTTAAATGATTAAAGACAACTAAGCTGGTGATTAATTAAGCATTTTGTGCTTTTGCTACTGTAAACTGCTTTTGCCATTTATAAAAATAATGGGTGCAATCTGGTTACCATTCCCTATGCAAATAAGATTTTGGAAAGTGTTCTAAATTGTGAATTTTAAAAAGCAACAAAAAAGTTGCAACCTTAACCCAGTGGGGGATGTTGTAAAATAAATTAAAATTCACCTCAAAATATGGTGATTAGAGATGAGTGAATCCATTCTCAAATTCAACAAATCTATTTTGATACAGTTTTTTTTTTATTCACCCCAATTTTTTTGTTTTGAGTGAAGCACCTAAAATGGTCTCTGCCATGTTATAGATAGCATAAGACAGAAGCAGTGTGTAGAGGGATATTATGGAGAGGTAGAGAGAGTTGGGGACCCTATGGAGCAATGCAATGTGTGAGGGACGTTATGAAGTGGTGCAAGGTGTGGGAGATATTGTGGAGAGGTGCAGGGAGTGGGGGAACATTATGAGGTGGTGCAGGGTGTGATGGAACATTAAGGAGAGGTGCAGGGTGTAAGGGAACATTATGGAGTGGTGAAGGGTGTGGTGGAACGTTATGGAGTGGTGCAGGGTGTCTGGGAAAATTATGAAGCAGTGCAGGCTATGGGGGACATTATGGAGTGATGCAGCGTATGGGGGACCAATATGGAGTGATGCAGGATATGGGGGACATCATGGAGCGGTGCAGGGTGTGGGGGACATTATGGAGTGGTGCAGGGTGTGGGGAAAACATTATAGAGTGGTACAGGGTGTTGGGGGGACATTATGAAGTGGTGCAGGGTGTGGGCAACATTATGAAAAAGTGCAGGGTGTGGGCAATATTATGGAGCACTGCAGAGTTTGGGGGGACATTGTGTAGAGATGCAGGTTGTGGGGAACATTATGGAGAGTTACAGGGTGTGTAGGACTTTATGGAGAGGTGCATGGAGTGGGGGACATTTTGGAATGTTTCATTGTGTGATGGACATTATGAAGCAGTGCAGTGTGTAGGGGAACATTATGGAACATTGCAGGTTGTGGGGTACATTCTGGAGTGGTGCAGTGCCGTGGGAAATACTATGGAGTGGTGCAGGGTGTGTGGGACATTATGAAACAGTTCAAGGTGTAAGGTATTTCATGGAGCAATGCAGGGTGTGAGAGAACATTATGGAGAGATGCAGTTGATATGGAAACATTATGGAGAGGTGCAGTGTGTGGGGATATTATACTTTCTTTTTCTAGATCAATGTGTCATTTGACAGCTGTAGAGGCATCATAAATAGTGATGAGCGAGTATGCTCTGCGCTGCTCGGTACTCGCACGAGTATCACTGTACTCGGGCTACTCGGCGAGCACCGAGTAATCTCGCGATACTCGTGCTGTGCTCGTGGTCCTCATCCCTGCATGTTGGCGCTCTTTTGAGAGCCAGCCCACATGCAGGGATTGGCTGTCAGACCACTGCAATGCCACAGCCCTGTTAGTTGTGGCATTGCAGTGATTGGCCGGCCTGCACAGCGTGACCGAGCCTTTATAAGACCCGGCCGCGCTGTGCTCTGCACACAGGCATCCAGACAGTGAGTGTAGGTAGAGTGTCTGCTGCTGCTTAGGGACAGATTTGCGGCCCTCATAGGTAGATCCGGAGCAGGGCTGCAAACTGCTGCTGCTGACCACAACAGTCCTTCTCAGGACTAATCTAGGAGGATATAGGCAGGGTGATCCAGATCGGAATCCAAGCTTTTCTGTGACCATTACAGTCACCAGACTGGTGTACTTACTACCTTAATACAGGTTAGGGACACAAATCCTACTCTTCTGTGACCATTACAGTCACCAGACTGGTGTACTTACTACCTTAATACAGGTTAGGGACAAAAATCCTACTCTCCTGTGGCCATTACAGTCACCAGACTGGTGTACTTACTACCTTAATACAGGTTAGGGACTAAAATCCTACTCTCCTGTGGCCATTACAGTCACCAGACTGGTGTACTTACTACCTTAATACAGGTTAGGGACTAAAATCCTACTCTCCTGTGATCTGAACTGTCACCAGACTGGTGTACTTACTACTTTAATACAGGTTAGGGACTAAAATCCTACTCTCCTGTGATCTGAACTGTCACCAGACTGGTGTACTTACTACCTTAATACAGGTTAGGGACTAAAATCCTACTCTCCTGTGATCTGAACTGTCACCAGACTGGTGTACTTACTACCTTAATACAGGCTAGGGACTAAAATCCTAATCTCCTGTGATCTGAACTGTCACCAGACTGGTGGGTGTACGTACTACCTTGATACAGGTTAGGGACTAAAATCCTTATAATCTGTGACCATTACAGTCACCAGACTGATGTACTTACTACCTTAATACAGGTTAGGGACTAAAATCCTAATCTCCTGTGATCTGAACTGTCACCAGACTGGTGTACTTACTACCTTAATACAGGTTAGGGACAAAAATCCTACTCTCCTGTGACCATTACAGTCACCAGACTGGTGTACTTACTACCTTAATACAGGTTAGGGACTAAAATCCTACTCTCCTGTGATCTGAACTGTCACCAGACTGGTGTACTTACTACCTTGATACAGGTTAGGGACTAAAATCCTAATAATCTGTGACCATTACAGTCACCAGACTGGTGTACTTACTACCTTAATACAGGCTAGGGACTAAAATCCTAATCTCCTTTGATCTGAACTGTCACCAGACTGGTGTACTTACTACCTTAATACAGGTTAGAGACAAAAATCCTACTCTCCTGTGACCATTACAGTCACCAGACTGGTGTACTTACTACATTGATACAGGTTAGGGACTAAAATCCTACTCTTCTGTGACCATTACAGTCACCAGACTGGTGTACTTACTATATTGATACAGGTTAGGGACTAAAATCCTACTCTTCTGTGACCATTACAGTCACCAGACTGGTGTCGCTGTATACAAGCAAAATGCGCAAGGGCGTTGGCAAGGAAGAAGGAAGTGGTGCAGGCAGAGGCCGAGGTTGTGTGCAAGCACTAATTTCGTAACAAGAAAGGGGCACATCTACTCGCTCACACGTCCTGTCCCAAATTCTTGGGGCCCGCTAAAGTTCACCGCTCTTGAACCAACACCAGTGTCAACAGGTTGTTACTTGGATAGCGGATAATGCTTCAAGTCAGATGGGCACCTCCACAAACACCCTGTCTTCCACACGGTCAAGTGTCAGTAGCCGTGATACTGCACCGCACATTTCCCAACCTGATCCTCCTTCCTACCACCAGGCCGAGTACACGTCCACGGACATTACTGATCCCACACTTGGACACTCGAAAGTCCAGAAGTGTGTACCCATGGGTGAGTGGAGGTACATTGCAAATTCCCATAACAAAATTTAAATTCAGTTGTCATCTGTTGGTGGTGTGGTGAAGACTGGCCCAATCCAACCCTTGTTCATCTTGATCAGAGTCAGCCTGTCAGCATTTTCAGTTGACTGGTGGGTGCGTTTATCAGTAATGATTCCACCTGCGGCTCTGAAAACACGCTCTGACAAAACGCTAGCGGCAGGGCAGGCCAGGACTTCCAAGGCGTAGAGAGCCAATTCATGCCACGTGTCAAGCTTGGAGACACAATTGTAAGGCACAGAGGAATCTAGCAGTACAGTTGTTTGATCTGCAAGGTACTCCTTCAGCATCTGGCCAAACTTAGCATTTCTTGTGGCACTACCCCGCACCTCAGGGGCTGTAGTACGTGAGGGGCTGAGAAAACTGTCCCACATCGTAAAGACTGTTCCCCTACCTCTGGCGGATTGGACTTGTGCCCTTCTCGGCCGTATGCCTTGGTTGTCCACCGATTCCTGACCTATGCCGCTAGCGTTTTGTGAGGGGAATGATTTGCCTACTTCCGTGACTATGGCCTTCTGGAACTGCTGCATTTTGGCTGACCTCTCCGCCTCAGGAATGAGAGACATAAAGTTCTCCTTGTAGCGTGGGTCTAACAGTGTTGCCAACCAGTACTGATTGTCGGCCAAGATGTTGTGAAAGCGAGGGTCACGAGCCAGGCAGCTTACCATAAAGTCAGCCATGTGCGCCAGACTCTTAACAGCCATCACTTCAGTATCCAGACCAACACGATGACTGAACATGCTGTCCTCCTCCTCCTCCTCATCTCCACTGTCCTCTGGCCAGCCACGCAGAATCGAGGGTATGACTGGTGTGCATGTCATATCCTCAATTTGGCCAGAGAGTTGCTCCATGTCTTCATCCTCCTCCTCCTCGTCATAGTCCTCCACTGCATGTTGTGATGATATGAGGCTGGTCTGTGTGTTTTCACCCACACCCACTACTGTTTCTTGCTCCAAGTCATCGCGCTCGGCCTGCAATGCATCCTCTTTGTTTTTCAGCAGAGACCGTTTTAGAAGGCAGAGTAGTGGTATGGTGACGCTAATAATGGCATCATTGCCGCTCACCATCTTGGTGGAGTCCTCAAAGTTTTGGAGGACGGTACATAGGTTGGACATCCATCTCCACTTCTCAGGTGTTATGTGTGGAGTTTGACCCATTTCCCGACGGCTTAGGTGATGCAGGTACTCCACAACTGACCCTCTTCTGCTCACATATCCTGACCAACATGTGCAGAGTTGAATTCCAACGCGTGGGGACATCACACACCAGTCTGTGGGCCGGAAGACGCAAACGGTGCTGAAAGCCGGCAAGGCCGGCTGAAGCAGCAGGTGACTTGCGAAAATGTGCAGACAGACGGCAAACTTTTACCAGCTGTTCAGTCAGCTCTGGGTATGACTTTAGAAACCTCTGAACCACCAGGTTGAGCACATGGCCCACGCATGGAACATGCGTCAGCTGGCCTCGCCTCAAAGCTGCCACCAGGTTCCGGACATTGTCACACACGACCTTTCCTGGCTTTAGGTTCAGAGGTGTGAGCCAGTGATCTGCCTGCTGTTTCAGAGCTGTCCACACCTCTTCTGCATTGTGGGGTTTGTCACCTATGCAGACTAGCTTCAGCACAGCCTGTTGCCGCTTCGCAGAGGTAGTGCTGCAGTGCTTCCAGGACTTGGGACTGGTGTGGAGGGTACAGTGGATGAGGATGAGGAGGAGGAGGAGGCTGAAGAGCATGACATTCCGGAGCTGTAGAGTGTCGGTGAAACCTTGACAGAGGTAGGGCCTGCTATCCTTGCTGTGGGAAGGACGTGTTCCATCCCTCGCTCAGACTGTGTCCCAGCCTCCACAATATTAACCCAGTGTTTTGTCAAGGAGATGTAGCGGCCTTGCCCACAAGCACTTGTCCACGTGTCTGTGGTTAGGTGGACTTTGGCTGAAACAGCGTTATTCAGGGCACGTGTGATGCTGTTGGACATGTGGTTATGCAATGCTGGGATGGCACATCTGGAGAAATAGTGGCGGCTGGGGACCGAGTAACGTGGGACAGCAGCCGCCATCAGGTCGCGGAATGCTTCCGTCTCCACCAGCCGGAAAGGCAACATTTCTAGCGCTATGAGTCGCGAAATGTGATAATTCAGGACTGTGGCATGTGGGGCGTTGGCAGTGTATTTGCACATGCGTTCAAAGGTTTGCTGAATGGATAATTGAATGCTGCGCTGGGACAAGGACGTGCTTGATGGTGGGGTTATTTGTGCGTGGGCAACTTCAGGTGCAGGGCCGGAGGCTTGTTCGCGGCCAGCATGTACAGGTGATTGGCTCGCACGCACAACACGCGAAGACGTAGCAGTGACATCAGCAAGCACCGCTCCTCGACTCTATTGTACTTCCCACAAAGTCGGGTGCTTGGCTGACATGTGCCTGATCATGCTGGTGGTGGTCAGGCTGCTAGTTTTCGTACCCCTGCTGCTGCTGGCATGGCAGTTGTTGCAAATGGCCTTTTTAGAGTCATCTGGAGCCAACTTAAAAAACTGCCAGACTCGGGAAGACCTAACATTTGCACAGGCACCTTGTGTCGTGTTGTTGTTCCGGGGAACGGTTGCCTGCCTTCTGCCTGCGGACCCGACCCTACTTCGTGCTGCCTGTTGGGATGCTACGCCTCCCTCCCCCTGTGCACTGCTGTCCTCGCTCTGCATATCCTCCTGCCAGGTTGGGTCAGCTACTGGATCATCCACCACGTCGTCTTCCTCTTCCTTGGCTAATCGCTGGACTGCTCCTCCTTCTCCTCATGTGCCACCATGATGACCGTTACAATAGTTAGGCTGTTGTTTCAGGTATACCCCCAGTGGTAAATTTTTACACCCATTCTTTTTGAATGGGCATTACAACGACAGGATACCCGCTCCTTTTCAATGGGAAAAATGTTTTGAGGTCCTCATGCACGTCTCTATCCAGGGACAATGTGGAGCCTCCCAATTTTTGGCTGCCCTGCCAAAGGGCTATACTACAATACACCCACTTGAGGTTTACAGGCCCTCCTGCATGTCTGTATGCATGGGTCATTGTTGAACCTCCCAATTTTTGGCTGCCCTGGCCAAAGGGTTATAGTACAATACACCCACTTCAGGTTTACAGGCCCTCCTGCACGTCTCTATCGTGGGACAATGTGGAGCCTCCCAATTTTTGGCTGCCCTGGCCAAAGGGCTATACTACAATACATCCACTTGAGGTTTACAGGCCCTCCTGCATGTCTGTATGCATGGGTCATTGTTGAACCTCCCAATTTTTGGCTGCCCTGTCAAAGGGCTATACTACAATACACCCACTTCCTTACAATGGGCACTTCAGGTTTACAGGCCCTCATGCACGTCTCTATCCAGGGGCATTGGTGAACCTCCAAATTTTGGACTGCCCTGGCAAAGGAAAATACTACAATAGACCCAGTTCCTCAAAATGGGCACATTATGTCAAGAGGCCTTCATGTACGTCTCTTCTCAGGGACATCTGGGTGCCGCACAATGTTTTCACATAAAATCTTTCATGTAATCACAAAAGGTAACATACACCAGCTGTATCTCACTATTGGGTATGTGCCCTTAACATTTCCACCCTAAATATTCATTTTGGTATCATTTTGGAAGGTTTTCTGGTGACTCCGTAAAATTGGCGTGAAACTCGGACAAGATTGTTCACAGCTGTGACTTTTGAGTGAGAAATGCTTCCAGGGGTCTTCCCCATGGTGTTGCCATGTCATTTCAGCACTCTTCTGAGACTTTTGTGACATTTTTAGGGTTTCTACATGCTGCCGGCAGTCATTTCATAAAAATACTCGGGTCTCCCATAGGATAACATTGGGCTCGGTACTCAGGTCGAGTACACGAGTATCTCGGGATGCTCGGCCCGAGCTTCGAGCACCCGAGCATTTTAGTACTCACTCATCACTAATCATAAACAGAATTCTTGCATTACATGACAACTTGCTAAATTAAGAAGATGAAAAAGTTGTTACTCTCTATGTAGCCGATTTACCTTAGTTTAGGGTGTTTAGTGTATAAATCTTGGTGTTACGCTCGAGGGACGTGGAGGTGTTATGTGGACTCACAGGACCACTGGTGAAGCATCGGTAGCTGAACACCCGATACTCAGAGACAGAAGAGTAACTTTAGTAAAACCAAGTATATTTATTGAGGAAGGTTTAACACAGGGAGAAGGTGTGTGAGTGGAAGACCACACCGACGAGGTAACTCCTATACAGGGATTCAGGTGGTACAGCACCAGGAGGTCTTAATGCTGCGAATCCGAGAACAGAGGGGCAATCCTTACAGATCGGACAGTATGAGACAGTGAGACTGTGGAACACTGGCTCTATCGATAGTGAGAATCCTGGGAGCTCTGTGAAATTCCAGAAAGGCTGATCCAGCCGGTAGAAGTATCTGAAAGGTTTTGTGAGGAGAGGCTTAGCCAGCCCAGGGTGGGATCTGGGGTATTCAGAGGGATCCAGGATAAAGAACTTCCAGCAGAGGATTCTGTGGATACAGAGATATTAGTATAATGCAAGGCAACAGTCTTCCTATCGAAGAGCACTACAGAAGTGCGACCTGGACAGAGGCAAGGATCCTAGAGAATGAAAAAGTTGCCCAAGTACCTCCCTTAGGGGTAGGATGCCTTTTATGCACAGAGCAGTTCAGCGCTCAGTCTGAGTCCTAATAGGAACAGGTGTACTGCCCCTTTAAGTGTGTGCAGGAAGCGGCACGCACATCCTAAGATCATTCTCAGGATACCTGCCAAAAAGGTGCAGGTTCCTAGCAGAGAAGAAGACAGATGGCTGCATGGACACACGGACAGATTGAGCAGAACTAATGGAGCTGCATGGTGTGCACCAATCTCTCTGCTTGGCAGAGACCTGCCCTGCGGCCAAGGGCAGGACACTTGGGATGGCATAGGCTTCAAGTCTCCAGGCTTAGGGATGCTTTTCCAAACTACATGAAGTACTCAACTTTAGAAATAATTTATGTGTAAGGGTGCATTTGTTTTGAAAGAGGCCAAAAATCCCTACGTAACTGCTATCATTTTCTAATTCCTTTCTCTAAGCTCTCTATTCATGTATTTCTATTATTTATGCTTCCCTCCTATCCTCTGTAAACTTCAAAATAAAAGATTAATTCCATCTGTCTATCACAGTGAGCTCTCTGCTGTCCACTCCCCAATGAATGAATATTCATGCATCATTACACTGTGATGCCTCCTCTCTGATCTGTCTGTTGAGTGACTCATTGCACTGGAGAGAAGGGAGGGGGAAGGAGGAGAGATCTTAGCTGCAGCTCTATGAGCTCTTCATGTCATTGTGTGTATCTGAGACGTGTGTGCAGTGTGTGCTGTCTGAGATATTTCTATGTGATTATAAGAACAGTTGATCTTTTGCTCAGCAGATACACACATTACATGTATGCAGAAAAACCAAAGTTCATACAAACACATAAAATCTTACAGACAGGCTGCAGCACAAAACACCTCCCCCCTCCCAGCACAGAGCACACAGAGTGAGTGGGTGTGGATATTTAAATAACACTTATACAGCAGCCAGACTATTCAGCTGGTAATATAACAGAGAGGACTAATATACCAGCTCCCTGCAGGGTCTGAAAATGCTTATAGCATGCAAACTACAAATAGTACAATAATGATTTTACATGTTTTTAATAGTCTGGCCAGACACTATTCAAGGGTAATATTAGTATCTTACTGAAAAATTACCTGACATTGTCCCTTTAAATATAACAGATTAATTCATAACCTTTAGCCAACATGTAACTGTTTTGCATGCAATCGATAGGTAAACTAAAACTGTAAAGTACAAACATTTACAAAACTTTCTCAAGACCTTTTGTAGAACATTTTTCTAAATCTGTGCTGGCAAAGTAATATTGAACCATTTCCATAGATGTATTTAGAGATACTGTGCATTCCGTATTTTAATGGAGAACAGCTTTATTCACTTTGAATAGATTATATTTAATACAAGAAAATTAAAAAATGTCCCTTTAATATTCACTGGATATCTATGCGGTAGGATGAATCACTTATTTTACCCACTAAGTTTTGAGAAGCATGAAACAGGCAGGGGCAGGGACCAAGATAAAATCTCACCCTCGACCCAAAATGAAGGTCTACAGTTTAAACCTGGCTATCGACATGGCATTTATACTAATAATCTGGCTTTTTTTTGGTCCAGACAATGATCTAATGTTGTAAACAGTTAGAAAATGCCACTTTTTTTAGTTACTATAATCAAAAAATTCCAATTCACTACTAGAAAAAAATCTACATTACAGATCCTCACCACACCATAATGGATATGGAAATACTACATGGTGGGCCATTTATATGGATACACCTAAATAAAATGTGAATGGTTGGTGATATCAACTACTTGTTTGTGGCACATTAGTATATGGGAGGGGGAAAACTTTTCCAGATGGGTGGTGACCATTGCCTGACAGTCATTTGCCCTAAAAAATGAAAATCAGTATTGCATTGATTTACATTGAATAATGATTGTTTTGAGTACATTAATTATTAAGGAAATCATTACTACTGCCTTTTCTTGTCTATTATTTCTCCCTTCACCAGTGGCTAATGGCAGTTTTGAATAACTGATAGTACAGCTTACAACATGGTGATAGATCCGCTTTAAAGAGGACCTGTCACCAACCATGCATGGTGATCTAATTACAGCACTGAATGCAGCTTGTCTGCTGCATTCAGGCAAGGGGTCCCCCAGCCCTTCAGCCCCCCTGTACCCCGAGATAATACACTTTGAAAACTTACATTGGGGAGCCAAATAGGAGGTGGCTTGTGGCTGGAGCCAAAGGGCAGTTTCACACCCCCTGCATGTTCAATCTGCCCACCACCGCCTTCCTGATGCCAATCATTGTCTCACTTGACTGCTGCATAGTACACTGAGCTTATTGCAGTGCTGCCCGCTTTGTCCTGCCTCCTGCTGTGACATCACCACTTATATCTACCCTGCTCCATGTTAACCATGGAGCAGGGCGGGGAAAGGTGGTGACATCACCGCAGGAGGTATGTCTAAGTGACCATTACTGCAATAAGCTCAGTGTACTATGCAGCAGGCGAGGGAGACAATGATTTGCATCAGGGAGGCGGTGGTGGGCGGATTAAACATACAGGGAGTGTGAAACTGCCCTTTGGCTCCAGCCAACAGCCACCTCCTTTTTGGCTCCCCAATGTAAGTTTTCAAAGTGTATTATCTCGGGGTACAGGGGTGCTGAAGGGCTGGGGGACCCCTTGCCTGAATGCAGCAGACAAGCTGACAGGTCCTCTTTTGATCAACGTATCTGCTAAAAATCAAATTTGGCATTTTGCTTACATTTGGCAATCAAGTATTGCATTATTAGTAAATGTAGGATTTAAAACAAATTAATTATCACCCTATTCTTTACCTTTCCCACCAATTCCATGACCCAACATTTGGTCGTCCGGTCTGTCCTATCTATTTTTTCCTCTGGAGCATGATGTCCTCTTTAGGTACCTTTACTTCATGTCATGACGTCCACCACAAAGTAGACGTGCTTTTTAGGCCTCGAGTGACACATGTGAAGATATCTGAAGAGGATTTTGTGCACCAGAGGAAAGAAGCAGCTGAATGAGGTGAAAGACTGATCGGCTGGGGTCACACATAAGCCCTGGATCCGTTAAAGGCATCAGTTTTTCAACTTTAGAATTCCAAGTCCAAAAACTGATGCTGTTAACGGATCCTGGACTGCTCTGCTATGCCTTTCTTTACAGGACCCAAAAAATGCTGCAAGCAGCATATTTTGGTTCAGTAGAAAAACAGATCCTTTTTATAACATGGGGCCCTATGGGAAACGGATCCGTTAAAATAAGGCACCATCTGTTAACGGATCCGTGTTTTCTAGCATTTTTTGGCAAAAAATGGCAAAGTCCAAAAAATGCATAGCTGCACAAGAGGCTCAAAAAGCAGCCTAAAAAACGGATTTGTTAATGGATCCATTAAAAGAAACCTGAGTGACATGTGTAACCCCAGCCATCAGCGGGCTGTGGCAGAATAGGTCAGTGGCAAGGTTATAATTTAATAACTTTTTCACAGTCTTCTACAATTCAGTAAAATTACATCTAGCTGGCTGCCATTTTACTGACTCCGCGTAAAGTGAATTATAAAAAATTGAAATTTTGGAGAGTTCAAATTTTGGTGTACTCAATTTACCACTAACTGATTCATTCATTTCTAACTGTAGCACTTCGGGCCAAGTGCCTCGCATTTACAGAGATGGCACAATGAAATTAATAAAATAATTTAAAAAAATTCACATTAATCTCTTTTTTTCTTACCTTACACAATTTTACGTTTGGTATTAAAAAAAAAATGAAATAATAGCTAATTAGGTATGCCTATATTCATAATGGCCCAAGCTTTAAAATTCCAATAGTCATTGTTTTTGTGAGTAGGGATTTGTATTACCGTATATACTCGTGTATAAGGCGACTTTTTCAGTCCAAAAATTGGGCTGAAAAGTCCCCCCTCGGCTTATACACGGGTCAATACGGTATACAGCAGCCCCAGTGGTGTATAGCAGCCCCAGTGGCCCCCAAATGCTAGCACTCACCCCCCTCTGTTGTAAGGGCCCCCCCGCTGCTTAACTTACCATCCCCGGTCTTCTGCACCGCCGGTCTTCTGTGCTCCGTCCTCCATGCTCCCGTCCGGCTGCATCCGGGATCCCCGGCCGTCGCATGATGACGTCATCGTAACTGCGATGGCCGGGGATCCCGGATGCAGCCGGACGGGAGCATGGAGGATGGAGCACAGAAGACCGGCGGTGTAGAAGACCGGGGATGGTAAGTTAAGCAGCGGGGGGGCCTTACAACAGAGGGGGGGCGAGTGCCAGCATTTGGGGGCCACTGGGGCTGCTATATACCACTGGGGCTGCTATACGCCACTGGGGTGCTATACACCACTGGGGCTGCTGTATACCATTGGGGCTGCTATATACTACTGGGGCTGCTATATACTACTGGGGCTGCTGTATACCACACCACTGGGGCTGCTATATACCACTGGGGCTGCTATACAGCACTGGGGCTGCTATACACCACTGGGGCTGCTGTATACCACTGGGGCTGCTATATACCACTGGGGCTGCTGTATACCACACCACTGGGGCTGCTGTATACCACTGGGGCTGCTATATACCACTGGGGCTGCTGTATACCACTGGGGCTGCTGTATATATTGCTGGGGCCTGTATATACCACTGGGGAGGCTGCTGTATACTACCACTGGGGAGGCCTGTATACCACTGTGGGGCCTGTATACCACACTGCTGGGGGCTGTATACCTGTGCTGGGGTCCACCCTCAGCTTATACACGAGTCAATAGGTTTTCCCAGGTTTTGGGGGCAAAAGTAGGGGGTCGGCTTATATACGGGTCGGCTTATACACGAGTATATACGGTACTTTTGGGAGAGAGAGTGAGAGAGAGATTTTTCTCTTTTGCCAGAGGCTTCAGAGATGCCTGAACACAGTAGAGTACAAACATGCGCAGTGACAAAAGCCGGATCAGAATGGACAGATCCATCCCGAATGGATCCAGATAGAAATGGGACCCATTCTATTTGGGGACGCCTATGGCCAGAACTGCATACATCAGGATTTTTGTCATGCCGCAAAAAACAACTTTGTGCATTTGGGGAGGTGTTCAAAACAACACAGTGGTGCGGTTCCGCTGAAATACTGATATCAACGCATGTCCCTGAAGCCCTATGTTAAGTATAGGGACACATGCCTGATCAGGATGTTTTGGGATGTGGACGGATATCGACGCAAGACAAAAACAATGCAATGCAGGTGTGAAACCACCCTTAAAAAGTCATCATGGGAACTTAAAGAGAACCAACTACCACAATTTTCATATATAATTTAAAGCCAGTGCCATACTGGTGCTAGGATGCTGAATGCAATCATACCTTTAGTTGATTGGATGCTTGATTGCAGTAAAATGTCTAATCAAGGGTCCAGAAATGCACTGCATGTTTGATTGGTGTTTGCATAGGGGCAGAACTATGTGGATTGCGTCTTTCTTTATTATGCCGCCCTTGTATGGTCGCCTCGCCTTTCTCTCCCCCGTCACCACCATTATATTCTTTTCAAGAGGGTGTGCATTAGTATGGTGAAGTATTGCAGTATCACTTCAGTAAGATGGCGTCAGAATCAGCGTCTGCGCATAGCGCTATCTCCGGTGCCATTTTATTAAAGACACTGTACGACTGCTGCAGACTTCTAGGCTGCTTTTTCGCATGCACCCTCGCATCCTCTCTCCTTTGTCCCTTTGTTGTTCTCGGTGCGGTCAGCTGCTGTTGTAGGCGGTCCTGTGACCATGCGCACTCCTGCACTGTTTGCAAGGAGAGAAGATGTGGGGTTGCATGTGATGTCCACGGCAAAAGCAGCCTTGAAGTCGGCAGCAGTAGTACACGGTCTTCATTAGGATGGTGATGGAGGTAGCACTATGCGCGTGTGCTGACTTCATGCCATCTTACCGAAGTGATTCTGCAGTACTTCACCATACTAATGTACACACACAGTAAAAAAATATAATTGTAGTGATGGGGGGAAGAAGGCCAGGGGACCATACAGGAGCAGCATAATAAGGAAAGGCTGAGGAAGTGGCCCCAGACCTTCTAGGCCACAAAACGTCGCAGGGGCTCACCCACATGGGTCTCCCCATGACTACCGGCAATATGGGTAATGA
The DNA here is from genome assembly GCA_033576535.1 of Allobates femoralis. Lineage (NCBI taxonomy): Eukaryota > Metazoa > Chordata > Amphibia > Anura > Aromobatidae > Allobates > Allobates femoralis. The sequence continues at coordinate 85,958,609 of JARQOC010000006.1, forward strand.
ATGCGTGAGTCTGTACTATATATATATATATATAGTTTCTGCTGCTTGTATATGCACTGTGATATGCGCTTTACAATTGGCACTTTATTAAGAACGGCACTTTTGTTAATATATGTAAAGAGGGAATTTTGTGCACTGTATCTGATCTATGCTGTGACTATGATAATACATGACATTGTCACATTTGGACATGCAATAGTTTGATTTGATACGGAATATTGATTGTTTTGTTACCCCCTACACAGGTGTCCATATTTCCTTCCTTATTATTGTGCAATACAATATTGATTTTTTGTGCATTGTAAAAACAGATGCTATATGAACTATTATGACTCTGTAACAATTTGACCCACGCCTGTATCTATTTGGTTTGCATAGTTCCGTCCTATGCAAACGCCAATCAAACTCACAGTGCATTTCTGGACCCTTGATTAGACTTTAAACTTACACAATCTCTGCACAGGTGTGGGCTGTTTCTGGAGGAAGGTCATATTTTTGAAATCTTTAATAACGCCTTTCAGTATCATTTTGAATTCTCACGTTCTGTCGTTTCCCTTCATATGTGTTTTTTTTATTTGTCACTGTGATGACATTTAGCAGAATGAAAGAAATACAGCTGTTTGCCGTTATTATCTTCCTACGTTTAACATATACTGCCTCTATTATTAGCCCAAATATCATGCATCTTATCACTAATTTACCGGCATTGCCAGATGTGACATTTCTAATATTAATTTTGTGAGAAAAGGCAAAAGATCTTGAAACTGTGGGAAATAATGTAGGAAAAATCCGACAGCAATTATTCTCTCTATTTTCTCATAAAATGCTTCACCCATGCTGGGACAACTTCATTTATTAAAGACGGCCTCAATTATCTTGTCCATGCTATTACTGCGTGCGTTAGGCCTCATTCAGTTGAAAGTTTTTTTGACCTATAAGAAAATGGAGAGAGTTTCATCAGTGATTTTGGTCCAGTTTTTCACTAATGAGAAAATAAAGAAGCGTTACTCCACCTTCTCCTATCTATCAGTGAGCAAAGAATCGTCAGCACACCAGGGTAATCCCAGTGCTGTCCCATTTTTTCACGGACCCATAGACTTTCATTGCCAAGTGTGATCTTACAGCCAGATCAATATTTGATATGTCTCTGTGATCTTGCATGGACCAATTGGTCCACAAAAAGTTATGGACATGTGAACAGCTCCATACACTGTAAAGATATGGGTGCTATTCATGAACGGATAGAACACACGTGTAAAATTGATGTGTGAGTACGCCCTAACTCTGAATTTTCTGCAGCAGTCCAAAGCCTTGGACCAGAGCACATAGTAATGAACTTTTCCCATCTTGACTATCCTTTTTTAAACTTTTTTTTAAATATTTAAGAAAATGAGTGAAGTGTGTAGAGTATTTGTCATCTTTGTTGAAATTTGCTGACATTCAATTTCCCAGAACTTGGACTACTTTCTCAGTGTGTGTTTTCAGCAATAAGCAGGTTACTCCCTATCATATGGGATAAATCTTAAATCTGGATATAATCCTTTAATTTGAGATATATCAATACTTCTTATTTTCTAGTGGAAGCTTTTAGGCCCCTTTCACATCAGCGTTTTTTGCTGATTGTGGCAGATTTACCGCATCTACCGCATCTGCTGCCTAACAGTCGCACTTGCAGCACACTTGCGGCAAGTCCCATGCATTGTCTATGGGCTTGCGGCAGGTGCGGCAAGTGCAGTATAGCCATGGTTCCGGCACTTGCGGCAGTTGCGGCCACGAAAAAAAAATGCTGCTGACCGCATTTTTTTTTCGCGGCCGCAAGTGCCGCAACCAGCAAAACCGCACTTGCCGTACCTGCCACAAGCCCCATAGACAATGCATGGGGCTTGCCGCAAGTGCGACCATTAGGCAGCAAATACGGCAGATGCGGTAAATCTGCCGCATCTACCGCAATCAGCGAAAAACACTGATGTGAAAGCAGCCTTAGGCTGGGGTCACACATAGAAATCCGTTTTTGGAAGTGATTTCCATGACCAATCCGTTTTTTTTTTGGGGGCTTTTTGAGCCTCCTGACACCTCTGAACGTTTTTGGACTTAGTATTTTTTCATTTTTTTACATTAAAAACGCATATGCGTTAACGCATGCGTTAACGCAGGTGCCTATATGTGCATGCGTTAACGCATGCGTTTCCCATAGGGCCCCATGTTAAAAAAACGCATGCGTTTTTTAACTGATGCCAAAAACGTTGCTAGCAACGTTTTTGGCTCAAAAACGGACAGAGCAATGTTTTTAGGTCCAGAAAAAAACGGACAGGGTGTTTATTACATCCAATCCGTTTTTCTATCAGTTTTTGGACTTAGAAAAAAAAATGACAAAAATGAAGCCAAAAACGGACCAAGGGCTTATGTGTGACCCTAGCCTTAGTCATAAGCAAATCCTTTGAGATCCAAATTTGACCACTGCCATATGTAAAAAAAAATGATATGTGAGAAATTGCAAGTACTCCAAATGCCCTGAAAAGATGTGTATAGCACTTTGTGATCTCCTAGGACTGTACGCAACCCCTTGAAGCTCTTGTAACCTTTCTTGACAATAATATTTTTTGTTAGTTAAATGTATGTATTTTGGGGCAAAATGTTTTTTTAGTATTTGAGTTTCCTTAACATTTTCCACTGTTTGCTTACCATTACCCTTGTGTTTTACTGACTGTTGCTGGATAACTTTTTAATCTTTCTTTTTCTGATCTGTTCTCAGCTGATTTATGACAACAGTTCACATCAACTGGAATGGGCAGAGACCTGGAAGAAACAGAATGGCCAGCCAGAAGAGACCTCAACCTGTGCAAGGAGGAGATGTGAAGAGAGACCCAAGGGATAAGTGGCAATGTACCATTTTGTGAGCAGGATTCAAGAAAGGGAGAGAAAAGCTAAAGGATGGCTGAGTGGAGGCTTGTGTGGAAGTTGCCGAGTGAGGTTGAGCCTGACCAATGTCACTCTGGATGTGGGTAGAGACCCAGCTGGATGACAACAGGGGGGGGGGAAAGGAGACCCTGATGCTAAGGGCAAAAGGGAGATGGTGACCCCTAGATACTAGTGCTGACACCTGGCTCCCTGAAAGTCCCTATACAGTTTCCGCAACTGTCGCGGCCAGGATACCTATTCCTGACTGACCCTGAACAACTACTAAATAAGGATCAGAGCGGGTGAACACTAGTCAGCCCGGCTATCAACTAAAGATAAACACAAGGGAAACAAACAAAGAGGGAAGGGAAGAAACACTTAGCTTGAGAATTCAACAATTCAACAGAAACTCCAGGATATACTGCTGAGTTGAGAAGCTTCCTCCAAACACCAGACAAGCTATCACAAACCCCTTGGTAGTCAAGGGGAATATATAGACAGCTCAAGGTAAGGGATCAGCTGGGTCCTAGTGACCTCCAGCACTCACTAAAAGGGAAATGTCTCTTAAAGTGACAGAGACTTTTTTTTAGGATTTGGACTGTTTGTCAAACGCTGGGATCTTCTACGAGTGGCCTCTACAGTCTCAATCGTGCCTCCTGACACACCGGTGACAACCATGCACACCAGGGAGTGGAGAGAGGTGTACTGATATTGAGCAGGTGGGGCCCATGCAGGAAGCAGGGGCCTGTTTTGGAGGTCCAGAGAGAGGTGGTTTACCATAAATGCCTTGTGCTGGGAAGGAGAACAGACAGGACCCAGTAGAACTGGTTTGTGTTAATCTAAAGAGGTAAAAGATGTCATCTGCCTTCCAGAGAAGAAATAAGGACTGTATGTTATTGATGTTATGTTTGGCATTGTATTGGTGTCTTTTAGGTCATCAAATAGTCAAGAACAACAATTATTAAAGAGGGGAGGAATGTAAGGAAGTAGATTGGTTGTTTTCACATTCCTTTCCCTGAAGACACAGTTCAGAAGGTATGTGCCCTCTAGGTTGTGTATAAATTTGATAATGAAGACCTGTTAAGTGATTTGTTAGAAGTAAACTGGTGGTTTCAATGTTGGGACGAATCGTCATCAAGTCCTGGCCAAGCCAACGGAAATATGCAACCTTCATGGGCGTATCGCCCACATCTGACATGTCCGCACACCAAGTGAGGACCATGTCTTTCACCTTACCCACAACTATGCCTTCACACCACTCTACACATTTCTTGACCCAGATTTTATACAGGCTAGAGTAGTCCCTCCTGATAGACTGTGCTATACCAGATGATGTGAAAACTGTAAGTCATTATATGAGCATTCTCTGACTTAGAAACCCTCTGGGTTGTGTAAAATAACAGCAGGTCTACTATATTTGGCAATTGTGTGCAATGAAATGCAATTGTTTAAAATAGCCATGTCCAATGAATTTTAAAAAAAATCTAACACAAATTTGATTCTTATCAAATCACTTCACTCATCTTTAATAGCATTATTTATATAAAATTAGGTAGTGCGGGGAGGGGGGGACTGTGTAAAGCTTTATTAGTGAAGTGAATAAGACCAGAATGGGGCACCTAAAGAAGAGACAGCTCTGTAGCTTGGAGCTTAAGTCCTTGATTTTAATTGCCCATAATATGACTGTCACTACCAGGAATGACCTAGCAGTGCTCCTGAACATAACAAAGAGTGTGAATTGTCCAAACATAAATTGGAGAACAGACAACGAGCTATATAATGGATTTTAATAGGTAAATGAAGGTGAGCTCACTGTTGTGGTAGAAATGGGCAAATTCCAACAGATGTATTAATGCCGTGTAAAACCCCCATAGAGGGGAAGCTGTTCAATAAATTCATAAAGAAAACTTTGATTACTAATCACTACAGGTAAAATGTGTAAATTTAATTAGCCATAGAATAAAAATATGGTAAGTAACAATAATGAGTAGAAAATATTTACAAAGATTTTTATCTACCGTATATACTCGTGTATAAGCCGAGTTTTTCAGCCCTGAAAAGTCCCCCCCTCGACTTATACACAGGTCAATACGGTAACTCAGGCTGGAGGAGGCGGGGGGAGGCTGCTGTATGAGCGGCCCCGTCACGTGGGGCCGCTCATTATATATGCATATATATGCACTGCTTCCCCCTGTCAATCAGCGGCAGGGGGAAGCAGTGCATGTATGCCCCCTAAATGCTGGCACTCGTCCCCCTCCGTTATAAGCCCCCCCACTCCCCCGGCTGCTTAAGTTACCTATCCATCCCGGTATGTTCCGTCCTCGGCAGCATCTGGGGTCATGTGACCGGCCGGTCGCATGACGTCATCGCTACTGGCCGGGGACCCCGGATGCAGCAGAAGACGGGAGCGTGGAGGACCGGCGTGAACGCTGCGGATCAGAAGACCAGGAATGGTAACTTAAGCAGCCGGGGGGGGATGCTTATAACGGAGGGGGACGAGTGCCAGCGTTATAACTCAATGCTGGGGCCTGTATATACCTGTGGGGCTGCTGTATACCTGTGGGGATGCTGTATACACCTCTGGGGCTGCTGTATACACCACTGGGCTGCTGTATACACCACTGGGGCTGCTGTATACCTCTGGGGCTGCTGTATACCTCTGGGGCTGCTATACACCTCTGGGGCTGCTGTATACCTCTGGGGCTGCTGTATACACCACTGGGGCTGCTGTATACCTCTGGGGCTGCTGTGTATACCTCTGGGGCTGCTGTATACACCTCTGGGGCTGCTGTATACCTCTGGGGCTGCTGTATACCTCTGGAGCTGCTATATACCTCTGGGGCTGCTATATACCTCTGGGGCTGCTGTATACACCTCTGGGGCTGCTGTATACCACTGGGGCTGCTGTATATACCTCTGGGAACTGCTGTATATACCACTGGGGAGGCTGCTGTATATACCACTGGGGAGGCTGCTGTATATACCACTAGGGAGGCTGCTGTATATACCAATGGGGAGGCTGCTGTATATACCACTGGGGAGGCTGCTGTACATACCACTGGGAGGCTGCTATATACCACTGGGGCTGCTGTATATACCTCTGGGGCTGCTGTATACTACCACTGGGGCTGCTGCTGTATATACCACTGGGGCTGCTGCTGTATACTACCACTGGGGCTGCTGCAGTATACCACACTGCTGGGGGCTGTATACTTGTGCTGGGGTTCACCCTCGGCTTATACACGAGTCAATAGGTTTTCCCAGGTTTTGGGGGCAAAAGTAGGGAAGTCGGCTTATACACGGGTCAGCTTATACACGAGTATATACGGTATTTACTGTAATGAAATATGTGAATTTTTAAAACTTAAAACAGAATAAAGGAATCAATTGATATCAAAGATCCAAAGGTGTAACTTTTTTTTGTTTTCCCATCAACAATGTTTATTGGAAATAATTCAATTAGAGACAAAGGAGCAGTCAACATTTTCCCTGTCAACTTGCAGGAAGAAAAATACCATTACATCGATTTTAGAAACAAAATAAGTAAAGGAGGAGGGGTGGGGGAAGGAGGGAGAGAGGGGGGCTGGTTGAGATAAAGACAGAAGAGTGGGAAAGTAGAGTAGAGAAAACCAGAAAGTAAGGAACGTAGAGCAAGAAAGATCAAAAGAGACTTAGAAGGAGTCTAGAAAATAAGAGCGGAGGCTCCAGAAGATTCGTGCCAGTCCCCACTTACTGTGGGAGTTTGATTGCCGAGGGGTGGGAGGCCCAGAAGGTCCAGGCCTCACGTACATAGCGTCTAGTTGGAGTGTCTAAAGCCAGAAAGTATTCATTGGTGAAAATAGAATTGAGTTTGTTAGTGAGGTCCCCAAAATTTGGAGGGGAAACTGCCCTCCAGTTAGCCACTACACAGAGTCTCGCAGCAATCAGAGTGTACAACAGAATGAGTCGGGGTATCGGTCGAAACTCTTCCGCACCCACATATAGCAGAGCCAGATGTGGGGAGAGCGGGCTTTTACTGTAGTTTCAGTAATTGTCGTTACAAGACTTTCAACCAGTAGCGAAAACTGCTGTATCCTGGGACAGAACCACCAGATGTGGAGTAGAGTACCTCTCTGACCACACATCCTCCAGCATAAGGGCAAGGTTTCTGGGGAGAATCTAGAAATTTTATCTGGAGCTGTGTACCACCCCAGATGAAGTTTTTTCAGTTGTTCAATATGGTTTATACATTTCGTAGCCCGCATGGTGCATCGAATTGCTTCGTCCCAATCGTCTGGAGACGCAGTAAAACCTAGTTCACTCTCCCACCTCTCCCGACTGAGGAGACCCGAACCAACATTATGTTCTATGAGGCCACTGTATAATGTGGAGAGGCCTTTAGTTACCTCTGGACCAGACATAAATGCCCAGAGAGTGGAGGGTCTGAGCGGGAACACCATCTCCCGCATCCTCCCTGAGGCGAGAAGATGGGAGACCTGACACAGCTGAAAATAAGAAAGTCTGAGAGAAGGGTATTTGCAGACAAACTCGTTCCAGGTCAGGATATGGCCATGAGACAGTAAATCCTCTAAAGTGCTCAACAGTACAAGACAGGACAAGAGGGCACCGCTCCAACTGGTCAATCCGCAGGGTATAGTTGCCAATGGGTAAGAGGCACAAAAGGTCCGGGGTGCCAGTCAAAGAATGTCCAGATAACCATACAATAAGGATGAAAGGAAGACGGCACTCACCGGGGTAGGAGCAAGCAGCGGTGTTCTTTATTCAGGGAACATCACACGAATGCAGGGAGGGGGTGCCAGGGGTGACGACGGACCGTTTCGGGCTCTCGCCCTTCTACTGGTCACAGTGAATTGAGTGACCAGTAGAAGGGCGAGAGCCCGAAACGGTCCGTCGTCACCCCTGGCACCCCCTCCCTGCATTCGTGTGATGTTCCCTGAATAAAGAACACCGCTGCTTGCTCCTACCCCGGTGAGTGCCGTCTTCCTTTCATCCTTATTGTATGGTCCTCTAAAGTGCTCAACCCACCTTCCCTCCACGAAGTTAGATTTAATGAGGGAATATGGAGTTTAAGTGCAGCAAGAGGCATCCAGGGAGGCGGCAAATCAGTCCAGCCATTCGGGCCCTCCTCCATACCCGTATGAGCGCTCTTATTGTAGCCAGGGAATAGGTAGCAATTACAAGGGCTAGGGACTCTGCTATCAGCAAGTGGCAAGTGGATCCCCCAGCAACCAGCATCGGGGACCCTCATCGTTCCACCAACATTTGTCCGCTTCCAAAATAGCCGCCTTATACTAAGAAGCCACGTCTGGGACCCCCATGCCCCCCCTTCAGCCTTAAGTACATAGTTTTCCTATTCACTCTGGGGTGCCTGGAAGCCCATACATATTTGTTAGTGAGGGTCTGAATTTGAGATACGAGTCTGGATGGAAAGAGGAGAGGGACACATCTGAATAAATATAAGATTTTGGGTAACCACATCATTCTAAATGCCTGGACTCTCGCCATCCAAGAGAGTGGCCGTAGGGATTGCGTCTCCACCGCCCCCCGGAGGGCCACCAAGAGGGAGTCAACATTACATTTCACCACCTCTTTAGAGGAACAAAGAGTGATCCCCAGGTATGGGATCCCTTCCGGCGACCAAAGGAAGGGGAGGAGACGCGAGAGAACGTCAATCTCTGTACGAGGAACATGTACAGGAAAAATCATGGATTTATTGGCGTTAAGCTTGTAATACGAAACATTAGAGAAACGAGTCAGGGACTGCAGGACATTCGGAAGTGAGACGGATGGCTGCGTACATGAGATAATGATATTGTCTGCATAGAGACCCACCACATGTTCTCTCCCCCCAATCCGAATGCCTGTAATATTTGAGTCAGCCCGGATACTGGTTGCAAGGGCCTCTATAGATAGAGCAAAGATCAGAGGTGACAGCGGACACCCTTGTCTAGTGCCATTAGTAATACGGAAAGGCTCAGATAGGACACCAGAGGAATACACCCTGGCAGAGGGGTCCGTGTATAGACCAAGAATCGACCGACAAGATAGGGCCAGCAAAACCAAACCTTCCCAGAACTTCTCGGAGGTAGCCCCAGTGTACCCTGTCAAATGCTTTCTCTGCATCAAGAGACAGGAATACACATGGGGCCCCTCTTCCCTCCGCGAGTTCGATTAGGTTTAACATTCTCCTGGTTCCATCTCTGGCCTGCCGGTGTGCCACAAACCCCACAAGATCCGGGCTAACCAAACGAGGGATAATTTCCGAAATTCTTAAAGCAATCAGCTTGGAGTAAATTTTCAGATCCGTGTTTAGGAGGGATATTGGACGATAACTCTCCTGAAGTTCCGGGTTTTTACCTGGTTTGGGGATAGCCGTGACCGTCGCCTCCAGTGCTTCAGCTGGGACCGAGCCTGTCGCACGCCAACCATTGAACAATCTGAGGAGATAAAGCACTAGAATGTGGCTGAACGCCTTGTAATATTCGTTCACGAAGCCGTCTGGGCCAGGAGCCAAGTTGACTTTCAGTGAGGTAATAACTTTGCGTATCTCCCCAGGGTTAAAGGGTCGGGTCAGCAACTCAAATGCATCTGGGGGGACCGAGGGGAGGTCCAAGGCCCCGAGGAAAGTACGGATGTTGTGAATTGACAGTTGTGGGGTAGAGGTATCGTCTTTGAGATTATATAATTTAGCATAATAGGATGCCAGGACCTCTACAATCTGCTTCGGATCTCTCACCACACCCCCCTTCCCCCGCAGCGTCCCTCATAGACGAAATCATAGACTGCACAGACTGTTTCTTTAAGCGAAATCTGCGATAACAAGGCCGGTGAAGGATTTGCCTTATTGGCCGACCCCAGCTGAATAATCTGTGCAATCCACGACCTCCTCTCTGCCTCTCCTAATCTCTTCTGTTGAGAGGCCCTCTGTAGGAAAATTCCCCTCATAGCCGCCTTATGTGAAACCCAAAGGACTGCATCTGACACCTCGTTATTGTCGTTAACAACAAAAAAAGATTGAAGCTCGGAGGCCATGTCATCCGACACCCGTTGATCTACCGAGAGACCTGGGTTTAGTCAACATCTCCTGGATCTACCTCCTCCCGACCCTAGAGTGATCTCCAAAGACGCCGGCGCATGATCAGACCAGGTTATAGCTCCGATTTCAGCCTTAGTGCAGTCCATCAGGGTGGACAGTCTACTCCTGGGGTTGGGATTGGGACCCCCGGCCCCAGGGGTTGCTCGTTTAAAGGGCAGAACCGGTAGATGTGCCCTTCTTTGTGAGTGGGGTCGTCTACCAGAAAAAAGTCAATCCTGGAATACAAGCCATGTGAACTGGAGTAATAAGAATAGTCTATTTCACCTGCATGTAGATAGCACCAGACGTCATGGAGATGAAACTCTGAGCACAGGGTGCGAAGATCGCCTCCTCTGCGCATGGACGTGGAGGAGGCATCCAGACGAGATTCCATTACCGCATTAAAATCCCTACAATCAAACGACCCCCAGACTCAGTCTTTATCTTCCCAAGTAGAGAGGGGAGGAATTTTGACTGTCCAGAATTCGGAGCGTAAATACTGGTTATAGTATATGTCACTCCACCAATAGCACAAATCATTGCTGCGTATCTTCCCGCGGAATCATTTTTCAAGGAAAACTGAACTGAGGCACCCACTATAATGCAAACTCCCGCCCTCTTTTCCACATTGTTAGAAAAGTAAATATGAGGATATCTCGGGTGTTGGAATCTGAAGTTATCTCCCACAATTAAATGCGTCTCCTGTACGCAAACTATGTCAGCGTGCAAGTGCTGGACCTCCCGCCATAAGAAAGACCTCTTGGCTGGTGAGTTTAAACCCCGTACATTGAAAGAGAGTATTTTAAGGTTTATTACGAGACCCAATCGAAAAGATCTCTACAAGAGAGGAAGGTTTTTAAAAGAAAGGGAATAAAAGCAAAAGAATAGAACTAGAAAGAAGACAGGCAGCAGAGAAGAAAACAGTCAGTAGTTAGGAAAAGCATAGGGAGGATCTGGGAAGGGAAAATGGGGGAGAGGGAGAAAATTACAAATCTAACAAACACACACAAATGTAAACGTAAGATACTCGATCAGTCTGAGAACGGGGGAGTAGTGAGCAAATAGAGACCTCCACCACTCAAACAGCCAGTGCCGAGTGGATAGAGAGCCAACATGTAGGAATGGCTACTTGCTCACTATCACGGACCACAAATTTAGCCCGAAAGAACAAGTCCTGACCTCAGGTCCAAAAGAGTCCCCAAGACTGGCTAGGTATTCAAGTACAATCTTTACGGTTCCCAGCAGACCCTCCAGGATCCTTTTCTGAGTGAGGGCTATAGGAAGGAGAGCAAGTCCTGTTGAGCAGGTTCCAGGAAGTCAGAGCCACTTAGAATAGGAGGCAAAAGAATGTCTCTGTCCCTTATAGCGAAAATAGACACTCACAGGTTATCCCCAAGAATATTGAAGGCCCCTGTCACGTAAGACTCAGCAATATGGGGCAAAGTCACGTTGTTGTGACAAAGTTCCGGGTGAAATATCCGGGAAGACCTTCCAATCCACGTAAGGTCTGTCAGAGATAGGGTGTCATCTCAGAGCCTGAATACTCAGGTCTCGCGCCCTGGGAATTGTCATACAGATCAGTATATCTCTAGGGAGTTCACAGGCAATATGAGATGGCTTAGGGAGCCGGTATGCCTTCTCTATCAGAAAGTCAGGGGGGGGGGGCATTTGGGAGATTTGTGGTAAAAAAAAGTCATAACAATTGCTTTAATAGATTCCTCCACCTCCCCCTCTGCCTCTGCCATGTCCCACAGTTTAAAGTTTCCCCTTCTTAACTTGTCTTCCAGATCCCAGATGTGGCCCCTCAGGGATCTAATGTCTGAGTCTGTAGCTTGGTAACTATCTGCCAGCTCATTATGAGTGGAGGCGAACTCCGCCATCTTATGTTCTAGCTGGCGGGTTCTCTCCCCCCACACCGCTATGTCTTCCCGTAGCTCACCTATGAGACCCTTCATGTCCTGTTGAAGGGATCTTCGGAGGGAATCTACGAGTCCCCTCAAGGATCGCTGGGTAATTGGCAGCTGGTCTTCTTCTCCCTCAGGCCGTTCACATTCTCTCTGCTCACGGGGGAGCGAGGAGAGCGAGACGCAGCAGCAGAGCCCGGCACCATCTTAGGTGTTGTGGGCCACTCAGGGGTGAAGTAATTAGTTTCAGTTGCGGCTCCCGCTTATGTGAAGAAGCCCTCAGCATCCCTGAAGTCCAGAGCAGTTAGAGGGGGGCTGGGTGTACCGGAGATGTGCTTCGGGTGCCGGTAATCGCCGGTGAAGGGGACCCCACCGGAGGAGCTCCTTAGTTAAGCGTCCTGCATAGTCAGCGCCAGGACACGCCCCACCCAAAGGCGTAACTTAAAGCCCATGAGCCCCAATGCAAAAGCTCCAATGGGGCCCCCAATTACTGCAAATCTTTAATAGTATTCTTTTTTTTCTATATATACTTTTGGGGCCCGTGTGCACCTACAACCCCTGCACCTCTTGTAGTTACACCCCTGCAAAGACCTTTCCCCAAATTTTTCATGTTGAACCTGAATACACAATGTAATAGTGGCTGAAGTGCCAAATAAACTTTATTTGTTTTTAATTTTGCTTAAAAAACTATCTTTAGTTAAGTCCAAGAGGGTGTTTTCACTGGGGTATGTACCATATATACTCGTGTATAAGCCGACCCGTGTATAAGCCAACCCCCCTACTTTTGCCCCCAAAACCTGGGAAAATCTATTGACTCGCGTATAAGCCGAGGGTGGACCCCAGCACAGGTATACAGCCCCCAGCAGTGGTATACAGGCCCCAGCAGTATGATATACAGCAGCCCCCAGTGGTATATACAGCAGCCCCAGTGGTATTGCAGCCCCTATATACAGCAGCCCCAGTGGTATTGCAGCCCCAGTGGTGTATACAGCAGCCCCTATATACAGCAGCCCCAGTGGTATTGCAGCCCCAGTGGTATTGCAGCCCCTATATACAGCAGCCCCAGTGGTATTGCAGCCCCAGTGGTATTGCAGCCCCTATATACAGCAGCCCCAGTGGTATTGCAGCCCCAGTGGTGTATACAGCAGCCCCTATATACAGCAGCCCCAGTGGTATTGCAGCCCCAGTGGTATTGCAGCCCCTGTATACAGCAGCCCCAGTGGTATTGCAGCCCCAGTGGTATTGCAGCCCCTATATACAGCAGCCCCAGTGGTATTGCAGCCCCAGTGGTAGTATACAGCCCCTGTATACAGCAGCCCCAGTGGTATTGCAGCCCCTATATACAGCAGCTCCAGTGGTATTGCAGCCCCAGTGGTAGTATATAGCCCCTGTATACAGCAGCCCCAGTGGTATTGCAGCCCCTATATACAGCAGCCCCAGTGGTATTGCAGCCCCTATATACAGCAGCCCCAGTGGTATTGCAGCCCCAGTGGTAGTATACAGCCCCTGTATACAGCAGCCCCAGTGGTATTGCAGCCCCAGTGGTATTGCAGCCCCTATATACAGCAGCCCCAGTGGTATTGCAGCCCCAGTGGTATTGCAGCCCCTATATACAGCAGCCCCAGTGGTATTGCAGCCCCAGTGGTAGTATACAGCCCCTGTATACAGCAGCCCCAGTGGTATTGCAGCCCCTATATACAGCAGCCCCAGTGGTATTGCAGCCCCAGTGGTATTGCAGCCCCTATATACAGCAGCCCCAGTGGTATTGCAGCCCCAGTGGTAGTATACAGCCCCTGTATACAGCAGCCCCAGTGGTATTGCAGCCCCAGTGGTATTGCAGCCCCTATATACAGCAGCCCCAGTGGTATTGCAGCCCCAGTGGTAGTATACAGCCCCTGTATACAGAAGCCCCAGTGGTATTGCAGCCCCTATATACAGAAGCCCCAGTGGTATTGCAGCCCCAGTGGTATTGCAGCCCCTATATACAGCAGCCCCAGTGGTATTGGAGCCCCAGTGGTATTGCAGCCCCTATATACAGCAGCCCCAGTGGTATTGCAGCCCCAGTGGTAGTATACAGCCCCTGTATACAGCAGCCCCAGTGGTATTGCAGCCCCAGTGGTATTGCAGCCCCTATATACAGCAGCCCCAGTGGTATTGCAGCCCCAGTGGTATTGCAGCCCCTATATACAGCAGCCCCAGTGGTATTGCAGCCCCAGTGGTAGTATACAGCCCCTGTATACAGCAGCCCCAGTGGTATTGCAGCCCCTATATACAGCAGCCCCAGTGGTATTGCAGCCCCAGTGGTATTGCAGCCCCTATATACAGCAGCCCCAGTGGTATTGCAGCCCCAGTGGTAGTATACAGCCCCTGTATACAGCAGCCCCAGTGGTATTGCAGCCCCAGTGGTAGTATACAGCCCCAGTGTAGTATCCAGCAGCCCCAGTAGTAATAAACAGCCCCCCCTCCTTATCACGTCCCCCCCAGGCTGCGGCAGCTGTGAAAATAACAAACACTTTATACATCACCTTCCGACGCAGCTCTCCGCTCCTCCGGTCCTCTGCCCTCCGCTCGCCGGCTTCTTCTTCCTTGATGTGCCGACTTCTGTGACCGCGCGCAGGAAATGACGTCATCTCCTGCGCCCGGTCACATGACACCGGCACAACAAGGAAGAAGAAGCCGGCGAGCGGAGGGCAGAGGACCGGAGGAGCGGAGAGCTGCGTCGGAAGGTGATGTATAAAGTGTTTGTTATTTTCACAGCTGCCGCAGCCTGGGGGGACGTGATAAGGAGGGGGGGCTGTTTATTACTACTGGGGGACCCATATTAAGGAGGGGGGCTGTGCAGTGCAATATGCACGGCATCCCCCTGCCGCTGATGGACGGGGGGATGCCGTGCATATTCATTGCACTAATGAGGCGGCCCCACGTGACCGCCCGCGGTCACCGCGGCCCCCTCCTGCCTCCTCCAGTCCCCGGTCACAGCCCCCCCCCACAGCATACCGTATGACCCGTGTATAAGCCGAGGGGGGACTTTTCAGCCCAATTTTTGGGCTGAAAAACTCGGCTTATACACCAGTATATACGGTAATTCTTTTTCCTGCATGACTTGCTATCTGATAACACATACTTGGACTTATCAAAAGTTAACTCATTTGATGCCAAATACTTTGATTGCTAATACCTAAGCAAAGATGAGACAAATCAAAACAAAATAAAAAAGTTTTATCCTGCCTGGCTGCGACTGTGTCCAGTTCATCATGAAAAAAATGATGAAATGTCTTCTTTGTCTGAGCAAAACTCAGAATTCTATCAAGGTAACTATATCATATGTACCAGGATGGGGAACATATACTAGGATGGGGAACATATATCAGGATGGGGACCTATACACCAGGATGAGCATATACAGTTAGGTCCATATATATTTGAACACTAACACAAATTGTGTTTTTTTTACCGAAACATATTCAAGGTATAGTTAAATAATGTACATGGACATAAAGTCCAGCCTTTTAGATTTCATTTGAGGGTGTCCACATTTAAATTGGATGAAGGTTTTAGGAGTTTAGGTTCCTTTACATGTGCCACCCTGTTTTTAAAGGGATCAAAAGTAATTAGACAATTGACTCAAAGGTTGTTTCTGGGGGCAGGTGTGGGTAATTCCTTTGTTATTTCATTGTTATTTAAGCACATAACAGGCCTGGAGTAGATTTGAGGTTTGGTACTTGCATTTTGAAGATTTTGCTGAGAAGTAAACATGCGGTCAGAAGCTCACCATGCAAGTGAAACGTGATGTTATCTGCAAACTGAATCTCCTCAATAAAGGAGACAGGACAGGGTGGTTCATGCTGTGTAGGATAGTTGCTTGCATGGTGAAGGGGTAGAGACATTCTCCCAGTCGAAGGGCTCTGACGGGGATGATACACAGTCTGTGAAACAGAGCCTTCTGCCTTTTCTACCTGCTCCTCTTCCTTGTCCTCCTCCTCATGCTCCTGGTCCTGGTGGAATTGGTCATCCAGTAGTTGCAGCACCAGCTGCAGGTGGAATACAGCCAGGTATGCTGCAAGATCATCATATGATGCTCATGGTCCTGGATGGCATTGGGAAGGGGTCACCATCTCCCTGTGATCTCAGATCCACCTGTGGCATCGGAGCCCAGCACTGAATCTGCATCTTACTGCAGGTGAGGCCCAATATGGGTAGCGTGGTGGAGCTCCAGGTCACATATGTGTCCATTTTCTCTGCATGTTGCTCCATTTCTGGTGCTGCTGAAGCACCCTGTGCCCCTGGGGTAGTGATGAAGATGACCTTCTCCAGATCAGGCATGTCTTGCCTGATCTGGATCTGAATCATGTAGCAATTTCAGATATCCAGTGGTATTCAGTTTTCCATTGATGAAGAATGACCCCACTATCTTTGTACCCGATATACCACACCATACCATCAATTTTTGTGTTCTAACAGTCTTGAAGGGATCTTTCCACTATGGGTTAGTGTCAGACCAATAGCGGTGGTTTTGTTTATTAACTTCACCATTCACAAAAAAGTTTTCCTCATCACTCATCTGAAGGTAATTGTCTATGCTGTGAAGATATGAGATGTGCAGCATCTGAAGCAATGGATACTGTAAGCCTGTGCTAGCATTTCTTCTGCGGTGTTGCTATCAGTGTGTCAAGAGTGGGAGAAGAGGATTGCATTGACAATCCAAGACAATGGGCAGCACTTTGAACTCATTTTATAGGTGGTCACAAACTTGTAAACAACTCATGAAATAATAAAGTTACATTAAAACCAAGCTCACCATTGTTTTTCTTATGAAATTGTCAATATGTTTGATGTGTCACGAAACCCTCTTCCCATTGAAAAAAATAAAGTTGGATCCAAAATGGCCAACTTCAAAATGGCCGCCATGGTCACCACCCATCTGAAAAAGTTTTCCCCCTCCCATATACTAATGTGCCACAAGCAGGAAGTTGACATCACCAAACATTCCCATTTTATTTAGGTGCATTCATATAAATGGCACACCTTGTATATATGTATTGCAGTCTTATGACTGTGCTCAGGGCCAGTGGCCTCCTCTGGCCAAATAAATTCATTGCGATATTTACAAAATAATATCACGCCATTACTGAAAACAAGTGGTAACACACACACATATATATATAATATATATATATATATATATATTATAACAGGTACAATGTTTACACTTATGCAGATTCTGACATGCACATTTAAACCATGCTGGGGAGCTGGACTCTGCATTGTACGTACAGGGAATTGTCATCGCCTCTTCAACCTGGTACATATCTCTGGCCATTTTAGGGTATGTGCACATCTGACGTTTCTGCATCTTTGCAGACCGTCTGGAAACCGGTGTAGAATTGCAGAAACTGAGTTTTCTGAGCTCCGCAGTGTCCCTTGTTTTGCTAGCGATTTGCTAACGATTTGCGATCGGTTTATTAGCGTTTGTACAGCGTGTTCTTGGCGATTTCCCCGGCGTTTTTCTTAGCGTTTTCCAGACTGGTTTTTGGTGCACTTGTAAGTTAGATCCGCTGGAATAACGCTCAAAACAAGTCACTTGCTCTATCTTTGAAAACCGGTGGAAAACCGGTGAAAAAAGTGGAAAGGAGACAAAAAAAAAACGTTCTAATGTACACAGCGTTTTCTAAAAGCCATTGACTAGCATGTTAATCCAACCGGTGGCTAGGATTAACATAAATTAACATAAAACTCAGCGGAAACCGCCGACGGAAAACGCTAAAAAACGCCCACAAAACGACTGATGTGCACATACCCTTACAATTGTTCTGCCACAGAAAAATTGCAATCAAATATATCAAATAATATATTACATGATGGACAAATATCTGACTCTGTTTCTTAGCATTAACCACTTTAAAACCTCACGATTTTCCATTTTTCTACTATTATTTTTTTCCTTCCTTCTTACAAAAGCCATAATTTTTTAATTATTCCATCCATGCAGCCATATGAGTGCTTGTTGTTTTGCTGGATGAGTTTGTACATTTGAATGGCGCCATTAATTTACCATAAAATATACTGTAAAATGGTAAAGGTTACCTGTAAGCGCTTGGAGTAGAGCACAGGAAAAACATGAGCGGAGCCTTACTGCGATCTCTAAAAGGCAGAATAAACAAATCAACAGCAGTTGAAGAATTGGCTTTATTACTAGTTTTACGCCGTTCACCTTGCCATATAAGTGATTAGGCGGCTTTATTCGTTAGGTCAATACAATCACAGTAAGACCAGATCTATCTAGGTTTTGTTTTAGGTTTGGGTATTATCACACAAAAAACACGTTTTTACAAAATAAAGGTTTTTTTGCATCACCATAATTAAAGGCTATAGGTCTTTTTTATTTTTCTCCAGCCTGAATCTTGTGAGGGATAGTTTTTTGCGGGATGAGTTGGAGTTTTTATTGATTCCATTTTGTGCTGCATTATTTTTTTATCACTTTCGAATCCGCTTTATGTGAGGCAGAGTCAAGAAGAAACAGAAATTCAGGAAATGTTTTTCTTTTTTTTTTTATAGTGATCACTTAAGAGCTTAAAGAGGACCTGTCACCAACCATCCATGGTGATCTAATTACAGCACTGAATGCAGCATGTCCGCTGCATTCAGGCAAGGGGTCCCCAATCTCTTGACCCCCCCTGTACCCCGAGATAATACACTTTGAAAACTTACATACTGGAGCCAAATAGGAGGTAGCTAGTGGCTGGAGCCACTGCTCTCAAAGCGCAGTTTCACAACCCCTGGATCTTTAATCCGCCCACCACCACCTCCCTTATGCCAATCATTCTCTCCCTCGCCTGCTACATAACACAAAACGAGGAATGTGGTGCTGGCCGCATTGCCCCGCCTCCTGTGGTGATGTCACCGCTTATACCCGCCCTGCTTCATGGTTAACATGGAACAACTGTTCTGCATCTCACAAATCTTCTTCTGTGTGATCCAAACACCTCAAACTTTGATTCGTCTGTCCATATTAGTTTGTGCCAACCTTCCTCTATCCAATGTCTGTGTTCTTTTGCCCATATTAATCTTTTCCTTTTATTAACCAGTCTCAGATATGGCTTTTCCTTTGCTACTCTGCCCTGAAGGCCAGCATCCCGGAGTCGCCTCTTCACTGTAGACATTGACACTGGCGTTTTGCAGGTACTATTTAATGGAGCTGCCAGTAGAGGAGCTGTGAGGCGTCGATCTCTCAAACTAAGACTCTAATGTACTTGTCTTGTTGCTCAGTTGTGCAGTTGGGCCTTCCACTTCTCTTTCTACTCTGGTTAGAGCCAGTTTGTGCTCACCTCTGAAGGAAGTTGTACACTCGTTGTAGGAAATCTTCAGTTTCTTGGCAAGTTCTCACATTGAATAGCCTTCATTTCTAAGAACAAGAATAGACTGTCGAGTTTCACATGAAAGTTTCTTTTTCTGGCCATTTTGAGAGTTTCATAGAACAAACAAATGTAATGCTCAGATCTCAACTATCTCAAAAGAAGGTCAATTTTATAGCTTCTCTAATCAGCTAAACTGTTTTCAACTGTGCTAACATACAATCAAAGTAGATTTCTGACTAACTCAGACATAGAGTTGTTTGATGCTCATTAGTTTGGAAAAGGTTCCAAATCATCTTTAAAGAGTTAAAGCTCCATCAATGCACAGTCAGACAGATTGTGTACAACTGGAATACATTCAAGAGCATTATTTTCCTCCAAGAGTAGTCAGCCAAAAAAGATCACTTGTGTATCATACTCCTCGGGGAACCTTCAATCAACTAAATGCATTTAATCACATATCTACTCTTAATATCCATGAGTCCACATCAGGAAGACACTAAACAGCCCAGGTGTGTGAGGATAAAGCCACAGCTCTCCAAAAAGAACATTGATGTCCATTTGCAGTTTGATTTGACATTTTTAACTGGTGTGTTTTACTTTTTAAAACTGGTGGTATTTGTAATTAATACCGTGATTTTTTTTTTTCAATTATTATTTTTCAGGTAGATGTTACTCATGAGCTAATACTACTATTCACAGCTATGGAGATCATTTTAGTTTTCAAAATTGCCCCTAAAATGTTACCATCTGTGATTTTTGGTAACATTGTTAAGAATTTTTTTAATTTGTGAAATAATTGTCAAAATAAATATTTATCCCCCATTCAGTGACTCTAGCTATGTTAAATAGCAAAACCAATGGAGAACAGAGAAATACATGGAATGGTGTAAATACAATCTGCCACCGTGTTTTGCTACATCATTTGAGAGCAGCATAATATAGAGACAGAGACCCTGATGTCAGGTATGTGTCAAGCAATGGGCTGCTTGCTGTAATTTTGATAAAATCACTGTTTTCTATGCTGCAGCTTTTAACCCCGCCCACACCACTGATTGGCAGCTTTCTGCCTATACACAATGTATACAGAAAGCAGAATATTCTTAACTACCTGGAAGCAAACTAAGTGGTCCATTAATGATAATTTCCTGCTGATTAAAGTGTTTTTAACAAAATTACACTAAGCAGCCTGCACATCGCTGGAATCAGGGTCTCTGTCTCTACATTATGCTGCTCTCTAATTAGGTGGCATAAACCTTGTGACAGATTCCCTTTAGGGTACCTTTACACGTGGCAACTTTTCTAGGAATTTCACTGGCAACTTACTGGTTGCAGTGAAATCATGGACACATTGTTCTATCTTGTTGCTGTGTACAAATGGAACAATATCTCCATCATTTCACTGCAACCAGTAAGTTGCCAGTGAAATTCCTAGAAAAGTTGCCGTGTGTAAAGGTACCTTTAAAGAGAACCTACACTTTTTAGCCACATCATGTCAGTTCTGACGGCTCTACATCTGAGCAGGTCCCTTGCCTTCTGAGGGCACTCAGGCTCTCTGTCAGGTCACCTGTTGCCCCTCAATTGGCCATAAGGGTTGTGTGTGTCACCTCCATGGGTCGGAGCTAGTGCAGGTGCTCCCTCTCCACTCTGGCATGTTTGCTTGTGATATTGCTGGGAGACGGGATGCCATCACTCTCCAGATCTTGCTATTAAGGGGCCCCCAGGATTTCAGGTCCCCTAGTATCAGCTGTTGCTAGTGGTTACAGGTGTTGTGTCTGCTGCTTCAGCTACATGGTAGGAGGTTCCCTCCACTGTCTTCTCCTTCCTGCTCCTTTGCTTCTCTGAGCTGAGGGAGCTGAGTGGGTGTTGCCTCAGCAATGTCATGGGATCGCTGAGAGACAGATTTAAACCTGCTAGATCCTGTGTACTGTGCTCATTATTTTCAGTTTGTTTGGATGAAACATTTGCAGTTCTGTGTGCTCTAAGGTGAGGTTTTGCTTTGGATTTTGGTTTAACCTTGTCCCTGGGTTCTCCTTACTTAGCTTTTGCAATGTTTATTTTATCATGGCTGTGCCTGATCTGACTGTGGCTTTTGGGCCTGGTCACCAGCTGTCATGCAGCTTACCACCTGTGAAGGGCTCTGCAACAGACACCCTTTTTCAGGATTGGGAGATGCGTGAATAGTACCCCAGCCCTTAAGGATGTACAGTAGTGGGACAGTTAGTGTCAAGTGAAACCGGCATAGGGTGTTTGCTATCCTAAAATTTGGTAAATCCACCATGGCCCAAGCCTTACAAATCTTCAATTTTTTATCCTTCTTGCAAATCCCCTCCCAAACTGCCTCCATCCTATTAGTAAGCTCAGAAACTCCCAGGATCTCCTTCCCCTGGAAAACTGGAGAACTAGGGTGAAAGACGAAGTTACAAAAGAAGAGAGTTGTACCCAAAGATTCATGATGTGTATTGTTAACAGCATTCTGCCAAAGGTAGATAAGTCCCCCATTCAACCTAATAGGTTTATTGCAAGTTCCATTCTAATTTTCATGACAAACTGGTTACTAAGAATCCAGTTTGTAGTGCTGTGTGCTCTAAGGTGAGGTTTTGCTTTGCTTTGTGGTTTACGCTTGTCCCGGGATCTCTTTACTTAGTTTTTGCACTGCTTATTTTGTCATTGCTGTATCTGATCTGACTATGGCCTGTCTGCCCGGTCACCAGCTGCCATGTTGCTTGCCGCCTGGGAAGGGCTCCGCTAAAGTCCCCTCTTTCCAGGACCGGGAGGTGGGTGAAGAGTGCCACTGCCCTTAACGGTGCGCAGCATGGCTAGCATCAAATGTGACCGGCACACTGCGTTTGCTGGCCTACAGATCGGTACGTCCACCATTGCCCATGCCTCAGCAGCCAACATGTGACAAGTGTTTTGAACAATCAATGGGGGGTCTCAAGACCTGTACCCCTACCAATCTATAGGCTGTGCCATGTTAAGCAAAAAATAAGTAGATACCCTAAAAAAACACGTGAACTTAACATTTTTTTGCACTGTTCTAAAACTGTAATTTTTTAAAGGAAAGTTACATTAGTCACAGAAAAAACATAAACCTAACCTCAAAATACCTTGCCTATTGCAAAGAATCTGCTGACATGCACTGATCATTGAGATGCTAATTCGCATAGGCATTAAATAGGTAAAACAGCATGCAGAAAATTACAATTGGCTTATTTAAAGATTTTTTAAGATAAAATATTATATGTAGAATGCCATTATAAATCAGAGACTTGCTTTAATCATTTGCCTAGAAGCATAGTTACTAAAAAAAAATGAAAAACAACAAGAAAATTAGTTTAACTCAGAATTATGTCCAAGAATTCTGGCACTGGTTGATGGTACAAACATTCAGGATAATCTGGATTCTTACAAGAGCAAAGTCAGACAAATGAACAGATATGATGAATTATGTCCATTATCTGATTAAAAATTGCATGATTGTAGCATATTTAATTTTAGTGTTTTATCCTGGAATCTCTTCCTGGAGGTTGTTTATTCTTCACAAATAATTTTATCTACTTCTCTGATACTGATTATTAATCCAGATTTTCAGTGCAGGTCAATTTTCTATAATATGCAAATATTTTTTTAAATTGTTTTCCCATCATTAGTAGTGAGAACATATCATCAAGATAAATCCAGATATCCCAGTTTCCTCAACCCCAGAGAGTGTTATTGTGCGCCTGTGTAGATACCTGTACATAGAGCCTGCATGATCTAATATTGTGGCTCTTATTGTTTGTACCTATACAGACATAATCTACCTAAGACGTAATATGGGTGTACTGCTCCAAACATACGGATTCTAATTGAGCACGCTACATTTTCTCCATACAGAATATAACAATATCAAAAAGTTTCAAGCCTTTAAATGGAATTGGAGGCTCATAGTTTCATGCACCTCTACAGAATCCCCAATGTGGCTCCATACAAAACAGTCATGTATTGTATATGAATCCTTACATTGTAGATGATGTGGAAGATGCTCTAGAGCTTTTACATTGTGATTGCTATTCAACTAGGAATCATGAACATTAGAGATAAACAGATTGTTTCAAATTCATATTCACTAGTTCCACTAATTTTTCCCAAAACTTGATATGCCGAGATAAAAATTGGCACAAATCTCAATAGTGAAAAATCCCTAATTGACTGGAAAATACATAGGGTATGTGTAGATGATCAGGAGACACTGTGTCCATTGTCTTCAGGCCTGCTTGATGCTAGTGATCTCCACGGGAGAATGCAGCCGCCCTGTGCCCATGGTCAGCATTCGGGGCATGGCAGCTTTTCTCCGCGTTCACCCGCCGAGATCCCTTACAAATCGTCAGCATTAAATTAACATGCTACAGACAAACGGCGGCATGGAAACCCACAGGCCATGTCAGTTAACGATGCAGAAAATCAGTGGCGGCCACAGTCAGGAAAGGGCCCCTGTGCAAGAACTATATCTGGGCCCTTTGCAGTCCAATAGTTCTGCTATGACAGATGTTTCTTTAAGCTTTGGAGGTGGAAATGAGTCCCCTTACCTCTTGGGCGCCAATGATATGTCCTCCTCGCCGAAAATAGAAGCACAGTAAATCCATTCACAGTGCTTGTGATGTACAACACAGCATTATGGACGCACCTATAGCACGCTACATCCATAACGCTGCAGACACTGATGATGTGTGCATGCAGTCTGTTTTCCTTGGAGTGTTTCGAACCCATTGAGCTTTTAATGAAAACACCGCTTTAATTAATGTCTAAGGCTAGATTCACAAAGAGTGTTTTGGCTGTGTTTCGTGAGGATCCATTTCTAGTGCAGAAATCCTCACAAACCGCAGCCTTGTGTGTGTGTATACTGCTACGCTATTTCCTCACCTCTCTGTGATCTCCAGCAATGTGCTCATTCCCGGAGGCTGCAGTGTTCAGTGCCTCCTGGACCTTGCGCATATGACTGAGTGACGTCACTCAGTCACATATTGCAGCACCATGTCTCGAGCACCAACCAGACAACTCTTGTAAGTTCTGCAGCCTCCGGAATGGGAGGACATTGCTGTATGACCGTGCGAGCGGGGAGGTGAGTAAATTGCCCTGCAGATAACACAAAAAGAATTGACATGCTCATTCTTTTTACGGATCAATTCTAGAGCCCAAGAACAGATCCTCTTTTATAGCCCCTTCCCTTCACATAGCTCCACCTCCTTCATAGCTCTGCCTCCTTTACAGCTCCACCCCTTTATAGATGTATGTGTATGTATGTATGTATGTTTGTGAAATAGCACTGGGCATTTATATTTCTACGATCCTCACAAATTGAATGTAGACCTGTGAATTTGAGGAAATTTTATCCAACGTTAATCCTTCAAGGATTGATCCACTTAACTCTAATCAACAACCCATTTTGTAACTATTATGAATAAAATATTGAGAAAAGAATATTTCCTATTTAAGCCTTGTATATTCAATTTTTATGCTAGCTTCATCCCTTTGAAGCTTTATAGATGTATTTCAATTATAGTCTGTTTGATTTAAGAAAAAAACAACAAAAATGCATCATATGGATCTGGCTTTCATAATCATATGGGTGAAATTCCTCACATTCTTTTATATAGGGATTCATGAGAAATGAGTTAAATGTCTTTGAAGTCTTTCTTCCTACTTGGAGCTTTATAGTGTTCTTTAATCTTAAACTATTAACCGAGTATTTTGTTAAAAATAATTCATAATTTGACTTTGTGACATCACGGCTGAGGAGCGAGCAGATCCAGGCTTATACTTCTCCTGTCTGAATTTGTGTAAGTGCCTCATTGTACTGGAATGTTCAAAGCAGAAATGTAAACAACTTAATTCTTTCCTCATCACCACAAAACATCTGGCTAAGCTGCATTCAAAGGCTCACTTTCATGCTTAACATTTATTTTTAAATAATAACAACCATACAAACTTCACATTATGAGATGGGTGTAGTTTTAATATTTTTCTAGCTTGGATGACACGATAGAAATTTTTTTTCTATGTATTATCTACATTGGTTTCTAGAAATAGAAACGATGCATGATTAGGTCCTATTATAGGAGCTGATCTGCAGTTCTTGTTTTGCTGATCAGTAAATATCAATGTTTACATCGGGGGCGGACACAGGCTGTAGGGGGCCCCTGTGCAAGAATTTATTTTGAGCCCCCCCCTTCTTAGTGCAACAAAGTTATGTAAATATATAGATTGTTTTATTAATAAATGCTGCATATTTTAGTGCAGAAATATCTGCAGCGTATCAATTCTTGCTGTGGGTTTTCCCACTCTAAATGGACTGTATATATGATATTGAGGCTATGCAGGGCTGTATTTATTATCTGGAGGTTACTGCTGGGCTGCATATATTATTTGGAAGCCAGTTGTAGCATCCAAATAATATATACAGCCCAGCACAGCCTCCAAATAACATATATAGCCCAGCACACCATCTAAATAACATATATAGCCCAGAACAGCCTCCAAATGACATATAAAGCCCAGCACAGCCTCCAGGTAATATATACATCCCAGCACAGCCTCCAAATAACATATATATCCCAACACAGCCTTCAAATAACATATATGGCCCAGCACAGCCTCTAAATAACACATACAGCCCAGAACAGCCTCCAAATGACATATACAGCGCAGCACAACCTCCAGATAATATATACAACCCAGCACAGCCTCCAGGTAATATATACAGCCCAGAACAGCCTCCAGGTAATATATACAGCCCAGAACAGCCTCCAGGAAATATATTCAGCCTAGCACAGCCTTCAAGTAATATATACAGCTCAGCATACATTTCAGGTAATATCTAGATCCCAGCATAAGTAACAGGTAATAAATACAGCCCCACACACAGCCTCCAGGTAATATATAAAGCGTAGCATAGCTTCCAGGTAATATATACAGCCCAGAACAGACTCCGGGTAATATATACATCCCAGCACAGCCTCCAGGTAATATATACAGTCTAGCATAGCTTCTAGGTAATACATACATCCCAGAACAGCCTCCAGGTAATATATACAGCTTAGCATAGACTCCAGGTAATATATATAGCCACCCCCTGTTCCATAATGCTCTCCCCCATATGCGGTACCCCTTCTCAATAGTGCTTTGCCCCCTATGTGGCCCCCTTATTCATGCAGGTTCTCCCTCCTTGTTACCCCCATTCATGCAGCTTCTCCACCTTTTGACTCCCCCATTCATGCAGCTTCTACCCCATCCATACAGTACATTGCACCCCATAGTTCTTCATGCACTATAATGCACCCCAAAGTACTCCACATTGTATAATGCAGCACCATAATCCTCCAAATAGTATATTGTGCCCCCATAGTCCTCCATATAGTATATTGCACCCCAAAGTCCTCCATATAGTATAATGCACCCCCATAATCCCCCATATAGTTTAATGCACCCCCATAGTCCTACATATAGTGTATTGCACCCCCACAGTCCTCCATATAGTATATTGCACCCCATAGTCCTCCATATAGTATAATGCACCCCCAAAGTTCTCCACATTGTATAATGCACCCTCCATATAGTACAATGCACCCCCTTAATCCATCATATAGTATATTGTGCCCCCATAGTCCTCCATATAGTATAATGCATGCTTCATAGTCCCCCACATTGCATAATGCACCCCCATAATCTTCCAAATAGTATAATACACCCCCATAGTCCTCCATATAGTATAATACACCCCCATTGTCCTCCATATAGTATAATGCACCCCCATAGTCTGCCACATAGTATAAAGCACCCCAACGTCCTCCACATTGTATAATGCACCCCCATAACCTTCCATATGGTATATTGCACCCCATAGTTCTCTATATAGTATAATACACCCCCATAGTCATCCGTATAATACACCCCCACTTTGTATAATGCACCCCAAAAGTACTCTGCATGGTATATTGCACCCCCTTTAGTTCTCCATATTGTATAATGCACCCCCAAAGTCCTCCTAATTGTACATTACGCCCCCATAGTTCTTCGTGTAGTATAATGCGCACATCAGTCTCCCATCAGTGAAAAAAAAAAATACTCACCTCTCTTCTCGCAGCTCCAGTCTCCCCAGTGTCGATCTGCCTCTGTGCACACCGGTCCAAATTCAATATGAAAAAAGAGAGAAGAAAGGCGTACCATGAGAGGGACCTGTGGGGAGCAGTTAATCTGAGGTGTAGGGGGTTAAGCCTCTCACCTTGAAGGTCGCCCAGCACAACCCTGGTACACGGCACTGTGTCTACTGCCGGCAGCTGCACTGGCACACAGCCTCCGATGTCCACTTCCGTGTTACGGTCACGTGGTGCGGGGGATCCGATCACCTGACACCACATCAGTGCTTACATCACGTCAGGTCCTATTGATGAAACTGCTGGTCCTCTGAGCAAAAGCAGCACTACCACGAGCTCCCAGAGGGGAGGAAACAATTGAAAATGTATGTGATACTGTGGCTGGAGAGCGCTATGGGCAGCAGACGGTAATCCGTCATCGAAACGCGTTGTTGTCTTTATTAATAAATGATAAGTATATATTTGCCCCCTCCTGTGGTTTCTGTCCATAAGGCTCTCCAGCCATGGTATTACATAATTTTGCAATTGCCGACTGTGCACGGCTCAGCATGGGGGCGCTCAGTGATGACGTCATCATTCCCCTGCGTACTGAGCTGCAGAGTGCAGTGTAGTGAGGCAGGATCAGATCACAATGCAGGAAACAGAGATCTGATCCTGCCTCACTACATGACAAGCTGCGATTATTGGCCTGCAACTGAGGTTAGGAGGGAGAGAGGGGATGCGGGGAGCAGCTCTCAGGGGGCCCCCGGGGGTGCAGGGAGCAGTGCTCAAGGGGCAACCAGGGGTTGCAGAGAGGCAGTACTCAGGAGCCTAGTGCCCCCTCCACCCAGCAGTCCGGTCCCGGGACCCGCCACCCTTCTCATGCGGCTCCACATGACTAGGTGCTGGACCTTGGGGGCCCCCTACTGCTGGGGGCCCAGGTTCAATGCATTGGCTGCACATGCGGTGTGTCTGCCCCTGATTTACATCCTGCCTCCACCAGAGCTAACAACAGCTAATATTTTAGGTTCTCAGTGTTGATATTAATGGGTTATTCTACAGATAGGTCATGAATATCATATGCCCAGACAACACTTTTATCACTTAATCTCCATTGCTCACTGTTTCCTCCTCCCGCGAGGCTTCTGGATGTATCATGTTTCACATCCTGGGCAGTATATCCAGTAGTGCAAGTAGAAAATCTGCATTGTTTGTAATTACAGAATTATTTTACATTTTGTAATATGTAAGCATGCTGGAAACTGTAAATAGATGAAAAAGAGAAAAATCATATGTGTTAAATTATTTTTCTTTGGCAAGCTACAAAAAGCTAAGTAACACCATAAAAATAAAAAAAAATAAAGGAAAAGAAAACTATTTCTGAGTTATGGTGTAGCATCATCTTGCAAACATTCATATATGTATATATATATATATCGATATATATATATATATATATATATATATATATATATATATATATATATATATATATATATTGTATTTTCTGTGTCTTCCATAAGCTTAATAAACTTAGATAAGCAGTGGCATATCTCTGGGAGAACTAAAAAATCGGATGTCTAAAATTAGACCTGCTTGATTGATAAAGCAAACATGATTGCCAGCTCACCTTACTTGTTCGCAGATGAGAAGTCACTCACCATGAATAAAGCTATGCCAAAATGCATCGGGCCGTGTGGGTTTGGTGGGTATTTTTACCAGTGGTGGTCTACGTCTCTATTAGTTATTTTTCCTGTACAATAATAAAAAGAAACCTGTTTTTGGATCCTTGCCATGAAGTGCCTCTTGTCGCCGGATGTAATCTCCTTCGGTACGCTGGATTGATATCTCAATAAATTGTCTGGCCCGTTACAGTGTCAGCCTAACCGATTGATATGTATGGGGGGCTTAAAGTGAACCTTGTTATCTAATATATGCCGTCCAATCCACGGGCAGTATGTATCACGCACAGGCTGTATTATCACAGGAGGTGTGTTTGGCTCTAAAATGCTGTTGTGTTTTAGAGAAAATCATTCCTTGAAAGTCGCTGGGGACCAAGACCGCGCTGCAGACTACTAAATCATACAGGATAATGGCTTACCAAGTACTGCAAAACCCTTCCGACCAAAAAAATACTGACCACCTTCCTTACCTCATTAAAAATATGTTGACCGTTTTTAAACCATGGTTTCACCATTAAGTAAAACAATTGACATGTTAACATAAGATATTAACAGAACTGCATGTGCGGGGGTGTCATTCTTTAAAGGGATCCTGTCACCTCCAAAACACCTCCTAAGCTAGCAGAACTGGTCCCTGCAGCATCTTATCACTAATCTCACACTTCTTTTGTCTCTTAAAAGTATCCTGTGAAAGTGCATAAAAACTTTTTAATACTTACTCAATAGTGATTATAGTTAGCAGGGGCAATATTCTTTAGTCACCAGGGCATGTTGTTTTGCAGCCTCGAGGATCCACTCTCTCTCTGTCTGTGCTGCTGTGATATGCAGCTGATGGCAGGACTAATGATTTGCATTCTGTGAGTGATAGAGAGGGGGAGGGCAAAGCCTGCACAAGCAGAGGAACACAGACAGAGACAGGGTGGATCCTGGAGCCTGCAAAACAGCCCGCTCTGGTGACTAAAGAATATAGCCCCTGCTAATTATAATCACTAATGAGTGAGTATTAAAACGTTTTTATGCACTTTCACAGGATGCTTTTAGGAGACAAAAGGAGTGTGACATTAGTGATGGGATGCTGCAGGGACATGTTTTGCTGGAGGTGACAGGATCCCTTTAAGGAAAGGTTTGCAGTGTGTTTCTTATTCTTCATTGTGCTCAGATTTCTCATGCACCACAGAGATGTGTTTCAACAAAGGAAAATCCATTTCTATTTTTGATCTCCTATCTAGATCCAATCTATTTGAAGCACTTTTATATATACATAATGTCAGCTATTCACTGTATATCATTTGCATAAGTCACGCAATAATCTCTCGATATCATTGCTTATACTAGGTGAAAGAAAAGAATCATTGTATACAGAAGTGCATTGTTCTTGGCCCAGAAATAGCCTTTACAACTATTTTAAAATGTGATTTCCTGCTGACAATAAGACTGTTGTGAACTTGAGACTTTACCTAATTGCATGGAATATGCTTCCTTTGGGATAATGGTTTTCAGTATTATTCTGTGTTTTGCTGCCGGTGCTAGGTTAATGTTTAATGGATTACTAAGGGCATTTAATGTTTATACTTTCATGATTAACATTAGTATCCTTGTAAATAATGAATAACATGACTACAATGTTTCTGCATGGCATAATAAAAGCAGATGTGAGAGTACATTCTTTAGGGTACATATGACTTTTTTCATTGTTTTCTGCTTTCATTATTTTCCAGCCAAAGATATCAGGCAATAATTATATCAACAACACTGTGTACAGAGGGCATGCAAAACCTGCCTGAACCAGATACAGAATATTTAAAGTATTGCTGCTTATAACATATCTTGTTGCAGCTCGACCATTCATTTTTCTTTGTTTCCCATGTTCTGCCAAGAATGCAGTTGAAACAAATTAGCAAAAACAACAGTTGCACATAATAGCATGTCCATAAAAGGTGCGATCCCAGGCAGAAGGATGCTTCAGTGTAATGTCAAATTACTTATTATATATAGTCACTAGTACCCAGCCCTAAATAACTTTAGATATATTACTACTAATGTTACTTCACTTCATCCCCCTATTTCTAACTTGTGTAAAATAAATGTACATAAGATACAAATAAAAAAATATATGAATATAGTTTCCATACTTTCAGAATTTCATAAAAGTACTTTGCAATGGATATACTGTCGAATGAAAAAGTGTTTGCCCCTTTCCTGATGTGTTATTCTTTTGCTTGTTTTGCACATTTAAAGTGTAAATGTCATTTCATTAAAAATAAAATGGGTGACATAGCAGCTAAGATAATGCTTTTTTTGTGCCATATGAATTATTTTCTTAACTTTGTTTGTGTACTTTTAAAAACTGCATTTTATGGCTGTGTTGGTGTGGCCAGCAGCTAATTACAGTGAGCACTGCGATGTGATAGCAGAGAAGGAGCCAGATGACCGATCAGAGAAGCTTGTGCCAAGGATTCGGCAGAGGAGTTTGCAATGATCCTGACATTCTGACATTACTCAGCACTATGCTGTAGCCTGAGGTAATCAGATACACTGTCACCTCATCAGCTGCAGTCATGGAGCTCGCACACCCCCTTACCCTTATATGGTTATGTGGCCGTTTCAGTGTGAAGATGTATCTCACTGAGAATGAACATATGTTTGCTTCAAACACAGTGTAGTGGGGACACCTTGTAACATAGTAACATAGTAACATAGTTTTTAAGGTTGAAGGAAGACTTTAAGTCCATCTAGTTCAACCCATAGCCTAACATGTTGATCCAGAGGAAGGCGAAAAAACCCCATGTGGCAACACTAGCTCCACATTGGGGGAGAAAATTCCTTCCTGACTCTAGATATGGCAATCAGACTAATTTCCTGGATCAACGCCCTATCAAAGAATCTAGTATATATAACTGGTAATATTATAGTTTTCAAGAAAGGCATCCAGTCCCTTCTTAAATGTTAGTAGTGAGTCACTCATTACAACATCATGTGATGATGAGAGTTCCATAGTCTCACTGCTCTTACAGTAAAGAATCCACATCTGTAATTATGATTAAACCTTCTTTCCTCCAAACGTAGAGGATGCCCCCTTGTCCCCGTCTCAGGCCTAAGAGTAAAGAGATCATTAGAAAGTTTCTGTACTGTCCCCTCATATATTTATACATTATTATAAGATCACCCCTAAGCCTTCGTTTTTCCAAACTAAATAACAACAAGTTTAATAACCTGTCTTGGTATTGCAGACCCCTCAGCCCTCTATAACCTTGTCGCTCTTCTGGACCGCTCTAGTTCAGTATGTCTTTCTTATACACCGGAGACCAGAATTGTACACAGTATTCTAAGTGTGGTCACACTAGTGACTTGTATAGAGGTAAAATTATGTTCTCCTCATGAGCATCTATGCCTCTTTTAATGCATCCCATTATTTTATTTGCCTTTGCAGCAGCTGCCTGACACTGGGCACTAAATGTGAGTTTGTCATCTACCCATACACCTAGGTCTTTTTCAGTGACAGTTTTGCCCAATGTTTTACAATTAAGCACATAATTATACCTTTTGTTTCCTCTGCCCAAGTGCATAACCTTACATTTATCCCCATTAAAGCTCATTTGCGATTTATCAGCCCAAGCTTCTAGTTTACATAAATCCTCCTGTAATATAAAATTGTCCTCCTCTGTATTGATTACCCTGCAGAGTTTAGTGTCATCTGCAAATATTGAGATTCTACTCTGTATGCACCCTACAAGGTCATTAATAAATATAATAAATAGAAACGGGCCCAACACTGACCCCTGTGGTACCCCACTGTTAGCTGGACCCATTCTGAGTGTGTTCCACTAATGACCACCCTTTGTTTCCTATCGCTAAGCCAGTTTTTAACCCACTTACAAATATTTTCCCCTATCCCCATTGCTCTCATTTTATGTATCAACCTTTTGTGTGGCACCGTATCAAAAGCTTTTGAAAAGTCCATATACACCACATCCACTGCATTTCTTTGGTCCAGTCCAGAACTTACTTCTTCATAGAAGCTTATCAGATTAGTTTGACAGGAACGGTCCCTCGTAAAACCATGTTGATATTGGGTCATAAGGTTATTTTTCTTCAGATACTCCGGTATAGCATCTTTAGAAAACCCTCTAGGATTTTACCCACAGTAGAGGTTAAGCTTACTGGCCTATAATTTCCAAGTTCAGTTTTTGTCCCCTTTTTGAATATTGGCACCACATTTGCTATACGCCAGTCCTGTTGTACAGACCTTGTTAGTATGGAATCTTTAAAGATTAAAAATAATGGTCTATCTATGACAGTACTTAATTCCTGCAGCACTCTGGGGTTGTATCCCATCTGGGCCCGGGGAATTTGTCAATTTTATGATTTTTAGACGATGCCGTACTTACTGCTGGGTTAAGCAGGTGACATTTAATTGACAGTTTTTGTTATCACTGATCATATTGTCTGTCATGGGATTTTCTTGTGTAAATACTGTTGAAAAAAAGTCATTTAGCATATTGGCTTTTTCCTCATCCTCATCCACGATTTTACCCAGATTATTTTTAAAGGGGCCAACACCATCATTTTTTAGTTTCTTACTATTTATGTAGTTAAAAAATATTTTGGGATTATTTTTACTTTCTCTGGCAATGAGTCTCTCTGTCTCAATCTTTGCTGCCTTGATTTGCTTTTTACAAATGTTATTTAATTTTCTGTATTTTATTTAATGCCTCATCACTACCTACTTGCTTTAATTCCCTAAATGCTTTCTTTTTGTCACTTATTGCGCCCCTTACAGCCTTATTTAGCCATAGTGGTTTCCTCCTATTTCTATCATGCTTATTCCCATAGGGTATATTTTGTGCACAGGCCCTATTCAGGATGCTAATAAACGTCTCCCAATTGCTTTGTGTACTTTTATGTCTCAGGATATCGTCCCAGTTTATTGCACTAAGATCATCTCTCAACCGTTGGAAAATGCCTTCCTGAAGTTTAGTGTCCTTGTAGCCCTCTACTACACATCTTATTAAAGGATACTTGAAAACTTATTATGTTATGATTACTATTACCCAAGTGACCTCCATCCCGTATATTTGATATGCGGTCTGGCCTGTTGGTTAATATCAGGTCCAGCAGTGCCCCTCTTCTTGTTGGGTCCTGAACCAGTTGAGAAAGGTAATTGTCTCTCATAGTTGTCAAAAACCTATTACCTTTGCTGGAACTGCAGGTTTCTGATCCCCAATGTATTTCAGGGTAGTTGAAGTCCCCCATAATAATGACTTCTCCTTAATCACTGCTTCATCTATTTGCTTTATGAGGATATTCTCCTCCACTTCCATTATTGTTGGAGACTTATAACAAACCCCTATCAGTAATTTATTATTTTTTCCCCCTCCCCTTATCTCCACCCACAGAGACTCTACATTTCCATTAGATTCACCTATATTATCACGCAGGATGGGTTTTAAGGATGATTGTACGTATAAACATACACCTCCCCCTCGCTTATTTGTACGGTCATTTCTGAACAGACTATAGCCCTGTAAATTAATAGCCCAGTCATGGCTGTCATCCAGCCATGTCTCTGATATCCCCACCATGTCATAATTATTTTCCAACAAAATCAATTCTAATTTCTCCATTTTGTTGGTGAGGCTTCTGGCATTAGTGTACATGCACTTTATGCATCTCTCTTTACCTCTATTCCTTCCTACTATATTGACTGTTCTAACTCCACCCCCCATGCTACCCCCCAATTTTATTACTTGTGCCCAGGTTACTATTTACACTATCTTCCCCTCCTGTACAATGAATACCCTCCCCCCCCAATCCCTAGTTTAAACACTCCTCCAACCTTCTAGCCATTTTCTCCCCCAGCACAGCTGCACCCTCCCCATGGAGGTGCAGCCCGTCCCTAGCATAGAACCTATAGCCAACAGAGAAGTCAGCCAGTTCTCCAGGAACCCAAACCCTCCTTCTTACACCAGTTCCTGAGCTGCTTATTTATCTCCTAATCTCCTGTTGCCTCTCTGGTATGGCACGTGGTACAGGCAGTATTTCAGAGAATACTACTTTGGTGGTCCTTGCCTTAAGCTTGCAGCCGAATTCCCGTGGAAGGTTTATGAATGGTTTTCCACCAGATTTCACTTATAAAGTATGTTTGAAGGTTTATTAAAATCTCTTGCTCTACATTATTATTAAATAAAAATGTAAATGGCGGTTACACTTGAAATGTTTCAGATCACCAAACAAGTATAAATATTAGACAAAGAAAACACAAGTAAGCAAAGAATGCAGTTTTTTATTGAAGATCTTTATTACTAAGGGAAAAAGAAATACAAATCTACAAGGCCCTGTGTGAAAAGGTGTTTGCCCACTTCCTGATTTCTTATTCTTTTGCATGCTTGTCTCAACTATTTGTTTCAGATCAACAAACTAATTTAAATATTAGAAATAGAAAACACAAGTAAGCACAGAATGCAGTTTTTTTTAAATGAAGGTCTTTATTATTAAGGGGAAATGAAATCCAAATCTACAGGGCACAGTGTGAAAAATCATTGACCTCTCTTAAAACATAAATTAACTGTGGTTTATCACATCTTTGGGAAGCTGAGTTCAACTTCCCTACCCACACTCTAGCCTGATCACTGCCACACCTGTTCTCAATCAATAAATCACTTAAATAGGACCCGCCTTACAAAGTGAAGTACACCAAAAGATCCTTAAAACTTAGACATCGTGCCACGATCCAAACAAATTCAGAAGCAATGGAACAAAAAAATGAATAACAAAACACTGTGCAACTGGAAGGGAATTAGCTATTTATCAAAAATGTATTAAATCGCTCCTTTTTGACCCTATTGAAGAAAATCTTTTACACAATGAGCCACATAAACTATGAAGTGCTCACCAGGTTTTGGCTTAATCTTACCTCTAAAATCTCACAAGTGACGATGTGCCTTAGTTTAGTGGTAAAATTATAATTTTTTCAGTGTTTGCTAAATGAAACAAGTGATTAGAAAAGCAGATATGGCTCTCAAATTTCAGGCCCCATTTTGAAAAGGAGAAGAGTTCAGAATTTTGGCAGCAAACACCTTTTTAGTCAAAAAATGTTTGTGCAACTTGGAGGGTACACAAAAATGTTGCGACTCTTGACATTTTCACAATACACCGGCCAGTGCTTTGCCAAATTGGCAGAGCAAGAGAAGCACGAGGAGTTGCTATACCTGTCAATCAAGTTAAGTAAATTTACACCACTTTAGCCATGTAGCTTATGCTGGAAATGTAGTCCAATCCATGTCTCCCTCTTCAGAGAGGGTCAGCTGCGGCACAGTGAAATAGAGATGATTGCATCAGTGTTCTCTTTGGCCCCTAGGAAGGAAATGACAGCGCAGACACCAATCATTGCACTGAGCAAGGGCGGATACAGACTGTAGTGGGCCCCTGTGCAAGAAATTTTTTGGGCCCCCCCCCCGTCCCTCATAGTGCCACAAATTTACATACTATTAAATATGCAAATGTAAGTTAGGGTGCCTTCACATAGGCGAGTTTTTTGTATCCGATGAGATCAGGCGAAAACTGCATCTGACTTGATATGCTTTCACACTGGCGTGTTTCGCCACTAGCAGCAAATCCGGCAGATTTCCGCAACTCTGCCGCCTAATGGGCGACTTGTGGCATCGATCCAGCAAGCGCCATTCATTCTCTATGGGGCTTGCAGCCAGCGGCAAGTGCAGTTGTGCTAGATCGCATTACATGGTGCCACTAAAATATACAGCGGATATTTTTTATACAGGGAAATCTGCACCATGTCAATTTTTGAGCAGCCAGGACATGCTTCAGTTCTCCTCCAGGACAGAGCCCCCCAAATCATGCCTGCCATGCTTCAGTTCTCCCCCAGGAGCCCCCCAAAATCATACCTGCCGGTTCCCAGTCCCTCAGTCCTGCTCAGGTCCGTTACTCTTACCTGGAGCAGGCAGTGCAGGCCAGACCAAGAGGATAATCCATCCATCCACTGTCCGCACATGAGCTGCAGCGTTATGGGGCACAGTCAGTGTGTGACTTCACAGACACACACACATTGACACTGGCGCTGTGGCTGCAGCCACCGTCCGGCCGCGCCACGCACAGTGAGTGACAATATTATCACTCAGTCTGTCTCCTCCTCTCCTCCCCCACAGCGGCAGGTCGGCAGTGCAGCACAGCACTGACGCTGAGCTCACCTCAGGGTTGGCTCCTCAGCACCGGCAGTCGCACAGTCGCACTCGTCTCCTCTCAGGACCCGCTCCCGCCACCTTCCGCAGCGCTGCTCTCCTCCTTGCTCCTGGCGCTCCACATGGCTAATTTAAATAGGTAAATAAAAAGCCGTGTGGTGCTGGAGGTGGAGTGGCCCCCTCTCCCTCGGGGCCCCCGTTCAATGATCAGGCTGCACGGGTGGTAGGCCCGCCCCTGGCACGAGCTGTTCAATCAGTTGCTCAGTAGATTCACAGTGCTTGCTGCGAACACGTATTGTCCATCCTCCTTACAGCTAATTGCTCAGTTCAGTGCAATAAGTGTTCACATAGAAAGAGGGAGGCGGACCTACTGGAGACTGGGGTGGACCTGCTGGAATCTGTGAGTAACATCCAGTTGTGATGTTATGACCAGACTCCAAAACAACAAAACTCTAGTCGGGGGTTGAGCGACTCCTCCACACGCCAAATTGTGATATCTAGGTAACCATGCAGAATGCTAACAGGGTGTAAATATTAAACTGTCAGCATTCTGCAGCCTAGATACACATTATTATTATTTATTTATAAAGTGCCATTAGATTCCATTGAGCTTTACATATGCAAAAGGGCAGGACAAGTACAATATATGTGGACAATGAAATCATACAAGTACAGGAGGGGAGAGGATCCTGTCCATGAGGGCTCACAGTCTAAGAAGAACGGGTGGGGATACAGTAGGAGAGGGTAGTGCCGATTGTGAGACAGTGCAGTGGACTGGGTCTTATTGCAGGTTGTAGGCTTGACGGAAGAGGTGGGTCTTCAGGTTTCTTTTGAAGGTTCCCAGTATAGGTGAGTGTCTGATGTGTTGGGGCAGAGAGTTCCAGAGTATAGCAGCTGCATCGGGAGAAATCCTGGATGCGGTTGTGGGAAGAGGAGATGAGAGGGGAGTAGAGGAGGAGCTCTTGGGAGAATCCAGGTTGCGTGAGGGTAGGTATCAGGAGACCATGTCAGAGATGTATGGAGGGGACAGGTTCTGGATGGCTTTGTATGTCATAGTTAGGGTTTTAAACCGGGATCTCTGAGAAGTAGGGAGCCAGTGAAGGGCTTGGCATAGTGGGAAACAGGGGAGTAGCGGGAAGACAGGTGGATTATGTCGGGTGGCAGAGTTTAGGATAGATTGGAGAGGTGCAAGGGAGGTAGCAGGGAGGACGGTAAGCAGGAGGTTGCAGTAGTCAAGGCAGGAGTTGATGAGAGCATAAAATAAATGTTTTAGCAGTGTCGTGGTTGAGGAAAGTGCAATCCGGGAGATGTTTTTGAGCTGAGATGGCAGGAGGTGGTGAGGGCCTAGATGTGGGGCTTAAGGAGAGGGAAGAGTCAAGGATTACTCTGAGGCACTTGGCGTGGGGACTGGGGAGAGTGAGTAGTCATTAACAAGGATGATAGGTCGGGTAGTGGGGGAGAGCTGCTTGGGGGGAAGACGATATACTCAGTTTTGTCCACTTCAGCTTAAGGAAGCGAGCAGAGCAGAAGGATGAGATGGCGGACAGACATTGTAGAATTTTGGAATAGTAGAGAGGTGATGTCAGGGCCAGATAGGTAGATCTGGGTGTTGTCAGCGTAGAGATGGTACTGAAGGCCATGGGCCTCAATGAGTTGCCCTAGGCCGAGGGTGTAGAAAAGAAGAATGGTCCCAGAACCGAACCTTGGGACACCGACAGATAGGGGTTAAGGCAAAAAGGATGTGTGGGAGTGAGTGACGCTGAAAATCCGGTCCGTTAGTAAGAGGAGATCCAGGAGAGGGCTAGGTCGGTGATGCCAAGAGATTGCACAATCTGAAGTATAAGGGAATGGTCAACAGCGTCAAAGGCGGCAGATAGGTCAAGGGGTGTAGTGTCGTTTGCTCTTGGCGGTCAGTAGGTCTTGGTGACTTTGGTTAGGGCTGTTTCGGTGGAGTGGTAGGGTTGGAAACTGGATTGTAGGTGGTGAAGAGAGAGCAGGAGGAGAGGTGGGAGGACAGTTCTGAATGGACGTGCTGTTCAAGTAGTTTTGAGGCGAAGGGGAAAGAGATATGGGGTGATAGTTAGAAACAGATGATGGGTCGAGGTAGGGCTTTTTGAGGATGGATGTGATAAGGCATGTTTCAAGGCTGAGGGGTAAGGTGCCAGTAGTAAGTGATAAGTTGAAGAGGTTGGTTAGGGTTGGGATGAAGATAGAGGTGAGGTTGGGAATGAGGTGGGATGGGAGCGGGCTGTGGGCACTGGTGGTAAGGTGTGACTTTGACAGAAGGAGGAGAGCTGACCTTCAGTTATGGGGGAGAAGCAGCTGATGGAGGGAGAGGGTAGTGTAGGTGAGGGGGAAGCTGTGGGGACAGTGGGTAAATGCTGTCTCTGATTTTATAGATCATCTGTTTGAAGAAGGAAGCAAAGTCTTCAGCAGAGATAAGGGGATAGGGAGGTATAAATTATACAAAAAGCCCGGACAACCCCTTTAATTTCCTATTCTGCCATATGTCCCATGTATTATACCTAACAAGGTTCATTCTTTATCACTTAGAGATTTAGGACATCTCACAAGAAAAGTAGCTTGTTACTCAAGCTATGTTTTTTAAAAGCTTATTTTACAAATATTAGCTGAGTTTCTATATTATTTTTATGGTAACTACAATTGGGAAATTACTTTGTTTTTTTTTTTGTTTCTTTTGGAAAGCATTCATTAAAGTTGATTGACAATATTTGCACATCTTTGGTCCAGCGCCATGTTAGTAGTCTGTGACCATTGAACCAGAGCCCTGGGTACCTTTTACTACCTACCAGAATCCATGCCACATCTTCTGATTCATAGTTCCAATGCAAAGCATGCATAATATCATGCCAGGTCTACAAATGAAAAGCGTCACTAAGGATTATGCAGGTAGGACAAGGTTCATAGGGCTCTGGTCTGAACCAGTAAATACTAGATCAAGGTTTTGCTAATACTTTCTCTGAACAAGTGGTTCAGATTTATTTTTCTGCCCCAAATTGTGCACCAAATCTGCAAGAAAAAAAACACGTTGACATATCAATTCTGAATTCTCATACTTTGCTGGCTTCAGGATAGGCATGCAGATTTTGAAAAGCAGCATCAAACAACATACGTGGGAGCGGGCGCTTTACAACAATATAGTGGGGTCACGTTAAAAGAAAGCATCCTCCATATGCTGTGAGAGCAGGCACATAGGCACACG
This sequence comes from Allobates femoralis, assembly GCA_033576535.1. Classification (NCBI taxonomy): domain Eukaryota; kingdom Metazoa; phylum Chordata; class Amphibia; order Anura; family Aromobatidae; genus Allobates; species Allobates femoralis. The sequence goes on from JARQOC010000006.1 coordinate 85,999,052, forward strand.
TGAGAGTATGACAAGCAATGCCATCACAAACATTATAGCACTTCAGACTCGAGGGGGTAACAGGGCTATCCCACAAAGTTTGAACTGCGCTGCACTCCCTGACGTCACTGATCTTCACATGCATTGTCTCATGATACCACCAAGATATCACAGCTTTCACGAGACAGCTTGTTTTACAAGCACTGATGCCACTGAGGTTATCTCAGGTCACACAGCAGGATTCCCTGCTGCATGAAACCTGATGTGTAACCTGAGACAACCTCAGGGAAGTCATCATGAAGATGTCTGAGGTTCATGAGCGGATCCAGATGCATGGTGAGTGTGACAGCGAACTGAAGCTTGCTAAGTAATAGTGTAGGAAACTAATGTCTGTGCCAAAACAGTGGGGCTCCACTGTAAAATGGTTTGACCTGTGTTTGGCAGCTTCTAAGGAGCCCTTCATTTTACTTCCCATTGATTTTAATGGGCTTTGGATGTTTGGCGAACTGTTCAGCGAACAATGTCTGTTTGGCGAACCGAAATTGAATTCAAACTTCAAAAGGTTTGCTCATCTGTATTCAGCTGAGCATGCACAAATGTTAAGTTTAGAGATTGGAATATTCTTCTGGCAGACCCTTCTAGGTGCATCATTCTATGGTTGGAACAAAAGATCAGCCCACCAAAAACAGTGTGCTTAGATGACTTTGATCTAAATTTGTAGGGCACATTCCAACTATTATTTGTTTAGCACAAAAATCAATGTGTTTGCTGACTGCAATCTATGTTTGAGGGATTGCCTTGTATAGGTATGACTTTGATTTTTAGACATAGTATTCTATGATTAGACCTTTACACATATTAAGCAGACTTTACGGAATTCAAAAGCTAAAAGGCAAATTCTACAAATGTTTGTCTTGTCTTGGCATTCAGTAATTTATCATGAAATTTTTATTTATTTAAAAAAATATATATATATATATATGAACTTTTCCCAAGGCCAAAAATAACATGACTTGATCTTGTGTTGACAGCTTAACTACACGAATATCTTTATGACATTAGATTCTGCTATTATATTGAAAGATTATGTAAATTTGCAGCAGTCATTATATTCATTGTTAGGGTTCCTTTCATTTATGTGCCTATCCTCAGCCCCATGACCTTCTGGTTTCTATTTTGGCGGAAATTCCTGCCTCAGCAAAAAGTTCAGTCCAGCAGTAGTGTCCAGAAACCAATGCTGCAATATGAGGCAACTATGCCTCTGCAGCATCAGAAGAGCAGTAGGGTTACATGATGGTGGCTAGGTTTGGAAATTAATATGTACTCCATCAATCATGGCTCTCCACAGTGCTGTGCGTAGAAGCTCTAGTAGGAAGTAGATTGTAAGTAGCGAGCCCCTTGTCTCCAATGGTGGCAGACTCTCTTGGCAATGGGTAGTGAAAAAAAAAATATAAAACATAGACATGAGAAGAATGGTGTCTTAAAAATATACATATTTAGGTAAAGAGGAATAACCCTTTAACATACTTAATTGTTCCATGTAGTTCGGTGAACAATTTTTGTATAACCCAAGATAAGTGAATAAATCCTTAGAGGGACAACTTCAGGTCAAATTTCCTCAAATTCTAAGGTCCCAGTGAATTTGAACATTTTTAATTTGATCCATGATTGAGGAAAAATTACCCCCAGCACCATTTCAGACACTGATGAATGCTAAAGGTACCATCACACGTGGCAATATTGCTAGGCAATTTCACTGGCAATTTGCTGGTTGCAGTGAAATCATGGACACATTGTTCCATTTGTACACAGCAACAAAATAGAACAATGTGTCCATGATTTCACTGCAACCAGCAAATTGCCAGTGAAATTGCCTAGCAATATTGCCGCATGTGATGGTACCTTTAAATATCAGGCTAATGGCATTAGGTAGGGTTGCATGGGTTTTCATATAATGCCCTCCAACTATCACATAACATAATATTTTTTTTATTTATAGTAACATAGTAGCATAGTATTTAAGGTTGAAGGAAGACCTTAAGTCCACCTAGTTCAACCCAAAGCCTAACATGTTGATCCAGAGGAAGGCAATAAAAACCCCATGTGGCAACACTAAGGGGGAAAAGAATTCCTTCCTGACTCCACATACGACAATCAGACTAATTCTCTGGATCAATGCCCTATCAAAGAATCTAGTATATATAACTGATAATATTATATTTTTCAAGAAAGGAAAATAAATTCTTAAATTTTAGTAGTGACTCACTCATTACAACATCATGTAGCAGAGAGTTCCATAGTCTCACTGCCCTTACAGTAAAGAATCCACGTCTGTGATTAAGATTAAACCTTCTTTCCTCCAGACGTAGAGGATGCCCCCTTGTCCCATCTCAGGCCTAAGAGTAAACAGATCATTAAAAAGGTCTCTGTACTGTCCCCTCATATATTTATACATTATTATAAAATCACCCCTAAGCCTTCATTTTTCCAAACTAAATAACCCCAAGTTTAATAACCTTCTTGGTATTGCAGACCCCTCAGTCCTCTAATAACCTTGGTTGCTCTTCTCTGCACCCACTCTAATTCAGCTATGTCTTTCTTATACACCGGAGACCAGAATTGTACACAGTATTCTAAGTGTGGTCGCACTAGTGACTTGTATAGAGGAAAAATTATGTTCTCCTCATGAGCATCTATGCCTCTTTTAATGCATCCTATTATTTTATTTGCCTTTGCAGCAGCTGCCTGACACTAGGCACTAAATGTGAGTTCATCATCTACCCATACACCCAGGTCTTTTTCAGTGATAGTTTTGCCCAGTGTTTTACAATTAAGCACATAATTATACATTTTATTTCCTCTGCCCAAGTACATGACTTTACATTTATCCCCATTAAAGCTAATTTGCCATTTGTCAGCCCAAGGTTCTATTTTACATAAATCCTCCTTGTAATATAAAATTGTCCTCCTCTGTATTGATTACCCTGCAGAGTTTAGTGTCATCTGCAAATATTGAGATTCTACTCTGTATGCCCCCTACAAGGTCATTAATAAATATGTTAAAAAGAAGTGGCCCAATACTGACCCCTATAGTACCCCACTGTTAACTGTGACCCATTCTGAGTGTGCTCCATTAATAACCACCCTTTGTTTCCTATCACGAGCCAGTTCATAACCCACTTACAAATATTTTCCCCTATCCCCATTGCTCTCATTTTATGTATCAACTAGAGATGAGTGAGTACTAAAATGCTCAGGTGCTCGATGCTCGGGCCGAGCATCCCAAGATACTTGTGTACTCGGCCCGAGCACCGAGCCCAATGTTAGTCAATAAGTGACAGGCTTCGCCCACAGACTTCCTATAAAATGAGTGTTTTCTAGGAAAGGGCGGGAGGGTGGGCTTTTTCAAATTGTCGCAACATACAACACCTTGCTGTGCACCCCAGAGGGACCCTAACAATCGATCTGCTCTCTGTGAGGTGCTAGCTCACTGTGTGCACTGAAGGAGCTGTTTATTTGTGTCAGATCGATAATTATTAGCGAAGAGTCCGAGCATCTCGGTCGTACTCGGTGCTCGCCGAACATTCCGAGTACCGGGATAACTTGTAACGAGTAGCGCCGAGCATGTTCACTCATCATTAGTATCAACCTTTTGTGTGGCACTATATCAAAAGCTTTTGAAAAGTCCATATATACCACATAATTGTATTTCTTTGGTCCAGTCCAGAACTTACCTCTTCATAGATGCTTATCAGGTTAGTTTGAAAGGAATGGTCCCTTGTAAACCTATGTTGATATTGGGTTATGAGGTTATTTTTCTTCAGATACTCCAGTATAGCATCTCTTTGAAAACCCTCTAGGATTTTACCCACAGTAGAGGTTAAGCTTACTGGCCTATAATTTCCAGGTTCAGTTTTTGTCCCCTTTTTGAATATTGGCACCACATTTGCTATACGCCAGCCCTGTGGTACAGACCCTGTTATTATAGAAATCTTTAAAGATTAAAAATAATGGTCTATCTATGACGGTACTTAATTCTGCAGTACTCTGGGGTGTATCCCATCTGGGTCTGAGGATTTGTCAACTTTAGTGATTTTCAGACGGTGCCGTACTTCCTGCTGGGTTAAGCAGGTTACATTTAATGGAGCGTTTTTGTTATCACTGATCATGTTGTCTGTCATGGGATATTCTTGAGTAAATTTATATAGCACTAATTCTATAGTGCTTTACATACATTTGCAACACTCTCTCCATTGGGGCTGACAATGTAAACATCCTATCAGTATGTTATTCGAATGTGGGAGGAAGCAGCAGTGCCCGGAGGAAAACCACGCAAACACGGGAGAACATACAAACTCCTTGCAGATGTTGTCCTTGGTGGGATTTGAACCCAGCACCCCAGTGCTGCGAGGCTGCAGTGCTAATCACTGAGCCACTGTGCCCGCCCGGTATAACATGGTTTAAAGCAGCCAATTTTTGCCTTAATTATTGTATTGTATCTATCTACCTCATCTATATAAATATTCCCATCCTGTCCTTCCACAAATCTGGCCTCTTGAATCATTTTTCTACGCCCCCATTCATTTTATAGCACTTTATCTGTTCTTGTACAGATCCTAGCTGGTGAACAGTTCATGCAGCATTATGTGAATCCCCTATTTATTATATTGATAGCTGGACCATATATGATGGCATTTGTTGCTATTACCTTTTTTGTCTCCCCTACTGCCTCATAGATTGTAAGCTTGCGAGCAGGGACCTCACTCCAAATGGGCTCAGTGATGTATTTATCTATTTTTTGTCTCATATGATTTGTATTGTATTATATTTGTACTGTTGTATTGTATTTTATGATATATTATTGTATTGTGTTGTATCCAGGGGCTGGCTGGTGCCTCTATACCTGGGTGGCAGCTTGCCATTGCCGGCCCCGTCTTGAGGAGCGGGGGGGGGGTGCTGTCAGCCTGACTTGAGGACCGGGGGGGGGGGGGGTGCTGTCAGCCTGACTTGAGGACCCGGGGGGGGGGGGTGCTGTCAGCCTTTACCTCATCCCGGACCTCCAGCGTCATGTTTCTATATCGCCTGCGCCGGCCGACTCCCGACTCCCGCGGCCCGTTTCTGTAGGGGGCGGCCCGAAATGTGGACTATACCACCAGCCAGGGGGCACCTGCCCCCTGCCAACTGGGCCAGCCCGCCCCTGGTTGTATCGTATACCCTCTGAATTGTAAAATGCTGTGGAATATGTTGGCGCTATATATATATAAAAATTGTTGTTATTATTATTATAATTAGAAGCCAGTATAAAAGACGATGGCTGGCTGCTGCATGATTTTAGGCTTTAACAGTGTAAGGAAAAGACATCAGAACGGGCAGCTCATTCCACCAAGAATCCAAAGATTCAAATGATTGGGAGGTGCTGTACCTGCATAGTCAGTGTGACTATGAATTGATTGATATGAAATATCCTACAGTAACAGCACCTTAACAAGAACCTATTTTTTCTTCTTTACACCCTCCAGACAAACAGAGACGTTTACTATCATTCTGTCCTAATTTAGTTAATAAACAAAACTCCTGAAACCTTGTATGTCAAAGAGAGTGTGCTTCCTGGAATGTGAGACAAAAGAAAAGTCTCCAAATTCCATAAATATAAATACAAAGTGTACATGTTGTAAAAGATATTTATAGATTTTTTTTCCCCATACTTAGTAGTTGTAATAGTACAATATTGTACCCATACATGCCACCAGAAAACAACATCCTGTTTAAGGTACTTGCTTTTGGGATGTGAACATACCTAACCCTTCTTCCTTTAAAGACCTAGAGGTGTTATTTTTTAGTCTCTTAGTAATCATTTTGATTTTTGCATAGTTATTTTAATTGTCCAATTCAGGAATTGTTAGCACACAACTACTGCATGCTGTTGCCTCAGGTTTGTTTCCAAATAAATAAAATATAGAAAAGTTTAATGTATTGCAATTGCTTTGCTGGACAAATGTATCAACCATGAAACGCTACAAACTACAATAATATTGCTGGCTATTTGTTGACAAGTAAAGATAAGCAAACCTTTTGAAGTTCGGGTTCGGCATATGTTCACCGAACAGATCGGCAAACAGATCACCGAATTTCCAAACCACATTCAAATCAACAGGGGGGGGCAAAATCAATGGCTAAAAACACCTATAAAGGGTCCCAAAATCTGCCAAACACAGTGGAGCCCTGCTGTTTTGGCACATACATTCTCTTCCTACACTATTACTTACTCAGAAATTTTCATTGCTTCCCCCTCCCCTGATTTAATAAAGACAAACTTAGCCCTGCCCACCCTCTGTGTTGGCGTCTGTGTATGGCAACCAAACTGTCGTCAGATTACTGTATAAATACAAATTACTGTAAAAATTTTGATAGCCAAGATAAAGCTATCAACTGTAGTCTGCAGGCCGCAGCTGGCAATAAAACTAAGGAGTACCCCACGGCTTTTTTTTTTTATTAATTAGTTTTTTAAGCTACATAAGAGGCTAAAACACCCTTGGGGGCAACATGAAAGGCAATAAAAATTGCAAGCTTACAATAAATAGAGGGATGAGACATTATACAGCTGTTTGACATCTATCTATCTATCTATCTATCGTCACCGTGAAGTGGTTGAAAGGCAGGCATATATTGGTCAATGCATGCGCTAAGAACCAGAAAAAACGAAAAAAAAAATTTATGTGAGTTTTTTTGAGAAAACGTTTTATTTTTTATTTTTTCTCAAAGTAACATCTAGAAACATCATTGTCTGCATGTATTGGCTTAACCAGTGTGCTGCTATTATTTTGTTACATTTATAATTCAGCTATATAGATTTGCACCTTGGCTGAAGAGCATAAGGAAGTGCTGTCTATTTTTTTTCTTCATTTATTATGTGTGGAACAGGCTGGTTCTACTGCTGGACTTGCACTCCTGCCTCATTACCATAGAGTCCAACTGAAATGGTATGTCTCCTGCTACTGCCCATTGTAACAGAGACCCCTAGGGTACGAGAGAGGCTTTTAGTGTACAGTCATGGCCAAAAGTTTTGAGAATGATACAAATATTAATTTTTACAAAGTCTACTGCTTCAGTTTTTCTAATGGCAATTTGCATATACTCCAGAATGTCAAAGAGTGATCAGCTTAACTGCAATTACTTGCTAAGTCAATATTTGCCTAGAAAATGAACTTTAACCCCCAAAACACATTTCAACATCATTGCAGTCCTGCCTTAAAAGGAGCAGCTAACATCGTTTTAGTGATTGTTCCATTAACACAGGTGTGGGTGTTGATGAGGACAGGGCTGGCAATCAATCAGTCATGATTAAGTAAGAATGACACCACTGGACACTTTAAAAGGAGGCTGGTGCTTGGTATCATTGTTTCTTTCAGTTAACCATGGTTATCTCTAAAGAAAACGTGCAGCCATCATTGCACTGCACAAAAATGGCCTAACAGGGAAGAGTATCGCAGCTACAAAGATTGCACCTCAGTCAACAATCTATCGCATCATCAAGAACTTCAAGGAGAGAGCTTCCATTGTTGTCAAAAAGGCTCCAGGGCGCCCAAGAAAGACCACAAGCACCAAGACCGTATCTTAAAACTGTTTCAGCTGCAGGATCGGACTACCAGCAGTGCCGAGCTTGCTCAGGAATGGCAGCAGGCTGGTGTGAGTGCTTCTGCACACACTGTGAGGCGGAGACTCTTTGAGCAAGGCCTGGTTTCAAGGAGGGCAGCAAAGAAGCCACTTCTCTCCAGAAAAAACATCAGGGACCGACTGATATTCTGCAAAAGGTACAGGGAGTGGACTGCTGAGGACTGGGGTAAAGTCATTTCCTCTGATGAATCCCCTTTTCGATTGTTTGGGACATCTGGAAAACAGCTTATTCGGAGAAGAAGAGGTGAGCGCTACCACCAGTCTTGTCTCATGCCAACTATAAAGCATCCTGAAACCATTCATGTGTGGGGTTGCTTCTCAGCCAAAGGAATCGGCTCACTCACAGTCTTGCCTAAAAACACAGCCATGAATAAGAATGGTACCTGAATGTCCTCCAAGAGCAACTTCTCCCAATCGTCCTAGAGCAGTTTGGCGCCCAACAATGCCTTTTCCAGCATGATGGAGCACCTTGCCATAAAGCAAAGGTGATAAATAAATGGCTCAGGGAACAAAACATAGAGATTTTGGGTCCATGGCCTGGAAACTTCCCAGATCTTAATCCCATTGAGAACTTGTGGTCAATCATCAAGAGACGGGTGGACAAACAAAAACCAACAAATTCTGGCAAAATGCAAGCATTGATTATGCAAGAATGGACTGCTATCAGTCAGGATTTGGTCCAGATGTTGATTGAGAGCATGCCAGGGAGAATTGCAGAGGTCCTGAAGAAGAAGGGTCAACACTGCAAATATTGACTTGCTGCATTAACTCATTCTAACTGTCAATATAACCTTTTGGTACTCATAATATGATTGCAATTATATTTCTGTATGTGATATAAACATCAGACAAACACAAATTAAAACTGGAGGGCAGCAGATCATGTGAAAATATAATTTTGGTGTCATTCTCAAAACGTTTGGCCAAGACTGTAGACAGGGACCCTTCAGAATTATGGTCACCGTGAAGTGGTTGAAGGGCAGGCATATATTGGCTAATGCATGCGCTAAGAACCATAAAAAAAAAATTATCTGAGTTTTTTTGAGAAAACTTTTTAGTTTTCATTTTTTCTCAAAGTAACATCTAGAAACATCATTGTCTGCATGCATTGGCTTAACCAGTGTGCTGCTATTATTTTGTTATCTATCTATCTATCTATCTATCTATCTATCTATCTATCTATCTGTGGAGCCCACTGAGATGGGGTACTCGGTACCGGACCGGGGTATCACGGGGGTTATCACGGTGGTCCTTGGTCCGGACCATGTCCCGAGCCCACAAATAAAAGTGGTTATTTACAGGGATTGTTGTGATGCCACGAATGGGTTATGGTCAATGGGGGCCACCGCTGCCTGCTTCTGCCAGGAGGATGGATGGGGCTGCAGCTAGATGGATGACTCCGCCATGGGTCGGGCTGCTCCTGACAGGGTGAAATATAGGGAAACAGTTCAATATGCAGGGAATCACACATGGGAGACTTTAACAGGGTTTAATGGGTTTTACTTGCAAGTTCTCTTTAGTACAGTTCACAGTACAGTTCCTTCACACAGATAACTCTTGACCGTCACGTAACCCTCTGAAGCCAGGTTCCCTTTCTGAGACCCTTCTCTCTCTGGATTCCTTTCAGACTTTCCTCTATGCTTGTCTTCCCCGTGGGCTATATGGTGGGAGCTCGGTCCCTTGTCTGGCTTCCCCCAAAGCGTGTGCGTGACAAGCTTGGGTCCTATGCGCTGCTGAGCCTCCAGCCCATGTGTTAGGAACTCTGACCTGAAATCAGATTCCCCCGTCGGTTTGTCCGGATCCGGCATATAGCTGCGGTGCCCTCAGAGCTGACACTGTGGTCCCAGCCTATCCTTAGGTGTCCCTATCTTGCAAGGGATTCCTACCTATGTGACTTCTGCACTGGGAAGGGATTCTCCTCACCGTTGTTCTCTCTGGCACTGCTGCCGTGTTCCTCTGACCCAGCTGTACTGGTCCGGTCTCTCCCCTTCCTTTAGGCTTCAGACTATGGAGCGGGTTTTCTCTCCAAGGAACTGTGTCTTGCAGGATTCTGCGCCTCCAGGGAGCCCGAACCCTTCAGAGAAGTGTCCCTCTTTACTCTTTACTGTGCTTGGTCTTTACACTCAGCCTTCTCTGGCCTACTTTTTGTCTTTGCTGTTCGGCACCCACTGGCCTACTGACTAACTACTTCCTGTTTTCCCTTTTTATCCCAGTGCTGTCACCTTGACTACGTCCCACCCACTTAACTCTAAACCCTTCCACCCCTTGCCCGCCTAGAGACCCGGGCTCCGAGTTGCGTGCTGTGTTCTGTGGGTATGTGTTTTGAAGGTGGTTTGTATAAAACCCATCACTATTTTCCTCGCTGCAGTTCCCCTTGTAGCCACCCTGGTCGCAGGGGCACCACATCTCTATTTCTAAAACTATATTTTCCTCTATTTATAGATCTATCACTACTTTACATCAATCTGTCTATGCATGCTGAAAGATTGAATAATCTTAACAGATTTTAATATCTTCAAAAAAAATTAGCATGCCACTGACTCACCAGGAGTGGTGCCCTCATTTTGATGCGCCACTCCTGGAACTTTGCCCTGGCTTTCTCATTGCCCAGGTGTTTTGGAAAACAGGGTAATGGAATTTGGAGTTGATGCCAGCTGGGTAATGTCAGCTGGCAGCAAGGCCAGTGGTTAGTAATGTTGAGGAACAATTAGATATCCGATATTACTAACCAAGTCAGTAAGGACACAAAAAAACACACCAATAAATTTTTTATTTGAAAAATCACCCCAATACATTCCACCTTCACCCTTTTCTATTAAAATTAATTTGCTGAAAGTCTCCCGTTTCACCCCCCCCCCATAAAAATGTAAAAAATAATTAGAACCCCCCAAAATGAAACCCAAATAAATGCTGATGTAGCCCCAGCATATTGGGGCAAGATAAGTGACTGCATCTCCCATATGGTGGGACTGCAGGCACCGCATGACTCCTGACAGTGTGATAGGCCATGACTTCACTGAGGTTGTCTCAGGTTACACAGCAGGTATCACACAGCAGAGAATCCCACTGTGTGATCTGAGATATAATCAGTGGTGTCACTGCTCGTAACAGATGCTGTCTTGTGAAACCCACAATATTATGCAAGATGTAGCAGATATATTCCGCTGGTATCATTAGACAGCACGTGTGAGGAGCAGTGACGTCAGGGAGTGCAGCGCAGTTCCAACTTGCAGGATAGCCCCTGTGTGACCCCTCGAATCTGAACTTCAGTAATGTTTGGGATGGCACCATTTTTCATACTTTCACCTGCATGTTTGCTCTCACAGCATATGTGGGATTCCTTCTATGAATGTGACCCCACCTTAATGTTGTAAGGCCCCATGCCCATGGATGTTGTTTGATGTTTCTTTTGAAGCAGATTTTGATAATCCGCATCAAAATCGTCATGCCTATTCTGAAGGCAACAAAGTCTATGAGAGTTCAAAAGTGCTGTGCCAACATGTTTTTTTTCCCTTGCCGATTTGGTGCAGATTTTGGGGCAGAAAAAAAAAAATCTGAACCACATGTGCAAAGGAAAAAAAGCAATGTGATCAGAGCACTTCTGACCCGTCATACACTTTGCTGGCCTCAACAAACAGATTCAGATTTTGATGAAGATTCTTAAAATCTGCTTCAAAAGAAGCATCAAACATTACACCATGGGCACAGGGCCTAAGAGGGTCCAAGGAGAGCCACAGTTGTGGGGAAATGGATTGAGGACTCCTCTTGCCCCCTGGCTACCTCTACAGAGACTTCTAGGCAGGAGTGGCCAACTACAGTCCTCTAGGTCTGAAAACAGTGTAAGTTGTCAGGATTTCCTTAGCATCGCACAGGTTCTAATTTCATCACCTGCAGAGGCGATGATTCCAGCAGCTTGTGCAATGCTAAGTAAATTCTGAAAACATTAACTATTTGTGGCCTTTGAGGACTGCACTTGGCCAGCCTTGTTCAGCAGGAGTGTGTGTAGTGTCTCGCCTATCCATACCTCAGACCGTCAGGCAAGAGGCCTGCCGGTTGTTCGCCAGTCTCTGTAGGGTAGTATCAAAGTACCTCTTTGCAGAAACAGTCCAGCACACAAGGAGTAAAGTAAAAAAAAACTTTACTGTAGCAATTTTGAAAAAAGACCATGGTGGTACATGATGTAATTTGTAACATTTATCAGACCCAAACAGTAATAATATAAACATAGGCACTTAGCACAGATAAGCCTCAAAGACACATGTATCAATATGCACAGTATGTATAAGGAAAGACCCACAGTGATCAGCAGAGTCCATTACAATGGTGCAAAGTCCATTAAGGGCACAGTCAATTTAGGGTTTTTCGGTATAGCCCAAAGACTGCTGTCCCACTAATCCAGCAGGGAGAAAGATAACTGGTGCTAAACTTGGGAATGGGAAAAATGAAATGAAGCATTATTCAGTCCAAGAAAGTGAGGGTTAACTAGTCGGGCACCAAATTAGTTATCCGAGACTTCAGACCTGAAAAGGTCCCGTTGAAGCGGAGCTCCTGTGAAACCGCCGACTCCGCACTCTCTCTCCCTGCTTTGATGTTACCCTACCACGTAGAATAAATACAAAGCTGCAACAAACCGGTGAGTGCCGTCTTTTGTTTCCTACTTGGATTGAAAAATAAAATGAACAAAAAACAGGCCTCGTTCATCTAAGAACTAAAAAAAAACCTGAAAAAAGTCCTAAAATGCTAACTAAGGGATGGGACCCAACAACTTGCTTTTTTTAGGGAATTCTTCTCTTTAATTGGGGGAAAAACTATTTAGCAGCTTTTTCATCACTGCCCAGGATGGAAGTCGCCATTCCTCATAGTACTCTGCTGCTGGATCGTCTCGGGGGGTCGCAGGGGCTATTCCTCCAGGAGAATTTTCTGCCACCACCTGCCGCCCAGCACACCCTATCATGGCCATTACTGGAGAAGAGGATGCAGGAATTAGATGATGACTTCCCCAGGAGAGATGGGAGGAACTTGGGCAACACCTACAGGCCCTTCAGGATCAATGGCCCCTATAGGTTTGTGTTCAGCTGGCTGGCTAACCAAAAGATTCCTAGCCTCTACCCGACTCCACATTCTCTCCAGGTAGGCCTCCTGCTGCTGGTTTTCAAAATTGTCGGCTGTGCCAACCTGAGTTACGCCAACCAAGAAGCTCCCCTTGCTGCCATTCACCTTCATAAAGGTGGACTCTTCCCCAACATAGAGTGTGCAGAGTATTTTGGGAAGATGTACATGCAGCAGGGTGGACCAGTTGATGACTAGTAACTTCTTCCGCTATGAAACCAAAGCCCCTACCCTGAATGAATGCCACCACTAGGTACTTTGGTCATGAAACTCATTGGCCTTAGGCCTATGCAACCACTTTTGGGTTATCTGCTAGCCTAGTTTCCTCAAGAAAGGAGACAGGCCGGGGTGGTTTTTTATGCATATAGGATAGTTGATGGGAGGTGTTAAGGGTCCCTACATGACATTCTCCCAGTCAAAGGCTTTTCGCAGGCCTGCTGCACAAGACTGGGAAACAGGGACTTCTGTCTCTACTACAGCCTCCTCTTCCTTGTCCTCATTCTCCTAATTATGCTTCTGGATTTGCCAATCTAGAAGTTGTGGCACTGGCTGCAGGTGTAGTAACACCAGACATGCTGCAAGATCCTCCAGAGTGTGACATCTGCTGCTCCAAGCTGGCATGAGGAGCAGCTCATCTTCTGACTGTGAGCTCCTCAGAACCTCCTCTGACATCCGAGACCAGAGTTGGATCCTGACCTTGCAGCATATTAGGCCCAAAGAGGGTAGCGTGGTGGATCTCCAAGTCACATACGTATCCTGTGCAAGTTGCTCCAGTTCCAGTGCTGAAACCTCCCCTGCCCCTTGGGTGGTGAAGCTCCTCCAGAGCTAGCGTATCTTGTGGTTGATCCATCATCATGTAGCTAAAATGCGTACTCAAGGCACACAATAGCACAGTGTGGATGCATTGTACTGCACTGCTAAGACGGTGCCAAGCTTCCACGGTAATGCCTCTTTGCATTACCAAGAGGCCCGCATCTTCCAGTTGCGAGGACCCAATCACTTACAGGATGTTATTATTTGCACAAGCTTGTCATTAACCCCTCCATGGGGTGGTGCTGATTTAAAAATCCCATTCCCCGTGCCACAGGTAACATTTGAGCTTGCACTTGGCTGGAGTGTTATTGAAGCCTGAAATATTTTGAGGGGAAATAAGAAAAAGAAAATAGTTTATTCAGCTGACCACTAATTCATCCGTAATGTTAAATAAGGCTAGTGAGCAATGCAGAAACACGTCCAATATTAATGATTTATGTAACACACTTGTGCGCATGCCAAAAATCTGTATTTTAAACGTATGTAATAAAGTGATTGCACATTTTCAAGAAGCAATATCCATAGTATGATTTTTCATGAGTGTGAACAGACTATAGTACCATGTATGTGAAGCGTATAATTGGCCATATGCTAGTTTTATATAAATTCCTATCCCATAAGTGTAGAAGAGATGGACTCACATGCTGCTGACCCTCTGCAATAAAATAGTTTGCTCTAAAAAAAAAAAAAAAAATAATCATAATAATGAAAAAAATAATAATAAAAAATCTATATTCCCAGAAACTAAAAAAAAATAATATTAATAATATTAAGATCTCTCTTTAACTCCTTCCCGACATAGGACGTTGTACAACGTCCTGTGTTTCTGCCTGTTATCGACACAGGACGTTGTACAACGTCCTGGAAGATTTGAGCTGCTGCAGCTCCTGTGAGCCGGGTCACTCAGGTGTCACAGATGCTGCTGCTCTGTGACAGCCTGTAGTTGACCCCACAGGGGGTGGATTAATCCCCCCATGCCCAGGACCCCTCCGATCGGCAGTTTAAAAGTGAAACTGCCGATCGGAGGGAATCATAGGAACTCACCCCTCCAGATCTGATTGGAGCTCTCCAATCAGATCTTGAGGGGCGGATCTGCATGTGTCCACCCCTCTTCACCCCCCTCCCTCTCCATGACTCACAGAGGGGCCCCCCCGTCCCCCCAAACCGCCCGCCCCCCTCTATTATTATTATGTATATGCCGGCGGGCTGCACCCGTGGGTGCAGCCCGCCGGCAACACTGTCCGGTCCCCTCCAAAAGATTCCCTCCCAGGCAGCCCCCACCTCAGCCCTGTGTGCTGCCCCCCCCTCACCTCCTGCCTCCGGCTGTGTGCCTCCGCCGCTGCCGGCCGGTCGATGGCCCCGCCTCCTCTCCCCGCCTACTCTTCCGGCCTCCTCCTGCTCATCGGTGGATTGAGAGGGTAAGTATGTATGTATGCATGTATGTAAGTAAGTATGTATGAATGAATGAATGAATGAATGAATTGATGGATGGATGGGTGAATGGATAGATGGATGGGGGGTGCATGCGTGGACGTGTGTGTGCGTGGACGTGAGAGTACATGAGTGTGCGTGGACGTGAGTGAGCGTGGACGTGTGCGTGCATAGACGTGTGTGTGCATAGACATGTGCGTGCGTGTATGTGTGCATAGATGGATGTGTGCGTGGACGTGTGTGTGGATGTGCGTGCGTGTGTGGATGTGTGCATGCATGGATGTCAGCGTGTGTGGATATCAGCGTGCGTGCGTGGATGTCAGCGTGCGTGAATGTCAGCGTGCGTGCGTGGATGTGTGCATGCGTGAATGTCAGCGTGCGTGGATGTCTGCATGTGTGGATGTCAGCATGTGTGGATGTGCGTGGATGTCAGCGTGCGTGGATATGTGCGTGCGTGGATGTCAGCGTGCGTGCATGGATGTCAACGTGCGTGGATGTCAGCATATGTGGATGTCAGCATGTGTGGATGTGCGTGGATGTCAGCGTGCGTGGATATGTGCGTGCGTGGGTATGTGCGTGCGTGGATGTCAGCGTGCGTGCGTGAATGTCAGCGTGCGTGGATGTTTGCATGCGTGGATGTCAGCGTGCGTGGATGTCAGCGTGCGTGAATGTCAGCGTGCGTGCGTGGATGTGTGCATGCATGGATGTCAGCGTGCGTGCGTGGATGTCAGCGTGCGTGGATGTTAGCGTACGTGCATGGATGTCAGCGTGCGTGGATGTCAGCGTGCGTAGATGTCAGCATGTGTGGATGTCAGCATGTGTGGATGTCAGCATGTGTGGATGTGCGTGGATGTCAGCGTGCATGGATATGTGCGTGCATAGATGTCAGCGTGCGTGCATGGATGTCAGCGTGCGTGAATGTCAGCGTGCATGCGTGGATGTCAGTGTGCGTGGATGTCAGCGTGTGTGAATGTCAGCGTGCGTGCATGGATGTCAGCGTGCTTTGATGTCAGCATGTGTGGATGTCAGCATGTGTGGATGTGCGTGGATGTCAGCGTGCGTGGATATGTGCTTGCGTGGATGTCAGCGTGCGTGAATGTCAGCGTGCTTGTGTGCGTACATGGATGTCAGCGTGCGTGCGTGGATGTGTACATGCATGGATGTTGGCGTGCGTGGATATCAGCGTGCGTGCGTGGATGTGTGCATGCGTGGATGTCAGCGTGCGTGCGTGGATGTCAGCATGCGTGCATGGATGTCAGCGTGCGTGGATGTCAGCATGTGTGGATGTGTGTGGATGTCAGCGTGCGTGGATATGTGCGTGCGTGGATGTCAGCGTGCGTGCATGGATGTCAGCGTGCGTGGATATCAGCGTGCGTGGATGTCAGCATGCGTGAATGTCAGCGTGCATGCGTGGATGTGTGCATGCGTGGATGTCAGCGTGCGTGCGTGGATGTCAGCGTGCGTGCATGGATGTCAGCGTGCATGGATGTCAGCATGTGTGGATGTCAGCATGTGTGGATGTGCGTGGATGTCAGCGTGCGTGGATATGTGCGTGCGTGGATGTCAGCGTGCATGCATGGATGTCAGCGTGCGTGGATGTCAGCATGTGTGGATGTCAGCATGTGTGGATGTGCGTGGATGTCAGCGTGCATGGATATGTGCGTGCGTAGGTATGTGCGTGCGTGGATGTCAGTGTGCGTGCGTGGATGTCAGCGTGCGTGAATGTCAACGTGCGTGCGTGGATGTGTGCATGCGTGGATGTCAGCGTGCGTGCGTGGATGTCAGCGTGCGTGAATGTCAGCGTGCGTACGTGGATGTGTGCATGCGTGGATGTCAGCGTGCGTGTGTGGATGTCAGCGTGCGTGGATGTTAGCGTATGTGCGTGGATGTCAGCATGTGTGGATGTCAGCATGTGTGGATGTGCGTGGATGTCAGCGTGCGTGGATATGTGCGTGCGTGGATGTCAGCGTGCGTGCATGGATGTCAACGTGCGTGGATGTCAGCATATGTGGATGTCAGCATGTGTGGATGTGCGTGGATGTCAGCGTGCGTGGATATGTGCGTGCGTGGGTATGTGCGTGCGTGGATGTCAGCGTGCGTGCGTGAATGTCAGCGTGCGTGGATGTTTGCATGCGTGGATGTCAGCGTGCGTGGATGTCAGCGTGCGTGAATGTCAGCGTGCGTGCGTGGATGTGTGCATGCATGGATGTCAGCGTGCGTGCGTGGATGTCAGCGTGTGTGGATGTTAGCGTACGTGCATGGATGTCAGCGTGCGTGGATGTCAGCGTGCGTAGATGTCAGCATGTGTGGATGTCAGCATGTGTGGATGTCAGCATGTGTCGATGTGCGTGGATGTCAGCGTGCATGGATATGTGCGTGCATAGATGTCAGCGTGCGTGCATGGATGTCAGCGTGCGTGAATGTCAGCGTGCATGCGTGGATGTCAGTGTGCGTGGATGTCAGCGTGTGTGAATGTCAGCGTGCGTGCATGGATGTCAGCGTGCGTTGATGTCAGCATGTGTGGATGTCAGCATGTGTGGATGTGCGTGGATGTCAGCGTGCGTGGATATGTGCTTGCGTGGATGTCAGCGTGCGTGAATGTCAGCGTGCTTGTGTGCGTACATGGATGTCAGCGTGCGTGCGTGGATGTGTACATGCATGGATGTTTGCGTGCGTGGATATCAGCGTGCGTGCGTGGATGTGTGCATGCGTGGATGTCAGCGTGCGTGCGTGGATGTCAGCATGCGTGCATGGATGTCAGCGTGCGTGGATGTCAGCATGTGTGGATGTGCGTGGATGTCAGCGTGCGTGGATATGTGCGTGCGTGGATGTCAGCGTGCGTGCATGGATGTCAGCGTGCGTGGATATCAGCGTGGGTGGGATGTCAGCATGCGTGAATGTCAGCGTGCGTGCATGGATGTCAGCGTGCGTTGATGTCAGCATGTGTGGATGTCAGCATGTGTGGATGTGCGTGGATGTCAGCGTGCGTGGATATGTGCTTGCGTGGATGTCAGCGTGCGTGAATGTCAGCGTGCTTGTGTGCGTACATGGATGTCAGCGTGCGTGCGTGGATGTGTACATGCATGGATGTTGGCGTGCGTGGATATCAGCGTGCGTGCGTGGATGTGTGCATGCGTGGATGTCAGCGTGCGTGCGTGGATGTCAGCATGCGTGCATGGATGTCAGCGTGCGTGGATGTCAGCATGTGTGGATGTGCGTGGATGTCAGCGTGCGTGGATATGTGCGTGCGTGGATGTCAGCGTGCGTGCATGGATGTCAGCGTGCGTGGATATCAGCGTGCGTGGATGTCAGCATGCGTGAATGTCAGCGTGCATGCGTGGATGTGTGCATGCGTGGATGTCAGCGTGCGTGCGTGGATGTCAGCGTGCGTGCATGGATGTCAGCGTGCGTGGATGTCAGCATGTGTGGTGTGCGTGGATGTCAGCGTGCGTGGATATGTGCGTGCGTGGATGTCAGCGTGCATGCATGGATGTCAGCGTGCGTGGATGTCAGCATGTGTGGATGTCAGCATGTGTGGATGTGCGTGGATGTCAGCGTGCATGGATATGTGCGTGCGTAGGTATGTGCGTGCGTGGATGTCAGTGTGCGTGCGTGGATGTCAGCGTGCGTGAATGTCAACGTGCGTGCGTGGATGTGTGCATGCGTGGATGTCAGCGTGCGTGCGTGGATGTCAGCGTGCGTGAATGTCAGCGTGCGTACGTGGATGTGTGCATGCGTGGATGTCAGCGTGCGTGTGTGGATGTCAGCGTGCGTGGATGTTAGCGTATGTGCATGGATGTCAGCATGCGTGGATGTCAGCGTGCGTAGATGTCAGCATGTGTGGATGTCAGCATGTGTGGATGTCAGCGTGCGTGGATATGTGCGTGCGTGGATGTCAGCGTGCGTTCATGGATGTCAGCGTGCGTGAATGTCAGCATGAATGCATGGATGTCAGCGTGCGTGAATGTCAGCGTGCGTGCATGGATGTCAGCGTGCGTGGATGTCAGCATGTGTGGATGTCAGCATGTGTGGATGTGCGTGGATGTCAGCGTGCGTGGATATGTGCGTCCGTGGATGTCAGCGTGCGTGCGGGGATGTCAGCGTGCGTGAATGTCAGCATGCATGTGTGCGTACGTGGATGTCAGCATGCGTGCGTGGATGTGTGCGTGGATGTCAGCTTGCGTGCGTGGATGTGTGCATGCGTGTATGTCAGGGGGCGTGAATGTCAGCGTGTGTGGATGTGTGCGTGCGTGCATGTGCGTGCGTGGATGTCAGCGTGCGTGGATGTGTGTGTGTGTGGATGTGCGTGCGTGGATGTGGATGTGCGTGCGTGGTTGTGTGCGTGCGTGGATGATGGGTGCATAGGTGGATGGATGGGTGCAACAAGGGATCAAGTGTCCTCTTGTTGTAGTCTCTGGGATCATAGTCATGGTGCACTGTATGACAGATCATTGCACCATAACTCTGACCCCAGAGGCTGTAGGAAGAGGACACTTGATCCCTTGCTGCAGTCTCTGGATTGAGCAGAGGCGATCGAGCGTCGTGGGACCTTCGTTGTGGACTACGTCGGAGGCGATCGAGCGTCGTGGGACCTTCGTTGTGGACCACGTCGGATCTTTATAATAAAGATGGAGACCGAATTTTGTTTGTGTTTTTTTTTCAAATAAAAAGATTTTTCTCTGTGTGTATTTTCTGACTATTTACCAGAGATTCCTAATGGCGGGTTTAACATTGGCGCTATATTATGAATCTCGGGCTTAGTGCCAGCTGCCAATAAAAAGCTGGCATTAACCCCTTTATTACCCAGTTTGCCAGCGGCACCAGGGCAACTGGAAGAGTCTGGGTACAGCAGCAGAAAATGGCGCTTCAATGAATGCGCCATTTTCTGGGGCGGCTGCAGGCTGCAATTCGCAGCATGAGGGGCCCAGAATGCTTGGGCCTCTCCATGCTGCGGATTCCAGCCCCCAGCTGCCTAGTTGTACCTTGCTGGACCAAAAATATGGCAGAGCCACACGTCCTTTTTTTTCTAGAAGTAGTTCTAGAAGAAAAAAAAGGGCTTTGCTGTATTTTTGGTTGCCAGCCAGGTACAACGAGGCAGCTGGGGGTTGGTGGCAATCCGTAGCTGCCAAGTTGTACCTGGCTGGACCAAAAATATGGCGGAGCCCCACGCTATTTCTTTTCTAGAATTAGTCCTAGGAAAAAAATAAAAAAGGGCTTTGCTGTATTTTTGGTTGCCAGCCAGGTACAATGAGGCAGCTGGGGATTATTGGCAGTCTGTAGCTGCCAAGTTGTACCTGGCTGGACCAAAAATATGGCGGAGCCCCACGCCATTTTTTTTCTGGAATTAGTCCTAGATAAAAAATAAAAAAGGGCTTCGCTGTATTTAGATGCATAGTGAACACTTTGAACCCCCAGGTGCTTCACAAATTGATCCGTAAAAATGAAAAAAGAAAATTTGTGTGAAAAAAAGTACTTTTTCCTTATTACGGATCAATTTGTGCAGCATCTGGGGTTCAAAGTGCTCACTATGCATCTAGGTGCATTCCTTGGGGGTCTAGTTTCCAAAATGGGGTAACTTGTGGGGGAGCTCCAATGTTTAGGCACACATGGGCTCTCCATACGCGACATGGTGTCCGCTAACAATTCCAATAGTTAGCGGACACCATGTCGCGTATGGAGAGCCCCTGTGTGCCTAAACATTGGAGCTCCCCCACAAATGACCACGTTTTGGAAACTAGACCCCCCAATGAACATATCTAGATGCATAGTGAGCACTTTGAACCCTCAGGTGCTTTACAAATTGATCCGTAAAAATGAAAAAAGAAAATTTGTGTGAAAAAAAAGTACTTTTTCCTTCTTACGGATCAATTTGTGAAGCACCTGGGGGTTCAAAGTGCTCACTATGCATCTATATGCATTCCTTGGGGGGTCTAGTTTCCAAAATGAGGTCACTTGTGGGGGAGCTCCAATGTTTAGGCACACATGGGCTCTCCATATGCGACATGGTGTCTGCTAACAATTCCAATAGTCGCGTATGGAGAGCCCCTGTGTGCCTAAACATTGGAGCTCCCCCACAAGTGACCCCATTTTGGAAACTAGAACTCCCAGAGAACTTATCTAGATGGGTTGTTAGCATTTTGAACCCCCAGGTGCTTCACAAATTCATCTGTAAAATTGAATAAGTACTTTTTTTTCCACAAAAATTTTCTTTTTTCATTGTTACAGATTATTTTGTGAAGCACCGGGGTGTTCAAAATGCTCACCACCCATCTTGATAGGTTCCCTGGGGGGTCTTGTTTCCAAAATGGGGTCACTTGTGGGGGAGCTCTAATGTTTAGGCACACAGGGGCTCTCCAAACGCGACATGGTGTCCGCTAACAATTGGAGCTAATTTTTCAAATTGTTAGCGGACACCATGTCGCGTTTGGAGAGCCCCTGTGTGCCTACACATTGGAGCTCCCCACAAGTGACCCCATTTTGGAAACTAGACCCCCCAGGGAACTTATCTAGATGGGTGGTGAGCATTTTGAACCCCCAGGTGCTTCAGAAATTCATCCGTAAAAATGAAAACGTCCTTTTTTTTTCATAAAAATGTTCTTTTTTCATTTTTACAGTTTAATTTGTAAAGCACTGGGGCATTCAAAATTCTCACCACCCATCTAGATACGTTCGCTAGGGGCGTCTAGTTTCCAAAATGGGGTCACTTGTGCGGGAGCTCCAATGTTTAGGCACACAGGGGCTCTCCAAACGCGACATGGTGTCCGCTAACAATTTGAGCTGATTTTTCAGTCAAATTGTTAGCGGACACCATGTTGAATTTGGGGGGCCCCTGTGTGCCTAAACATTGGAGCTCCCCCACAAGTGACCCCATTTTGGAAACTAGACCCCCCAGGGAACCTATTTAGACGTTTTTTGAGCAGAGCATGGTAAATGAAACAATGGAACACCTTCAGTTCCATTCAAAGGTATTAAAGGGGTTATTAGACTAAATGAAAACTTTCATGAGAACTGAGAAGTATTGAACTCAATAAAATTAGTCATACTTACCTGATATCAATGTTACCCTCGTGTATACAGTGCCTGGCGCTACAGTGTTATGCACTTGGCCTGGAGGTGATGAGGGTCACTTCTGTCTTCTCACAAAGGACTGCTTAGTCCTATAACTGACTGCAGTGGTCAGGTGCCTAGAATGGATTGCATCAAAGAAATCTCTGGTGATGCTCCATTTTAGTGACCAGACTGCTGAAGCCAAGGACCTGTAACAGAAGGCCGTTGACCTCACTTAAGGACCTGTATCAAAAGGTCGTTAACTTCCAATACTGGTGCAGTGTAAACCACCGTTGTGGCAGGCATTGTGTACACACAAATGGATTTTCTATTGTTTATATAGTTTGCTATCTCTTGATGTCTCAATTTTTCAACTTAAAACCCATCGTCTGCAGTTTGGGGTTCTGATCTGGCACAAATCCTAATTCATATTAAAAGGCTTGTTAAAGATTTAATTATGACTTTTAGGATTGCTACCTATATTAGGTGGCATTTGTCCTCATTGAAGTGACAATTTGCATATGCAATTTCCCAGAGGAGCATTGCGGCCTAAAGTCTCCTCACTAACGGCTGGCAGAATACTCTCCACAAGGAGAATAGCTGTTCCCCCAGACCTTGTCTTATCCTCTCATACAGCTAGATCAGAATTCCCACACACTGCACTGATGAGGGGCAATCACCCTGAAATGCATCGTTTGCAGTTTGGGGTTCTGATCTGGCACAAATCCTAAGTCATAGTAAAAGGCTTGTTAAAGAGTCATTTATGACTTTTAGGATTGCTACTTTTATTAGGTGGCATTAGAGCTTGTCTACTTCCTCACTGAAGTGACAGTTTGCAGATATAAATTTCCAAGAGGAGTATTGCGGCTTTAAGTCTCCTCACTGCCATCTGGCAGAAAAGTCTCCACAAGGAGAATAGCTGTTTCCCCAGACCTCGTCTCAGCCTCACATACAGCCAGATCTGAATTCCCACACACTACACTGATGAGGGGCAATCACCCTGAAACGCAGTTTGGGGTTCTGATCTGGCACAAATCCTAAATCATATTAAAAGGCTTGTTAAAGAGTCAATTAAAACTTTTAGGATTGCTACCTTTATATGATGGCATTAGAGCTTGTCTACTTCCTCACTGAAGCAACAATTTGCATATTCTACTTAAATAAGTAACGCTCAGATTATTCTGTTTTAGTTATATATGTAAGGTAATGTCTGCATTCAAGAGTCTTGTGTGTCATCTGATTCTCTGTTTGTGTTCATTTCCTAAATAAGTAAGATGATTTTACTTCTTTCTCCTATAAAGGTCGAGACTTGAGATTTTTTTACTTATGTCTGAAGCTAAAACCTACAACAAATGTATATTTTAAACATTTTGCTGGAACAGGATATCAGAAAAGGAAATATTTCTTTATAATTGAAAGCACAAGTATTTCAGACACATGTTTTAGATTAAGTATACAACTGGGGGTTGGCATTTCTGTATTGTTTATCAGAATATATAAACTGTTCACATAAAATTTACCTAATAAGTCCATAATAAGTCAATCTAACTAATGGCATGCAAATGTTTGCATTCCATGGATAGACTTGTTTTATACCCGATAGCAATACTATGTTAAATTAATTCACTTTGATGATTATCATCAGAATCTTTGGTTTTATAGGGTTATGTTCAAAGGGCAATTTCTCATTTTTAGTGTGTTTATTCTCCTAACTAGAGATACATCAGATGGCAGCTGAATTCACATTAATATCACTCTCTAAGAGACATTTATTTTAAATAGATTTTCACTCTTTAAGTGTCTCTTCTCAAGAAATGGCTCGAGTTGACTCAGTGGCATCCAAGCATTTTTATGACAATGTATGAAATTTTACACTTCTTTGCTTTCTTATGATCTTATTTCTAGCCAAGGAAATGTTTTTAAGTATTGTTAAATGAGTACAATAAATTATCTGATATTACTCTTTTCTTTTTTTTCTGTTCTTCTCTTCAATGTCCTGTAGGCATATATGTTCAATACCCCAGAAAAAATAGTTTTAAAACAGTTTAAATACATTATGGAAAAAGATGCACATAAATACTATAAATTGATCCTACGAGTCACGGTGGATACCATAGGTGGCGCAAATTACTAGGTGTAACTCAATTAAGCCAGGTGCATTTTGCAATCTAGCTTTAATGTGTAGTCACAGTCAGGAAATTAAATGTTTCTAGCCTTATACTGGCTGTCAAGGCAAGCAATGTTCTGTGCCAATAAAAGGTCTTTGAGAAGTGATCCCAAGTACTAGTTTATATAGATTGGACACTGAGAAGGGTAAAACCGAAAATCCTCCAGCTAATTCCAAGACTTGAACCCAACTCTGGAAGATTACTTTTTATAGATTTCACATGACTAAATGCATATATTCATTGATTTTCTTGGACTTCTTAGCTGAAAGAGAATGGGTTTTAAATAAGCCATGACCAAAAGTTGGTGTTTGGGGCGTGGTGTTGCCAGTAGGAAAGGCATTACAGGAGGGACTTCTACATGGTTGGGGCATACGCTCCCCCAGAAATGTTCCCAACCATGTAAAGAGGTTGTCGAGAATGAGAAAAAAAAAATCATTTTTTTTTCCAGAAACGAGACCACATCTGTCCATTGTCTCTAACTGGTAACATGGTTTAACCAAAGCTGCTATACCAGCCACTCCTCTCCACCGGACTCCCGGTTCAGGCAATGTTCAGAACGTGCTTACATTATCTTTAATTTTATACCACAATAAATATGTTTCATACTGTTCAACTCAGCTTGAGTTCATTTTGTTGCACTAATTCTACATATCAGCATTATTAACACATCACTTTTAATTACATATTTCTTGGCACGTTGCTCTGCCCTTAACAACATTCATTATATTACTGCTTAGGTAACAAAATCTTTTGTAAAGTCTATAGAGAGACGAGATTCTTGTATAAGTCTGAGGAATAATTAAATGTGTGCAGTCAATATACATTGCAGATAATTATATGAAATACCTTTTCAATTTTTAAGCAGTTTGTCTAATGAAAAATGCAATATATCTGAATTTTGGATCTAGATTGTTATAAATTGAATAATACTGATCATTCATACCCATATTTGAACATTAAGTATTGCTGTAAATCTATATGTTTGTGGATAAATGGTTCATTGCCTCTATTTGTCAAGTAGCTTTTGGTTTGAGTTCAGTAATTGCTGCTACAACTCACACCTCACATATTCTAAAACCCAACACATGCTATTTTCCAATGCTTTTTCTATTTAAAACATAAGTCCTTTTTATTCTACAGCTACATTTATAATTCAGATGATTACCATTGGTAATAATCAGCAAATACTTTGTCATATATATACTGTAACTAACAATCATACAGTGGAATCAGAGGGATAGCTAAGGGTTTAAGCAGTGGCGTAACTTGAAGTTCATGAGCCCTGATGCAAAAGCTCCAACGGGGCCCCAACTATTACAATTTTTTAATAGCATTGGTCATTTTAAGTAGGCCAAATGGACTTTTGGGGGTCCCTAGGGCTCCAGGGCCCATGTACAATTGCAATCTTTGCACCTGTTGTAGTTACATCCATGGGTTCAGGTCAGGAGGGTGTGCATAGGGAGAAACATCTGAGTGGGTACTAACTAGATATTTTTGGTGTACCCTTATTGTGGGTATAGGAAAAGCTTTACAGATGACCTGTTGCTGAAAATAAATCTCTATACATAGACTAACAGTGATAATAACACCATACGGAATCCTTATTTTGGTAGATACCAGACCTGCAGAACAATTATAGTACATTTATAGATAGTACTTACAGTAGGATGCTCACTTTTCCTATCAGACACAGACTAATTTGACAACTTCTTACAGACATGACTATCTGTGGAGTTTACAACAGACACAAGTGACATCTCACATTTCCAGATATGTCCCTATCTATTCACAACCTGCACAAACTCCTCATCCCACTGTAACCCCAATGCTTTCCACCAGTGCCATATGTGTCACTATTAGTTAACCCGTTGTGTAGTACAAAAACAGTACTCCCCTAAAAAATATTAATGCTCTGAGTCCTGGAAAAGAATGCCCACATATTGCCCAATATAAAATAATAATGCCCCCTGTGTGCACCATTCTCAGATACTGATTGACCTAACACAAATAATGCTTCTTAAGTGCCAACTTAACATTTAATAATGTCCCCTGAATTCCCCCATGTAACAGGCCTCTATACACAGCATGATGCACCACTCTTAAACAAAATGTGGTGCCCCACAGCTCCCCTTTGCATATCATGATTGGTCCAAAGCTCCCCTATGCACAGTGTGATGGGCCTACAGCTCTCTTATGCAAAATATTAAATTCCCTCTGCTTCTTTATGTCAAGTATGAAGGGCCCACAGCTCCTCAATACACAATTTATTGGGCCCACAGATCCTATACTGTATATGCAGTATGATACTCCTATAACTTCCATATACACATAATGCCCCCTACACCACATCAGGGCCCCACAGAGGCTCCCACTCTGCATGAAGACCCCTCAGTAGCCCCAACATTGTATGATGGCCCCCATAATAGCCCCTACACAGTATCATGTAGTGTGAATAAAATTGAGCAAAACCTGACTACATATGACCTGGTATCATGCCCCCTTTAAAGCACAACTCCTGTTTTTTATCGCACAGCTGGAGTGATGCTTTAAATCTAAGTCCCCTTGCCACTTATCGTATACTCCTCTCCCAGCATTTTCTTCTATTTCCAGCATTGCTCCGGTCAGTCTCCTTTAATTTGTGACCTGTTGGCAGCTCCAGTGTGTCATGGTGGTGGAAAAACTAAAATTGAAACATTCACACCAGTCCTGTGTGTTGTAGACGCTCCTGATTTTGGCTTACTGATGAAACGCTGACTAGTAGTACTAATTTGTGAAGAAGAACTTAATCTCATCAGAAATGTGAATACATTTTAAATTAAAGTATATTCCAAGCTGTAACTCAGGATGATTCAAGAATAGTGATGGGCGAACCCGAACTATAAAGTTTGGGGTCCGTACCGAAAACGTAGTGTTCAGGCACAGATCCTGAACACAGACTTTCATGGGAAGTCTGTGTTACAGTTCGGGTTTGGGTTCGGGGGCAGGGGAGCTGTAAAAATAAAGAAAATAGTTATTAAACAGCATTATAGTTACCGCATTCCACCGCCCCACTGTGTCTACTTCCAGTGTTTCTCATTAACTTCCTAGATATTCACTGCAGAGGGGCTCAACATCCAGTCACAGACGATGTCACAGAGAATGGACGTCTGCTCACCGAGATATGCAGCAGAGCTGAAGATGTTCACTGTGCTTTATATCGTAGGGAGGGCTTTTTTTGTTAATTAAAGATGGGAAACTGGGTTGTCTGGTGTTACATTTCTAACTTTTTTTTGGTGTTGTGATTTTTTACTGCTTACTAGAAATTCATAGGGGCTGGGTCTAATATTGGCCTGACACAATGAATTTTGGGCTTATTGCCAGCTGCCAATACAAAGCTGGTATTAACCCTTTTATTTCCCAGTGTGCCACCGCCACCAGGGCTACTGGAATAAGTCGGGGTACAGCGCCAGAAAATGGCGCTTCTATGAATGTGCCTTCTTCTGGGGCAGATGCGGGCTGCAATTTACAGCGGGGGGCCCCAGAAAGCTTGGACAACCCTGTGCTGAAGAGTCAAGCCCCCAGCTGCCTAGTTATATCTGTCTTGAAGCCAAAAATACGGTAAAGCCCCATATAATTTTTTTTTAATTATTTCATGAAATTCATGAAATAATAAAAAAAAAAGACTTCTCTATATTTTTGGTTTCCGGACAGGTAAAAATAGGCAGCTGGGGGAAGGGGGCATCCCAAAACTGCCTGCTGTACCTGGCTGGTATGTAAGCATTCTGAAATATATTTCTAATATTAAGTTAACACTGTTAATATAAATGATCGGTAGTAACTCAGTTCGGCCACTGGAGGTCATCAGTGGACATGAGTAGAAAGATCTGGAACCAGGAAGTAATTTTTAGTGAGTCTCCTGAGGTAAATTGACTGAGACAGATGCCTGTGGAGATCCTACATAGAAAAGAAGACGTGTCAGCTGTTTGAGGGGCTCGTGGATCTATGGAAGGACGTGCCTGGCTTGAACAGTGTTAGAATTATTCAAGGGCTCAATCTACACCGTGGACTGAAAGATAAGCCGTGTTCTGTGAGTACATAGATTGACCGGTCAAAATATGGATAGTCAGACAGGGTGAGTTAGCCAAAACTGCAAAGGGCTATTTTTTTTATACTTCTGAGAGGAGACCAACCAGGCTTGGTCTATACAAGATATTGATATTGAGACTTGCACGAGTGTGAGATGCATTGAGAAGCCGAATGTGGCTGACACTGTAGAACCTGCAAAACAGGTATGTGAGTTCCATCAGGCTGCATAAATTGTACACTGTAATCGGGCTGTTGGGGCCCATATCGTTTTTGCAAAGTTTGAATGTGTTATCTTTTTGAAATCGTTAAAAAGAGTTAATTTACCACTATTTTTGGAGTCCGTGTCATAGCACCCCGTATCGCTCACACACAAACGACTGGCATCTCGGTCCTCTACAGGTATTCAAAAATAAAGCCCCACATCATTTTTTAAAATTTTTTCAAAGAATTAATTTTATAAAAAGAGCTCAACTGTGTTGCAGTTTCAGTGATTCTTTTGGGTCAGGAGATTCCAAATATCACATTGAACACAATGCACCAAAAAATCATGAAATTCGCAGCAAAAACATGTTGCGGTTTTGGTGCTTTTTTTGGCCAGGTGATACAGATGAACACATTGAACACAAAGCATGCAGTTTTGTGCCAAAAGTGCACCAAAAAAGCATAAAATCCATGGCAAAAATTGCATCATGGTTTTGGTGCACCAATTCTCTGTGATAGGGTTTGTGATTGTTTTTTGGGTCCCTCTGCAGGGAATATCCAGGAAGTTAATGAGCAGCCACAGAAGTACAAGTGGGTGAACGGCGGAAAGTATAATGCTGTTTAATAACTATCTTCTTTATTTTACAGCCTCCTAGTCCCCACCCCTTAACTTTACAGTCTGATTTCGGGGTTCGGCCTTAAGTTCGAGCCACTTTCGGCTCCTAACCGAACTTTAAAAAAAAAAAAGGACGAGTACCCTGAATACGAATATTGGCGGGTTCATACATCACTATTCAAGAAAAATAAAGCAATGCCATCAAAACGTTATTCAATTATATAAACTAAAATGGAGTATTAAGAAGGACAAATACTTTAATCAGCTCAACACTGATTTTCCCTGTTCATAATCAGGCACATTTTCAGGTTTTAAGAGCTATAACATTTTCTCTGTACACATAATCAAGCCGAATTATAATTTAACCAAAAAAACCTGCATATACAGCAATGTTTTCAAAATTTTATCTTCACCTCTATTGTATAGTTTCCAAATTCTCTGTTTTCTTGATTCTTACAAAGTCCCCTATATTTTGCCTACAAGTTGTAATGCCAAATATACTACTGCAAAAGTTTTAATGGTTTTGTAGATTTTTTTCACCATAGGTCATATTCCAATAATTTGAGGTTGTTTCCAATCTTATTTCCACCACTGCTGTTGCTGTCACCGCTGTTGTTCATTGTCCAAGCATAAAATATAACTTTGTGCCATATGACTTATTTTCTTATATTTTTCTGTGCTCTTTTAAAACTGAATTTTATGGCTGTGTGGGTGTGGCCAGCATTTCCAGCAATGTGTGTGTATTTCAGAGTTTCTGAGACCAGGCTGATAGGGAGCAGCATAATGTGACAGCAGAGAAGTGTTTAACAGAGATCGTGACTGAGCTGTGTGTAGTCAGATGATAGATCAGGAGCTTGTGCCAAGAAAAGAGAAGTTTGCACTGATCCTGATATTCTGAAATTGCTCAGCAACTGTACCCTAATCTGATATATTGTTTCCTCACCAGCTGCAGTCATGAATGTAGGCCACACCCCCTTTCCCATATATGGTTCACATGCCTTGTATTGAGTGTGAAGACGGATCTTAGTGGAATGAACATATGTCTGCTTCACACACAGTGTAGTAGGGACACCTTTTGAAAGGTTTATGAATAATTTTCAACTGTAATTCTCTGATAAAGCATGACATTTTATTAAAATCACTTGCTCTACATTATTATTAAATAAAAATTTAAACAACTGTTACACTTTAAGTTTTATACATCAGAAATAAATCACTTAGAAATTTAACATCTTAACAAGGAAAAAGAACATACTGTACATATATCTATGATAACTTGTAACATTTCTTCATAAATTCCACACTTTTAAAACACTTACTTTTTTTTTTAATTACCAATTTTCATCTCCTTTGGGAAAGTTACACATTTTTCACATCATGAGTACATTATTATTGAATATCACCCATTTCAGACAATGCCTTAAGGTAAATGATGCTGAAGAAAAATGATGATTAAAAAAGGAAATGCTCTATTTTTCACTGTTTAATAAGCGGCACATAAAAGTATAAGATCCCTGGAGTTTTAGTTTTACAAATTTTTAAATGAGCTGCAGAAATTCTAGAGCTTGAAACAGCATGGCATATATTAAAAAAAAAATAAAGTTCCTGAGCTGCTTTCATGGTGAGATTATAAAAATCAAATGCCTATTTCAATTTATATTTCACTACATCATAAATTGGCAAATATAATATGACACGAGGGTTCACTAGGTGGGATTCCATCATTGTGACCCATTAAGGGAACCTGACATGCTGCTCGATCCACAGGTGTCATGTATCATTCACTTGCTGCTTGATTTCGGCCATATATCTTTGACTGTAAAACTTTGTAGTGTTTCAGAGAAAAGCAAACTTTAAAAGCCAACAGGGATCAACCTGCACTGGTGACTGGTTAAAAAAGCCAGTCCTTGGTGGCTTCACCCCATGTGTTTTTCTCTGAAACACATGGCTGACAACATTTAGTCAGTTTCTGACACTATGCTACCTGTGGATCAGATTCCCTCAAAGGCTAGCTTCACACCACGGCAAGATCCGATCAGAGGCTGTCCAGTGTAACCAGACAGCCCAGACCAGATTTTGGTCCCATAGTATCCTATGGGGTCGGATGGAGCCGGATGGCAGCTATCTGCCATCCGGTTTCCATCTCTCTAGAAGAATCCGGGAGAATTCAGATTTTTCTCCCAGACACAAAAACGTTGCTTGCAACATTTTTGCGTCCGGGGAGAAAAATCTCCCCAAATTGGCGTCTCCCGGATCCTCCCAGATTCCCCCGGATTTGGTCCTGGGCTGTCAGGTTCACCCTGACAGCACAGATCGGATCCAATCCATAGTGTGAAGGCAGCCTAAGTCAACCCATACAGATTAAATAAAAATGGTTTGGCTAATGAATGGCTACAAAAACATTGCAGACTACATTGCCAATATTAGATTATTTTGGTTAATCGTGCTAATTATCAGTCAAAAATATAATATGCTCAAACGGTGTTTTGAACGATTATTAACATTTATTGCTCAGACATTAAAGGGTTAATTTGAGAAATGTTATAGAAATAATTAAAATAAAGTACATTTAAATATTAAAATTTTTACTACCGTATATACTCGTGTATAAGCCGACCTGTGTATAAGCTGACCCCCCTACTTTTGCCCCCAAAACCTGGGAAAACCTATTGACTTATGTATAAGCCGAGGGTGGACCCCAGCACAGGTATACAGCCCCCAGCAGTGTGGTATACAGCAGCCTCCCCAGTGGTATATACAGGCCACAGCAGTGTTACAGCAGCCTCCCCAGTGGTATATACAGCAACAGCCCCAGTGGTAGTATACAGCAGCCCCAGAGATATATACAGCAGCCCCATTGGTAGTATACAGCAGCAGCCCCAGTGGTAGTATACAGCAGCCCCAAAGGTATATACAGCAGCCCCAGTGGTATATACAGCAGCAGCCCCAGTGGTAGTATACAGCAGCCCCAGAGGTATATACAGCAGCCCTAGTGGTAGTATACAGCAGCAGCCCCAGTGGTAGTATACAGAAGCCCCAGAGGTATATACAGCTGCCCCAGTGGTAGTATACAGCAGCCCCAGAGGTATATCCAGCAGCCCCAGTGGTAGTATATAGCAGCAGCCCCAGTGGTAGTATACAGCAGCAGCCCCATTGGTAGTATACAGCAGCACCCCATTGGTAGTATACAGCAGCAGCCCCAGTGGTAGTATACAGGACCCCCCCATATGTATACAGGGCCCCCCCCTTGCTGCCGCAAACCTGTAAAGGAATACATCATTATACTTATCCCTGTCGCTGTCCCCGCCGCCATCGCACTCCTCCGGCTTCTTCTGGCTTCCTCCTCTGGCGCACAGACAATGACGTCATTGCCTGCGCCCACCGGAGGAGGAAGCCGGAAGAAGCCGGAGGAAGCCGGAGGAGCGCGATGGCGGCGGGACAGCGACAGGGATAAGTATAATGATGTATTCCTTTACAGGTTTGCGGCAGCAAGGGGGAACCCTGTATACCCATGGGGGGGGGCGCCTGTATACCGATGGGGGTGCCTGTATGCCGATGGGGGGGCACCTGTATATGACTAGCGTATAAGCCGAGGGGGGAATAACGTTTTTAAATTTTTTCCTCATATATAAACTGCTTATTAGCATATGTACATTTTTGGTAGTAACTGAGTGCTGCAGTGAATTTTTTCTGGTTGTTTGTTCCAGCATCGCAGCTTGCACCAGTTCACATTATATCTTGAGTGCTGTGCAATTATATATATATATATATATATATATACAGTTAGGGCCAGAAATATTTGGACAGTGACACAAGTATTATTATTTTAGCTGTTTACAAAAACATGTTCAGAAATACAATTATATATATAATATGGGCTGAAAGTGCACACTCCCAGCTGCAATATGAGAGTTTCCACATCCAAATCTGAGAAAGGGTTTAGGAATCATAGCTCTGTAATGCATAGCCTCCTCTTTTTCAAGGGACCAAAAGTAATTGGACAATGGACTCTAAGGGCTGCAATTAACTCTGAAGGCGTCTCCCTCGTTAACCTGTAATCAGTGAAGTAGTTATAAGGTCAGGGGTGGATTCCAGGTGTGTGGTTTTGCATTTGGAAGCTGTTGCTGTGACCAGACAACATGCGGTCAAAGGAACTCTCAATTGAGGTGAAGCAGAACATCCTGAGGCTGAAAAAAAAGAAAAAAATCCATCAGAGAGATAGCAGACATGCTTGGAGTAGCAAAATCAACAGTTGGGTACATTCTGAGAAAAAAGGAATTGACTGGTGAGCTTGGGAACTGTAAAAGGCCTGGGCGTCCACGGATGACAACAGTGGTGGATGATCGCCGCATACTTTATTTGGTGAAGAAGAACCCGTTCACAACATCAACTGAAGTCCAGAACACTCTCAGTAAAGTAGGTGTATCTGTCTCTAAGTCAACAGTAAAGAGAAGACTCCATGACAGTAAATACAAAGGGTTCACATCTATATGCAAACCATTCATCAATTCCAAAAATAGACAGGCCAGAGTTAAATTTGCTGAAAAACACCTCAAGAAGCCAGCTCAGTTCTGGAAAAGTATTCTATGGACAGATGAGACAAAGATCAACCTGTACCAGAATGATGGGAATAAAAAAGTTTGGAGAAGAAAGGGAACGGCACACGATCCAAGGCACACCACATCCTCTGTAAAACATGGTGGAGGCAACGTGATGGCATGGGCATGCATGGCTTTCAATGGCACTGGGTCACTTGTGTTTATTGATGACATAACCGCAGACAAGAGTAGCCGGATGAATTCTGAAGTGTACCGGGATATACTTTCAGCCCAGATTCAGCCAAATGCTGCAAAGTTGATTGGACGGCGCTTCATAGTACAGATGGACAATGACCCCAAGCATACAGCCAAAGCTACCCAGGAGTTCATGAGTGCAAAAAAGTGGAACATTCTGCAATGGCCAAGTCAATCACCAGATCTTAACCCAATTGTGCATGCATTTCACTTGCTCAAATCCAGACTTAAGACGGAAAGACCCACAAACAAGCAAGACCTGAAGGCTGTGGCTGTAAAGGCCTGGCAAAGCATTAAGAAGGAGGAAACCCAGCGTTTGGTGATGTCCATGGGTTCCAGACTTAAGGCAGTGATTGCCTCCAAAGAATTTGCAACAAAATATTGAAAATAAAAATATTTTGTTTGGGTTATGTTTATTTGTCCAATTACTTTTGACCTCCTAAAATGTGGAGTGTTTGTAAAGAAATGTGTACAATTCCTACATTTTCTATCAGATATTTTTGTTCAACCCTTCAAATTAAACATTAAAATCTGCACTTGAATTCTGTTGTAGAGGTTTCATTTCAAATCCAATGTGGTGGCATGCAGAGCCCAACTCGCGAAAATTGTGTCACTGTCCAAATATTTCTGGCCCTAACTGTATATATACTATATTTTTGGGCCCATAAGATGTGTGTTATAGTGATGAGCCACCACCTCAATGTTCGAATTCAGTTTGATTTGTCAAATTAGTGATTTGTTCATCGAATGTTCGTCGCACACCACGAACCCATTTGAAATCAATGGCAGGCTACAGCAAACACATAGAAAACACCGTTAAAGGTCTCCAAAAGCTGCCAAACTACTCAGAATGGACAACACACATCAGGAAAAGTGACAACAATCCAAACACAGTATAAATAGCCAGGGGAAAAGTGGCATTAGTTTTCTACATTAAGTAAAAAGAGGAGGAAAAGTAAAAAGAGGATGAGACACATGTATGGGCATGTCACACCCTTCTTAAATCATGTAAAATATAGCAAGGGGACTCCAACAAGAATCCTGACTCTTTTCAAAGGGTCACACCTACAGCAAAATGGCATCAATTGTCCTGGACCAAAAATTGCTGAATGGCCCAACCTGCATGCATGACACAGGATCTGGAACAGGACCTGGCCTAGCATTGCAAGGTTAAACATTGCTCCGCAACTATAGGTTTTGAGGAGTATTACAGTAAAAACTAGAGAGGTAGGTCAGTGACCTGAATAGGCCTATTGGGCCAGATCCCCTCGAAGCTCATGCAAGCGCTCCTGTCAATGTTATGCCCCGCCACACACAGGTGGGACCACCATCAGTTTCGTGGAATATTACAGGAAATAATAGGGAGGTCAGAGACCTGTTTGGGCCTAGTAGGCTGGATAAACGCAAAGCTAGTGCACGGGCTCCCATCAAAGTTATGCCCCGCCACACACAGGTGGGACTACTATCAGTCTCGTGTATTACTACAGGAAATAAGAGAGAGGTAGGTAAGTGACCTGTTTGGGTCTAGTGAGCCAGATAAATTCAAAGCTCATGCAAGCGCTCCCATCAATGATATACCCTGCCACACACCGGTGGGACCACCATCAGTTTCGTGGAGTACTACAGGAAATAATAGAGAGGCAGGTCAGAGACCTGTTTGGGCCTAGAGGGCCACATAAATTCAAAGCTCTTGCAAGCGTTCCCATCAGTGATATGCCCCACCACACACAGGTGGGACCACCATTAGCTTTGTGGAGTACTACATGAATTAATGGAGTGGTAGGTCAGAGACGTGTTTGGGCCTAGAGGGCCACCTAAATTCAAATCTCTTGCAAGTGTTCCCATCAATGATATGCCCCGCCACACACAGATGGGACCACTATTAGTTTTGTGGAGTACTATATGAATTAATGGAGAGATAGGTCAGAGACCTGTTTGTGCCTAGTGGGCCATATAAATTCAAAGCTCATGCAAACGCTCCCATCAATGATATGTCCCGAAACACTCAGATGGGACCACTATCAGTTTCGTGCAGCATTACCGTAAAAACTAATCAGATAGGTCAGTGAGCTGTTTAGGCCTACTGGGCCAGAAAAACTCAAAGCTCATTCAAGCGCTCCTATCAGTGTTATGCCCCGCCACACACAGGTGGCCACACAGGGCGCCACTAACAGTTTTGGGGATTATTACATTAAAAATTGGTCAGGTAGGTAGGTTGGTAAGTAGGTTTGGGCAGATGCAATACAGAAGTGTTTTCTGCACTGTGTGGTGGTAGATTTCAACAGAACTCTGGACCACAGCTACCTAGTCAAACAGTGGTACTACCCCAAATATGTTTTGGTAAGTAGGTTTGGGCAGATGCAGTACAAAAGTGTTTTCTACACTGTGTAGTGGTATATTTCAATAGAACCCTGAGCCACAGCTACCTAGTCACATACTGCTACTAGCCAAAAAAGGATTTGCTTGGTAAGATGCAGTAAAAAAAGGCTAGTAAACACAGGAGGTGTAGTTTTCTTCACAACAATGCTACACCAGTGCCTGGCACACAGTGCTACTAGCCAAAAAGGATTTACTTGGCCAGATTTAGCCAGATGCTGTTAAAAAACGCTTGCACAGAGCTGAAACAGACCTGCCTGGCACACAGTGCTTTTAAGTCCTAAAAAGGGCTGTTCTTGGAAGTAGTCCCTAAACCTACTATCTCTCTATCTAACTTGGAATGAAATCGCTATCTAACTATCTTTGTAGCGCACACAGCAACAGCAGCGGCGGCTGAAACTCAGCTCCAACACTGATAAAATGGTGAGGAGGGAAAATGGTTGGTTCTTATACCCAGCCAATGACACAAGCCCTTGTGTGCAAAAAGTACACTTTGCTCTATGCGTTCTGCTAGGCTGACAGACTGCCACAGTAAGTGTGGGAAGGAAAAAAAAAATGGAGATCTACATTATTTGACCGCAGACCTCTCCCCACCCCCCCTCCCGCCCACTATTCCTAGACGCTGAAACTCATAATAACGTTGAACAAAAGCATTACTGTGAAAAGTCAGTAACGCTTTTTAGGGCTCCCAGTAGGAATTTCAGGGCCCCTCTCTGGCAAAATTTTGGCGCCCTGTGATACTCTGCCCCAGCTCTGCCTCTGCCCTAGCTCCACCTCTGCCACAGCTCCGCCCCCGCACAATTAGAAAAACTCCACTTCTGCCCCATGTACTCACCAATCACACATTAATAGTTCCCACCAAACACCAGATCACTTACAAATATAGCTAGGTTTGCATTGTTCTGGAGCACAATTAACTCTGTGATAATAAGTTTTGTAAATCACATATATATCACAGAGACTGCTGTATATACATCACACAGGAGACACTGAGGGCATATAAAGTACTGCAGAGGACTAGGGGGCCCATAGACTGGGGGTGAATTGAGCTCTACAGGAGCCACAGGGATCTATGATCCCCCCTCTCTCTGGGCCCCCACCTATTGAGGAGGGGGCTGAGCTCTACAGGCAGGAGTCATAGGGATGTTCTCTCAATCATGGTGATTTAATGTTTGTGTGGCCTCTATTGTGCTCTATATAGAATAGTGTGGCCTCATTATCCTCCATATAGCATCCTGTAGCCTTAGTACCCTCCGTATAGCATACTGCAGCCTCAATTATCTTCCATATAGCATACTGCGGCCTCTATTAGTCTCCCTATATCATCCTCCAAATAGCACTCTGGGGCCTCTATTATCCTCCGTGTAGCATACTGCAGCCTGGTGATGCTGGAGCAATGGGGGCTTGAATAGGAGAGTATTTTTTTTAAAACTTACCCACATTTACTCAAAATTTTCCAACTGATATAATCCTGAGCCAGCTCAGTGCACCATTACCAGCTCAGTGCACCATCACCAGCCCAGTGCACCTTCACCAGCTCAGTGCACCATCACCAGCCCAGGCACCATCACCAGCCCAGACCACCATACCAGTCCAGAGCACCACATCACCCAGTACCACACATCACCAGTCCAGAGCACCATCACCAGTCCAAGCACTACACCAGTCCACTGCACCAGTCCCAGTGCACCATCACCACCCACTGCACCATCACAAGCTCAGTGCACCATCACCAGCCCAGTGCACCAACACCAGTCCACAGCACCAGCATAAGCCCAGAGCACCATCACCAGACAAGAGCACCATCACCAGTCCAGAGCACTATCATCAGTCTAGAGCACCGGCACCAGTCCAGTGCACCAGACAAGTGTACCATCACCAGTCCAGTGCACAATCACCAGTCTAGAGCATCAGTACCAGCCCAGTGTACCAGCTCAGTGCACCAGTACCAGCCCAATGCACCAGTACCAGTCCAGTGCACCAGTACCAGCCCAGTGCACCATCACCAGCCCAGGGCATGAGTACCAGGCCACCGCACCAGTACCAGCCCACTACAACAGCCTAGTGCACCAGTACTAGCCTAGTGTACCATCACCAGCCCAGGGCATCAGTACCAGGCCAGTGAACCAGTACCAGCCCACTGTTCCAGCCAAGTTGCACCAGTCACCAGTACCACACAGCACCAGTACCAGCCCAGTGCACCATCACCAGCCCTGTGCACCAGTACCTGCCAGGGCACTAGTACCAGCCCAGTGCACCAGTAGCATCCCAGTACACCAGTACCAGTCCAGTGCACCTGTACCAGCCCAGTGTACCAGTAGTAAGCCAGGGCACCAGTTCCAATCCAGTGCATCAGTACCAGCCTAGTGCACCAATAACAGCCCAGTGCACCAGCTTAGTGCACCAGTACCAGCCCAGTGAAACAGTACCAGTCCAATGCACCAGTACCAGCCTAGTGCACCAATACAGCCCAGTGCACCAGCTCAGTGCACCAGTAACAGCCCAGTGAAACAGTACCAGGCCAGTGCACCTGTATCAATCCAGTGCACAAATACCAGCCCTAGGGCTCCAGTACCAGCCCAGTGCACCAGTACCAGCTCAGTGTACCAGTACCAGCCCAGTACACCAACTCAGTGCACCAGTACCACCAGGCATCAGTACCAGGCCAGTGCACCAGTACCAGCCCAGTGCACCAGTACGAGACCAGTACACCATCACCAGCCCAGTGCACCAGTACCAGTCCAGTGCACCAGTACCAGCCCAGTGCACCATCACCAGCCAGGCATCAGTACCAGGCCAGTGCTCCAGTACCAGCTCAGTGCACCAGTGCCAGCCCAGTCTACCAGCAGTCACAGCTGCACCAGTACCAGTCAGTGCACCTGTACCAGTTCAGTGCACCATCACCAGCCCAGAGCATCAGTACCAGGTCACTGCACCAGTACCAGCCCACTGTACCAGCCATGTGCACCAGTACCAGCCCACAGCACCAGTACCAGCCCAGTGCACCATCACCAGCCCAGTGCACCAGTACCAGGCCAGGGCACTAGTTCCAGCCCAGTGCACCAGTAGCAGCTCAGTACACCAGTACCAGGCCAAGGCACTAGTACCAGTCCAGTGCACCTGTACCAGCCCAGTGAACAAGCTCAGTGCACCACTACCAGCCCAGTGAACCAGTACCAGTCCAGTGC
The DNA here is from genome assembly GCA_033576535.1 of Allobates femoralis. Taxonomy (NCBI): domain Eukaryota; kingdom Metazoa; phylum Chordata; class Amphibia; order Anura; family Aromobatidae; genus Allobates; species Allobates femoralis. The sequence goes on from JARQOC010000006.1 coordinate 86,038,512, forward strand.
ACCATCACCAGCCCAGGGCATCAGTACCAGCTCAGTGCACCAGTACCAGGTCAGGGCTCCAGTACCAGCCCAGTGCAGCAGTACTAACCCAGTGCACCAGGTCAGTGCACCAGTACCAGCCCAGTGCACCCATACCAGACCAAGGCACCAGTAAAAGGCCAGGGCATCATTCATCAGCAGCCCAGTACAATGCACCATTACCAGCCCTGTGCAGGGACACATATCTATACAGAGAACACCGACCACTCACCTGCTGTGCAGCCATGTTCTTTACTCAAATATCTTCTTCTCCATGCTGCCCGCGGTCCCAGAAGTCAGCCTGCCAGACATGCGGCCGTGTCAGCTCAGAAGAGATGCCGCTGGCGCCGGCCTGCGGTGAGTGCTGTAAGGAAAAAAAAAATGGAAGTCTGCATTATTTGACTACAAACCTCTCCCCAACCGGCTCTTCCCGCCCACTATTCCTAGACATTGAAACTCATAATAACATTGAAAAAAACCATTACTGTGAAAAGTCAGTAACGCTTTTGGTCAACGAACCGTTATCGAACATAACCTCGAATTACCGGATTTTTAGCAAATTGTTCGCATTCGTCGAATAACTCGAACATAGCCCAAAACAGTTCGAATTTGAAATTGGCAAACAATTCTAATCGAACATTGCTCATCTCTAGTGTGTTGGTGACCACCATTTTCCAGGTTCCTGCAGGCATTGACTAGCTGCACTCTGCGGCCCTTTCACATCTCTGCGTTTGCTGCGTTTTGCTGCGTTTTGCTTCATTTGCGTTTTTTCCGTGTTTTTACCGCAAAAAACGCATGGAAACGCATGCGTTTTTGTCCCCATTGATTTTAATGGGAACGCATAAAAAATGCATGCAAAAACGCATGTCAAAATGCATGTGCGTTTTCAAAAACGCATAACGCATGCGTTTTTGCAAGCGCAGCTCAAAACGTGGCAAACGTTTTGGGCTGCGTTTGCAAAAACGCATGCGTTATGCGTTTTTGCAAACGCACATGCATTTTGACATGCGTTTTTGCATGCGTTTTTCATGCGTTCCCATTAAAATCAATGGGGACAAAAACGCATGCGTTTTCATGCGTTTTTTGCGGTAAAAACGCGGAAAAAACGCAAATGAAGCAAAACGCAGCAAACGCAGAGATGTGAAAGGGGCCTGCCTCTATTGCACAGGAGTTCCAGAAAATGGCCGTGGATCTCGATCTGCACATGCACCACCTCCGCGGCCATTTTCTGGGAGTCTTGGTTGGATAGAGGCAGATTCACCGCTTGCAAATGCCTGCAGGAACCCATAAAATGGTCACACCGGCACACACCCCACAGGTCCTAGCCCGCAGCCTTACCCCACTGCCCATATCCTTCATGGACCCTGCCTCCTGCACCTTTGCTCCACCACCGCAACCTCCATCGGTAAGCCACGGTGCATTCAGGATGTGGGCCGGGCCATGTACAAGGATGGGGGACATATGTACCAGAATAGGGGGTAATGTACAAGGATGGGGGACAAATATACCAGGACAGAGGGCCATGTACAAGGATGGGGGACATATACTCTACCATTCAAACGTTTGGGGTCACCCAGACAATTTTGTATTTTCCATGAAAACTCATACTTTTATTTATCAAATGAGCTGCAAAATGAATAGAAGATATAGTCCAGACATTGACAAAGTTAGAAATAATGATTTTTATTTGAAATAATAACTTTCTCCTTCAAACTTTGCTTTCGTCAAAGAATGCTCCCTTTGCAGCAATTACAGCATTGCAGACCTTTGGCATTCTAGCTGTTAATTTGCTGAGGAAACTTCAGAAATTTCACCCCATGCTTCCTGAAGCCCCCCACAAGTTGGATTGGCTTGATGGACACTTTTTTCTTCTTAGCTGTTCTGTGCCTTTACAAATGTTCTTCTATGTGATCCAAACACCTCAAACTTTGATTTGTCTGATAACACTTTTTTACAATCTTCCTCTGGCCAATGTCTGTGTTCTTTTGCCCATATTAATCTTTTCCTTTTATTAGCCAGTCTCAGATGTAGCTTTTATTTGCCACTCTGCCATGAAGGCCAGCATGCCAAAGTCACCTCTTCACTGTAGCAGTTGCCACTGGCGTTTTGCGGGTACTATTTAATGAAGCTGCCAGTTGAGGAGCTGTGAGGCGTCGATTTCTCAAACGAGATTCTAATGTACTTGTCTTATTGCTCAGTTATGCAGCGGGGCCTCCCACTTCTCTTTCTACTCTGGAACCTGTTTGTGCTCTCCTCTGAAGGGACTTGAACACACCGTTGTAGGAAATCTTCAGTTTCTTGGCAGTTTCTCGCATGGAATAGCCTTCATTTCTAAGAACAAGGATAGACTGTTGGGTTCCCATGAAAGTTCTCTTTTTTTGGCCATTTTGAGAGTTTCATAGAACAAACAAATATAATGCTTCAGATTCTCAACTACAATAGCTCAAAGGTAGGTCAGATTTATAGCTTCTCTAATCGTACAAATCATTTTCAGCTGTGCTAACATACTTGTACATGGGTTTTCTAGAGTTTTCTAAACATCCATTAGCCTTCTTGCACAGTTAACAAACACAATGTACCATTAAAACACTGGAGTGGTGGTTGTTGGACCTCTTTACACCTATGTAGACATTGCATTAAAAACCAGGTGTTTGCAGCTAGAATAGTCATTTATCACAATAACAATGTCAAGAGTGTATTAGCTTCATTAAAAAAAATGTGCTTTTCTTTAAACAATAAGAATATTTCTAAGTGATCCCAAACTTTTGAACGGTAGTGTATACCAGGATGGGTGACTTATAAACTGATTATAAGATGGACACTGGAATTATAAGACAGACCTCATTTAAAATTAACAATATTTTTTTCTGTCTTTTTCTTCACCAGATTTAGGGTGCGTCTTAAAATCTGTTGCATCTTATAAAGTGAAAAATATGTATATAAAAATCAAATCAGTCGCTCTTTGCCCCATTAAAAATAGAGATAAAAAATATTTTTTAAAAATACACATAACTGTTATGGCTACGACTGTAAAAGTCAGAACAAATCAAATAATTCACCTGATTGATAAATGGCGTAATGAAGGTAAAATTGTAACACCAGATTTCCCATTTTTGGACATTGAAATATTGCAATAATATGCAATAAGAGCCTATCAAAACATTATACACATCCCAAAATAGTTTCAATAAAAACATCAACTCAGAGAGCAAAAACAAGCCACCCACAACCTTATCAACCAAAAATGTAAAACAATATGGGTCTTGGAAAATGGCGACACACGTAAAAATTTATATTTTATGCAAATTTCTAATTTTTTTTCACCATTTAAATACAACAAAAACATGTTTGGTATGTTTTTAATCGTTCTGACCTAGAAAATAATATTGTCTGGTCAACTTTACCATAAAATGAACGCTCTATGCCAGAGTTGCATTTTTCACAATTTCAACGCCCTTGGTGCTTTCTTCCTGCTTCCTAGTACTCCGCATGATAGCATGAATAAGTGCCATTCAAAAGTACAACTCGTTTTGCAAAAAATAAATCCTCATACATGTTTGTAGATTAAAAAATATAACAGGAGTCTTAAAAGAAAGAGAAGAAAACAAAAATGAAAAAAATGGACGTTGGCTGTGATGGGAAGGGGTTAAAAAAAATTTTCTCATCAGGTAGCTATGGGCATATCTACTGTCCTGTTTTACCAAAACACATCCTCTTTGTCCTGCAAACTTGAGGAATGCAAAATACGAGAACAGGAGCCAAGGTAAAAATGTCTGAAAGATGCTAATTGTCACTTCAGTGAAGAAGTGGATGAACTCTAGCGCCACCTTTAGGTAGCTCCCCAAAGTCATAGTCGACTTTCTGACAAGCATGTTATACGTTTCTCAAGAACCCCCACCTATTAGAAATATTTTTGGCGTATCACTGCCTTCAAGCTTATTCTGATAGTTATGGGAATCCATATACACTGTGTTCCAAATTATTATGCAAATGTTCTTTTTTTCTGATTTTCCTGATTTTCCTAAATGGTCGGTGCAAATGACAGTCAGTGTAATAAAAGTTATCGAATTTTATTGAAGAAACCTCCCAATGATAACAGTATAATCAGTATAATCTTCAAAATTAAAAAAAAAAACTCTAAATGCACTGTTCCAAATTATTAGGCATGGTAGAGTTTCTAAACATTTGATATGTTTGAAAGAACTGAAAATGCTGATTTGTTGAATTTGCAGCATTAGGAGGTCAGATTCACTGAAATAAAAAGCTATTTAACTCCAAAACATCTTAACAGGCCAGGTTACATGTTAACATAGGAACCCTTCTTTGATATCACCTTCACAATTCTTGCATCCAATGAACTTGTGAGTTTCTGGAGAGTTTCTGCTTGTATTTCTTTGCATGATGTCAGAATAGCCTCCCAGAGCTGCTGTTTTGATGTGAACTGCCTCCCACCCTCATAGATCTTTTGCTTGATTACACTCCTAAGGTTCTCTATAGGGTTGAGGTCAGGGGAAGATGGTGGCCACACCATGAGTTTATTTCCTTTTATGCCCATAGCAGCCAATGGCACAGAGGTATTCTTTGTAGCATGAGCACGTTTTTGCTTTTTGTACCATGAAAGAAAGTTCTCAGTTGGAAACTCTATATATGTTGCAGAGGTCATTTTCACACCTTCAGGAACCTTAAAGGGGCCTACCAGCTGTTTCCCAATGATTCCAGCCCAAAACATGACTCCTCCACCTCCTTGCTGACGTCGCAGCCTTGTTGGGACATGGTGGCATCCACCAACCATCCACTACTCTATTCATCTGGACCATCTAGGGTTGCTCGGCACTCATCAGTAAACAAGACTGTTTGAAAATTAATCTTCACGTATAACTTAATAAGCTTTCAAGTATCCTTTACTAAGACGTGTAGTAGAGGGGCTACAAGGACACTAAACTTCAGGAAGGCAAATTTCCAACGGTTGAGAGATGATCTTAGTGCAATAAACTGGGACGATGTCCTGAGACATAAAAGTACACAACACAAATGGGAGATGTTTATTAGCATCCTGAATAGGACCTGTGCACAATATATACCCTATGGGAATAAGCATGCTAGAAATAGGAGGAAACCACTATGGCTAAATAAAGCGGTAAGAGGTGCAATATGTGACAAAAAGAAAGCATTTAGGGAATTAAAGCAAGTACCGTATATACTCGTGTATAAGCCGACCCGTGTATAAGCCGACCCCCCTACTTTTGCCCCCAAAACCTGGGAAAACCTATTGACTCGTGTATAAGCTAAGGGTGGACCCCAGCACAGGTATACAGCCCCCAGCAGTGTAGTATACAGCAGCCTCCCCAGTGGTAGTATACAGCAGCCTCCCCAGTGGTAGTATACAGCAGCCTCCCCAGTGGTAGTATACAGCAGCCTCCCCAGTGGTAGCATACAGCAGCCTCCCCAGTGGTAGTATACAGCAGCCTCCCCAGTGGTAGTATACAGCAGCCTCCCCTGTGGTAGTATACAGCAGTCTCCCCCTGTGGTAGTATACAGCAGCCTCCCCCTGTGGTAGTATACAGCAGTCTCCCCCTGTGGTAGTATACAGCAGCCTCCCCAGTGGTAGTATACAGAAGCCTCCCCAGTGGTAGTATACAGCAGCCTCCCCAGTGGTAGTATACAGCAGCCTCCCCAGTGGTAGTATACAGCAGTCTCCCCCTGTGGTAGTATACAGCAGTCTCCCCCTGTGGTAGTATACAGCAATCCCCCCTGTGGTAGTATACAGCAGTCCCCCCTGTGGTAGTATACAGCAGTCCCCCCTGTGGTAGTATACAGCAGCCTCCCCAGTGGTAGTATACAGCAGCCTCCCCAGTGGTAGTATACAGCAGCCTCCCCAGTGGTAGTATACAGCAGCCTCCCCAGTGGTAGTATACAGCAGCCTCCCCAGTGGTAGTATACAGCAGCCTCCCCAGTGGTAGTATACAGCAGCCTCCCTAGTGGTATATACAGACCCCCGCTCCCCCCTCATGGTATATACAGGCCCCCACTCCCCCCAGTAGAATATACAGACCCCCGCTCCCCCCCTCGTGGTATATACAGGCCCCCACTCCCCCCAGTAGTATATACAGACCCCCGCTCCCCCCTCGTGGTATATACAGGCCCCCACTCCCCCCAGTAGTATATACAGGCCCCCCACGGTATATACAGGCCCCCCCCGTTTACCCCCAGTGCTATACAAGCCTCCGGTAGATGCCGCACACCTGTAAAAGAATCGCTTTCATACTTACCCTCCTCACTGTCATCGCGCGTCCTCCATCCAGTCTCCTTCCTGCTTCCACCCGTCATGTGACCTCGCAGAAACAATGACGTCATTGTGGATGCGCCGGCCGCCGGGTAGAAGCGGGAATGAGACCGGAGGAGCGCGATGACAGTGAGGAGGGTAAGTATGAAAGCGATTCTTTTACAGGTGTGCGGCATCTACCGGAGGCATGTATAGCACTAAGGGGGAAACGGGGGGGCCTATATATACTGCGGGGGCTTGTATATACTACTGGGGGGAGTGGGGGCCTGTATATACCACGAGGGGGGGAGCGGGGGTCTGTATATACAACGGGGGGGAGAGCGGGGGTCTGTATATACCACGGGGGGAGAGCGGGGGCCTGTATATACCACGGCGGGGGGAGCGCAATGTAATATGCACAGCTCCCCCTGCCGCTGATGGACAGGGGGATGCAGTGCATATTGCATTGCACTAATGAGCGGCCCCACGTGACCGGGCGCTCATATTACAGCCTCCCCCTGCCTCCTCCAGCCACCGGGCACCGGCCCCCCCACACTCAGACGTATAGTGACTCGTGTATAAGCCGAGGGGGGGACTTTTCAGCACATTTTTTGTGCTGAAAAACCCGGCTTATACACGAGTATATACGGTAGGTAGTGATGAGGCATTAAATAAATACAGAAAATTAAATAACATTTGTAAAAAGCAAATCAAGGCAGCAAAGATTGAGGCAGAGAGACTCATTGCCAGAGAAAGTAAAAAGAATCCCAAAATATTTTTTAACTACATAAATAGTAAGAAACTAAAAATTGATGGTGTTGGCCCCTTTAAAAATAGTCTGGGTGAAATGGTGGATGAGGATGAGGAAAAAGCCAATATGCTAAATGACTTTTTTTCAACAGTATTTACACAAGAAAATCCCATGACAGACAATATGATCAGTGATAACAAAAAGTCTCAATTAAATGTCACCTGCTTAACCCAAGAGGAAGTACGGCATCGTCTAAAAATCACTAAAATTGACAAATCCCCGGGCCCGGATGGGATACACCCCAGAGTGCTGCAGGAATTAAGTACTGTCATAGATAGACCATTATTTTTAATATTTAAAGATTCCATAATAACAGGGTCTGTACCACAGGACTGGCGTATAGCAAATGTGGTGCCAATATTCAAAAAGGGGACAAAAACTGAACTTGGAAATTGTAGGCCAGTAAGCTTAACCTCTACTGTGGGTAAAATCCTAGAGGGTTTTCTAAGAGATGCTATACTGGAGTATCTGAAGAAAAATAACCTCATGACCCATTATCAACATGGTTTTACGAGGGACCGTTCCTGTCAAACTAATCTAATAAGCTTCTATAAAGAAGTAAGTTCTGGACTGGACCAAGGAAATGCAGTGGATGTGGTGTATATGGACTTTTCAAAAGCTTTTGATACGGTGCCACAAAAAAGGTTGATACATAAAATGAGGGCAATGGGGATAGGGGAAAATATGTGTAAGTGGGTTAAGAACTGGCTTAGTGATAGGAAACAAAGGGTGGTTATTAATGGAACACACTCAGAATGGGTCACAGTTAACAGTGGGGTACCACAGGGGTCAGTGTTGGGCCCGCTTCTATTTAATATATTTATTAATGACCTTGTAGGGGCATACAGAGTAGAATCTCAATATTTGCGGATGACACTAAACTCTGCAGGGTAATCAATACAGAGGAGGACAATTTTATATTACAGGAGGATTTATGTAAACTAGAAGCTTGGGCTGCTAAATGGCAAATGAGCTTTAATGGGATAAATGTAAAGTCATGCACTTGGGCAGAGGAAACAAAAGGTATAATTATGTGCTTAATTGTAAAACACTGGGCAAAACTGTCACTGAAAAAGACCTGGGTGTATGGGTTGATGACAAACTCACATTTAGTGGCCAGTGTCAGGCAGCTGCTGCAAAGGCAAATAAAATAATGGGATGCATTAAAAGAGGCATAGATGCTCATGAGGAGAACATAATTTTACCTCTATACAAGTCACTAGTGCGACCACACTTAGAATACTGTGTACAATTCTGGTCTCCGGTGTATAAGAAAGACATAGCTGAACTAGAGCGGGTCCAGAGAAGAGCGACAAAAGTCATTAGAGGACTAAGGGTCTGCAATACCAAGACAGGTTATTAAGCTTGGGGTTATTTAGCTTGGAAAAACAAAGGCTTAGGGGTGATCTTATAATAATGTATAAATATATGAGGGGACAGTACAGAGACCTTTCTAAGGATCTCTTTACTCTTAGGCCTGAGACTGGGACAAGGGGCATCCTCTACGTCCGGAGGAAAGAAGGTTTAATCTTAATCACAGACGCGGATTCTTTACTGTAAGAGCAGTGAGACTATGGAACTCTCTGCCACATGATGTTGTAATGAGTGAGTCACTACTAACATTTAAGAAGGGCCTGGATGCCTTTCTTGAAAACTATAATATTACCAGTTATACATACTAGATTCTTTGATAGGGCGTTGATCCAGGGAACTAGTCTGATTGCCGTACCTGGAGGCAGGAAGGAATTTTTTCCCCCAATGTGGAGCTTAGTGTTGCCACATGGTTTTTTTTTGCCTTCCTCTGGATCAACATGTTAGGCTATGGGTTGAACTAGATGGACTTAAAGTCTTCCTTCAACCTTAAAAACTATGTTACTATGTTACTATGTTACTATGTATATCTGTTTCTGCTTGTGAGCACTGTTTAGGGGTGGCTGAATAGTAGGATTATGCACCACAGCAAGCCTTTGAAGGATTCTACAACTTGAGGTTTGAGGGACTCCAGAGGCATCAGCAGCTTCAAATATCTGTTTGTTGGTTTGTAAGGACTTTTTAGCAGCTGCTCTCTTAATCTGATGAACTTGCCTTGCAGAAACCTTCCTCATTCTGCCTTTATCTGCACGAACACATCTGTGCTCAGAATCAGCCACAAATCTCTTCACAAAACGATGATCACGCTTAAGTTTTCGTGCAATATCAAATGTTTTCATCCCTTGTCCAAGGCATTGCACTATTTGTTGCTTTTCGGCAGCAGAGACATCCTTTTTCTTTCCCATGTTACTTGAAAACTGTAGCCTGCGTAATATTGTGGAACACCCAGTTTTCCTTTTATTGGGCTCACCTGCCAAACTAATCTTCACAGATATCTGAGATTGATTTCAATGATCCAAAGAACCCGGAGACACAATGCCATCAATGGGCTTCATTGAAAAAAAATAAAAATAAAACCCTATGACACTTAAAACCAATTTGCATAATAATTTGGAACACAGTGTACATAAGATAAAGTAAAAATGAATTGGCCAAATTTGACCATAACAGTCATCAGCTGGTTTGGTGAAATATTGTTTCAATTAAAGGAGTAATCCAAGAAATGTAATAAACATAATGTACATTTAAATATTACACATTTTACGAACTACATTTATTTAGAAAAAATGGAGTAAAAACGTAATCCTTATTTAGTACAGTATTAAGATTTGAAGTCAGCTTCCAGCAGTTTCCCATCCGTCCCATATCTTAGGACGAGATGTGTAAAACATCTGCTTGAGACAGGCTTGGGTGAGTGCAGCTCCCTGTGAGGTATAGTAAATGCACATTTGTCTGATCACTGAACCTGATGGAACAAGTGGAGGAGCAAAGCGACTAAAGCAGGAGATGCTAGTTTACGGAGATTGATTATTGGAGGGCAGGAATATGGCATCGAGCTACTGGAATAAACTATACAAGCGGTCTTCCACTTGTACTGTCAGGTTTAGTGAACAGAGAAATGTACATTCATGATACCTGACAGGACACTGCACTCACTCTAATCTGTCTCCAGCAGATGTCTTTACATATTCCATCCTATGAAATAGGATGGCTGGAAAACTGCTAGGAGCTGACATATTTAAAATCCTGATAGTGCACTCATTAAAAATAAACTTTGCTACTTTTTTGCAAAATAAAAGTACTTACCGTATATACTCGTGTATAAGCCGACCCGTGTATAAGCCGACCCCCTTACTTTTGCCCCCAAAATTTGGGAAAACCTATTGACTCGTGTATAAGCCGAGGGTGGACCCCAGCACAGGTACAGCCCCCAGCAGTGTGGTATACAGGCCCCCCCAGTGGTATACAGGCCTCACCAGTGGTAGTATACAGCCCCCAGCAGTGTGGTATACAGCAGCCTCCCCAGAGGTATATACAGGCCCCAGCAGTGCTACAGCAGCCTTCCCAGTGGTATATACAGCAGCAGCCCCAGTGGTAGTATACAGCAGCCCCAGAGGTATATACAGCAGCCCCAGTGGTAGTATACAGCAGCCCCAGAGGTATATACAGCAGCCCCAGTGGTAGTATACAGCAGCCCCAGTGGTAGTTATACCGCAGCCCCAGAGGTATATACAGCAGCCCCAGTGGTAGTATACAGAAGCCCCAGAGGTATATACAGCAGCCCCAGAGGTATATACAGCAGCCCCAGAGGTATATACAGCATCCCCAGTGGTAGTATACAGCAGCCCCAGTGGTAGTATACAGCAGCCCCAGATGTATATACAGCAGCAGCCCGCCCGCCACCCCCATCAGTATACAGGCGCCCCCATCAGTATACAGGGCCCCCCATCAGTATACAGGCGCCCCCATCAGTATCCAGGGCCCCCCCATCAGTATCCAGGGCCCCCCCCCTTGCTCCGCAAACCTGTAAAGTAAAATCATTATACTTATCACTGTCCTGTTGCCGCCGTCCCCGCCGCTGCCAACATCGCGCTCCTCTGTCTTCATCCAGCGTCTTCCGGCTTCCTCCTCTGGCGCAGACAATGACGTCATTGCCTGCGCCGACCAGAGGAAGCCGGAAGAAGACGGATGAAGCCGGAGGAGCGCGATGTCGGCAGCGGCGGGGACGGCGGCGACAGGACAGTGATAAGTATAATGATTTTACTTTACAGGTTTGCGGAGCAAGGGGGGGGCCTGGATACTGATGGGGGGGCCCTGGATACTGATGGGGGCGCCTGTATACTGATGGGGGGGCCCTGTATACTGATGGGGGAGCCTGTATACTGATGGGGGTGGCGGGCGGGCGGCCTGCCATTGTATGACTCGCGTATAAGCCGAGGGGGGACTTTTCAGCCCAATTTTTGGGCTGAAAAACTCGGCTTATACGCGAGTATATACGGTATATATTGGCCAATATCTGTTTGCTCATCAACCACTCCACGTTGACTCCAGATCTGATGAGTCCTACGCTGACATCTCTGTCCTACTTGTCCTCCCTATCCCACTTCTAAGTGGGTGGACACCATCTCAATCTAAGACCGCCTGGGGGTGATGAGGGTGCTAAGTGTAGCTGTGGAGCCAGCAACTCCACATATTAGACATAAACAGAAAAAAAACTGAACAGCGCTCAAGATATAGTGTGAACTGGTGCAAGCTGCGATGCTGGAACAAATAAACAAATGTCTAATATGTGGAGTTACTGGCTCCACAGCTGCACTTAGCACCCTCATTGCCCCCAGGTGGTCTGAGATTGAGATGGTGTCCACCCACTTAGAAGTGGGATAGGGAGGACAAGGAGGACAGGGATGTCAGCGTAGGACTCATCAGATCTGGGGTCACCGTGGAGTGGTTGATGAGCAAACAGATATTGGCCAATATATGTACCAAGAACCCCAGTAAATAAAAAGATAAGAATATTGAGTTTTTTGAAAAAAAACTTAAGTTTTTAAATTTTTTCCTCATATATAAACTGCTTATTAGCATGTGTACATTTTTGGTAGTAACCGAGTGCTGCAGTGAATTTTTGTTTCAACTTTGTTTTTATTGAAAAATTTTAAATTTATAACATGTGACAGGAGCCAATATCAAGCGAATTGACAATCTTCATTCATACATTACATAAAGAAAATAAACATGAACAAAAACAGAACAGTAATAATATATTCAGCGTGTCTACTCTCGTCTCCCGGCAGTTACATTTTCAAATTATTAAGCTTCTACATAGAGTTCCCGGACTCCGGCAGTGCACATTAACCCCTTTTTTTCTCAAAGATATGTAATCATGATCCGCTCCGAGCAACCATTCACCTCCGCATAATAAGTCAAGTCATTCTCCTCAATATCCCAGTGGATCTCCTCTAAATGAAGTCCACGGTGCCCACACCCTGTCAAACTTATCCATATTGTCATGTAGAGAGGCTGTCATCTTCTCCATAACGTATACATCCTGGATTCTAATATAAAGATCCAGCGATGTAGGGGCTGTTGTTTTTTCCAGTATATTGGGATGAGGCATTTAGCGGCGGTCAAAAGATGGGTTAGTAGTTTCGTGCGGGATCCATCCCAACCTCTAGGTGTAAGATTTAATAAGAACATACAGGGGTCAACTGGCACTTCAACTTCAAAAACCGTGCTCAGCAGTCTCCCCACCCCTCTCCAGAAATCCCCTAGGGTCGGGCAGTCCCAGAAAATGTGGAAGAGGGATGCCCCAACGGTACCGCATCTCCAACACACATCTGGAATGGACCTATTCATCTTATGGAGAACCTCGGGAACACAATACCAGTTCATCAGGAGTTTAATCTGGTTCTCCTTGTGGAGGGTATTGATAGAGGTCTTGTGAGCTCTCGACCAGACCACCTGCCACTGTCTCAGAGTCAGTGGGTGTCCCAACCACGACTCCCATTTCGCCATATATGTGTGACAGCTGAGCGTCTGGGTGCTGGGACAGTGAAGTATGGTGTATATATCAGAAATGAGCCCCTTAGTTGTTGTATTATTTACACATATCCTCTCAAAATCGGTTGGTACAAGGGATTCTGGGGAACCCATCTTTGTTCTAAAATAGTGTAATATTTGTTTGGTATGAGTGGGATAAGGTCCTCTGTAGGTTATGCTTCCGGGATAGCTCAGGAAAGGTCCTAAACCTCCTAGTTAGGGGGTCCACCAGGTCCCTGTATGTGACGAGGCCCGCCAAAGCCCAACTGGATCCCGCCCCCGAATCTATAATGTCCTCCTGCAGTGAATTTTTTCTGGTTATATATATATATATATATAACATACATACATTTCATATTTTAATTTTTTCCCCACTTTTAACTATGTTTGTTAGTTCTCTTGCGGGACTTTAAGAACTACAGTACAGCTGTATATAGAGAAATCATGGTCTCCCATAAATGCCATACCCTGATGGCAGACACCCAATGGCAATCCACTGATGTCCTGCAATCACGTCACAGTTACAATGACAGGCACGTAGACTCCACTCTCAGAAATTGACAATGGCATTTCACAGGTTAACAGCTACAGCTGTTAGAGATGGATTATGGTTAAATATAAGTAATCATCTGCCAGGAAAGATGCGGGCTCATCAAAGTCAAGGATATGGGAATTTGACATAAAGGAGTTGTCCAGTATTCTATTAAAATGACTGATTTCTTTCAAAAACAGTGCCACTCCTGTCTACAGGTTGTGTGTGATATTGCAGCTCAGCTCAATTGAAGGCAATGGACCTATGCTGTAATACCACATGCAACCAGTAAACAGGGGTGGCACTGTTTTTGAAAGAAGGTAGTAAAGTTTTATTAATGCTGGACATCCCCTTTAAATGTATGTCATATTTCAGTAAGAGATTAAAGCTAGCAAGATATTTTTGTAGGATCCCTCCACAATTTGGGATCATATAGAAGACAAGATGTTTGAGAATAAAAGAGGATGATGTTAATTAACTAATTAACTATGCATCCAAGAATAGAACAATGTCTAATGAGCATCAATTTTCTAAGAGCCTGGTTAACTAAGTGTACCTTTATAGTAGTTATGGAGATATCATTCTAATGAACATAGAATAAGCTATATTCAACATGTCTGGCCCTGTTTCGTCAAAACTGTGCAACCTGATACACATTAAATGGTTGCTCATTTCTGATGACATCGGTGGGTTTGGCTGTAATGCATGGCCGCCTTTAGAGTAAGTAACTACTGTACAGTTTGTAATTACCAGTGCTCCACCCAGTGAAAAGTCATGAGTTAATTCTTCTAGCAGTTTACTAAAATTATTACAGACTGTTGGTATCGAGGAGCCAGCTGGAAATACTGTATGCAGATGACTCCGATTCTTTAAATATGATTTGTATACTATCCATTATGTGAAATACAATCTACCAGAAATATTGCATTTTTCTCTCCTGGCTTGAAATACTGTAAGATGATAATACTCAAGCACTGCTGGGTATTGCAACTGCTAACAACAGATTCTCTATCCATCAAGCTGCCTTAAGTGAACTGTAATTTGTTTTCATCAATCGGAATTACCCTAATGTACTGTGCCTGCACAGAAAGCCTTCCGAAAACAGACTGTAAATACTCTTATGTTTTCTTTATAATATCCAATTGTAGCTAACAAATAACCCTTATTTCTCAAATCTATAAAGATTCCCAAGAATACAATATTGCCTCCTCGAACATTAATGCTTCTCTCGTCTGTGCTGGTATGCGGAAAGAAGGCTACATTGCACTGTAAAGCATAATACAAATCACATTTCTTCCTCTTACAAAACTACAAGAACAGGTTTAAACAATTAAAATTCCTGCAGTGGCAACTAATCTGTAGAAATTGTTTCCATGTTCTGCTTTACACATATCGAATCGTGATATTGAAATATTTCTGCTCTTCTACTTCACAGAAGAATTGAGTTATTGTTATAACTTTATGTTATTTGTGTTTATAATTAAATATGCAGGAATAATTAGCCAACTGCAAATTCCTGAGTCGTTGCACATATCCATGAATATATTTTCTAATAATAACCTCTTTGAGAAAATAACTGCTTAAATCCTAAGGTCTATTGATTGGGATTTATTGCACTGAAATTATTTCACATAAGAAATGTATATTCAGTGAAGCACTAGAAGTTTCATTAGCCAAATTCGTCAGACGATAATTGGGGCAACTTATTGAAGTATTAATGGTCCTTGGAGGCTTCAATTGTATCAAATGTTTCGATCTTACTGTTTAGTCTGTTTGAAGAAGGAAAACAATACCTATCCATAACATGGCATGTGGGAAAGAAGCCTCCTTTGCTAAGTAATCTGTTCTTGGGCTTCTCAGACATCTGTATTTTGTAGAGTAATGACTGATCCTAAAACTCTTTTTCTGGTCATCAGATAAAATGTCTTCAATGTTTGAAGTACAACTTTTCCTCTACTTGCAGTCATTATTCATATGCAAGACCAATTGTGATGCAACATTGAATACACAGGTCTAATAGTCAATATGTGAATAACGTATTAAGAAAGGAATCTTTGTACAGCAACATCCCACACCAGGATGGATTAAATGCCTGCAAAACCTTCCTGGAGAACACAGGGATTGATGCTGACTCTGTGGTAGAACTCACAAAATTCATCCTCACGCACAATTACTTTAGATTTGACGACAACATATATTTACAGGAGACTGGCACAGCAATGGGGAGCAAAATGGCACCACAATATGCAAACCTTTTCATGGCCAAGCTTGAAGGTGACTTTTTATCCTCTTGCCCTATCAGGCCTCTGGCCTACTACCGTTATATTGATGACATCTTGATCATCTGGACGGAGTCTGAGCAACAGCTGAAGACGTTCCACGAACACTTTAATCAATTTCACCCCACCATTAACTTAACACTCAACTACTCCTGCACTGAAGTCAGCTTTCTGGACACCATCATTAAGCTACAGAACAATGAAATAGAGACATCCTTGTACCGGAAACCAATTGACCGTCCAACATATCTCCAATGGGACAGATTTCATCCAAAGCACATAAAAAACTCTATTGTGTACAGCCAGGCCATCAGATACAATCGGATATGTTCCAACCCTACAGACAGAGACAGTCACCTTGAGGACCTCAGAAAGACCTTTTTGAACCAGGGCTACCATCCAAGAACAATCGAGAACCAGATTACAAGAGCCACCAGAATATCAAGGAATCATCTCCTACATTACAAAACTAGAGAAGAGAACAACAGAGTTCCTCTTGTAGTCACCTACAATCCAAGTCTGGAGGTGCTAAGAGGAGCTGCACGGAAACTGCAACCACTCCTACAAAAAGATGCCCGACTAAAATCAATATTTCCGGATCCCCCACTCTTGTGTTTTAGACAACCTCCGAATCTAAAAAACATCATTGTGAGAAGCGCCCTGTCCTCTCCAGCAGCAACAGGAACCTTTCCCTGCAACCAGAGAAAGTGCAAAACCTGTTCATCTATAATGACAACTGACAAGATAAGGATTCCTGGGACAGATCAGGACTACAAGATCCCAGGTAACTTCAGCTGCACTACTAGCAATGTGGTGTATTTAATCATATGTACCAAATGCCCAACAGGTGGCATGTACGTAGGTGAGACCGGATTACAATTCAGAACAAGAATGAATTCTCATCGCCACTCAATAAAAGAAAAGCGTATGGATCTACCTGTAGCAAAGCATTTTTGCAGCTCTGAGCACAACACTGAATCCGATATGAGGCTGCTCATCTTAAAGAGTGACTTCAAATCTCAGAGAGAGAGAAGAATTTGGGAATACAAATTGATAACAACCTTCAACACACTCGAAACCGGATTAAATATTTCACATGGATTTATGGGATTCTATGTAAAATGAACGGACATTTGGGGATAGCAGATTCATGCATTTTATATATAAAATGAAAGTGCATTTGGAGACAGCTTGCTACACACTGAAATCGTAGGACAATGAACTCCTGACACTTCTGTGAACTCTGTCACTTAGTCTGCTCTCCACAACGTAACTAAGTATTTTCAGGTCTCCATGGGTTACTAACCATCCACCTAATACATTGGTTCCGCTTATCTTAGAAATCTGCTTTCTCTGTCCCTGCTCCTCCACCCCTCCCTACCCGACTCTGCTTTGCGTCACCTGTCATATCCACCAGAGCATATAACACTGTTTTGCCATTTTTTTTTCTGTTCTCTTCTTTCCCCTTCCTTTTTTTTTTTTTTTTTTTTTTCTCTATTGCTTATGTATAAATGTATGTGTCTTCAGAATTTGTGTCATTATCAGCCTGAAGAAGAGACCTGAGTCGTCTCGAAAGCTTGCTATGTTTACCATCTTTTCAGTTAGCCATTAAAAGGTATCAACCACTGAGGACTCTCAGATTGCAATATATTTTTCTAGATTCTTGTAGTAAGCGATTGGCTCCAAACTCACCTTAAAATTGGTCCTCTTTGGGGTTTATATATGTATTTTTATAAGAGCCGTGGTGTGTCCACTAACTTATTTTAGCCAGGTTCCTAACGGCCCACACATGCAGATTTTAATTGCACATAGAGATATTTTGGGTTAACACTGTATGCAGAAAGTATTGCACCCATTTTTGGTTTTGAAGTTTGTGCTGATTCTGTTTTTGTATCTTTGATATTTTAGGTTAGCTACCCAATACAGGAGAACATCTTGTCGTTGGTTCACATGGATTGGCCAGTACATCAGCTAAATTAGTCCATGTCCAGATATACCTAAGCAGCTTTGCTATTTCATTTCCTCTGTTAGATCATACATTAGCTTCATGTAGCATTTCCTCTGTTACATTCTACATTTGCTTCATGTAGCAGCTTTACTAGACCATGTTTTCCTTTTTTCTTGTGTCCCAGAGCACAGCTGTATGCTTCCTTATTGTTCTTTCAAAGAATCAATCCACTGAAGAATACTCTGGTACTTTGGTGGACAAATTTGATCCTGTTTCATCCAATGACTGGGAGCAGTTGAAGATTTTGTAGAATTAATACATACATAAACAAATTCACTAAATACTAAATTGGTTATCCACTTCATGGACAATCCATTTTCACTCCCTAGGTTCATCCCCATAAAAATAAAAAAGCTGTTGTAGCGATGTCAGAAGTTTCATTCCTAGGCGCCACAGGGAGGTACTGCAACCCAAACAGAAGGTGTAGTGCCTCCATAGTTATGGATTTGGGGTTTCCTTGTAGAGTCTGTCCTAAGCACCCATACACTAGCTCCCCTTAGCATAGGGACTGTATATTCAGTATGTCCAGGGGGTGGAGTTTAGAGTAGAGCGGGAGCCATGAGTGACAGTTGAGATAATTTTAGTCAGACAGTGCTGGGAAGGCAGCCAGAGAGGACGTGCCTGACAGCGTTCCTGACAGGAGGGCGCCTCTTAGAGAGAAATGACCCAGAAACCAGAGGGGATGAACCAGGCCTGGTTGGAGCCAGCTGGGGAAGTCCGGGGTTGCCACCAGCATACCAGACCTGAGGCAATCAGTGGTCTATCCCTGGTTGCAAACCGACAAGCTGTGGAACCGACAGAAGGGAGCCACAGCACCACAGACTGTACCTTTACCTCAGTCCTATATTGGGTCCAGGACACTTTAAGTAAAAGGACCGAATTCCGGTGGCGGTAGGATTAGCCTGTTGTCGCTCACGTCTGTACCGGTAAGGAACCGAACGTACTTAACTGTAACAGATCAGTGGGCTGGCGTAGGAGCTCTGCAGAGTGGTTAAAGAGGAACACAGAACCTGAAAGCCATTAAAAGGGACCATCAACAGACTTTACAGTATCACCTTACAATCTGTGGCTACGTCCCCGTTCAATCAGACTGTGACTGGGTACTGTATCATCTACCCGGTACCAGTAAAGTGACATTTGAGTTGAATCGGTGTCTGTGATCCTTTCCTCAGGTGCCCGGAGGGCCTCAGTATCGTCAGAGGGGTAAGAACTACGACTCCCCTCATCCATCCCTGCTGCCCTGAGGTAAAGCTCCACCTGTGGGGAGCTGTACTACTCTGAGCTGCACCTCCATCACCTCAGCGGCCGGCCGCAGCGCTGGTGTCCAACTTACCAGGCACCACAGGTGGCGTCACGATACCATTCCTTCCCTCTCCATCATCATCATCACCAGCATCCCCTGAGGGTCCAGGGCATGGAACCGGGTATCGACCAGCCGTGATTCCCCCATCGAAGCAACCGCCTATCCTGGTATCTGAGCACCCCCTACCCTGTCAATGGCCTCAAATGCATGGAGAGTGGCTTCTCTGAGTTTCTTCCCATCAGAAATTCCCACTCAGATATTATTGCAATTACTCGTAAATTATTAGTATTTCTGTAGATGGTTCTGTCTTTTGCCTGAGTCTACCGGTTTCTTGGAGACTGTTTTATGAGATGTTGCCCATTCAACTTAAAGCATTTTCTTAATGCTTTTTTCCATAATTCTTCCAAGAATAATTATGTTCTCCAATGAATTGTGTCTTCTCAGAATTCAAGAATACATCATTTTTCTTTCAGGTGGAAAGTTTATTTTCATTTTAGAAAGATCAACTTGTTTTTCTTCTCATCCACATTATTCTCAAATGTCTTTCTCTACAACAAAGCTGAAAGGCATCAGCATGGACTTAACAATTGGTATCGGCATTTTAATGGCCACTTCATTAAATTATGAAGATATTTTTTAGGTCTTAACATTTTTCAGCCATGTGATGTTTTCTGTTGCATTTCTAGATCATTAATGTATGTTGCCAGAAGACCAAGAACATTTACTAGTTGCATTTTTTGTCATAAATTGTAAAATCATCTCTTTCTTTTCTAAATAACTGCTTTTTCTTCATATTTGTCTATCACATTTTTTCAATCTATGAATGAAATTTCCTTATGTTGTTACCATCAGCAAACTGTAAAAAAAATCAACAAAACAATTAACTTTTTATATGTACATTTGTTAGTATTGTTTTGCAGATACAACCTTGCAGTTGTATCTAACCACATTATGTATTGTATTTATGGCAATGAACTAAATAATTTTCTTCTAAATTATGTCGTAAACTCCAAATGCATACTAATATGTCATATGTTTGCCTTCACTATTAATGTATCCTTTTCTAAAATATAAGTATTATAAATAAATGAGCAGACAAATATTACAATCTGAAAGTCCTTAGTGATTGATACCTTTTAATGGCTAACTGAGAAGATGGTAAGCATAGCAAGCTTTCGCGACACTATGGCCCCTTCGTCAGGTCTAATGTAAAGTAGTTGTGCGTGAGGATGAATTTTGTGAGCTCCACCACAGAGTCAGCATCAATCCCTGTGTTTTCCAGAAATGTTTTGCAGGCATTTAATCCATCCTGGTGTTGGATGTTACTGTACAGAGATTCCACATCCATGGTGGTGAAGACGGTTCCTTCTGGTAGAGGAGCTATTGTTACAGTTTATTCAATATGTCAGTTGTGTCTTGAATGTATGTGAGTGTCTCTTCTACCAGGGGCTTGAGAACAGCATCTACCCACCCAGACATTTGTTCGGTGAGGGTGCCCACACATGAAATGATTGGTCTTCCTGGATTTCCTGGTTTGTGAATTTTGGGAATCGTGTAGAATGTGTTTGTTCTTGGACTTTCTGGTATCAGGTCAACAGCTCTTAAGGATATGTCAGGTAGACAAGAAACCAGCCTGCTTACCTTATCTAAATGAGCAGATCAATTCATGAAAGACTGAGTTATCATCGACAAATTTACTGAAATTTGTGGTTTTATGCAATTCAAACATTTTGAGATTTAATTTGTAGTTTGCAAAAAGAAAAACTACTCCGACACCATTTTCCTCACTGCTGAGCATCAGCAAGTATGTAAACGTCATTTTGCATTAGCATGCAGGCTTCCACAAAATATCCAGCAGTTATGACATCTAGTAAATTATTATAACTTTTTTAATTGTTGTCACTACCTGGGCCATCACTTATCAGCAGTTGTCAATGGAACACAATTTGTACGGCAGAGTAATTTTCCATCTGCAAAGTCACTTGGTAAGTCTCTCTCTTCTGTGGACTGTAGACTCTTATGGACAGCAGAGTTCTCTTGCCTGTAAAGTGTAAGCTCTTATGGTCAAAGGAGTCCCCTCTATCTTCTGTAGCCATAGGATAACTAGAGTCCAATGGACCCCAGTGCAAAGTTTGGACCTGCCCCACTGTATGTTAGTCAGGCGTATGGGCCCTTGTAGCATTTTAAATTGTAGCATTTTAAATCTTTTTAAAAAGACATACATATTGCCTCCCTTTCCTTTTAACTATGTTTTAATAATCCCCATCCTGTACTAATGTCCCCCACCCTGGGTCCTTTCCAGGTATACACGTACCTCATGTTGGGCCTTTTCTAGGTATATATGTGTCAGACCCCAGGGCCGTGGGATACTTGGAACTGGGCTATACTGTCTCTGGGGGGGTCACAGGGGTTGAGACACGGCTTCCGTGACCCTGGGTGCAGCTAAATAGGGGGATTTATGGGAATAGAGTGGTTTATGAGAAAGTTTATTTGTGACACCACCTGTCGTTTGTGGCTATAGGTGGCCACAGCTGCTACAGAACCTCTGGGGTGATGGATGGGCAGCTGGGATAGAGCGGCTCCCCACGGGCGAAGCGGATCCCCGATGCAGTAGATGTAATAAATGGTTGAGATGCAGGATGACGGGCACGAAGTAATAATCAGACTCACTGATTTGTTGGTCACTCAGTCTTTAACTGGAATAGCTGAATTCAAGCAGTTGTCCACAGAGTCTTTGCTGAGAGCAACTTAGGGTTCCTACTCACCCGGTCGGGTCTTTGGCTCCCTTACTGCATTCTGTGTGTTGGCTCCTGCTGCTGCTTCAGCTAAGCTGTGGGCCCTGTCTCTTTCTGCGAGATGCCGGTATGACAGGCAACTTGAGTCCTTTCTAACCCTCAACTTGGGTGTCAGTTCCTGAACTCTCTTCATTGCTGTGTCTCCGGGCACGATATGGCTGAGGAACCTAGAATTCCCCACCTTCCAGTATTGACTGCTGGGACTTTAGACCGCTGTCCTCTGGGGTGAGCACAGTGTTGCTCAGCTCCCCAGGTGTTCCTGCAACTCTCCTCAGACCCTAGCCTTAGGCCTGGCACCGAGTCATCAATCCTGGGACCAGCTCTACAGCCTCTAGTCAACCAGGATGTCTTCCTCAGTCCTCCTAGGAATTGAACTGCTGTACCTCGAATGAGCTTAGCACAGCTCAATCCTTCAGGCACTCTTCAAAGTCCTCACGGGAACTGAACTCACTTGCTTCGCCCCAGACCAGAATTTATAGGGGAGCTCACCCTGAACCCGGGCTTGGTCTCCCCCTTCTAGCCTGGAGGCCGAAGGTGTTGTGTGTGGTTTACCTGCCTGATGAGAAGAACAGTTTGTTGCTCTCAGCATGACACCAACACCCGGGGGCAGTGATGACACAGTGGCACTAAGACCCTGGGGTGCCACATATGTCCACCATCTTCAGCCCCTTCCAAGTATATATGTACCCTAACCTAGTATATAACCCTCATCCTAGGCTCTATCATGATATATATGTGTCCCATCCTGATTTCTATGTCCCCTATCCTGGTGTATCTGTGCCCCTTCATGATATATATGTCTCCCATCCTGGTATATATGTCCTCTAACCTGGGATTATCCTGATATACAGTGCTTTGTGAAAGTATTTGGCCCCTTGAACTTTTCAACCTTTTGCCACATTTCAGGCTTCAAACATAAATATATAAATTCTAATTTTTTTGTGAAGAATCAACAACAAGTGGGACACAATCGTGATGTGGAACAAAATTTATTGAATATTTTAAACTTTTTTAACAAATTAAAATCTGAAAAGTGGGCGTGCAATATTATTCGGTCCCCTTGAGTTAATACTTTGTAGCGCCACTTTTTGCTGGGATTACAGCTGCAAGTCACTTGGGGTATGTCTCTATCAGTTCTGCACATCGACAGACTGAAATTCTTGCCCATTCTTCCTTGCAAAACAACTCGAGCTCAGTGAGGTTGGATAGAGAGCGTTTGTTAACAGCAGTTTTCAGCTCTTTCCACAGATTCTCAATTGGATTCAGGTCTGGACTTTGACTTGGCCATTCTAACACCTGGATACATTCATTTTTGAACCATTCCATTGTATATTTTGCTTTATATTTTGGATCTTTGTCTTGTTGGAAGATAAATCTCTGTCCCAGTCTCAGGTCTTTTGCAGACTCCAACAGGTTTTCTTCCAGAATGGTTTTGTATTTGGCTCCGTCCATCTTCCCATCAATTTTAACCATCTTCCCTGTCCTTGCTGAAGAAAAGCAGGCCCAAACCATGATGCTGCCAGCACCATGTTTGACAGTGGGGATGGTGTTTTGAGGGTGATGAGCTGTGTTGCTTTTACGTCAAACATATTTTTTTGAATTGAGGCCAAAAGGTTCCCAGGTGGGTTGTGGCAAACTTCAAACGAGACTTTTTATGGATATCTTTGAAAAATGGCTTTCTTCTTGCCACTCTTCCATAAAGGCAAGATTTATGCAGTGTACGACTGATTGTTGTCCTATGGACAGACTCTCCCACCTCAGCTGTAGATCTCTGCAGTTCATCCAGAGTGGTCATGGGCCTTTCGGCTACATCTCTGATCAGTCTTTTCCTTGCTTGAGATGAAAGTTTAGAGTGACAGCCGGGTCTTAGTAGATTTGCAGTGCTCTAATACTCCTTACATTCCAATATGATCGCTTGTACAGTGCTTCTTGAGATGTTTAAAAGTTGGGAAATCTTTTTGTATCCAAATCTGGCTTTAAACTTCGCCTCAACAGTATCTCGGACCTGCCTGGTGTGTTCCTTGGTCTTCCTGATGCTCTCTTCACTTGAAGAAGAACCCTGAGACTATCACAGAAGAGGTGCATTTGTACAGAGACTTTGTTACACACAGGTGGATTCTATTTATCATTACCAGTCATGTAGGACAACATTGGATCATTCAGAGATCCTCACTGAACTTCTGGAGTGAGTTTGCTGCACTGAAAGTAAAGGGGCCGAATAATATTGCACGCCCCCACTTTTCAGTTTTTTATTTGTTAAAAAAGTTTAAAATATCCAATTAATTTTGTTCCACTTCACGATTGTGTCCCACTTGTTGTTGATTCTTCACAAAAAAATTAGAATTTATATCCTTTATGTTTGAAGACTGCAATGTGGTAAAAGGTTGAAGAGTTCAAGGGGGCCAAATACTTTTGCAACGCACTGTATATGTCTCCCATCATGGTGTATATATCCACCATCATGGCGTATATGTCCCCCATCCTGGTATATCTTCCCTTTCAGGTATATATGTCCCCATCCTGGAATATATGTTCTCTGTCCTGGGCCTATCCTAGGAGAAACTAGAGGAAAGAAACAGCACACATGGGGTCTTAACCGATAAACAATAGGATAGTGGTGTAGTAGTAAATACGCTCACCTTGTGTGGTTATGTGAGACACAACCACTACACACGCCTTGGCTGCAGCAAACAACCCGTTGATAAAGGAATGTAAACACGTTGTGTAGATGGATGGAGAAAATCGCGTCACCAATCAAACAAATGTCAGTCCAGAGTAAAAGAAAGGAGCCTTTATTCCTATGCGTTTCGGGGACACTTAACGTTTCCTCGGGGAAAAGCTTACAGATAATGCAGGCTGTCGCCATTTTATGATGGCAGGAGCTGATGTAAGACATCGTCATCAATGCTAGTAAACATACACGTCATCAATATTGATAAACACATCAGTTACTGCCATCATAAAATGGCAACAGCCTGCATTATCTGTAAGCTTTTCCCTGAGGAAGTGTGAAGTGCCACATGAAACGCATAGGAATAAATGCTCCTTTCTTTTACTCCGGACTGACATTTGTTTGATTAGTGATGCGATTTTCTCCATCCATCTAAACAACGTATTTACATTCCTGGGTCTATCCTGGTAGATATGTCACCCATCTTGGTATATATATTGCCTATCCTGGTATATATCTTCCCCACACTGTGCCAGTCTTGGTATATTTGTCTACCATTCTGCTGCTGTTTAAAAAAACTACTCACCTTCCCTTGCTTCCCTGCTGCACAGCTAGATCTTCTTCAGCCATAGGAGATGCTAGCTGCTGACATCGGCGTGCAAACTATTGTAAAGTATGACTTTATTGCCATATAACGCCAAGGCCTGGCACACTGACATCAGCTACAGCCTCTGAATGGCCAGAAGCATTTATTTAAGTGCAGGGGCATGGCATGTCTCTGCACCACAATACACTTTAGCTGAATTTGTGTCTTTGGTGAAATAGGCACTGTGGTTGGCAGGCCCCACCACCCGAACCAGCCAAGAGAGCCTGACCACGAACATTATGCACTTGTCCTGCAGGCTGTAAGCTCTTATGGTCAACAGGGTCCTCTCTCTCCTGCAGAGTGTAAGCACTTATAGTCACTAGGGCCCTCTTTTTTAACTATAAATTGTAAGCTCTTATGGTAAGTTGGTCTGTAAAGTGTAAGCTATTATTGCTACTAAGGTTCTGTCTCCCCTCTCCCATGTATCTTATGATGCATTTCATATGCATATAGAAAAAAACAGATGGCGTGCACACCGAGATATATTAGATAGGCAGAGGTGCTGATTGAGAGGTCTGGGTGGACCCACGTCTGGTACTGAAGAGAATTGACAATTACACACTCTCTATATCATAAAATGCAAAATGATTTTATTTGAAGAGCAACCTGCAGCAACGCGTTTCGGCCCAACTTGGACCTTGGTCACGCCTGTTGCCTTTTTTGTGATGTTTTCTCAAGGAAGCGGATTTGTTCCACTATGGTATAGCTCTTTTTCAGATCTTTGGGTATACGTAAAATGGGGGATCCTTGGATCCTTGGGAATACATAGGGTGCCTTATTTCAATATTTTTCAAGGGAGATCCCAGGTCTGGGAGCTTTTGTGAAGTGATTAATATTAAGTTTTGGCCAATACAAGCTTCCACCTTTGTGGTTACAATTTTCTGTGATGATGTGCAAAAGGCAAGGTCCGTGGTTCAGGAAGTTTGGTGCAGAATGTGACTGTCTGCACAGAGCTCTGACATCAACTCCATCAAACAGCAGCTAGAATTGAGATTTCGGGACCCGTTCTCTTATCCAACATCAGAGTCTGACATCACAAATGCTCTTCTGAATCAGAGAGCAAAAATTCCCAGCGAGACCCTCCAAATATTGTAGAAAGCCTTCCCAGAAGCAGGGAGCTGTTATAACATGAACAGGAAGGAAGGACTAACTGCATATTAATGACTATAGATTTAAAATGGGAATTTATAAAAGCTCCTGTATATGTAAAGTTTAGTTGTCTAATATTTTTATTTATATAGTGTACTCCTTAAACCAAAACTTGGAGATCATGGAAAGTATTGACATTGTAACATGACCAGGTGCTGTAGCCATGGCCGAGGTACTTATCTCCTATGCCCCGCCATGCTGGATGAAAATGGGGGTCCTGGTAAATTGTGTTTGCTCATGTAGTGTTCTTTACCTGGACGATACACCTTTGAAGCAGACTGCTGATTACCATGGGATATGGCAGAACAAGACCAAATTTACAAAGAATTAAGAGAGACCAAAGTCCAAAAATATAAACAAGTATGAACAACAGATATTAGGAACAGTTCTTTAACACTTGCATATGCAGGCATGAACAATTTTCAGTAAATCACTTAACAGTTCCTTTCACTTATGTTCCATATATTTGCATTTCACTACACACCAGTTAACAATAATGAGAGATTTCATCTTCCCCTGTGAGGCTTCCACTATACAGATTACGCTATTATGACCCCTCACCCATAAATTCAAAGTCCATTCTCTGAGTGTCAGAGAATTCAGTCTGTGATGTGCCCCCAGTCACCTGTAGAGGAGTTTGCGTCCCAGTGTGTGCAACCATGATGTGCCTCGAGGCTCGGAGTAACTCTCACTCTTTAGTGTATTGGTCACTCCCGTCCTGCTTCAAGTCCTCTTCATTCCAGTTCTCTCTACAGAGGTCTCCTGTTTCATCTGGATCTTTGTCTGTTTTGTTCACATAGTCTCCCTGGCCCATCTATCAGTCCTTCTGGTCTATCGGTTACTACAAACTGGTGGGATAACTGGCTGGTATCCATGTTGTAGACTCTTAACCGAGGCTCCATGGACTTAATCTGCATATTCAAATTCTAGGGAGCAATGCACCTTTGGTTTCACTGTGTTTGAGTGCTTTAACTTGTGCCCGCAGTGTTATCCTCCACTGGTCTCCACAAGGTCAGTGGGTGCTTTGTGATGTCTGTCTATCAAGCATTGCTCCCACCCAGCCAGTTACCTGCGCCACACTGATGAGGGTCAACAACCCCGAAACAGCTGTCTGTGGTTGGATACCTAGTCCATGGTAAACCCCTGGCCATATCTTCAAGCTCGCAAGGGCTGGATAGTGACTTAATGGCTCCTAATACCCTGGGCTAGGTCCTTCTCTGGTGGGATAACTGGCTGGTGTCCATGTTGTAGACTCTTAACCGAGGCTCCATGGACTTCATCTGCATATTCAAATTCTAGGGAGCAATGCACCTTGGGTTTCACTGTGTTTGAGTGCTTTAACTGGTGCCCGCAGTGTTATCCTCCACTGGTCTCCACAAGGTCAGTGGGTGCTTTGTGATGTCTGTCTATCAAGCATTGCTCCCACCCAGCCAGAATCCTGTGCCACACTGATGAGGGGCAACAACCCCGAAACAGCTGTCTGTGGTTGGATACCTAGTCCATGGTAAACCCCTGGCCATATCTTCAAGCTCGCAAGGGCTGGATCGTGACTTAAGGGCTACTATTACCCTGGGCTAGGTCCTTCCCTGGTGGGGTGACTGGTGTCCATGGACTTCATCTGCATGTCAGAGAATTCAGTCTGTGATGTGCCCCCAGTCCCCTGTAGAGAAGTTTGTGTCCCAGTGTGGCAACCATGATGTGCCTCGAGGCTCGGAATAACTCTCACTCTTTAGTGTATTGGTCACTCCCGTCCTGCTTCAAGTCCTCTCCATTCCAGTTCTCTCTACAGAGGTCTCCTGTTTCATCTGTATCTCTGTCTGTTTTGTTCACATAGTCTCCCTCGCCCATCTATCAGTCCTTCTGGTCTATCGGTTACTACAAACTTTCACGATTCTTCTCCAGCTCCTTGGTCTTCAGATCTTACTAACTCATCTCTCGGCATGACACACACTTAAAACTCATCAGTCTGCCAATTCTCAGACCTTAGGTGAATTACCCACAAATCTGGACTTAACTGACTACTAACTGACTGTCACCTTCCAGGAAGCAATCCTCTTGTTTTCCCACGTAACTCCTCACTTCCAACTCCTTCCAACTTTTTTACAATAACTGTTTGTTTCAACTATTTCAGACTAAACTGTGTTTAATACCAGAAGTGCAATGTGTGTGATAAAACAGTAACATGAAATTAAACAGTTTCTTGAAAATTCAAGCAATTTACTCAATTTCCATAACATCCCTTCTGATCATTTTATCTGTGAAAAAGAAAAATATTCTAAAATCAATAAAATTACAATTGCTAGTAGCAGTTGTACTTAAAGTGTAACTGCCGTTTAAATTTTATTTATTAATAATGTAGAGCAATTGATTATACTAAACTTTCAAATATACTTCATAAGTAAAACCTGGAAGAAATCCTTTCAATTATTAGACACGCTATGTAAACCCCCCTCGTCCTTATAACGACATATTCAGTGTGTGTAGCTAAAGACGGATTTCCATGACAATCAGCATATGTCAGGTTTAGATAAAGCCTAGTGGGGACATTTTCTAGAAGGATTTTGAAATGTTTTCTTCCAGATTTCCCCTATGAAGTATATTTGAAAGTTTAATATAATCACTCACTCTACATTGTTACTAAATAAAAATTGAAACAGCTGTTACACTTTAAATGAACATTTCTTCATTGGATTGATTGAAGTAAGTTATTAGCTTATGTATCTAAAGATTGGTGTGATATACCTGTGCATAACACATGGTGCTCATATAGCTTCAGACTCTGCGGAAACAACTCTTCAGACTTTTATTCAGTCCAGCCATTTAAACATGTTTCATGGTTTGTATTTAGTTAAAGAGAACATGTCACCCCCATAGAGCCTATTAAACTAAAAGTGCCACCTTCAACAGTGCTTATACTGGATTCTATGAGATGTAAATAATTCCTCTACCCCCTGCACTTTCTAAACTTTTCCGCCCTGTATTGTAATGAATACTTACCCAGCCCAATGGGTGTTCTCACTGTGTTGGTCCTCACACCTCTTTGGTCTTTCTCCGCCTCCTCTTTGGTCTTGCTCCGCCTCCTCTCTGTAGTCGGCGCTGCCTCCTCTTCTCTCCTTGCAGCCTCCTCTTCATTCCGGGGGCCTGCGTGAACAAAGAGGAATCTGTGCAGGCATCCTGAATGACTCATCCACAACTGAATCGCTAAGCAGTGATGTCACACGTACATAGCGTTGCGGTTCCTATGGTCAGGGTGAGTTTAGTAACCCAGATGCCAGCTCATAGCACTGAATGAATGAGCCGCGGGGCCTGCGCCTCATGCATTCAGTGTTATGAGACCGCGGGGCTAGGTTATCGAGCTCACCCTGATAGCGTTGCCATAAGAACCGCAATGGTATGTAATGGTGATGTCACTGCTTACAGCGCATAATGACATGGGAGCGCAGCTGTAAGTGAGAGAAGTGTTCACTTTGTGGCAGTGCTCTGATGTCATTCATTCTGTGCCTGCTCTCTGTCTGCCATCAGAGCTGTAGCATAACTGAAGACGTGGATTACGTCGAATTTAAAAAAGAATCTCTGTGTGTTGTGTTTTTTTTTCTAATGTTTACTCGAAATTCTTGGTGGCCATGTCTAATTTAGCGTGATATCATCAATTTTGGGCTTAGTACCAGCTGACAATACAAAGCTGGTACTAACCCCGTTATTACCCAGAGTGCCACCCCAGGTTTCAGCGTGGGGGGACCAGAACGCTTGGGCCTTACCACGCTGAGAATCCAAGCCTGCAGCTGCCTGGTATTACCTGGCTGGTGACCAAAATGTGGCAGGAGCCCATGCATTTTTTTAAATTATTTATTTAAATAATTTAAAAAAAAATGAGTCTCCCTGTAATTTGATCGCCAGCCAAAGTAAAGCCAGGCAGCTAGGGGTGGCAGCCCATAGCCGTCCACTTTATCTGTACTGAGAAACTAAAATACTGCAGAGCACTGTCATTTTTTAAATTATTTATTTATTTTAACACTACTATATGTGTGAGGGGCTCAACAGCCAATCACAGACACTGTCACACAGAATGGGTGTCTGTGATTGGCTGTTCGAGTAATCTACAATCAATCCATACATTCTAGTATGGTAGAATGTATGGGCTGGTTTCAGCCATCAGTCACAGAAGCCCATTCTGTGTGACAGCATCTGTGATTGGCTGTTGGGCCCCTCCCACATACAGTAGTGTAAAAATAAATAAACAATAAGAAAATGACATAGTGCTCCACAGTATTTTTGATTCTCAGTGCAGATAAAGCGGATAGCTACGGGCTGCCACCCCCAGATGCCTGGCTTTATTTTGGCTGGTGATCAAATTACAGGGAAACCCATTTTTTTAAATTATTTAAATAAATAATTTTAAAAAATGTGTGGGCTCCCACCATATTTTGATTGCCAGCCAGGTAAAACCAGGCAGCTGGGGGCTGGGATTGTCAGCGTGGTAAGGCCCAAGCGTTCTGTGCCCCCCACGCTGAAAACCACAGCCAGCAGCCACCCCTGAAAATGGCACATTCATGGTAGTGCCATTTGCAGGCGCTTTACCTGGCTCTTCCAGCGGCCCGGGTCGGGGGTGGCACGCTGGGTAATAACAGGGTTAGTACCAGCTTTGTATTGTGAGCTGGTACTAAGTCCAAAATTCATGATGTCATGTCAAATTAGACATGGCCACCATTAATTTCTAGTAAACATTAGAAAAAAAAGACAACACAGAGAATTTTTTTTATTAGAAATAAAACACAAAACACATTTAGGGACTCCATCTTTAGTAGATTTAAAAAATTCAATGTAATCCACATCTTCAGCTCTGCTGCATCTCTCTGCCATCAGACAAACACCGTCTGCTGGCAGACAGAGAGCAGGCACATCATCCTATGGCAACTCTGTCAGGGTGAGCTCGGTAACCCAGCCCCGCGGTCTCATAACACTGAATGAATGAGGCGTGGGCCCCACGGCTCATTCATTCAGTGCTATGAGCTGGAGCAGCTGGCGTCCGGGTTACTAAACTCACCCTGACGACATTGCCACAGGAATCGCAATGCTATGTAAGTGGGACGTCACCGCTTAGAGATGCAGTTGTGGATGAGTCATTGAGGAGGAGGCTGCGAGAATAGAAGAGGAGGCGGTGCCAAGTACAGAGAGGAGGAGGAGGAAGACCAAACAGGAGGTGGAGGAAGACAAAAGAGGCGTGAGGACCAACACACTGAGAACACCCATTGGGCTAGGTAAGTATGCATTACCATACAGGGCGGAAAAGTTTAGAAAGTTTTTATTTAGGTGTACAGGGGGTAGAGGAATTATAGGCACCTTCATAGAATTCATCATAAGCGCTGCTGAAGGTGGCACTGTTAGTTTAATAGGCTCTGGGGGGGTGACAGGTTCTCTTTAAATAAATGAAAAACAACACAGAAAACTTTCAATAAAAAAGTAGTTGCCTATTGTATTGTGTTGAGATATTGGTACCTGAAAGCCGGGGCTTATGTGATGAGAAAACTGCACACAGTATTCTAGTCCCTCCTCTGTTTCACATGAATAACTACTAAAAAGCAGCATTCAGTGGGAATACAAACCTCACAGCTTTTAGTGTGTTCACCAATTGTCAGAGTACAGTTTTGCTTTTCTATTACCCCGGTATTGTGCACCTGTCCACCAAGGACTAGAATCTGCATTGTACGCTTCACAAAACATGACTAGGCTACACAGTGCAGAGAATGAAATAAAAGTTAAAACTGTATGTTTTACAAATAATAGAGCTGAAACATACTTATTAAAGACTGTGAAATAACAGTGTAAAAATAGAACACTCCAAAGTGACTGTACCTTTTGTGGAGAGTGGAGAATATAGGCTATTGATTTACTGTAAGGATATATTTGGCTTTGTTACATTATAAGACTTAGAAAACACTTCATTATTTTAAGTGAATGTGGTTAGAGATATAATAATTGGCATCACGTATTAATGCTATTACTCATAGCCCGCCTGCTGTTTGTGCCTTTCTATGGCTCTTACTAATGGCATGAATTTATGAAAGCTACATTTAAACAAATAATCAAAGATAACATGTAGACCTTTCATCACAGAAATACCTTCTTTCCCAGATTTAATGCTGACTTACCTTTCTTTTTGTATTTCAAATGAATTTTCATGTTGCATTGAAAAAAGATTGCAAAAAGGTGGGGTTTAAGTAGCTGGTAACTATACGTGGGCGCAGGGTTTGCAGGCACACCAGAGCCCTGGAGACTAATTTGCTAAAAAAGCTCATATAGGAAAATGAAAACTGTTAAAAATTAGTATTAACTCATTCACGATTTATGACGCACATGTACATTATAGGCCGCCTATCACCCTTTGATGGGAGCTCATGCTGTGAGCTCACATCCTCCCCCTCACATCTCTGCTGATTTCATCAGCTGAGATATGTATCTAACAGTGCCGATCAGTTTTGCGATCTGATTGGTGCTGTTAACCCTTTAGATTGTTCTGGCATTCACTGAGAGCATGATCCAAAAGACCCGGCAGAGATCACGCTGTTCCCAACCGTGATTGCAGGTCCCGTGATGCAATCATTGGACCTGCATGCTGTTACCAGGTGAGCCCGGGGCCCTGTAATGACCCCAGAAGCTGTCCTGATTCACTTCCTGCGTTTGATATCCTAGTGACATCATTGGCAGGAAGTGATCATTTCCCATGTCTTTAGATGAGCAGCAGCCCATCTAAAGACAAGTGAAGTGATCGGGGTGTGCAGCACTGAGACCCTCTAAGAGCCAGTGCAAAAGAATGAAAAAAAATAAAGTTTTTTAAAAGTATGAAAAAAAAACAAAGTTCAAAGCACCAATTGCACCATTGAAAATAAAACTAATAATAATGTAATTAAAAAATACTCACATTTAATATTACCACATTCAGAAATGTCAAAATATAAAATCAATTAATCAGATCTGTAAACTGCGTAACGTAAAAAAAGTCCAAATGCCAAAATTAAGAAGGCCGTTTGTATCGTGAAACACGTAGAAAATAAAAAATCACCATCAAATTTTCTGAGTTTTGGAAGTGAATATTTTCTTCAGGCAGTAGCTCGGTTCGGATACCCCGTTCCACTGTTTCCTGTGTTTTGTCAGCATAAGGAGACAGATAAGCTCATAAAGAAACTTATAGCTGCAATGATCCTCTCCAAAATATGCAAATTGTCACTTCAGTGAGAAAGTAAAAAACTCTAATGCCACCCAATAAGGGTAACAATCCTTAAAGTCATAATCAACTCTTTAACAAGCCTTTTAATACGACATAGGATTTGTGCAAGATCATAACCCCAATGTGCAGACGCTGCATTTCAGGGTGACTGCCCCTGCAGTGTGTGGGAATTCTGATCTGGCTGTATGAGAGGCTGAGACGAGGTCTGAGAGACTAGCTATTCTCCTCATGGAGAGGAATCTGCCTGCCGGCATAAAGAGACAGATAAGCTGATAAGGAGACTTATAACCACAATGCTCCTCTGGGAAATATGCAAATTGTCACTTTAGTGAGGAAGTGCCACTCTAATGCCACCCAAAATTAAAAACGAAATGCAAATCAAAATTTCCTTGGTTATGGTCTATTTTTATAGCAATTCGATGGTAATTACTTTGCTTTTCTGCATTTTCAATATACACTTAAGTTCAGAAATATTTGGACAATGACACAAGCTTTGGCATTTTAGCTTTTTATCAAAATATATTCAAGATACAGTTATATAATCAATACGAACTCTTAGGATTAATTTGAGGGTATTTACATACTAATTGGAGTAAGGATTTAGAAACTACAGCTCTTTAATATGTAGCTGCTTCTTTTCCAAGGGAACAAAAGTAATTGGACAATAAGGTCAGAAGCTCTTTAACCCCTTCACCCCCGGGCCTATTTTGACCCTAATGACCAGGCCATTTTTGTCAATTCTGACCAGTGTCCCTTTATGGGGTAATATCTCTGGAACGCTTCATTGGATCCGAGCGATTCTGAGATTGTTTTTTCGTGACATATTGGGCTTCATGTTAGTATTAAATTTAGGTCGATAATTTTTGCGATTATTGGTGAAAAAATTAAAAATTTGGCAAAATTTTTGAAAATTTTGCAATTTTCAAATTATGAATTTTTATTCTGCTAAACCAGAGAGGTATGTGCCACAAAATAGTTAATAAATAACATTTCCCACATGTCTACTTTACATCAGCACAATTTTGGGAAAAAAAAAATTTTTTGTTTGGACGTTATAAGGGTTCAAAGTTCATCAGCAATTTTTCATTTTTCCAGCAAAATTTACAAAACCATTTTTTTTTGTGACCACATCACATTTGAAGTCCCTTTGAGGGGTTTACATGACAGAAAACACCCAAAAGTGACACCATTTCAAAAACTGCACCCCTCAAGCTACTCAAAACTACATTCAAGAAGATTATTAACCCTTCAGGTGCTTCACGGGAACTAAAGCAAAGTGGAAGGAAAAAATGGTAATTTTAATTTTTCCAACAAAAATGTTCTTTTAGCCTCAATTCTTTCATTTTCACATGGGCAACAGGATAAAATGGATCCTAAAAATTGTTGGGCAATTTCTCCTGAGTACATCGATATCTCATATGTGGTCATAAACCACTGTTTGGGCACACGGCAGGGCTCAGAAGGGAGGGAGGGCAATTTGACTTTTGGAGCTAATTTTCCGTTCAAAAAGTCAAATGGCGCTCCTTCCCTTCTGAGCCCTGCTGTGTGCCCAAACAGTGGTTTATGACCACATATGAGGTATCGGTGTACTCAGGAGAAATTGCCCAACAATTTTTAGCATCCATTTTATCCTGTTCCCCATGTGAAAATGAAAAAGTTTAGGCTAAAAGAAAATTGTGAAGCACCTGGGGGTTCAAAATGCTCACCACCCATCTAGATAAATTCCCTGGGGGGTCTAGTTTCCAAAATGGGGTCACTTGTGGGGGAGCTCCAATGTGTAGGCACACAGGGGCTCTCCAAACGCGACATGGTGTCCGCTAACAATTTGAGCTGATTTTTAAGTCAAATTGTTAGCAGACACCATGTTGCATTTGGAGAGCCCCTGTGTGCCTAAACATTGGAGCTCCCCCACAAGTGACCCCATTTTGGAAACTAGACCCCCCAGGGAACTTATCTAGATGGGTGGTGAGCATTTTGAATACCCCAGTGCTTCACAAATTAATCTTTTATAATGAAAAAAAAAAATTTTGTAGAAAAAAAAGTACTTTTTCATTTTTACGGATGAATTTGTGAAGCACCTGGGGGTTCAAAATGCTCACCACCCATCTAGATAAATTCCCTGGGGGGTCTAATTTCCAAAATGGGGTCACTTGTGGGGGAGCTCCAATGTGTAGGCACACAGGGGCTCTCCAAACGCGACATGGTGTCCGCTAACAATTTGAGCTGATTTTTCAGTCAAATTGTTAGCGGACACTATGTTGCATTTGGAGAGCCCCTGTGTGCCTACACATTGGAGCTCCCCCACAAGTGACCCCATTTTGGAAACTAGACCCCCCAGGGAACTTATCTAGATGGGTGGTGAGCATTTTGAATACCCCAGTGCTTCACAAATTAATCTGTAAAAATGAAAAAACAAAATTTTTGTAGAAAAAAAAGTACTTTTTCATTTTTACGGATGAATTTGTGAAGCACCTGGGGGTTCAAAATGCTCACCACCCATCTAGATAAATTCCCTGGGGGGTCTAATTTCCAAAATGGGGTCACTTGTGGGGAGCTCCAATGTGTAGGCACACAGGGGCTCTCCAAACGCGACATGGTGTCCGCTAACAATTTGAGCTGATTTTTTAGTCAAATTGTTAGCGGACACCATGTTGCATTTGGAGAGCCCCTGTGTGCCTAAACATTGGAGCTCCCCCACAAGTGACCCCATTTTGGAAACTAGACCCCCCAGGGAACTTATCTAGATGGGTGGTGAGCATTTTGAATACCCTAGTGCTTCACAAATTAATCTGTAAAAATGAAAAAAGAAAATGTTTATGGAAAAAAAAGTACTTTTTCATTTTTACGGATGAATTTGTGAAGCACCTGGGGTTCAAAATGCTCACCACCCATCTAGATAAATTCCCTGGGGGGTCTAATTTCCAAAATGGGGTCACTTGTGGGGGAGCTCCAATGTGTAGGCACACAGGGGCTCTCCAAACGCGACATGGTGTCCGCTAACAATTTGAGCTGATTTTTCAGTCAAATTGTTAGCGGACACTATGTTGCATTTGGAGAGCCCCTGTGTGCCTACACATTGGAGCTCCCCCACAAGTGACCCCATTTTGGAAACTAGACCCCCCAGGGAACTTATCTAGATGGGTGGTGAGCATTTTGAATACCCCAGTGCTTCACAAATTAATCTGTAAAAATGAAAAAACAAAATTTTTGTAGAAAAAAAAGTACTTTTTCATTTTTACGGATGAATTTGTGAAGCACCTGGGGGTTCAAAATGCTCACCACCCATCTAGATAAATTCCCTGGGGGTCTAATTTCCAAAATGGGGTCACTTGTGGGGGAGCTCCAATGTGTAGGCACACAGGGGCTCTCCAAATGCGACATGGTGTCCGCTAACAATTTGAGCTGATTTTTTAGTCAAATTGTTAGCGGACACCATGTTGCATTTGGAGAGCCCCACACATCTATATAAGTTCCCTGGGGGCTCTAGTTTCCAAAATGGGGTCACTTGTGAGGGAGCTCCAATGTTTAGGCACACAGGGGCTCTCCAAACGCGACATAGTGTCCGCTAACAATTTGACTGAAAAATTTGCTCCAATTGTTAGCGGACACCATGTCGCGTTTGGAGAGCCCCTGTGTGCCTAAACATTGTAGCTCCCCCACAAGTGACCCCATTTTGGAAACTAGACCCCCCAGGGAACTTAGCTAGATGGGTGGTGAGCATTTTGAACACCCCGGAGCTTCACAAAATAATCTGTAAAAATAAAAAAAGAATTTTTTTGTGGAAAAAAAGTACTTATTCAATTTTACAGATGAATTTGTGAAGCACCTGGGGGTTCAAAATGTTCACAACTAATCTAGATACGTTCCCTGGGAGGTCTAGTTTCCAAAATGGGGTCACTTGTGGGGGAGCTCCAATGTTTAGGCACACAGGGGCTCTCCATACGCGACATGGTGTCCGCTAACTATTGGAATTGTTAGCGGACACCATGTCTCGTATGGAGAGCCCATGTGTACCCAAACATTTGAGCTACCCCACAAGTGACCTCATTTTGGAAACTAGACCCCCCAAGGTATGTATCTAGATGCATAGTGAGCACTTTGAACCCCCAGGTGCTTCACAAATTGATCCGTAAGAAGGAAAAAGTACATTTGTTTTCACACAAATTTTCTTTTTTCATTTTACGGATCAATTTGTGAAGCACCTGGGGGTTCAAAGTGCTCACTATGCATCTAGATATGTTCCTTGGGGGGTCTAGTTTCCAAAATGGGGTCACTTGTAGGGGAGCTCCAATGTTTAGGCACACAGGGGCTCTCCATACGCGACATGGTGTCCGCTAACTATTGGAATCATTAGCGGACACCATGTCGTGTATGGAGAGCCCCTGTGTGCCCAAACATTAAAGCTCCCCCACAAATGACCCCATTTTGGAAACTAGACCCCCCAAGGAATGCATCTAGATGCATAGTGAGCACTTTGATCCCCCAGGTGCTTCACAAATTGATCCGTAAGAAGGAAAAAGTACATTTGTTTTCACACAAATTTTCTTTTTTCATTTTTACGGATCAATTTGTGAAGCACCTGGGGGTTCAAAGTGCTCACTATGCATCTAGATATGTTCCTTGGGGGGTCTAGCTTCCAAAATGGGGTCACTTGTAGGGGAGCTCCAATGTTTAGGCACACAGGGGCTCTCCATACGCGACATGGTGTCCGCTAACTATTGGAATCATTAGCGGACACCATGTCGTGTATGGAGAGCCCCTGTGTGCCCAAACATTGGAGCTCCCCCACAAATGACCCCATTTTGGAAACTAGACCCCCCAAGGAATGCATCTAGATGCATAGTGAGCACTTTGATCCCCCAAGTGCTTCACAAATTGATCCGTAAGAAGGAAAAAGTACATTTTTTTCACACAAATTTTCTTTTTTCATTTTTACGGATCAATTTGTGAAGCACCTGGGGGTTCAAAGTGTTCACTATGCATCTAAATACAGCGAAGCCCTTTTTTTTTTTTCTAGGACTAATTTTAGAAAAAAAATGGCGTAGGGCTCCGCCATATTTTTGGTCCAGCCAGGTACAACTTGGCAGCTACGGACTGCCAGCAACCCCCAGCTGCCTCATTGTACCTGGCTGGCAACCAAAAATACAGCAAAGCCCATTTTTATTTTTTTTCTAGGACTAATTCTAGAAAAAAAATGGCGTGGGGCTCCGCCATATTTTGGTCCAGCCAGGTACAACTTGGCAGCTACGGATTGCCACCAACCCCCAGCTGCCTTGTTGTACCTGGCTGGCCACCAAAAATACAGCAAAGCCCTTTTTTTTCTTCTAGAATTTTAGAAAAAAAATGGCGTAGGGCTCCGCCATATTTTTGGTCCAGCCAGGTACAACTAGGCAGCTGGGGGCTGGAATCCGCAGCATGGAGAGGCCCAAGCGTTCTGGGCCCCCCATGCTGCGAATTGCAGCCCGCAGCCGCCCCAGAAAATGGCGCATTCATTGAAGCGCCATTTTCTGGCGCTGTACCCAGACTCTTCCAGTTGCCCTGGTGCCGGTGGCAAACTGGGTAAATAAAGGGCTTAATGCCAGCTTTTTATTGTCAGCTGGCACTAAGCCCGAGATTCATAATATAGGGCCAATGTTAGACCCGCCATTAGGAATCTCTGGTAAATAGTCAGAAAATACACACAGAGAAAATTCTTTTTATTTGAAAAAAAAAACACAAACAAAATTCGGACTCCATCTTTATTATAAAGATCCGACGTAGTCCACAACGAAGGTCCCACGACGCTCGATCGCCTATGACGTAGTCCACAACGAAGGTCCCATGACGCACGATCGCCTCCAACGTAGTCCACAACGAAGGTCCCACGACGCTCGATCGCCTCTGGTCAATCCAGAGACTGCAGCAAGGGATGAAGTGTCCTCTTCTTACAGTCTCTGGGGTCAGAGTTATGGTGCACTGTATGACAATGATCTGTCATACAGTGCACCATGACTATGATCCCAGAGACTACAACAAGAGGACACTTGATCCCTTGTTGCACCCATCCATCCACCTATGCACCCATCATCCACGCACGCACACGTCTATGCACACACACATCTATGCACGCACACGTCCACACACATGTCCACACACGCACACGTCTACGCACACATCCATCTATGCACACATCCACGCACGCACACGTCTATGCACACACACACATCTATGCACGCACACGTCCACACACATGTCCACACACGCACACGTCTACGCACGCACACGTCTACGCACACTCACGTCCACGCACGCTCATGTACGCTCACGTCCACGCATGCACCCCCTATCCATTCACCCACCATCAATTCATTCATTCATTCATACATACATACATACATACATACACATACATACATACATACACATACATAGATACAAACATACACATACATACATACATACATACACACATACATACACATACATACATACATAGATACATACACATACATACATACATAGATATACATACATACACATACATGCATGCATGCATACATACACATGCATGCATACATACACATGCATGCATACACACACATGCATGCATACACACACATGCATGCATACACACACATGCATGCATACATGCACATGCATGCATACATACACATGCATACACACACATGCATGCATACACACACATGCATGCATACACACATGCATGCATACACACACATGCATGCATACACACACATGCATGCATACACACACATGCATGCATACATACACATACATGCATACATACACATACATACTTACCTCCCTCGTTCCACCGATGAGCAGGAGGAGGCCGGGAGAGGAGGCGGGGCCACAGACCGGCGGGCCGGGCAGAGAAGGAGGAGCTGCAGCAGCGGCGGCGGCAGCAGCGGCGGGTGCACGGAAGTGTGCAGCCCGCCGCAGGAGGTGAGGGGGGGCCAGGCACAGGGCCCGGAGGTGGGGGCAGCCTGGGGGGGAGCAGTGGAGCAGGGGACCAGGCAGTGTTGCTGGCGGGCGCACGCGGGTGCAGCCCGCCGGCACATACATTGTAATAGAGGGGGGCGGGGGGGCCCTGGACAGTCCTGGAGCTGGAGGGGGGTGAGGAGGGGTGGGCACTTGCCGATCCGCCCCTCCAGATCTGATTGGAGAGCTCCAATCAGATCTGGAGGGGTGAATCCCTGTGATTCCCTCCGATCGGCAGTTTCACTTTTAAACTGCCGATCGGAGGGGTCCTGGGCACGGGGGGGTTAATCCACCCCTGTGGGGTCATCTACAGGTTGTCACAGAGCAGCAGCATCTGTGACACCTGAGCGACCCCACTCACAGGAGCTGCAGCAGCTCAAATCTGCCAGGACGTTGTGCAACGTCCTGTGTCGGGAACGGGCAGAAACACAGGACGTTGCACAACGTCCTATGTCGGGAAGGGGTTAATGGGCTGCATTGGCTATTCTGTAGTTAAACCATTATCAATTAGAAAGGTAAAAGGTCTGAAGCTGACTATGTGTGGCATTTGCATTTGGAAACTATTGCTGTAAGCCCACAACATGTGGTCAAAGGAGCTCTCAATAGAAGAGAAACAGACCCTCATTAGGCTGAACAAAAGAAGAAATTCATCAGAGAAAAATTAGAGAAGTTAGGAGTGACTAAATCAACAGTTTGGTACATTCTGCTAAAAAAGAGCACATTGGTTATCTTGGGAACTCAAAAAGGCCTGGGCATCCACAGAACACAATACTGGTGGATAATCGCAGAATTCTTTTCATGGTGAAAAATCCATTCACTACAAGGAGCAAACCATTAATCAGCCTTCAAAATAAAAAAAAATTCAGATTGGTTTTGCAAAAAAAAAAACATCTAAAGATTCCACTCAGTTGGGGAAAGCATTCTTTGGACAGATGAAACTAAGATCACTTCAGCATGCGAGGGAAAGAGGCACCTTTACCTGTTGAAGTGCATTCCAGCACAAAATGGACATCGTTCGGAGGTTCTTCATGGCCTTCTCTGATACTTGTGGCTCGGTCCCAGTGAGCTTGATGTCACTATTGTTGTGCCAGCAAAGGAGCTGTTCCATGTTGGTGAGTGCCCCTCTTTGCTTTTCATGCTACAGTGTTCTATGAAGTTGCATAGTTTTTAGAGGGTGAGAGTACAGCCATACAGAGGGGCTGAAGAAAGCAGCAGTTGTCATGAATAAGGGGCAGTGGAAAACATGCAGTTTCTGGGTTACTTTTCGTGCAGGTCCAACATTGGACTGATATACACATTGAAACTAAGATCAACCTGTACCAGAAAGATGGAAAAACAAAAGTATGGAGAAGACTTGGAATGACTCATGATCCAAAGCACACCACATCCTTTGTAATAGTGGTGGAGGCAGTGTGATGGCCGGGCATGCATGGCTTCCAATGGACCTGTGTCACTAGTGTTTATTGATGGTATAACTGAAGACCGAAGCAGCCGGATGAATTCTGAAGTGTACATGGTGATACTTTTTGCTCAGATTCAACCAAATTAAGCCAAGTTAATTGGATGGAAAATGACTTTAAACATACTGAAAAAGCAACACAGGAATTTTTTAAGACAAAGAAGTGGTATATTCTGCAATGGCCAAGTAAGTCAACAGATTTCAACCCCATGGAGCATGCATTTCACGTGCTTAAAACAAAATTTAATGCAGAATGACCCACAAATAAGCAGCAACTAAAGTCAGGTGCAGCCAAAGTCAACAAAGCATCACAATGGATGTCCATGGATTCCAAACTCCAGGCAGTCATTGCTTTCAAAGAATTCTCTACACAGTATTAAAAATGTACATATTATTTATGAGAAAGTTAATTTGTTCAATAACTTTTGTGCAATGGAATTTTGGTGGATTTGTAGAAAAATGGTTACAAAGTGCAATATAAAATAATATTGTAGCACCGTGTTAGCCAGAAAAATCGATGTAAATACTAAAGTCTCAAAAAAAAAAAAATTTGAGAAAAGTATTTTAGCAGTGATACCTTTATTAGCTAACCAAAAAAATTATATTTG
Source organism: Allobates femoralis (assembly GCA_033576535.1). Classification (NCBI taxonomy): domain Eukaryota; kingdom Metazoa; phylum Chordata; class Amphibia; order Anura; family Aromobatidae; genus Allobates; species Allobates femoralis. Next base: position 86,081,166 of record JARQOC010000006.1, read on the forward strand.
CAAGACAAGACAATACTTCATCAGACAATACTACAAATGAATTACTGAGACATTTAAATATGTATCACCACAGGACATGAGGTGATGCTAATTAGAGATGGTCTATGGAAATTAAATTTACCGTATATACTCGTGTATAAGCCGACCCGTGTATAAGCCGACCCCCCTACTTTTGCCCCCAAAACCTGGGAAAACCTATTGACTCGTGTATAAGCCGAGGGTGGACCCTAGCACAGGTATACAGACCCCAGCAGTGTGGTATACAGGCCCCCCCAATGGTAGTATACAGCAGCCTCACCAGTGGCATATACAGGCCCCAGTAGTATATACAGCAGCCCCAGTGGTATACAGCAGCCTCCCCAGTGGTATATACAGACCCCACCAGTATATACAGCAGCCCCAGTGGTATACAGGCCCCAGTAGTATATACAGCAGCCCCGCGGGTGTACAGCAGCCTCCGGGGGCATACAGCAGCCCCAGCGGTACACAGCCGCCCCCAGGGGTACACAGCCGCCCCCAGGGGTACACAGCAGCCCCCAGGGGTACACAGCAGCCCCCAGGGGTACACAGATGCCCCCAGGGGTACATAGCAGCCCCCAGGGGTACACAGCTGCCCCCAGGGGTATATAGCCGCCCCCAGGGGTACACAGCCGTCCCCAGGGGTATATAGCCACCCCCAGGGGTATATAGCAGCCCCCAGGGGTACACAGCCGTCCCCAGGGGTATATAGCAGCCCCCAGGGGTACACAGCCGTCCCCAGGGGTATATAGCCGCCCCCAGGGTTATATAGCAGCCCCCAGGGGTACACAGCCGTCCCCAGGGGTATATAGCCGCCCCCAGGGGTATATAGCAGCCCCCAGGGGTACACAGCCGTCCCCAGGGGTATACAGCTGTCCCCAGGGGTATATAGCAGCCCCCAGGGGTACACAGCCGCCCCCAGGGGTATATAGCCGCCCCCAGGGGTATATAGCCACCACCAGGGGTACACAGCCATTCCCAGGGGTATACAGCCGTCCCCAGGGGTACACAGCTGCTCCCAGGGGTATATAGCAGCCCCCAGGGGTACACAGCCGTCCCCAGGGGTATACAGCCGCCCCCAGGGGTACACAGCTGCCCCCAAATGCTGGCACTCGCCCCCCCTGCTGCTTAACTTACCATCCGGTCTTCTGATCAGTGCTGCTCCTCGCTGCTCCCGTCCTCGCTGCATCCGGGATCCCCGGCCGTCGCACGATGATGTCATATACCTGCGACGGCCGGGGATCCCGGATGTAGCAGGACGGAGCACCGAGGAGCAGCGCTGATCAGAAGACCGGATGGTAAGATAAGCAGCGGGGGGGCCCTTACACAGAGGGGGGGGCGGGTGGAAGCGTTTGGGGGCCATATGCACTGCTTCCCCCTGCCGCTGATTGACAGGGGGAAGCAGTGCATATATAATGAGCGGCCCCACGTGACGGGGCCGCTCATACAGCAGCCTCCCCCCGCCTCCTCCAGCCTCCACAGCCCCAGACACAGCCCCCACCCGTATTGACTCGTGTATAAGCCGAGGGGTAGACTTTTCAGCCCAATTTTTGGGCTGAAAAACTCGGCTTATACATGAGTATATACGGTAAGTCTTTTGTTACTGATGCAGATGAGGTGGAAGTGTTTTTTTTTTACAGATCTGAAGGCCTTCTGGTGGAGGTGTGAACTGTGTCGATGTAAAGACTCAAAAAAACAGGTGTCACATTGAGTCTCATTTTTAGAGATTGGAAAATTCTTATAAGTTTGAATTCCCAGATTTTTCTTTCTCTCATTTTTAAAGTGACCTTTCAATATTAGAACTTTTAAGTCTGCCATGTTGTGTCAGGTCTAGAGACGTGTATTCCTACAGGCGTATCCAGCTCATTTTTTATTGTATTTCTATGTAGATTCATTATTGTTTGTAATTTTTGCTTTGTTTAACCAATATTCGTTCCTGTAGTGCACCTTATATATTATACCATGTACACCACATTGGAGGATGTAAATGAAAAAAAGTCCATGATTTTATACTCCTAATTTTTGATGAGTATAGGGACTGTATCTGTTGGTGATATCTGGGTGCAAGTCTTACAATTCTTGCTGTTACAGTAGAATTAAAAAAATGTAAACTGACAGAAGGATACCTTTCATTAAACGTGTTACATTCTATCCTAAAATTCATGGAATGTTGAGTGCATACAGAAAAAAAAATTAAATCAGAAAAGATATAGACTGTATATATGCAAAATTACAAATCTTTATTTGAATAAAAATTAATATCCAAAGCCATACAAATAATGGGGTAGCCTGTATTATACACCTCAAACAAAGATGACATTAGAAAGTGCTGTGTTATTAGGCAAAAATCCTAATAAAAGTGCTAGTGCTTACAGAAAAAAAGTGCCAAAACACAAACTATATGAAACTCAATTAACGTGCTAGTGCATAAATGCAAAAAAAAGAACTGAAAAACAACAATGTTGTCTCCTAAGGATTATTAGATTGGGTGATCTAGGAATACACGTTTTGATTCCCACCTATGTATCCAATGACCAGATATACATGTGTACAAAAATATTAGTGCTCCAGCATTCCAATACACCAAACAGCTCAAAATAATGCCATCATGTAATTACCTGATCTGCACAGACTATCAGGAATGTGCCCGTCTGTGATGGTGATGTGAGGACACTTCTGACAAGCAAATTCCTTAACTTGGGGGGCTGTCTGTAGGAGAGCAGTGGCAGTTCTGGGAATATTGCTTTCAGTCTGTGGTCTTTGTGGAATATGGACTGAAGATTAGCACTAGTGATGAGCGAGCACTAAAATGCTCGGGTGCTCGATCGAGCACCGAGCCCAATGTAAGTCAATTGGTGACAGGCTCCGCCCACAGACTTCCAGCTATAAAATGAGTGTTTCTGGGAAAGGGCGGGAGGGAGGGCTTTTTCAAATCGTCACAGCATACAACACCTTGCTGTGCCCCCGAGAGGGACCCTAACAATCAATCTGCTCTCTGTGAGGTGCCAGCTCACTGTGTGCACTGAAGGGAGCTGTATATTTGTGTCAGTGAGATAATTATTAGTGAAGAGTCCGAGCATCTCGGCGGTACTCGGTGCTCGCCGAGCATCCCGAGTACCGGGATACTCGTGCAAGTAACGACTAGCGCCGAGCATGCTCGCTCATCACTAATTAGCACCAATTTTCCTTAGGATGTTTGTGTGAGGATTGTATGTGAACACAAGAGGCACTCTGCTATTGTCCTCCTTCTGTTTGTTATCCAGGAGGCTGCTTCTTGGGATTCTTTTGGCTCTGTGGATCTGTTCATCAATTACAAGTGGATGATACGCTTCTTGGAGGAATGTTTTCCTCAGTGATAGTAGGTGTAGTTTTCTGTCCTCATTGTCTGAACAGATCCAAATATACCTCAGAGCTTGACTGTAGATTATGGATTTTTTGTGTGTCTTAGGCTAGGGTCATTGTAGGCATTAACTACTGGGCAAGCTGAAGTCATGGGTGAATTCTTTATGCATCAGATGGCCAAGTTCTCCAAAAAATACAACGTAGATAGAGGGTGAGGGAGATTTTAACTATCCAAACATTTGTTGGGAATCTCTCTCAGGCAAAACAAATTCAGCAGGTACAGCAAATTCTTATCCTCTCTTGGTGACAACTTTATCTTCCAAAACGTAAGAGGAGAGAATAAGGGGATCTGCTGCCTTGGATCTAATCCTTATAAATAGTGAGGAAATGGTTGAGGAGGTAAGGGTGGCCACGACCCTAGTATGCAGTGATCATGTTATTATAGAATATTGGATAACTAGAGGAAGACCTATGAGTACTTGGACTTCAAGGCTGGATTTCAGAAAGGCATATTTTAAGGGACTCAGAAAGAGAATAGGAGTGATCCAAAGGCTTGATTTCCTTAAGGACAGAAATGTCCAGGAAGGATGCGAAATTTTGAAAATTGAGTTTCTCAAATCCCAATTATTAACAATCCTTAATAGAGGGAAGAATAGGAAGCATTTAAGCAAACCTTAATGTGTTAACACAGAACCTAAACACATGTTAAAAAGGAAGAAAGAAATGTTTATCAAATGTAATGAGAGAAGCATATCAAAAAAAGATTATAATGAAATCTGCAGAACCTGCAGGGAATACATCAGATTAGCTAAAGTAGATAATGAGTTAAGGCTTGTGAGAGATGTAAAAAAGTAATATAACTGAAAAAAGAAAGGCGCACATTGTGCATACCTGTTAGACAATTTTCAGAGTTACCTTTTACAGTTGTGAAATTCACAACCACTATAAAGACATGTAGCAGGTCTCTCAGTCTGCTGCGATCTCCCACTATAAACATAAAACCATAAAAGACCAAAGAAATTAGGAGAGTGACCACGCTCCTGTTGGCATAGAAAGAAAATTCTTCTTATCCACAAAATTAATAATTATGTGATTTTATTTTCTACGTGTTTCGGGGTAACCAAAAAACCCCTTCTTCAGGAAATATCACACAGATGTACCTCAAGAAGAATTTTCTTTGTATGCCAACAGAAGCATGGTTACACTCCCAATTTCTTTTGTCTTTTATGGTTTTATGAGAGATGTCAAAAGCAATAAAAAAGGATTTTGAGGGTGTCAGAAGTAAAAGAAAAGTCAAAGATGCTATATGATTTTTACAGGATGAAAATAGTGAAGTGGTAAAAATTGATGTTGAGAAGACTGAACTTTTTAAATTCCTATTTTGCTTTCTCTCAGAAAGTAAATGCAACATGATCGTCACTGTAGTATTAAAGGATAGACAAATCCTGGCTATATATACACAGAGATAGTGAGGGAATAATTTGCTATCATCAATTATTTCAAGTCTCCAGGTCCAGATAAATTACACCCCATGGTATTGAAAGAGGTAGCAGAGGACATTGTTAACCATTCTGCATAATCTTTGAAAACTCTTGGAGAACAGAAAACGTTTCAGAGGACTGGAGAAGAGCAAATGTTGTCCCTATCCTAAAAAGGGGAAGAAGATGCACCCAGGAAATTTAGAACCTGTGAGCCTGACTTCTATACCAGGAAAGATCTTTGAACAAATTATTAAACAACATGTATGCAAGTACCTGGATGTGAATTAAGTGATTAACCAAAGCCAACATGGATGTGTGTAAACACAGACTGCAATAACAGAAAGTAAATATAATAATAATACTACTTACTGGAAGGAAAGGGAGATCAAATGATCCGAGGTCAGGTCCAGGAAATGCGCAGCAAGGGGTAGTCAGAGACAAAGTTCAATTCTAGCCAAAGTCAGGAAAACCAGAGGGACAAGATCAAATACAGGGAGCAGGCAAAAGAGTAGTCAGGTCACAGGCAAATGGTCAAAGCTCAGGTAAGGGAATAAAGTCAGGCTGGGTCAGGAACAGAGCACAGAGATATCAGACCTACACAGGCAAAAGCAAGTATACGATTGACACTGAATACAGGAGCTGGCATGCTTAAGTAGAGACCTAATTAAGGGAAGTAAAGACAGGTGATTGCAGCACAGGCCCAACACAGACTGACAGCTTCCACAACAATAGTAACAGACAAGGGCAGAGTGGAGATCGTGACAATTGGTTTGTATCTAATAAGTCACGTCAGACTATTGTAATTTCCCTCTATGTCAGAAACAAACTAACGTAATTTCCTTCTATGACAGAAATCACTGATGGGGTGGATCAGAAATACGCAGTAGATTTATTATATTATGTCCACAGTAAAGTATTTGACAAGGTATATTATGCCATTCTTACTGAAATAACGACTAAAACTAAAACATGGAATGGAAAAGGCAACTGTTAGGTGGATTCATAACTGGCTTAGTGAGTTGACTCAGAAAGTGGTCATAAATGGCTGCACATCAAGTTGGAAGAGTGTCTCAAGTGGTGTACCACAGGGCTCTGTCCTGGGCCGTGTGTTGTTCAACATCTTTATCACTAATTTAGATAAAGGAATTGAGGGGTAAACTGATTAAATTTGCTGATGACACAAAGCGAGGAGGGATAGCTAATATTAGAGAAGAAAGATAGGATTCAAAAAGATCTAAAAAAAACTGGAACAGTGGACAGCAACTAACAGAATGGTTTATAACAGGGAGAAATGCAAAGTCCTACATCTGGGCAAGAAAAATTAAAAAAGCATATACAGATGGGTGAAATAGGGCTCAGCAACAGCAATGTGAAAAAGACTTGGGTATACTAATAGATCACAGACTGAACATGAGTCAACAGTGTGAGGCAGCAACAAAAAAGGCAAACACAATTCTAAGATGTATTAACAGAAGCATACAGTCTAGATCCCGTGAAGTCATTATCTGTCTCTACTCCTCTTTGGTCAGAATTCATCTGGAATACTGTGACCAGTTCTGGGTACCAAATTTTAAAAAAGACATCAACAAACAGGAACAAGTTCAGAGAAGAGCAGCCAGAATGGTGACCGGTCTGCAAACCATGTCCTATGAGAAACGGTTACAGGATTTGGGAATGTTTAGTTTTAGACTGAAAGTAGACTTAATAGATACCTACAAATATCTCAAGGGCTGTCACACTGTAGAGGGATCAGCTTTATTCTTATGTGTACTAGGAAAGACTAGAAGCAATGGGATAAAATTAAATGGGAGGAGACACAGCTTAGATATTAGAAAATACTTTTTGACAATGAGGGTGATAAACGAGTGGAACAGGTGGCCTTGACAGTTGGTGAGTTTGTCTTCAATGGAAATCTTCATACAGAGGCTGGACAGACATCTGTCTGAGATGATTTAGTGAATCCTGCCTTGAGCAGGGGGTTGGCCAGATGACCCAGGAGGCTCCTTCAAACTCTTCCATTCTATTATTCTATGATTCTATGAAAGGAAGCAAGAGATTTACAGGTCTGAAACAAAGCTTCAACTTCTATAAAAATATATAAGGCGATTATAATATTTGGAAGTATTTGAATTTTAAAAAATTTTTTGTGATAGTTTAAATAAATTAAATAATAATTCAATAATTTAATTATACATTTACTTTGGTTCCTTTTTAATTATTACAATTGTAACTACTATATTTGACAAAACATAAGAAGGAAGGATTAATTTTTCACATCCCTGTATTTTACTCTTCTGTAAACTGAAACCTCTTAAAATAGAAGATATTACACAATGCATTACATTTCACATAACTATGCAACAAGCAGAATCATTTTAAAACATTGTATTCATAAATAAGAAAAGCTTCCTACATATAGATTTGCAACAAATATGCTGATATTGACTTTAATTAGATTTCTGCTGTTATTTTTCCTATGACTTCTGCTGCCACATTTAATAAATAAGCACCAACTGTTTCATAAGGCTGTTTGTAAAGCACAGAATTAATTATTCCTACACGAGCTGAAGATAAAACTAACTCATTAGTGATTCAGTTACAGCTGTTGATATATTGTACCTGGAGGAACATTCCTGATGTCATAATCTGCTTGGAAAAAAAAAGGGAGAAAAACAATTCAGGGCACTTAGATGCCTGAGATAAATTACATAGATGTAAATTGCTTTTCCTTTTTTGGAATTGTGCAAGAGAAGCTATACTTATATTTGACTATGGATATAAGTTTAGTATTTTATGTAAAGGAACAAATATGACTTTTTAATATCATTGATAGGAAACCAACCAATGAGTCATATGTTAATATGGTGCAAGAGGGTCCTAAAAACTGTCATAGAGGCCATTCTCCAAATTCTCCAAATGTATTAATGATTAGTTTCAATGTTGCACTTAAAGAAGCACACCCATCAAAATTTCTATCCTCTTAATATATTGCATTCATCGTATTATAAATGACTGTATATTTACAATTGCTCATATTGCCTTTCTACCCAGTTAATTCTATTCTTTTCCATTAGGTCTATAAGCAATACAGGATTAAAGACTGACTAGCTGAATCCAGTTAAACTCTATGTAGAAACAGGAAGTCTCATTTCTGTGTAGGATTTATCACTGCAATAGTCAATGGCAGGGGGAGGAGGAAGCAGCTAGGTCAGGAGTTGAAGAAGGAGATGACTTATGTAGGGAAAAGGGACTTCCTGTTTCTACATAGAGCTGACAAAAGAGAAAAGAGAATAATTAAATGGGTAGAATGGCAAAATTAGCAATTGTAAGTACACAATCCTATATAACATGATCATTGCAATATATTAAGAGGATATTTCAACCCAATTCTGGAGTGGATTCTAAAAAGTAATCACATTTATGTCCACAGATGCCTCGTTTGTCACATGAAAGGCACTTTAAGTATTGTCTATAGCAAAGTATACCCCACTCATGCCTCCCTATAAAGAGAAGATTGAGCTTTGTATTATGATTCAAATAATGTTTATTAAAGTTTTCAAGATAACAAGAAAATCAGATAAAATCATATAAAGATAGAATATAATACAGTATATGGGGTTAAGACACATTTGAGTAACAAATAAAATAAGTTAGGAATACAAAAAAAAACAAAATTGTCTGTTTGTATTATGTCTAAAGTTGGAATATAAGCTTTTACAGAAATGTGGGAACATATATCACAGGTAAAATCTGTTGTAAAGTTTGTCACTGTTTTATCAGTCTTTAAATTACTGTTAGAAACAGTCATTATTGACCATGAACAGTTGTTAATTGGCACCCAATTTATACCTATATACGTGTTTATATATATATATGACATACCGTATATACTCGTGTATAAGCCGACCCGTGTATAAGCCGACCCCCCTACTTTTGCCCCAAAAATCTGGAAAAACCTATTGACTCGTGTATAAGCCGAGGGTGGACCCCAGCACAGTTATACAGCCCCAGCAGTGTGGTATACAGGCCCCCCAGTGGTAGTATACAGCAGCCCCAGTGGTAGTATACAGATTCCCCAGCAGCCCCAGTGGTAGTATACAGATTCCCCAGCAGCCCCAGTGGTAGTATACAGGAGCCCCAGCAGCCCCAGTGGTAGTATACAGCAGCCCCAGTGGTAGTATACAGGAGCCCCAGCAGCCCCAGTGGTAGTATACAGGAGCCCCAGCAGCCCCAGTGGTAGTATACAGGAGTCCCAGCAGCCCCAGTGGTAGTATACAGCAGCCCCAGTGGTAGTATACAGGAGCCCCAGCAGCCTCAGTGGTAGTATACAGCAGCCCCAGTGGTATACAGCAGGCCCCCAGGGGTACATATAGCAGCCCCCAGGGGGTACCCAGCAGCCCCCTGAAGGTACCCAGCAGCCCCCTGGGGGTACCAACAGCCCCCAGGGGGTACCCAGCAGCCCCCAGGGGGTACCAACAGCCCCCAGGGGGTACCAACAGCCCCCAGGGGGTACCAACAGCCCCCAGGGGGTACCCAGCAGCCCCCTGGGGGTACCAACAGCCCCCAGGGGGTACCAACAGCCCCCTGGGGGTACCAACAGCCCCCTGGGGGTACCAACAGCCCCCTGGGGGTACCAACAGCCCCCAGGGGGTACCCAGCAGCCCCCTCGGGGTACCAACGGCCCCCAAAAGCTGGCACTGTCCCCCCTTGTAAGGCCTCCCCCCGCTGCTTATACATTACCATCCCGGTGTTCTGATCGGCGCCGCTCCTCGGTGCTTCTTCTTCATCCTCCCGTCCTCGCTCGCTGCATCCAGGATCTCCGGCGGTCGCGCGATGACGTCATATCGCTGCGACAGCCAGAGAACTCGGATGGATGCAGCGAGCGCGGACGGGAGGATGAAGACGGCGACGCAGCACCGAGGAGCGGCGCCGATCAGAACACCGGGATGGTAATGTATAAGCAGCGGGGGGGCCCTTACAAGGGGGGACAGTGCCAGCTTTTGGGGGGGCCATATGCACTGCTTCCCCCTGCGCTGATTGACAGGGGGAAGCAGTGCATATATAATGAGCGGCCCCACGTGACGGGGCCGCTCATACAGCAGTCCCCCCGCCTCCTCCTGCCTCCACAGCCCCCGGGACACAGCCCCCCCGTATATGACTCGTGTATAAGCCGAGGGGGGGACTTTTCAGCCCAAATTTTGGGCTGAAAAACTCGGCTTATACACGAGTATATACGGTATATATATATATATATATATATATATATATATATATATATATATATATATAGATAGATATATATATATGTATATATATCGCCATGTGTTGGGCACAAATTAACAACTGTTCATCGCCAATGATAACTGTCTCTAGCAGATATATATATCAGTGAGATATATATATATATATATATATATATATATATATATATATTATACAGTGCTCAAAAAACTAAGGGGAACCCTTGAACAACAGAATATAACATTATATAAATCAAACTTCTGTAAAATCACACTGTCCACTTAGCAAGCAGCACTGATTGACCATCAATTTCACATGCAGTTGTGCAAATGGCAGAGACAACAGATGGAAATTATTGGCAATTATCAAGACACACTCAATAAAGGAGTGGTTCTGCAAGTGGGGACCACAGACCACATCTCAGTACCAATGCTTTCTGGCTGATGTTTTGGTCACTTTTGAATGTTGGTTGTGCTTTCATACTCGCAGTAGCATGAGACGGACTCTACAACCCACACAAGTGGCTCAGGTTAGGCAGCTCATCCAGGATGGCACATCAGTGTGAGCTGTGGCAAAAAGGTTTGCTCTGTCAGCGTAGTGTCCAGAGGCGCTGCCAGGAGACAGGCTAGTACACCAGGAGACATGGAGGGGGCCATAGGAGGGCAACAACCCAGAAACAGGACCGCTACCTCCACCTTTGTGCAAGGAGGAACAGGAGGAGCATTGCCAGAGCCCTTCAAAATGACCTCCAGCAGGCCACAAATGTGCATGTGTCTGCATAAATGGTTAGAAACCAACTCTATGATGGTATGAGGGCCAAACTTCCACAAATGGGGTTGTGCTCACAGCCCAACATTGTGCAGGATGCTTGGCATTTGCCACAGAACACCAGGATTGGCAAATTCGCCACTGGCGCCCTGTGCTCTTCACAGATGAAAGCAGGTTTACACTGAGCACATGTGAGAGACGTGACAGAGTCTGGAGATGCTGTGGAGAGCGATCTGCTGCTTGCAACATCCTTCAGCATGACTGGTTTGGCAGTGGGCCAGTAATGGTGTGGGCTGGCATTTCTTTGGAGGGCTGCACAGCCCTTCATGTGCTTTCCAGAGGTAGCCTGACAGCCATTAGGTACCGAGATGAGATCCTCAGATCCCTTGTGAGACCATATACTGATGCGGTTGGCCGTGGGTTCCTCCTAATGCAGAACAATGCCAGATCTCATGTGGCTTTAGTGTGTCAGCAGTACCTGGAAGATGAAGGCATTGAAGCTATGGACTGGCTCACCCATTCCCCAGAACTGAATCTGATTGAGCACATCTGGGACATCATGTCTCGCTCCTTCCACCGTCACATTGCACCACAGACTGTCCAGGAGTTGGCGGATGCTTTAGTCCAGGCCTGGGATGAGATCCCTCAGGAGTTTATCTGCAACCTCATCAGGAGCATGCCCAGGCGTTGTATGGAGGTCATACAGGCATGTGGAGGACATACTCAACACTGAGCCTCATTTTGACTTGTTTTAAGGACACTACATTCCATTTTAATTTTGTGTGTGACTCCAAATCGAGGCCTCCATTGGTTAAAAACATTTCATTTCCATTGATGTTTTTTTTTGTGATTTTGTTGTCAGAACATTCAAATTTGTACAGAACACAGTACCGTATATACTCGTGTATAAGCCGACCCGTGTATAAGCCGACCCCCTACTTTTGCCCCAAAAATCTGGAAAAACCTATTGACTCGTGTATAAGCCGAGGGTGGACCCCAGCACAGGTATACATCCCCCAGCAGTGTGGTATACAGGCCCCCCCAGTGGTATACAGGTCTCCCCAGTGGTAGTATACAGCAGCCCCAGTGGTAGTATATAGCATCCCCAGCAGCCCCATTGGTAGTATATAGCAGCCCCAGTGGTAGTATATAGCAGCCCCAGCGGTCCCAGTGGTAGTATATAGCAGCCCCAGCAGCCCCAGTGGTAGTATACAGCAGCCCCAGTGGTAGTATATAGCAGCCCCAGTGGTAGTATATAGCAGCCCCAGCAGCCCCAGTGGTAGTATATAGCAGCCCCAGTGGTAGTATACAGCAGCCCAAGCAGCCCCAGTGGTAGTATATAGCATCCCCAGCAGCCCCAGTGGTAGTATACAGCAGCCCCAGTGGAAGTATATAGCAGCCCCAGCAGCCCCAGTGGTAGTATATAGCAGCCCAGTGGTAGTATACAGTAGCCCCAGTGGTATATACAGCAGCCCCAGTGGTAGTATATAGCAGCCCCAGTGGTAGTATATAGCAGCCCCGGCAGCCCCAGCGGTAGTATATAGCAGCCCCAGCAGCCCCAGTGGTAGTATATAGCATCCCCAGCAGCCCCAGTGGTAGTATACAGCAGCCTCAGTGGTATATACAGCAGCCCCAGTGGTAGTATATAGCAGCCCCAGTGGTAGTATATAGCAGCCCCGGCAGCCCCAGCGGTAGTATATAGCAGCCCCAGTAGCCCCAGTGGTAGTATATAGCATCCCCAGCAGCCCCAGTGGTATACAGCAGCCTTCCCAGTGGTATATGCAGACCCTACCAGTATATACAGCAGCCCCAGTGGTATACAGGCCCCAGCAGTATATACAGCAGCCCCGGGGGTGTACAGCAGCCTCCGGGGGCATACAGCAGCCCCAGCAGTACACAGCAGCCCCAGCGGTACACAGCCACCCCCAGGGGTACACAGCCGCCCCCAGGGGTACACAGCAGCCCCCAGGGGTACACAGCCGCCCCCAGGGGTACACAGCAGCCCCCAGGGGTACACAGCAGCCCCCAGGGGTATATAGCCGCCCCCAGGGGTATATAGCAGCCCCCAGGGGTATATAGCAGCCCCCAGGGGTATATAGCCGCCCCCAGGGGTATATAGCAACCCCCAGGGGTACACAGCCGTCCCCAGGGGTATATAGCCGCCCCCAGGGGTATATAGCAGCCCCCAGGGGTACACAGCCGTCCCCAGGGGTATATAGCCGCCCCCAGGGGTATATAGCAGCCCCCAGGGGTACACAGCCATCCCCAGGGGTACACAGCCGCCCCCAGGGGTATATAGCCGCCCCAGGGGTATATAGCAGCCCCCAGGGGTACACAGCCGTCCCCAGGGGTATACAGCTGCCCCCAGGGGTACACAGCTGCCCCCAGGGGTATATAGCAGCCCCCAGGGGTACACAGCCGTCCCCAGGGGTATACAGCTGCCCCCAGGGGTACACAGCTGCCCCCAGGGGTATATAGCAGCCCCCAGGGGTACACAGCCGCCCCCAGGGGTATACAGCTGCCCCCAGGGGTACACAGCTGCCCCCAGGGGTACACAGCTGCCCCCAGGGGTACACAGCTGTCCCCAGGGGTATACAGCTGCCCCCAGGGGTACACAGCTGCCCCCAGGGGTATATAGCAGCCCCCAGGGGTACACAGCCGCCCCCAGGGGTACATAGCCGCCCCCAGGGGTACATAGCCGCCCCCAGGGGTACATAGCCGCCCCCAGGGGTATATAGCAGCCCCCAGGGGTACACAGCCGCCCCCAGGGGTACATAGCCGCCCCCAGGGGTACATAGCCGCCCCCAGGGGTATATAGCCGCCCCCAGAGGTACACTGCTGCCCCCAAATGCTGGCACTCGCCCCCCCTGCTGCTTAACTTACCATCCGGTATTCTGATCAGCGCTGCTCCTCGCTGCTCCCGTCCTCGCGGCATCCGGGATCCCGGCCGTCGCACGATAACGTCATACCTGCGACGGCCGGGGATCTCGGAATCCGCGAGGACGGGAGCAGCGAGGAGCAGCGCTGATCAGAATACCGGATGGTAAGATAAGCAGCGGGGGGGCCCTTACAGCACCGGGGGGGCCCTGACACAGAGGGGGGGCGAGTGGCAGCGTTTGGGGGCCATATGCACTGCTTCCACCTGCCGCTGATTGACAGGGGGAAGCAGTGCATATTTAATGAGCGGCCCCACGTGACGGGGCCGCTCATACAGCAGCCTCCCCCCGCCTCCTGCAGCCTCCACAGCCCCCACATCGGTGCTTGACCGCAAGTACCGTATATGACCCGTGTATAAGCCGAGGGGTAGACTTTTCAGCCCAATTTTTGGGCTGAAAAACTCGGCTTATACACGAGTATATACGGTATTCAATGAGAATATTTCATTTAATCAGATCTAGGATGTGTTATTTGAGTGTTCCCCTTATTTTTTCAAGTAGTGTGTATATATATATATATATATATATACATATATATATATATATATATATAAGAGAAAAAAAACTGCACAGCACTCACAGACAATGTGAACTGGTGCCAGCAGGGACGCTGGATCAAAATACTAGATAAAAACTCTCTGCAGCACTCAGCTACTACCAGTGGTGTACATATGCTAACAAGCTAAATATATATGAGAAAAAATGTAAAAACTTAAGTTTTTTCAAAAAACTCAAAATTCTTATATTTTTTTTAAATCTGAAGTTCTTAGTACACACATTGGCCAATGTCTGCTTGCTCATCGACTGCGACAAAGTGACTTCAGGCACGATGAGTCCTAACGCTGACACCCAAGTCCTCCTTGTCCACCCGACCCCACTACTAAGTGGGAGGACACCATCTATACCCTAGATCACCTGTAGGCAATGAGGGTGCACCTTGCAGAAATGGAGCCAGCCACTCCACACGATACAAAAGAGAAACTTCAGATTTAAAAAAAATATAAGAATTTTTTGAAAAAACTTAAGTTTTTACATTTTTTCTCATATATATTTAGCTTGTTAGCATATGTACACCACTGGTTGTAGCTGAGTGCTGCAGAGAGTTTTTATCTAGTATATATATATATATATATATATATATATATATATATATATATATATAACTATATACTGTGAGGCACCGCCGGCATGATCCCCATGGCCGGGGCGCATCACATGCAGGATCAGGGTATGATCCTCTGCACACTGGCCGGTTTTTCCTGTGATAATGCTGTTTGAACCTGTTCTTAACACAATGAGTTTAAAGTGACTAGTGAGTGGCTCATGAAATCGAGGAGGCCATGAGGAATGGGATGTAATGAGTGATTGCTGACAGCCCAGGTGGGTCTGTCAGGTGGGTGTGTCCGGAGGAACAGCAGCCCAGCTGGTTGAGTCAGAGGTGGAGTGGCAGGCATGATAAGAGACGGCCAGCTATGTGATTGAGAGATTCACTCAGAGACCAGAGACTGATTACCAGCCGCAGAGCAGAGCAGTCCAGTCCAGAGCTCTGTGTGTTTGGAATAAAGGGAGCATGATAGCTCCATGCCGGTGCCTAGGTCCAGGGTCGTGGCAGCACCTGGAAGGGGAAGCTATGGCTGAACCTGGTGGATACTGGTCCGGGCGTGGGGTGAAACACGCCCGGGAAAGGAGCCCGTGGGGATGCCTGGTGGAACCTGTGACACAGGTAGCGAGACCTGGATCCGTGCCCGGTAAGAAAGCAGTTCTCAAATGCTTGTGTGAACTGTGCACCTGGTGTGTGAAATGTGCCAGGCGGGCATAGCCGCCCGAGGTCCGACTAGAACGTCAGTGAGGGACCTGTGTTAACTATGTGTATGAGGGCTTAGGTAATTGCCCTGAATGAGAGACGATGGCCTATATGTAAGAGCCATGTATTATGATGTGGAGAGAGAGTGACCCAGCTAGTGTGGATGATATTGGGGGATTTCCGTCCCTGTGGGACGAGAGGGAGGCTTGCCCTACTGCTTGCAGTGGGTACCCGTCCCTCAACCACGGCCTCTAATGGTGTGCCTGTGGTGCCAGACACAGGGGTAATAGGGCTCCTAGAAGGGTAGCCATGGCTGATCCGTTAGGGTGCTACTCACACGCAGGGTACAGTCGTCGACCTGGAGACCTGCCATGAGATGAGATGGAGGTTTGGTGGCGACTGGTGGCCCGTACCGTGGTGAGTAGGCCATGGTGATGCGTGGTTAGCCCGGATTCTAAGGTTTGCCAATCCCTGTAATGGACCATGGAGGAGCCACAGTCCATGGATGTATTATGATGGGCTGCGAGCGGATGTGTGGATGCATGTGATCCATGGATAGTGTATGATGGATCACATGTGGTATTTAAGGTCCCGGTTAGGCAGGAATCCTGACTACGGGATATATATATGGAGTCATCAGGCTGGGTGACAAAAGCCAGGCGGCAGGTACCGCCATTGGGACCCACATCCCTGTTATGAACCCGGAGGGGTCATCGTAGAAATGTAACTTATGTATTTATGTGTAAAGTGTATATAGGCCGGAGGCCATAGCTACCACGGGAGCAAGTGTTAGAGCTCCAATGGGGAGAGAGGTGGTTACCGGTCCCGGGTTACAATAATGGTATATGTGCAATGTTATATGTAATATCAATGTATTATGTGACGTGTATGTGTTAAATGTTAAATATACTAACCCGGTTATTGATGCTGTTGAGAAATAAACGGGTAGTAACATGGAAAATTGTACACATGTGTTGGCGTCATTACGCAGCAAGCGAGTCCCCCGTCTCGCTACCTCACATATGGTGGAGAATGCGGGCATGCCAGCCCGCTGAGTGAGAGCAATGATAACTCGGGGGTGGTACAGCCGAGGGCTGTGGTGCTGGAGCACCTTATATGGACAATTATGTTGATGCACTTTAAATGGACTCGGTTGCTATGGGCGACTGCACGACGCACCCTAGCATCTGGCCGGTGACCCGGCGAGGTCATGAAGATGGCGTGCTCAAGGTTTCGGTGGCCTAGGTGTCACGAAGACAGACGCGTGTTCAAAGTTCCGGTGGCCTAGGTGTCACGAAGTTGCCAAGTCAGCGCCACATCCGGATTCCTAAAGGACTGTTTGAACTGTGTTTTCGCCTGCTGGTTTAAGCAAGGAGGGGGGAGGTTGGACAGGAGTCGCAGGTGTACAAGCCGGCAGTGTGTTTAACCTTTATCCACAGGTGTGAGCAACGCTGTCACCCGACTTGTATGGCAGTGTGTTTAACCCCTACCCACGGGTGTAAACTAAGAGGGGGGTATGTGAGGCACCGCCGGCATGATCCCCATGGCCGGGGCGCATCACATGCAGGATCAGGGTATGATCATGTGCACACTGGCCGGTTTTTTCCTGTGATAATGCTGTTTGAACCTGTTCTTAACACAATGAGTTTAAAGTGACTAGTGAGTGGCTCATGAAATCGAGGAGGCCATGAGGAATGGGATGTAATGAGTGATTGCTGACAGCCCAGGTGGGTCTGTCAGGTGGGTGTGTCCGGAGGAAAGCAGCCCAGCTGGTTGAGTCAGAGTGGGAGTGGCAGGCACGATAAGAGCCGGCCAGCTGTGTGATTGAGAGATTCACTCAGAGACCAGAGACTGATCACCAGCCGCAGAGCAAAGCAGTCCAGTCCAGAGCTCTGTGTGTTTGGAATAAAGGGAGCATGCTAGCTCCATGCCGGTGCCTAGGTCCAGGGTCGTGGCAGCACCTGGAAGGGGAAGCTATGGCTGAACCTGGTGGATACTGGTCCGGGCGTGGGGTGAAACACGCCTGGGAAAGGAGCCCGTGGGGATGCCTGGTGGAACCTGTGACACAGGTAGCGAGACCTGGATCCGTGCCCGGTAAGAAAGCAGTTCTCAAATGCTTGTGTGAACTGTGCACCTGGTGTGTGAAATGTGCCAGGCGGGCATAGCCGCCCGAGGTCCGACTAGAACGTCAGTGAGGGACCTGTGTTAACTATGTGTATGAGGGCTTAGGTAATTGCCCTGAATGAGAGACGATGGCCTATATGTAAGAGCCATGTATTATGATGTGGAGAGAGAGTGACCCAGCTAGTGTGGATGATATTGGAGGATTTCCGTCCCTGTGGGACGAGAGGGAGGCTTGCCCTACTGCTTGCAGTGGGTACCCGTCCCTCAACCACGGCCTCTAATGGTGTGGGTGTGCCTGTGGTGCCAGACACAGGGGAAATAGGGCTCCTAGAAGGGTAGCCATGGCTGATCCGTTAGGGTGCTACTCAGACGCAGGGTACAGTCGTCGACATGGAGACCTGCCATGAGATGAGATGGAGGTTTGGTGGCGACTGGTGGCCCGTACCGTGGTGAGTAGGCCATGATGACGTGTGGTTAGCCCGGATTCTAAGGTTTGCCAATCCCTGTAATGGACCATGGAGGAGCCACAGTCCATGGATGTATTATGATGGGCTGTGAGCGGATGTGTGGATGCATGTGATCCATGGACAGTGTATGATGGATCACATGTGGTATGTAAGGTCCCCGTCAGGCAGGAATCCTGACTACGGGATATATATATGGAGTCATCAGGCTGGGTGACAAAAGCCAGGCGGCAGGTACCGCCATTGGGACACACATCCCTGTTATGAACCCGGAGGGGTCATCGTTGAAATGTAACTTATGTATTTATGTGTAAAGTGTATATAGGCCGGAGGCCGTAGCTACCACGGGAGCAAGTGTTAGAGCTCCAATGGGGAGAGAGATGGTTACCGGTCCCGGGTTACAATAATGGTATATGTGCAATGTTATATGTAATATCAATGTATTATGTGACGTGTATGTGTTAAATATTAAATATACTAACCCGGTTATTGATGCTGTTGAGAAATAAACGGGTAGTAACGTGGAAAATTGTACACATGTGTTGGCGTCATTACGCAGCAAGCGAGTCCCCCGGCTCGCTACCTCACAATACATATATATGTATGTATATATATATATATATATATATATATATATACACACAGTGCCTTGTGAAAGTATTCAGCCCCCTTGAATTTTTCGACCTTTTACCACATTTCAGGCTTCAAGCATAAAGATATGAATTCTAATTTTTAGTGAAGAATCAACATCAAGTGGGACACAATCGTGAGGTGGAACGAAATTTATTGCATGTTTTAAACTTTTTTAACAAATAGAAAAGTGGGGCGTGCAATATTATTCGGCCCCTTTACTTTCAGTGCAGCAAACTCACTCCAGAAGCTCAGTAAGGATCTCTGAATGATCCAATGTTGTCCTAAATGACTGGTAATGATAAATAGAATTCACCTGTATGTAATCAAGTCTTCATATAAATGCACCTGCTCTGCGATAGTCTCAGGGTTCTGTTTCAAGTGCAGAGAGCATCATGAAGACCAAGGAACACATCAGGCAGGTCCGAGATACTGTTGTGGCGAAGTTTAAAGCCGGATTTGGATACAAAAAGATTTCCCAAGTTTTAAACATCTCAAGGAGCACTGTGTAAGCGATCATATTGAAATGGAAGGAGTATCAGAGCACTGCAAATCTACCAAGACCTGGCTGTCCCTCTAAACTTTCATCTCGAACAAGGAGAAGACTGACCAGAGTTGTAGCCAAAATGAAAATGATCACTCTAGATGAACTGCAGAGATCTACAGCTAAGGTGGGAGAATCTGTCCATAGGATAACAATCAGTCGTAGACTGCCCAAATCTGGCCTTTATGGAAGATGGCAAGAAGAAAGCCATTTCTCAAAGATATCTATAAAAAGTCTCATTTGAAGTTTGCAACAAGCCACCTGGGAGACACACCAAACATGTGAAATCAAGTGCTCTGGTCAGATAAAACCAAAATTGAACTTTTTGGCCACAATGCAAAACGATGTGTTTGGTGTAAAAGCAACACAGCTCATCACCCTGAAAACACCATCCCCACATTCAAACATGGTGGTGGCAACATGATGATTTGGGCCTGCTTTTATTCAGCAGAGATAGGGAAGATGCTTAATATTAATGGGAAGATGGACGGAGCCAAATACAGGACCATTCTGGAAGAAAACCTGTTAGAGTCTGCAAAAGACCTGAGAATTGGATTTATATTTATCTTCCAAAAAGACAATGATCTTTAAAGCAAAATCTACAATGGAATGGTTCAGAAATAAACGTATCCAGGTGATAGACTGAACAAGTCAAAAGGTGGCGCAAAAGGTGGCGCTACAAAGTATTAACTCAAGGGGGCCGAATAATATTGCATGCCCCACTTTTCAGTTTTGTATTTGTTAAAAAAATTTAAAATAACCATTAAATTTTGTTCCACTTCACGACTGTGTCCCACTTGTTGTTGACTCTTCACAAAACAAATAGAACTTATATCTTTAAGTTTGAAGCCTGAATTGTGGCAAAAGTTTGAAAAGTTCAAGGGAGCCGAATACTTTCACAAGGCACTATATATATATATATATATATATATATATATATATATATATATATATATATTATATATACCTTTTTTCTGCATTAACATTTAACTAAGACATAAAAGAAAAATTACCAGGTACATTGTAGTGGAAATGTTCAGAAAAGGGTTATAAGACTTATGCAGTCCCCAGGTGATAGAATGCAGCAGTAACAGTAAGAGACCAAGGGAGGCAAGGAAAAAATGCATTAGGAGCCTTATATCTGTGAATACTTTTGCTGTTTGACCTTATCTTGGTCTCCAGTACAAAAGTACTGCGATTCCATTTATAATCATATACTAACTCTGCTACTAGCGCTGCTCCAGTCTATATGGCAAAGCTAAAAAGTGAACAACAGTAAACATACGTCTTTCAATATAAACATTTATTAATAGATAAAAGAAAAATAACAAAGTCTCCTGTAATGGAAATGTTCAGAAAGGGAACATATTATTAATACTGTCTCCAGGTGATAGAGTGCAGCTACAGCACTAAGAAACCAGGGATGCCAAGGAAAATGTATTTGTGGTGCCCTGCTCATGCAGGTAGCCACAGCCTTCCCTAATGCACAGCTGGGTTTCCACAGCAGGTACATACTACATGCAACACCTTCCACCCCGACACAGTAGGGGGAGCTAGCCTCACTGACTTTAGGTGAAATCCCCTATAAATACTGCTGCTGGGGGAGGAGTTAGTCAGAGTGTGCAGACGCTAAGAGAGCTACGAAGACATCCTGGTGATTGGTGCCACGGTTAGGCCCGAACCAGTGACCAGGAGTGGCCCTTCTGCCATTGAGCCAAGCCTAGGAGTGGGGACAGAAGGCACAGAGCTTAGCCAAGGGAGTAGAGGAACTAGTGAAAGTTCACCCAAAACTTACCGGACTTCGAGAGTCCGCACCTGCAGGATTACTCCAGGACTGCAGAAAACCCCGCCACACCGTGGAGACTTCAGTCACCTGGTCCCCCTGCATAATCAGGAAGAGGGAGCCAGACACCGTAGTGTGGAAGCACACAGCAGTGATCAGAGAGGGTAACCCGTGGACCGCGCAGGAGGAGAGAGAGAGAGGACCAGAGAAAGTGAGGAGGCCAGTCGTGTTGCATACAGACAGGGCTTCAGCAACAGCAGGAAACCTGAGGAGGCCTTATACCCACTTGCTGTGGAGACTCACTGTGCACCTGGTCACCTGACAGTGCTCTGGACATCTTTACCTGTGAGTACCGCCAGTAAAAGGTAAAAGAGACTTTCTTCAGAGTGTGTGCATTATTCCTCTCCATCCCTAGCCTCCCTATAAACTGCCTTACTGCTTCTTACCCTGTCTTCAACTCCCACTCCAAGCTGCCCCTTTTGTCTACGCTGCCACGGAGGTCTAGCTCCACCTGTAGGGAGCTTTGCCATCCTTGCCGCAATACCATCATCCTCCAGAGGACTGTGGCGGCGCTGGTGACCCATCACCAGGTACTACAGGTGGCGTCACGTGACAATAACTCTTATCCCCTGTACATAACCCCTTATTGAAGTGTCACCCAGTCCACGGGCTCATCCACCGCCACCCATGACATCCCCGCGAATCCCTCCGAGCCTGATACCCGAGTACCCCAGGGCCTGGTGCTCGACACATTAAGAACCTTATGTCTATGTATATTGTTGCTATTTTTAACCTTATCTTAGTCTCCAGTAGAAAATACTGTGACCTGACATCACCTCATTTATATTAATGAAATAACTCTGCTAGCTCTGCCCCAGTCTATACAGTAAAGCTCCCATCACACACAACGAAGCAACAGCGATCCTGACAATGATCACGATCCTGTAGGGATCGTTGGTGCGTTGTTACCTGGTCACTGGAGAGCTGTCAAACAGGCAGATCTCCTCAGCGACCAGGGGCCAGGGAGCCACCTCCACCTTGCTGGAAGTGGGAGGACACTGGTAACTATGATAAACAGCGGGTATCTAGGCAGTGCGCTGCCTAGATACCTGGTGTTTACCATGGTTACCAGCCTGTGAGATCGGTGATTGTTGATCTCTCACTGTCACATGCAGCCATGCGTACTGACTAGCGGGAGCGCAACGATCAAAAAATGACCCAGAGCACTTTGTAACGATCAGCGATCTATCAGCAGGGGCCCGATCGCTGCTAAGTGTCACTCGTAGCGAGATCGTTACCGAGATTGCTGTTACGTCACAAAACCAGTGACGTTACAACGATCTCGCTAATGATCTCGTTATGTGTGATGGGGCTTAAAGTTGAAAAGTGACCAGCTGTAAACTATTGTCAGCCTATTGTTAACCAATTAGCCAACTGAAATACCATGCATTTTTATGGACATTCATTAAGAAAATAAATAAAATTATATGAATATGTAATTTGCCTGATGATAATTTCCTTTTTTATGCGTAGATTGAACACCGATATGTATAGCGGCTCCTCTTCATGACTTGTCTATAAAAGCATCCATTTGTTTTTTTTGTCAGTGAATTTCTAATGAACCAAAACAAAAATAAATCTGCGTCCTCCATTGATCACTGCATTTAGGATGTATTCATTCTAGAAATATTGTTTCCGGTTGAGAATATAGGGGTGTATAGAGGGAGGCACAACTCGATGGCATATGGAGAACCTAAGAACCTACAACTCTGTACTGTGGGTTAGCGAGTCCAAGTCCTATATATTATGAAATGAACAAAGATTAACCACCATATAAATTATTTCATAATAACATAATATAACACATAAATTTATGTTATAATATGATACATAAATTCATTTTTTTTCTCATGCATATTTAGGGAAAGCCATATTACATTTAGTTATATTATGCATAGTTGGTAACTTGAACCTTTTCACTAAGTCTTCAGGCGGAAGCCTATTTAATAGGTAAAATAAGCAGAAAACTGGCCCATGACTTCTGACAGGTTATTCTGGTAATATGATATCCATGGTTTATTAATGAGTTAACAAAAAGGGAAAAAATGACAGATTGTGGCCCACTTGATGTAGACATCTGTGTGCGCCTTCCAACAATTTTGGCAATTTCTAAATATTTAATACTAAATAGCTGCTCCATCATTTCTAACCTCTGTGTCAACTAAATTTCAAGACCAGACACAAAAGAGGTCATTTTTTGCAAAAGTGCACAAAAGTTAAAGCAAATATTACTTAGTGATTCATATAAAGAAGAATTTGCCATGAAGGCAGAGTTTTTATTTCATGTCTGTATCAAAGGAAATGAAATGTTTGCAATACTTTTCGCTTGATAAATTTATGAAACCATTTGTAGTATGAACACTGCTGACATAAACAGACTGTGACCTGAAAATGATTATATTCTACTCTGCAAGGAACAGAGAAAGGGGGAAGAAATATATTCAGCAGTCGGAAACATTGCCACAGGGCCCGAGTAATCCTTAATTAACTGAATATATTAACAGAGCGCTATAAAAGGAAGGAAAAGAATTTTGTTTTTATATCACGCCCTTTGAAAAGAAGTCATTCTGCTGCAATTTACAAGCCACAATAAGCTGTAATAGCCAATGGGCATTTTCTACAATAAAACAAGATTGTTTCAGAATTGGGAAGTTAAAGCTGAACCTTCACTTTCTTATATATTATTTATTGATTGTGTGTATGTTTTTCTGAGATGCAAGTGTATGCGTTATGTGAAGAATGCAGTGAAGGTAAAAAAAAAATGCTACAAGAACTTTTCCCTTTGCTTTAGAAAATAGCCCTGATTTATGGTTATTCACTAAATGATGACATAGCATTGTAACGTTACACTAAGAATATTCACGACTTGTATTTATAAAGTAGGGATATAATATTTAGGGATTATCCGCCCATATGCCAGTTGATAACCACAATGGTGGCCAAAAAAATGCCCATGAGGAAAATTGCCCACAGGGCTGGGGTTAGGGTTGGGGATTAGGTTTAGCTGTTGGGGTTAGGATTGCCTGTGGGCATTTTTCATGGAACCAACCACAGCGCATACAGAAGTAGCACTGCTGAATTTGCACTTCCAAGTATTAGGGGTGCCTTTTGTACATCACTTGTCCCCAGTGGAGAATATATTTCCCTCGTGGTGACATATAGAAAGTAACAAAATAGTTTATTATGCTTGATTTGCTTATATAGCATCATCATATTTCGCAGAGGTTTACAGACACCTTGGACTTCATCCAAATTTTGGGATGGCCGAGGGCTGTTATTTTTGCCTGGAGTGGGCCCAATAACCATGGGCTTCCCCAGGCAGATAATACTAGCCCCAAGCTGGGTGCTTTATCTCAGCTGAGTATCAAAACTTATTTTCTTAAATATATTTTTTATAAAAGTGGCATGAGGTTCCCCGTATTTTAATACCCAGCCAAGATAAAGCGAGCCACACCTGTGTGCTTTATCTGCACTAGAGATAAAAAATACAGGGACCCCACACCATTTTTTTCCAATAATTTATTTATTTTTACACTAGTGTTTATGGTCACCAATCACAGACACTGGCACAAAGGGTAGGCAGGGGAAGCAGGGGATTATGCACAAGGCTTAATGAGTGGACCTTGAAGCAGTATGAGAGCAGCACAGATACTTGGTAAGAATTATTTAACTGCTCTTAATCCCCATGTAGCTTCCTTTCGCAGCCCCCTAGCCACCATTTTATAGCACAGAAATTCAGGTCTCCATAAACTTATATGGATTCAGGGTCTGGGCTCAAGTTCAGGCTAAGTCCAGACCCAAACCAGACATTTTCTTTAAGTCTGTCTATAGGTTCGTCCATCTCTGTTGTTGATGGTTATAGGAATTGATTGATTGCAGTTATTTATTCCAAAGGGTGTACAATTAAATATTAAATTGAGGTGCCAACAATCTTGTCAGGTCCAGTTTTGCATTTTTTTTATGAAATTATGTCAAATTTACCCTTTTTTGTGTTATTCCAGTACACACAAAGGGAATAAGCATGTGTATAACAAGCATGTGTAATTGCAAACATTTTCTGGGAGACATAATTCATGTTCAGGAACAATTTATGTTCGGTTATGACTGTATACATATATAGGTATATGTACATATGAATACACAGATGGATAAATAAATAAATACATATATTTATATATACAGTACAGACTAAAGGTTTAGACACACCTTCTCATTCAAAGAGTTTTCTTTATTTTCATGACTATGACAATTGTAGATTCACACTGAAGGCATCAAAACTATGAATTAACACATGTGTAATAATATACTTAACAAAAAAGTGTGACACAACTGAAAATATGTTTTATATTCTAGGTTCTTCAAAGTAGCCACCTTTTGCTTTGATTACTGCTTTGCACAGTCTTGGCAATCTCTTGATAAGCTTCAAGAGGTAGTCACCGGAAATGGTTTTCACTTCAAAGGTGTGCCCTGTCAGGTTTAATAAGTGTGATTTCTTGCCTTGGAAATGGGGTTGGGACCATCACTTGTGTTGTGCAGAAGTCTGGTGGATACACAGCTGATAGCCCTACTGAATAGACTGTTAGAATTTGTATTATGGCAAGAAAAAAGCAGCCAAGTAAAGAAATAAGAGTGGCAATCATTACTTTAAGAAATGAAGGTCAGTCAGTCCGCAAAGTTGGGAAAACTTTTAAAGTGTCCCCAAGTGCAGTTGCAAAAACCATCAAGTGCTACAAAGAAACTGGCTCACATGAGGAAAGGAAGACCAAGAGTCAACTCTGCTGCGGAGGATAAGTTCATCCGAGTCACCAGCCTCAGAAATCACAGGTTAACTGCAGCTCAGATTAGAGACCAGGTCAATGCCACACAGAGTTCAAGCAGCAGACACGTCTCTACAACAACTGTTAAGAGGAGACTTGTGCAGCAGGCCTTCATGGTAAAATAGCTGCCAGGAAACCACTGCTAAGGACAGGCAACAAGCAGAAGAGACTTGTTTGGGTTAAAGAACACAAGGAATGGACATTAGACCAGTGGAAATCTGTGCTTTGGTCTGATGAATCCAAATTTGAGATCTTTGGTTCCAACCACGGTGTCTTTGTGGGACGCAGAAAAGTTGAACAGATGGACTCTACATGCCTGGTTCCCACCGTGAAGCATGGAGGAGGAGGTGTGATGGTGTGGGGGTGCTTTGCTGATGATACTGTTGGGGATTTACTCAAAATTGAAGGCATACTGAATCATAGCATCTTGCAGTGGCATGCTATTCCATCTGGTTTGCATTTAGTTGGACTATCATTTATTTTTCAACAGGACAATGACCTCAAACACACCTCCAGGCTGTGTAAGGGCTATTTAACCAAGAAGGAAAGTGATGGGGTGCTACGATGGTTTGGGGTGAACTGGACCGTAGAGTGAATGCAAAAGGGCCACCAAGTGCTAAGCATCTCTGGGAACTCCTTCAAGACTGTTGGAAGACCATTTCCGGTGAGTACCTCTTGATGATCATCAAGAGAATGCCAATAGTGTGCAACGCAATAATCAAAGCAAAAGGTAGCTAATTTGAAGAACCTAAAATATAATACATAATTTCAGTTGTTTCACACTTTTTTGTTAAGTATTTAATTCCACATGTGTTAATTCATAGTTTTGATGCTTTCAGTGTGAACCTACAATTTTCATAGTCATGAAAATAAGGAAAACACTTTGAATCAGAAGGTGTGTCCAAACTTTTGGTCTTTACTGTATTTCATACATTTAGATTATTTAAACTTATGCAAGAACTTTTTATTAGAAATCATTCCATCTTGATCACCATGTGAATCACAGTTTTTGAGTAAAGTGAAGTCAGATTATTACACATTGATCAAAGGAAAAACTCACATTCCAAAATCTCACATTGGTAGTAATTTTCTAAATGCCTTGTGCCGTGCTGTAGGCTATGCAGACAATATCAGGACTCATATAAAATGTTTAGAGGTAAAATTCCTTTGATCACATTTTATAAATTCACATCATAAAACCAATATCTGTTTATATCGGATAGAACATTTTGGAACAAAAAATAATATTTTTCTGTCCTAAATAAGATTTAAAATAGACGGTAGGAGAAAAAGACTACAGGTCATAAATAGGTCAATTTAAGAGAGTCATAATCCAGCTATATATTAGAGTTAGATACCACCCTATTGGCTTTTGGTTGCAGTTATGGTATAATCAATTTGACGGGTCACTTGAATTTGACTAGTAAATTCAATTCACATAAAATGTATGTGATAAATATTGAATGTTCCTCATTATGTTCTCTGGTGTATTTTAGAAACTAAAACATATAAGCAAAGGGTTAAAAATAATGCCTCAATGCTCATCTATTCTGCCACATCAGCCTCTGGTACTTTGTGAAGCTCTTCTTCTTTACTTCTCCACCACATGTAATGGCCTCTTTCTCCATTTTGATTCTGTGCTGGGGTTTGTGGTGCCAAATAGACTTCTGACATCATGGTGCACTTTACATAGAGAAATCATCACAGTATATGTTACCCTAAGTGTGGTGCCCCTGTAGGTCCAGTTGCCACAGAGGTACTGCAACAATGTTAGAGTGTAGTATCCCACTCACTGGTAAGGGAGTACAGATCGGTGCCGGGACTCCCAGACCACACTAGGAACCATTGTAGTGGGGTTGGGTTGTGAAGGGAGTTAGTTAGAGGCAGCACTTTGGGAGGA
Source organism: Allobates femoralis (assembly GCA_033576535.1). Taxonomy (NCBI): domain Eukaryota; kingdom Metazoa; phylum Chordata; class Amphibia; order Anura; family Aromobatidae; genus Allobates; species Allobates femoralis. The sequence goes on from JARQOC010000006.1 coordinate 86,109,078, forward strand.
GTGAGGTCAGAAAGAACACATGTAGATGATGTGGGACATGTGACAGAGGGTATAAAAAGAGCAAGAAACATCTAGAACATAGGAGACGACAGTGAGAAGGAAAACAGCTAACAGAAAGAGAGACAGCGGAGAAGAGGTGGTAGAACAGCTGACGAGAGACCGTTGAACAACAAGGTCGAGTTGGAGGGCAGCTAGAAAATATACGCCTAAGAAGTGTCTAGAGGACCGGAGCAAGTGGGAGCTCGTCCTAAGGCCAAACCCTAGAGCAGTACATCACCCAAGTGGCTTCGGGAGAAAGAGGGGGTCCCAGAGGCACGGAAAGTGAGTGATTTTCCTGTGGGACTTGCATCCATTGTCAAGCGCAGGCAAGTGAAGAGACTAGACCGCAAGGCACATCGGGAACCCAAAAGACTAGTAGAGAAGACCAGGCTCACCTAGCAACCTGGAGGCTGTGTCAATTTCAAGGTGCCACAGTCAATAACTGCACACATCTGCCGAAAAGGTGGCAACCATAGGGCTAGGGGGAGACACTGCAGGGGAACACCTAGGAAAAGCCCACAGTCACAGAGCTCTGTGTGGTGAGACGCAAGGCAGGAAGGGCGAAGTAAACGCTGTGTGAGATGACCTGGAAAGGGCAGAGAAGGTGTGCCGGTTATGTACCATCCTATTACCAGTGAGTAGCTGGATTCCTGCCTCCGAGAACACAGTGCTCAGCGGGCTGCTGCACAAACCTGTGAGTAAAAGAACTGAAGACTGCAGGCCACTGTGTCTGTGACATTTCTTATGTGTCAAAAGCACCAGAAACACATCTACCAACTCATTCAGGTACTTTCAGCTACCCTAAGGGTCAGCCCTACCTGTAGAGTGCTTAAGAACATTGCTGCCTCCCAACCTTTGGCCGTTAGGAAGACTGTCGAGCAGTGGTGGCCATCTATAGCCACAACCTGCGGGTGGCGTCATGTGTAAATTAACAAGTATCCCCAAGTCCACTCATCCCTGTCCAGAATGAACCCTCCATGCCAGGTCCCTATCCCTAAGGAAGTGAGGCACCCACATCAAACTTTTAATGATACCGTCAGGGTCATGGAGCCGGGTATCGGTCCCTGTGATCCCCGTGAGAGCCAGCCCTAGTTGGGAAGGGTTTAAGATCTGCGATGCTTACTACCATCAATGTCTCACGAATCATCTGCAGTTTCAGCCACATATGACTGGTTATCCCAACTGGAGTCACAAACAAATGTGTTCACTACTATTAACCCCTATACTTGTGCGGTTAGGACCACAGCTGCTGAGCACAGCGACCATGAACCAAACTCTGGCCCAGCTGCTGAGTAACCTGGCCCTTGTGATGAACACAGATGGATCTGCCAGAGGATTGGATGAGTGACCAAGTGAACTGTGCTATATTTTATGCATTTATTCTTTTCCTGGGCCTCGACAAATGAGCAAAATTGAGTCCATCTACCATTCTGTTAAATTTGCATGAAGCAAATCACACACAAATTCAGATTCAGAAGATCCAATTTTTTCGTTGTAAAATTCAAAGCAAATTTAACTTACCGAGTACCAATTTACTTACCGTATATACTCGTGTATAAGCCGAGTTTTTCAGCTCAAAATTTGGGCTGAAAAGTCTCCCCCTCGGCTTATACACGGGTCAATATGGTAGGCTGCGTGGTGGGGGCTGTAGAGGCTGGAGGAGGCAGGGGGAGGCTGCTGTATGAGCGGCCCCGTCACGTGGGGCCGCTCATTATATATGCACTGCTTCCCCCTGTCAATCAGCGGCAGGGGGAAGAAGTGCATATATGCCCCCAAATGCTGGCACTCTCCCCCCTTGTAAGGGCCCCCCGCTGCGTATCTTACCATCCCGGTCTTCTGCATAGCGCCGCTCCTCGGTGCTCCGTTCTTCATGCTCCCGTCCTGCTACATCCGGGATCTCCGGCCGTCGCAGGTATATGACGTCATCGTGCGACGGCCGGGGATCCCGGATGCAGCGAGGACGGAGCATGGAGAACGGAGCACCGAGGAGCGGCGCTGTGCAGATGACCGGGATGGTAAGATAAGCAGCGGGGGGGGCCCTTACAAGGGGGGCGAGTGCCAGCATTTGGGGGCTGCTATATACCCCCTGGGGGCTGCTGTATACTACCACTGGGGCTGTATATACCTCTGGGGCTGCTGTATACTACCACTGGGGCTGTATATACCACTGGGGCTGCTGTATACTACCACTGGGGCTGTATATATCTCTGGGGCTGCTGTATACTACCACTGGGGCTGTATATACCACTGGGGCTGCTGTATACTACCACTGGGGCTGTATATACCACTGGGGCTGCTGTATACTACCACTGGGGCTGTATATACCTCTGGGGCTGCTGTATACTACCACTGGGGCTGTATATACCACTGGGGCTGCTGTATACTACCACTGGGGCTGTATATACCACTGGGGCTGCTGTATACTACCACTGGGGCTGTATATACCTCTGGGGCTGCTGTATACTACCATTGGGGCTATATATACCTCTGGGGCTGCTGTATACTACCACTGGGGCTGTATATACCACTGGGGATGCTGTATACTACCACTGGGGCTGCTGTATACACCTCTGGGGCTGCTGTATAATACCACTGGGTCTGCTGTATATACCTCTGGGGCTGCTGTATACTAACTACTGGGGCTGCTGCTATATATACCACTGGGGCTGCTGCTGTATATACCACTGGGGCTGCTGCTGTATACTACCACTGGGGCTGCTGCTGTATACTACCACTGGGGCGTCTGTATATACCTCTGGGGCTTCTGTATACTAACTACTGGGGCTGCTGCTGTATATACCACTGGGGCTGCTACTGTATATACCACTGGGGATGCTGCTGTATACTACCACTGGGGCTGCTGTATACCACACTGCTGGGGGCTGTATACCTGTGCTGGGGTCCACCCTCAGCTTATACACGAGTCAATAGCTTTTCCCAGGTTTTGGGGGCAAAAGTAGGGGGGTCGGCTTATACACGGGTCGGCTTATACACGAGTATATTCGGTACCTCCAAAATGACAGTGACCATAACGACTCGGTAGCAATTCAGGATCTAATACTGGTTTATAATTACTTGGGTATTGTGGCTGAAATATGAGTAAACCGATAGGAGAAAATGCAATAAGTATCAGATGGGTTTATATTTTTCTTTCCTTGTGTGAAGACATTAGTATCCATTTAAGAAGAAATAAAATCAATAAAGATGCAGGTTAGAGAACATTTTACATTATTGCCAATTACCTTATAGTGTTGTTATTTTTTCTTCTTGTATTTTACAAGGACAAACTAAGCTCAGTGAAAGCTCATACAAATTGGGCTTAAAGAATATTGAGTCCACTTATTGATAAAATAGACAATGCAGAGAAACGGAGAGTGTAAGAGATAAATGAAAATACATTTGTAAGGGATGAAAAGGTTTGGAGAGCAGAGTGCAGATGTGACCCTTTGTTCTTTGTTTTTGCAGCTGTTTAATCCATGTACATTTCAATTGTGGGATTCATGCTTATATAGTAAAGTGGATTTAACTTCCCAATGATGAATACAGGAATCAGATGTGATTTGTAAATATTCAACAATATGAATTATATCTAATGTAATAAATATTAATTTCCTCCATGTCCATTAATATAATATAAAATGTGTACATATTCTGATATGAGACTGCATCAGATTAAGTATAGATTAAGTATATTGGAAGTCAAATCCAATGACATTGAGAATAATATTGAGAGTTATGTTTGCATTCACAATCTCTTTTTTATTGTTCGAATGTATATAAAATGAAAAATAAAATAACCTCAGAAATATTTTTTACTTAAAATCTAGTATTGTCTTATGTCTACAGCAGTTATACAGACTAATATATATCTCCATGGTAACAGACTAACGATGATAGAATATCATATTGTCTCTTTTTCTTACCAAATATAACAATAGCTGAGAAATGAAAAGGTGTAATAGAGAATCTAATAAGAGTAAAAACTGTCTGGTGACATCTACAATACCTTGGCATAATCGAGAAATAAATGTTTAAATATATGCTTAGACACAATATGTCTTGGGAATAAAGAGTGTCTTAGCTTATGACCTTATTTCACATAATTTTTTCCAGTACAATTAAGAAAGAAGAAAGGTAAACTCATTGTCTTTCAATTATCATGGCATATTAAAACTGTAATCTAAATGAAATAAATAAATAACATATCAACGCATTAGTGAAAGAGATGAGAAGATATTTGGGAATTTGAATTCGCCAACTTTACCAAATTTTCTTAAGAATGTAAAATTGCAGCTAATAAATTCACATGAAACACTCCTAAAAAGCTTATAATTATTCAGAAAATACACTGAGGGAGAGAAGAGAGAGACAATCCCGCAGACCATTAGTGCTTACACTCTACCGGAGAGAGTGAGAGAAAGAAAGCACCCTTCTGATCATAAGAGCTTACACCTATAGCCAAGAGGACCCTGCTGGTGGTGGGTGCTTACTCAGCGCCTCTGGAGACAGAAAACACCTTACGAACTGTGCTGGGAACTGCTAATCTGTGATGGCCCCGCTACTGACCACCACTGTAAAAGGTATGATAATCCGTAAATTGTCACAGCTGTAGGGCATTACTGGGAGGTCCACGCGGAAACACAATATGACATTATCCCACTCTCTTCAGCTTCAGAAGTTTGGCAAGTGGTGTCAGGCAAGTTTTATTTTGCGAATAACGAATTGAATTTCAAAATGAAACTGTAAATTGCAGAAAATATGACACAAACTCAATGTTTAGAGATTGATCTGTTCATCTCTGATTATTCAACTAGATGGGCGCCCAATGCTATTGCAGTGGGAGAGCGGCAGCCGTCTTTACCCCGTGTGCTCTCCCCACTATCAGTTCTCTCTCTCCTCCTATATGCTGTCATGTCCCATCTGTGCACTCTACTTTGACCTGTCTCGCCGTGTGCTCTCTCTCCTCTCTGTGCTCTCTCCTTTGATGTGTCTACCCAGTGTGCTCTTTCTTTCCCCTGTGTGCTGTCTCTTCCCCTCATGTGCTCTCTCTCCTTTGAGCTATCTTTCCTCTATGCGCTTCCCCCTATCTGTTGTCTCTCCCCCTGTGCCATCTTCTCCCCTCTGTGCTCTCTCCTTTGAGCTGTCTCCTCCCTGTTCGCAGTCTTTATCCCCTATGCTGTCTTCTCCCCTCATGTGCTCTCTCCTTTGAACTGTCTCCCCATGTGCACTCTCTATCCCCTATGTGTGCTTGCCCCTGTGTGCTCATTCATCCCTTGTGCTCTTGCCCCTCCCCCTGTGTGCTCGTCCCTTCCCCCTGTGTGCTCTCTCTTCCCCTGAGCACTCTCTCTTTCATGTGAGTGCTGTTTCTGCCCCGTGTGCTGTCTCTGCCCCTGTATGCTGTCACTGCCCCCTGTGCTCTCTCTTCCTCCTGTGCGCTCTCTCTTCCCCTTGTGTGCTCTCTCTGCACCTAGTACACTCTCTCCCTGTACACTCTCTTCCCTCTGTGTGCTCTCTTCTCCTGTGAACTCTCTTCTCCTGTGTGCTCTCTCTTCCTCTGTGTGCTTTCCCTGCTCCCCTGTGTGCTGTCTCTCTCTCACCCCTGTGCACTGTGTCTCTCTCCCCTAGTGCACTCTCCCTGAGTGCTTTGTTTCATTCGAACTGTCCTATCTTCACCCTCCCCTGTGTGCTCTCTACCTGTGCTTTCTCTCCCCATACTGTCTCTCCCCCTGTACTGTTTCTCCCCCATGCTGTCTCTTCCCTTGTGCTGTCTCTCTCTCTCCCTGTGTGGTCTCTCTCTCCCCCTGTGCAGTCACTGAAGTGAGCGCTCTTATCCAAAGGCATGTGTATGAGCAGTTATTGTGGCTTCCACCATCTTTGGACACCCACATGTCCAAAGATTGTGGCTGCATGAGTACCTGGGCAAGCACATCGGGTACGTGCATACCCAGTTACTGAATCGGTGTTGTTTGGGGCGATGAGTTTTGACGACGGCAGCGGATGGCATGGAGAATCAGAGATAAGTAGCGACAAAGTGTCTTGGCAGTTTCGAGTGGCGTCAGGAGCGGGCTGCTATGACACCACTGGTAGTTCTCTGCAATGGGCCATTACCACCATCAGCAGGGGCCATATTTGCACACCCATCACTTGGGTGTGCATATATGGTTGCCATGGTGCGTGCTGTGGAGACAACATGATGCCTAAAGTTGATGATGGGTGGGACAGAGTGTTTATGTAAGGAGATATTACATCATATTGCAACAAATGCAAAGTAATCTTTTTTATGTACCCCGTGAGACATATATTTGGCCCCACTCGAAAAATCTCTCTTAAAGCAACACTCTAACATATTTTTTTTTAGTTTATCGTTTGAGTGGTGCTTAGTGATGAGGCCAAAATGTTCAAATCTGACGAGTGTTAATTTTTGTGCAATAACTCTGAAATGTTACAACATGCTTCAGTGGTTTTGAGATTGTTTTTTCATAATGCATTGTACTTTATATAATATTATATTATATATATATATTATATAATAATGGTAAATGTAGGTCAATGCATCACATTTATTTATAAAATATTAGATTTTTAGCAATTTTCAAACTTTGAATGATTATTCAATTAATCCAGATAGTCGCACCACACAAGATAGTTAATTATTATTATTATTAATTTATATAGCGCCATTGGGTTCCATGGCGCTTTACATGAGGATGAGGGAGACAAGAACAAGTACACTAAATCTAGGCGATCAGGACGTACAGGTACAGGAGGGGCAGGGACCCTGTCCACGAGGGCTCACAGGTTAATAAATAACATTCCCCTGATGTCTGCTTTACATTAGCACCATCGGTAAAATGTTCTTTTATTTTGTTAGCTTTAAAAATGTAGCAGCAATTTTTCATTTTTTTTTTTCAAGGAATTTTACTAAACTTATTTTTAGGAATCTATTCAGTTTTGACATGACTTTAGGGGATCTATATATATATTAGAAAACCCCCAAAAGTTAAAACATTTTGTAAATGGCCCCTTTCAACAAATTCAAAACTGCTGTCAGGTAGTTTATTAACCCTTCACGTGCTTTCCAGAAATTAATGTAGAGTAGAATGACAAAAATGAATAATTTTACAACCTAAATTTTGAGAATTTGCAAACTTCTCTGATGGTCGCCATACAGTAATATTGGCCAATGGTCATAGGACGTCTCTTTACAAAAATCTTCTCTCATGGGATAAAGTTCCTAAATTTCCACCTAAATGGGTATAATTGTAAAGTTGATTGTCACACCAAACAACTTTGCCATCTATCTCTTATTAAAAACTCTCTCTGCTCTCAAGAATGGAGTAATTTTTAATTTTATAGTGTACAGCTCAGTGTCTAGGTTACAAGCCATTTTATAATCCCAGAGTGGTTAGTTACCTAGCTAAGGAGCATGGTGCTAGCTCTATGCTTTATAGCCAGTTTGTGCTGATCTACATCTGGCTAGATCACTGTAGCTTTGGAGAGTGTTCAGTTCGGACCATCTGAGTGAGTATGCTGCTGATCTGACCAGAAACCCCGGCAACTAGGAAGCTGGGAGGCAGAGGATGTACATTCCAGAAGAAGCAACATGAGACCACTCCTTTAGTGGGTAAAAATTATGCTCTGGCAAGATTTCTTCTCTTATGTAGGGAAAATAGAAGAACACAAAAGGGTATGCAGAAAAAAAACAGTATAGCAAAAAGTATGTTCCAGCATCTGGTTTTCATTACGAAAGTCAAGGTGATATATATCCTTTAATTCCATAGTGCCTCATGATGTATTCTCTCCCTTGAGCTTTTGAATACTGGGGAATGTGGCACATCTTTGACACTTTTGTCTAACTTTGCAAAGCCTATTAGTTGGCTAACTTTATGGCAAAGTCTTAGCACAATTTTGTTGAACGTTGACATGCCACCTCCATTTCTATTAAGAAGCATCACAAAGTAAATGTCCAGTCAAGAAAAATGTTTCCAGCAAGCATTGAAGCAACGGTAATAGACATTTTTTGCAAAAAAACTCTTCAATATTTAATGACTCCAAAAATGTTACATGTATAGACAAAAAATCAACCCTTCACCCCCCTCTCCCCCTAAAAGTACGCGTTTCGGTAGATGCCTTCTTCAAGCTCATTGTACAAAGTAAATGAGGAGTAAAACATTTTACACCATTTTTCGTGTAAATGATACCAGAATTCTTGGGTATTATGGTAGTTTGTCTGACTTGAACTGACTGCTCTTCAGCTTTTAGTAGATTTGAGCACATTTGTTAGATTTGAATTCTCCTTGGATATTACAAAAAATAGGAATCTGTATTGTTAGTGGCATTTTTGTAACTGTTCACACTCAGTTATCGTACACTGCCCTCAGGCTCAGTTTATTTCACCCTTTTTTGGCTTGGGCCTACCCTGCTGTCATTCATGAGTATTGGTGGTCTGGTGCGGTGAGGGTTAACTCTGAAAAGCTTAGACATATGTGGTGGTAGCTGCAGGTCTGGGAACCTGAGTTTATATTTATTCACTTTCACTGGTCTGGCACCATGGGAGCAAGTTTGAGATGCACCAGGTAAATGTTAGCTCTTTATGGTCCAATGTATTTTTATGCTGGCGTCTGCTTAACACAACTAAAATGAAAAGTATAGAGTAGGACCACCCTGGTTGAGATTGCCTTGACGTTGGCAGGGTGGCTCAAAAGATTGATCAATGTTTTGCCAAATATCTCCATTTTTTTAATATTATACAGTTTGGAAGTAATTTGCCAGCTATCTTCTTGTGGTGCTGGCTTTTTTTTGATCATTTGCTTTGTGTGTATGTATCAAAATGGTGGCCAGCAGCCCACAGTCCATTCCTCTGCGTGTCTTCTTTTGCCTGAGGCCTAGTCAGCACTGTGTGACGTGCAGTGATGTCAGCTGTCTACTCAGGCCATATAACCTCAGCGTCAAATGTAACAGACTAAGAGGATGCACTTGATGAGGTAAGTAAAAAAGAAGAGGAGCAGATCAGACAGCGGGCTGTGAGGGGCATCAGAACAGGTTAGTGGTGCAGTAATAAGTGCTGCTATTTTACATCCTATATTTGTTATATTTTGTGGTCTGGCAGGGCACCTAAAACATATTCAGGAACACTGAATTTACATGAAATAACTTTGCAGTAAATCAAATTTCATTGTTAAATTTCCATGATTTGGCAAATTCAATCATCTCAAGCTTATAGCAATGAATTTCTTTTCAACATTTCTCAGTTTTGTTATATTTTTATTATAAAACTTCAGTGAAATCTATAACTTTAACCCTTTCACGACCCATGACGTTGTACAACGTCATGGGCCAGTAAGGGATGTTGATGTGAGCTCCGGCGCACAGCTCACATCAAACAACTGACATCTCAGCTGATCTCAATCACTGACAGCGGGATCCAAAGGCGCCGTGGCAGGGAATGCGCTGTTCCCTGCCTGCACCAGAGATCCTGCGATAGTATTGCAAGATATTCAGTGCTCACGTGACAGCCCAGGGTCCTGGCTTGACCCAGGAAGCTGTCACGGAGCACTTCCGGGTCGTGGTTGGCAGGCGCTGTCAACCACACACAGTCCGCGATTCAGAGATCCCAGAAGCAATGGACTGTGCAGCAGAGTGATGCTCTAAGGGGTAGTGTAAAAGTAAGAGTGAATTAAAAAATAAAGTTTTTAAAACATGTTAAAAAAAATATATATATAAAAGTTCAAATCCACCCCCCTTTTCACAATATAAGTATTAAAAAAAGTATTTAAAAAATACACGTTTGGTATCGCTGCGTTCATAATCGCCCGATCTATCAATATATAAAATCAATTAATGAAAGCCGTAAACTGCGTAAAGGACAAAAGGTCCTAATGCCAAATTTACATTTTTTGGTCGCCCCAACATTGCTTTAAAATGCAATAGCGGGCGATCAAAACAGCACATCCACCCAAAAATGGTATCATTAGAAATGTCAGCTCAAGACACAACAAATAAGCTATCACACAGCCCCAGATCCCAAAAAATGAGGACGCTATATGATGCAGAACATGGCGCAAAAAGTGCGATTCTTTTTTTCCAAATTTCAGAATTTTTTTTCGCCACTTAGATACCAGTAAAGGTATACATGTTTGGTATCTACGAACTCGTACCGACCTGAGGCATCACACTGTCATGTCGGTCTTACCATATAGTGAACATGGCGACTAAAATACCCAAAAACAAACGTGTAATTTCAGTGTTTTTGCAATTTCACTGCATTTGGAATTGTTTTGCAATTTCCCTGTACACTATATGGTAAATAAATGATTGCATCTGAAAGTACAACTCGTCTTGCAAAAAAAAGCCATCATACATCTATATTGACAGAAAAATAAAAAAGTTGTGGCTCTTGGAAGCAGGGAAGCAAGAAATGAAAAACAAAAAATCCCAAGGTCATGAAGGGGTCAAAGTAAAGTGTGACCCTGTTCAACTGACAGGAAAAAAAGGAAAGTACTTGGGTAACATTCTTCAAGGAGCATCAGAAAGATTATTTTGTAGTAATCCTCTATATTTATTTGGATGAATAAACAAAATAGATGATACAACTTCATGATCACGGAGCCTTCTCCACTCAATATTAAGACTGATTCTTTGGTATTTAGCTGCAAGAATTTAATAAGCTACAAAAAAAACTTAAAAACAACTAAATATGACTTCTAGATGATCTAGCAGCTTCATTGTGTGGGTGTCTATGTGTGTTTGTGTGTCTGCGTGTCCGTGTGTCTGTGTGTCTGTATTTGTGTGTCTGTGTCTGCTTGTGTGTCTGTGTGTGTGTCAATGTGTCTTTGCGTGTGTCAGACAAGCGTTTTAACAAGTTATAAAGATTATTTTCCTAGAATTATTGAGCTCCAGCAAGTATTTTATTGCCACACAAATGATGTTAGCAAGAACGTGTGACAGCTTGCAAATAGGAATATTTAATGCTTATTTTTTGTAACAGCTGAAAAACACACCACTACAAAACAATGAAATATCAGTTGTTTCACAAGTTGACATTTATAAATAATCAATGATATTTTGAGTTACTGTATTTCACTGTAGATCATGTGCAGGTTTATTCTCTATATTATGGAATACTTGACTTATTTACTTGGCCATCAAATCAGTTGTGATCTTTAGAAATCCCTTTTTTTGTAGAAAGGAACCCTGGAATTAAGATGATCAAAGGATTATTATCAAGTAGTCAATTTTAATGCTGACAACTACAGGGTAAATTAAGCTGTGACATCAGTGATTGTAAATGGTAGATCCCATGTTTTCTATTCTACTTAGAGGTGTTACCTTTCCTTATGTAATCCTTTCCGTAAGGATAACGAGACTGTTGAAAACAAGAGAAAAGGGGGAGGGCACAAGAGGCGCAATAGTGCCCTTATCACTAGACACTGATGGGTGTAATGTTGAGTAATTAAATCTGCTCACCTGGTCCAGTTGTGAAACCCACAACTGGTTTGAAGGCTTATTGGTAATGTCCTGATGGCTGCTGCTGGACTCCCACCGGCCACACTCACGTGTAGGTTGTAACAATGCTTAGGGAAAAAAGGTGTGCTGTAGTCCGCGCTGCCAGGATCACTCACTCCAATAAATACGAGTAGAATATCTTCATCAAAACCTCCTTTATTCTCCTACGCGTTTCAGTGCCCTCCTGGCACCTTCATCAGGTATCCCTGATGAAGGTGCCAGGAGGGCACTGAAATGCGTAGGAGAATAAAGGAGGTTTTGATGAAGATATTCTACTCGTATTTATTGGAGTGAGTGATCCTGGCAGCGCGGACTACAGCACACCTTTTTTCCCTAAGCATTGAGACTGTTGAAAAGTCATCTTTATGGAAAAAGACGCATGAGTATTAGAGATGAGAGAATCTATGTAAGGCAAGTTGAATTCACCTCTGATTCTTAAAAGAAATGTGTGTTTTTTTCTTGAATTTGAATGTTCTGTGGTTTGTCTTACACAAATTCAGCCAACCACTTGCCCGCTAAGTGCTTTGTGCGAAGTGATGAATCCCTTCTGCTGCTGAGTGAGGATCACAGCCAGGATCACCCATCTGGCCAATCGTTACTCAGATGCCTCTGCTCTGTGCCAGTCATTGCACTGGCTGCCTGTATACTACAGGATCAAATTCAAATTGCTTGTTCTCACCCACAAAGCTCTTCACAGAACAGCACCCCCCTACCTTTCCTCCCTCATCTCTGTCTATCACCCCACCCGCTCTCTACGTTCCTCAAATGACCTTCGACTAACATCTGCACTAATCCGATCCTCCCACTCCCGGCTCCAAGACTTTTCCAGAGCTGCACCAAACCTCTGGAATGCTTTACCCAAAGAAATCAGGACTATCCACAACTTGCATGGCTTAAGACGATCCCTAAAAACGCATCTTTTTAAGGCGGCCTATCATACTCCCTAATAGAAGTCCATTGTACTGTAGACAGTGAATGGGCTATCCCTCTGGACATTACTCTTCTACAAACTCCACAAAACCAAAAAGGTCTACACAGACTGTCTGATGACCATTCATGTAAGCTTAGCCCTATGCCCCACTTCCTCAAGATGCCTGGACCATCAGTGCAATAAGCCCCTGCACCTTGTGCAACCCCTATCCCGTTGTAGATTGTAAGCTCTTTTGAGCAGGGTCACCTTCATTTCTTGCTTTATTTATTGTATTTTTTTTTTCTACATTGATTCTATGCCTATTGTTTTGTAGCCAATTATTGTACTTTATTGGTTCTCTACTGTAATTACTTACTGTATTTTCTGTACTCTAACCCTACATTGTAAAGCGCTGCGGAATATGTTGGCGCTATATAAATAAAGCTTTATTATTATTATTATTATTATCACAGAACAGTGAATAAAAATCATGAAGAGGACGCCCTGAGCACCAGACAATGAGGTATAACCGTTGGACAGATGAGCAGCGAGGTGAGTAGAGATGAGCAAACCTTTTGAAGTTTGTGTTTGGTTCAGTTTGCCAAACGGGCGTATGTTCGCTGAACTGTTTGACAAATTCTGAATTGCTTTGAAATCAATGGGCATAGAAAACATCTTCAAAGGTGCCCAAAAGCTTCCAAAACAGCTCAAATTAGGGGCAGACACAAGGAAAAGTGCTATTTATTCCACAGAGTTAAAATTTTTATCAATGTCCATTATGGATGCATGGAACAAGGCCTGGCCTAGTATTTCAAGGTTTAACATTGCTCAGGAACAGGGCGACGAGTGACAGGTATAGGCATGGTGCTCAGAGAGCCCTGCTAAATTCAGGAAACATACAAAAAGGAGACCTCAAGAAGAGTCTCCAAGAAGAAGAGAAGAAGATCTTAGGGCACTTTTTTGGTTAAAGTATCTTAGCCTTTGTCGGGCATTATATCTTGAGATCTATATTGTTACACTAATGGAGTTGAGTACTTATTATATACTTTTTCTGATGGATAGGTAGTGCTTTACTGAAGTGCTTATTTATGCTCATAGTATCCCTGTCTCGACTGTTTCAGCTTTACGTTTCTTCAATTGGATCCTCCTATATAGAGGGTAGCTCTTTTTGGGCACTTCTTTGATTAAGCTATCTTGGCCTCTGATGGGCATTATATCTTGGGATCTGTATTGTCACACTAATGGGGTAGAGTAATAATTTTGTACATTTATTGATGGATAGGTAGTACTTTACTATATTCACTAATGGGGTTCTAGTACCTATAGTTGTTATTATCTTCCTAATTTAGCTCACCTCAGGCTGGGTCCACTCCTCCCCCCAATCCACTGAAGTGCCCTTGTATGTAGTGGTTCTTTAGTCTCTGTATGTTGCGTATATTTTAAATTGATCTTCAATAAAGTTTTGCATATTTTTATTGGGTATTCTGTGCATCTTTTGTCTGAAGTTCTCATTTGATTGAGTGGGCCTAATTTATTGATGCTTTTTGTGTGACATCTGGACATACCAAAGATGGGAACCGTAGAGCTTTTTACTACAGGAAGAAGGATTCAGGTGGATAAGTGACATGAGTATGCATTTGCTCAGAGAGCCCTGCTAAAATCACAAAAAAACACAGCAAAGACACCCCAAGAAGAGTCTCCACATTTCAAATTATGGCCAGACCCCATGAAAGTGGCATCAACTGACCCAGAATAAAAATTGTAATATGGCGCAGCCTGCATGCATGGCACAGGGTCTGGAACAGGGCCTGATCTAACATTTGAAGGTTAAACATTGATAACTAATAGGCGGATGAGTGACACGTGTAATTGTCATACTCAGAGAGCCCTGATAAATTCAGGAAACAGGCAAAAAGGAGACCCCAAGCAGTGTCTCCACATTTCAAAAAATTAGAGTCAGATACAGTGAAAGTGGCATCAATGGACCCAAAATAAAAATTGTATAATGACACAGTCTGCATACATGGCACAGGGTCTGGAACTGGGACTGGCCTAGTATTTGAAAGTTTAACATTGATTAGTAACAGGTGGATGAGTGACATGTATAGGCATTGTGTTCAGAGAGCCTTGCTAAATTCAGATACAGACAACAAGGAGACCCCCAAGAAGTCTTCTTATTTCAAAATATTAGGGCCAAACACCATGAAAGTGGCATCAACTGACTCAGAATAAAAATCAGACAAAGGTGCAGCCTGCATGCATGGCACAGGATCTCAAACAGTATGATCTGGAAGGTTAAAAATTGATTGGTAAAAGAGAATGAGTGATACGTGCAGGCATGATGCTAGTCATTCTTGCAGCCCTCAGTCTCTGTGCTTGAAAATGTAACCTAACCTTCTTGTTTTTCTCCTCCTCATCCACCTCCACTGCTGAGCTACTTTGCTGCATGACTCTGGGTTGATTCCAAGTTGGATCTCTACCCTTATTATCATCCTCTTTGTTGTCCCACATATCGCCCTGAGAGTCAACCACCTCTTCCTGCAATAAATGCACAGTACTATGCATGTGATCCTCAGGTATCTGATTCTTATCATCATCACCTCCACCCCGGGATAACGTCTGGTGACGAGGGTCTGGAATCTGCTGGACGTTACTTCATCCATCCCTGGATCCAACTCCAAATGATTTTGGACATCGGTGTAAATTCTTTCCTCCTCTAGAGTATGTGAATATTTATAGCAGACTTCTGATGCCCATGGAATAGAATGTGTGAACATCTCTGCAGAATTGCCCATCTGTCTTTTCCCACAATCAGTTGCGTGGTTGGAAAGTTGTGACATAGAGTTAAACATGGGTAATTGGGGCGCCACCTCTGAGGACTGTACTGTGTATGATGTTGAGGTGGAGGAACAAGAGGAGAGGCAACTTGATGCAGTTCTTGCCATGAACTGTAGCAAAAGCTCTTTCTGGGCCTCATCCTCAACTTGTATTACTCTGCTGTGGGCAAACAAAGAGCTAAAGACGCTCATCTCCTGGCTGGCACGCGCGCGCTGGGTCCACCGTTTGCCGGACCATGCATACCTGCGGAAGCGGCGCTCAAGCACCGCTTCCGCCGGGCTGCAAATTGGCGTGAAATTTGAATGTTCAGCACGTGCTATTTGCATACTCTGAGCTCTGTGTGGCGCACGATTTCGGTTACAGACACACTAAAAAAACCCTTATATAGTAGATCACGTTTTGAAGAGAGGTCTGGGCCAGCACCAACCTTTCCAGCGTTCCCCTTTCATTTTGGGGATCTCACTGCAGCGTTGCTGATCATGAACTCACGACCTGGAGGGGTGGAGGATGAGCTTCCTGTTGTAACACTTGCCTCGTCTCGGTGCTTGCTGCCAGCAGATGCGTCACAGCGTATTCAATCAAATAGAGAAGAAATGGAGCCACACTCAAGGCTTCTGGCAGTGGATATTTATTCAATCTTCATACAACAGGTTGTGCACAGCGGGTGGGAGGACGGGGGGTACTACGTCATTTCGCGCCCTGTCATGGCGCTTCAGCGGATTGTACCCGCTGGCAGCAAGCACCGAGACGAGGCAAGTGTTACAACAGGAAGCTCATCCTCCACCCCTCTGGCAGGCGGCAGGGCGGGCGGCGGGATCATTAGTTACCTGCGTGCACACGCTCTCCTGAGGTCCCGGCAGCAGGGTACCTCTTCACTGCCGGTGTCAGTACAGTGTGCATCGCGCTGCAGAGAAAGAGAGAGGCTGCAGTAGCTGGGAACAGCCGAAGATGGGGGATGGTGAAGCAGGGGGGGTGCAGAGATATGGATGGGGCACAGGGGTGCAGGGATATGGATGGGACACAGGGGTGCAGGGATATAGATGGGACACAGGGGTGTTGGGATATGGATGGGACACAGGGGTGCAGGGATATAGATGGAACGTTACTATATGATGGAGGAAATATGGAGCAATACTACTAGATGGGAGCAGGATGGTACATTACTACATGATGGGGACAAAGATGGGGCACATTACTGCCAGATGGGGGCAACATGCGGCAATACTACCAGATGGGACAGAATGGGGCATCACTACATAATGGGGGCAGGATAGGGCATTACTGCATAATGCGGCATTACTACATGATGGGGCAGGATGGTGCACTACTATATGATGAGGGCAGGATGGGGCATTACTACAGGATGGGGACAAAGATGGGGCACATTACTGCCAAATGGGAGAAATATGGGGCAATACTACATGATGGAGACAGGATGGCACGTTACTACAGGATTATGATTATGATTATGGGGCAGGATGGGGCATTACAACAGGATGGGGACAAAGATAAGGCACATTACTATATGATGAGGCAGGATGAGCCAATACTACCAGATGGTGGGCAGGATGGCACATTACTACAGGATGGGGGAAGAATGGGGCATTACTACAGGATGGGAAAAAATATGGGGCACATTACTACACATGATGGAGGAAAGATGGGGCAATACCACTAGATGGGGCAGGATGGCACATTACTACATCATGGGGGCAGGATGGGGCAATACTAAATGATGGAGGCAGAATGACACATTACTACATGATAGGGGCAGGATGGGGTGTTACTACAGGATGGGGACAAAGATGGGGCACATTACTACATAATAGGGGCTGGATGGGACAATGCTATCACATGGGGCAGGATGTAGCATTACTACATGTTGGGTGCAGGATGGGGCATTACTACAGGATGGGGATAAAGATGGGGCACATTACTACATGATGGGGCAGGATGTCACATTACTACATGATGGGGCAGGATGCTGCATTACTACATCAGGGGGCAGGATGGGGCACGACTACAAGGGGACAAAGATGGGGTACATTACTACCACACTGGGGCAAGATGGGGCATTACTATACGATGGGCAGGATGGGGCATTGCTACATGATGGGGGTAGGATGGGGCATTACTGCAAGATGTGGCACATTAATACAAGCGGACAAGGATAGGGCACATTATTACAAGTGTACAAGGATGGGACATTACTGCAAGGGGACACGTATGGGGTCATTACTGCAAGGGGACAAGGATGGAGACATTACTACAAGGGGACAAGGATGGAAACATTACTACAAGGGGACAAGGATGTGGAAATTACTACAGGGGGACAAGGATGGGGATATTACTACAAGAAGGGGGCCAGGATGGGGACATAACTGCAAGGAGAGGGTCAGGATGGAGCACATAACTACAAGGAGAGGGTCAGGATGGAGCACATAACTACAAGGAGAGGGTCAGGATGGAGCACATAACTACAAGGAGAGGGTCAAGATGGATCACATAACTACAAGGAGAGGGTCAGGATGGAGCACATAACTACAAGGAGAGGGTCAGGATGGAGACATTACTACAAGGAGAGGGTCAGGATGGAGCACATAACTACAAGGAGAGAGTCAGAATGGAGATATTACTACAAGTTAGGGAACCAGGATTTCAGTGAGGAATCTGCTTGCATTCCATACTAAAATCTATTTATCTCCTATCTATCTAATATTCTGCAATTTCTTCCATACAGATAAATCCACCTGCTGTGTTTGGAAAGGGCAGTGGGAGCAGCTCAACTTCAATGTGAAGCAAGTTCACATGAGCTGGAAGACCACTGCTGAGTAGAAAAGAAGACTGCAAAGGTAAGTTTAAAATCAATAAATTGTTAAAATAATACAATTGATTATCAGGATGTCAGGACTGCAAACTTATTGACTGGATTATAAGCCTAGGGTGGGAAATGCAGCAGCTACTTTTTTGACTCACCGCAAGTGTAAAACCACACTTGCCGCACATGACCACAAGTCGCATGGGGAATGAATGGGGCTTACCACAAGTCTCCTGGTATGGCTGCAGATGCGGCAAAGCTGCCGGAGGCAGCTTTCACATCAGCGTTTCTGCCCGTTTGCATCAGATCCGGCAGCTTTGCCGCATGTGCTGCATAATGGCTCACTTGCAGCAAGACTATAGCAAGCCCCAATCATTCCTTATGGGACCTACAGTCAGGTGCGGCAAATACGGTTTTGCTGGATCCGGCAGATCCTACACTTGCTGCACCTGACCGCAAGTCCCATAAGGAATGATTGGTGCTCGCTGCAGTCTTGCCGCAAGTGAGCCGTTATGCAGCAGATGTGGTAAGGCTGCCGGATCTGCCGCAAACGGGCAGAAACGCTGATGTGAAAGCTGACTAAATTTACCTCATCCAGTTACTGTAATCCTATCCCCTGCTCTATTATTACTTTCCCTCAGAATCCATCTCTCCTCTGCACTATTCATCTTTCCCTCAGAATCCATCTTTCCACTGCTCTATTCATCTTTCCCCTGGTCCCCTGTTGAATACCATAATGGCTCCTCACCTCTTTCCTGTTTGACAAAGAAACTGCAATAAAAATGCCCTGCGGCCACACTGAGCATTAGTGTGGCCGTAGGAGATTTTTGTTACTGTGTGCGGTGTAGGGATCGGGGCGCAGTAATCCTGAATGGCAGCACATTACAGAAGGAAGGGGCAGGAGGGATGCAGTGGAGGGATCTGTCCGCAGGATCCCGGGCCGCAAGTTCATTAACGGGTGACAGGAGGAGGCAGACAGAGGTAACCGACAGGGGGGAGACTGGACACAGGGATCCGAGCCGCAAATTACTGAATGGTGACAGGAGGAGGGGGGGCGGGAGGTAACCAGCGAGAAGGGGAAGGAAGACTGGACGCAGGTATGCAGGCCTCAAGTTAATGAATGTTGACAGGAGGATGGAGGTAACCGGCAGGGGTGGGGGGTCTGGGAACAAGTGCTGATGCCATAAAAATGAGAAGAGGACAGAGGGAAGCGGTAGGGGGTGAGGGGCTATCTGGGAGCAAGCGCACACTGGCAGGCTGTTGATTGACTTGAGTATAAGCCGAAGGGGACTATTTCAGCCAAGAAAAAGGGCTGAAAAAGTTGGCTTATACTCGAGTATATACGGTATATATATATATATATATATATATATATATATATATTTGATCTTGGCCATGGTAGAGAGGTTGGAGTGTCATTGACTAAGTGTGTGGACAGGTGTCTTTCATAAGGTAACGAGTTCAAACAAGTGCAATTAGTCCAGGTAATGAGTGCAGAGTAGGAGGCTTCTTAGGGCACGGACACACTGTCATGAAAATTGGACGAGTACAATGGGAGCAAATCTCACATTGCACTCGGATCAATGTTATTTAATGTGTCAAATCAGATTAATGTTTGTCGGACGCTTTTTTCTCATCCAGATGCTGGATGAGAAAAAAGCTGCAACATGCTGCGACAGTATGCGTTTAACTTGCGAGACTCACCAATGCAAGTCAATGTGTCTGACAAAATCACGTACAGCACACGGACTGCACATGGACCACCCGTGTGCGATGCTTTTTTTAGCTTTAGCTCTAAAGCTATTTGAAGGCAGAAAAGGAGATTGGAAAAGAGGTGTCTACTCCACAACCAGGACGTAGCTGTGTACTAAACTGTGACAAGTCTGGCAAACACACCTCCACAGAGACGACTACCATGGCACATAGTATCAATGTGGAGATGCTTAATGTACTGGTCCAGGAAAGGCCCGAATTGTGAGACCCAAGAGATGCTGGCTATGCAGACTGGAGGAAGAAAGACTCATCATGGGAATACATTACCAAACAACTTCTCCCCTGTTATGAGAGAAGTTCCTGCGATGTCCAGATCTATCTTGGTAAATATTGCTCCCATAATTGTGCAATGTTATAGTGAAAGTGTTGTTTTGTCTTGATATTTTGTGGATATGAACTTATGGGGTGACATTTTTTAAAAACGCAGTTGATATTGTGATTTAACTTTATGGTGAGAGACGCGCTAAGTCTATATGGCTTTATTGATTTGCTTACCATACAATCAAGATACCTCCTCTATTGTACTATTTTCTCCCTTACTAGGGACCTGTCTATTCCAACAATTTAATTTTATAAATATCACTCATAAAAAACCTTTAAAAACATAAAAGTTCATTCATTCTTCCTCTGCTGTGTCTTTATTCACTATTTTCGAACTTTCTTAATGGACCTAAAAAATGGGAAATTTATGTGTGTGGTTACTTGTCTATAAACATCAGATTATTTGTCTTTTGTTAAAAATTCACTTTTCATATTCTTACCGGCGTAACTCGCTTTTAGCATGTACCGTTTTTGATCTCCACGTCAATTTTCTATGTAGATTCTAAAATTATTAAAATAATTTGGTATAATAAAATCTTATAATTATTTATGACTGTTTTAAAATTACTAATCTTGTATTTTACCTTCAGATTTGTAGTATATGGAGCTCTCCGTTATTTGGTTATACTGCTTTGTGTGATCTCTACGATATGTCACTGGAATTATAAGACACTATATCAATTTTTATCCACCATTATAGTTTTATCTTTGCATATATTATATTACTATTGGTGATCTCCAAACTAACCACTTTATGTATATATTATATTACTTATGGTGATTCCAAGGTTAGTTACGTATGTGCATCATAGTTACTGACCACAATACCTTCACTCCCTGGACATTGCCTCATTATATACAGTTATTGAGCATGATAGAGGGTGTTTAGCTACCAGATACTTTCTTGAACATTCAAAACGTTTAAATCAACTACAGATAGATTTCATGATAGATGGGATCAGATTCATTTTAGATCATAATTTCTTCATATACAATGGGTGGTACTACAGACAAAGATGGGGGACTGCCATGGGCACACGCTTCGCTCCGAGCTACGCAAATCTCTATGTAGGAAAGTGGGAGGAGGAACATATATTCATAAAAGGAGTAACAACAGGCAATATCAAATTATGGTATCGCTATATAGACGATGTGATATTCATATGGGATGGCCCAAAAAATGAACTTGAAGAATTCCTGACAAGACTAAATATAAATAATTATGGATTACAGTTTACAGGACAACAGAGTAAAGATCGAATACAGTACCTGGATCTTGAAATCTTTATTGAAGATAATAAAGACTAAAACCTATAGAAAACAGACGGATTGTAATAGCTTTATAGATATAAGAAGTTGCCACCTCCCACAGTGGCTAGAAAACATTCCAAGGGGACAATTCACAAGACTTAGAAGAAACTGTTCCAGGATAGATGACTATCAAGAAGAATCAAGACTGATGAGAGAGGAGTTTGTGGCAAAAGGTTATGACCCAGTATAGGTTGAAAAAATAAGGGATGAGGTTGCCAACGTAAACCGACATAATCTATTACAAGATAGTAACAGAAAGATTGGAATGAAAAATGTAGAAGAACAAATTCGTCAACTTCCATTTATTACCAACTATCACGACAATCATAAGAACTTCAAGAAGATCATCCAGAAACATTGGCACATTATAAAGAGGGATAAGATCATTGGAGAGTTTTTACCAGAGATCCCTAGGATCATTTTTAAGAGAGTGACAACACTTAAAGAAAAATGATGGGAGTGATGGTGTGCCACGGTCCGCGCTGCTCTGGGTTCAGAATAACTCACCAAAGAGCCAATCAACTTTTCATCCTCTTTATTCTCCTACGCGTTTTAGCGCCACACCCGGCGCCTTCCTCAGGGATATATACACTTAAAGAAAAGATATCCCCGAGCTCCTGGGAAGGAAACACGAAGAAGAAGAGAGAAATAACTAATGAAGACGGCTTCAGATACTGCGGACACTGTAAAAGCTGTCAGGCAACAGATATCTCCAAGAAAGTATGGAAGGAATTCCAGGATTCCGCAGGGAAAAAGGTTTACAAAATCAGAGAAAAACTTACATGCCAAACAAAGGGGGTGATTTATGGGATTCAGTGTCCTTGTAATAAACTATATATAGGACGGACAATAAGAGCCCTTTCTGTTATGATGGGGGAACATGTGCGAAATATAAAGAAGAGTTTCGGGGGACACCCTCTGTCAAAGCATTTTAGAGATCATCACAGATCTAGTAGCAAAACCCTAAAATTTTTTGCTATAGAAAAAGTGGAAGAAGACCGGAGAGGAGGAGACAAGATCAGGAAGATGTCAAGATACGAAAGTAGATGGATATTTAAAACAGATAGCCTAGCTCCTAAAGGCCTTAACCATGAAATAGAGCTATATGGGTTCTAATGAAGAGAAGCTAACTCTATCTAACAATAGACCTTAAATGCCAGACTGTATAATAAGGGTAGTTTATGATATGAACATTGAATATATATGAATTTAGTATAGCATATACCCATTATATCCACCCAGCCTAATGTAGATATAGAGCCCGAACCTCTATATTGAAATCGGCAGCAAAGCATGCACTTACCATGCCCAACCAAAGTTCCCAGGACAAATAACTATAAATCAGACTTTTAAAAGTATGACAACTTGCACAAATATATACTATTATAAAAAATAAAAAATAATTAGAACACATGGGTTCAGCCTAGGATAGATATACTAACGATTAATAAGATAAGGAAGGTTATTTGTATGAGTTTCTCCTGTAAAAAGATACAAGCAATGGGAAAAGTAGATACATAGAAGTAAATTTTATTATAGAAATAGAAATAACATTAAAACTTATCCCTTTAAGATTCTTTGATATAATGCACATAAAATGCCTGGGAGAAAGTTTACATATAATAATACATTAATAATAAATCCCATAGAGAATCCACAAAGGGGCATATAATAAGAAAACCAGAAATGAGCACTGACAAAAAAAAATAAAATATCATGAACACTTAGTGGAGGAAGGAAGATCATGATACCAATCAGTGAGCAATGAGGGGAATATAAGGAAGATTGCAGAGTCTAGCAGGTTTCCCTGATGAAGAAGGCCGTGATAGCCTTTGAAACTAGTTGGAGTAACGCTGGACTGCAATCCCTCTAACAGCATTGACGGAGACGTCCGCACTGATAAACAAATCCGCCCATTGTGACCACATGACTGCTACAGCGTCTGACGCAAATTCCAGTAAGAAGAGCGAGAGACAGGACGCGTCGCTGTGCCCCCTGGCCACGGAGCATAGCTGACGGCGGACCCTACCAGCCCCGAAGGTGAACAGGGGAAAAGCAGAGGAACCAACAGCCAAGTCTGAACGCTATACTTGGATCAAGAGAAATTGCATACTGCAGATCACACCAGCCAGAAATCACATGTAGCCCTGAACAACACATCACCTGCAGGGAGTGAAGGTATTGTGGTCAGTAACTACGATGCACATACGTAGCTAACCTTGGAATCACCATAAGTAATATAATATATACATAAAGTGGTTAGTTTGGAGATCACCAATAGTAATATAATATATGCAAAGATAAAACTATAATGGTGGATAAAAATTGATATAGTGTCTTATAATTCCAGTGACATATCGTAGAGATCACACAAAGCAGTATAACCAAATAACTGAGAGCTCCATATACTACGAATCTGAAGGTAAAATACAAGATTAGTAATTTTAAAACAGTCATAAATAATTATAAGATATTATTATACCAAATTATTTTAATGATTTTAGAATCTACATAGAAAATTGACGTGGAGATCAAAAACGGTACATGCTAAAAGCGAGTTACGCCGGTAAGAATATGAAAAGTGAATTTTTAACAAAAGACAAATAATCTGATGTTTATAGACAAGTAACCACACACATAAATTTCCCATTTTTTAGGTCCATTAAGAAAGTTCGAAAATAGTGAATAAAGACACAGCAGAGGAAGAATAAATGAACTTTTATGTTTTTAAAGGTTTTTTATGAGTGATATTTATAAAATTAAATTGTTGGAATAAACAGGTCCCTAGTAAGGGAGAAAATAGTACAATAGAGGAGGTATCTTGATTGTATGGTAAGCAAATCAATAAAGCCATATAGACTTAGCGCATCTCTCACCATAAAGTTAAATCACGTTTAATTATGTCCTGTGTGTAATACACACGGATAACACCTGGTAGTACTGCAGCTTGTCAATAATAAGGTTGTGCTCCAGAGTCAATATAATAGAAAAATAAGCAGTTGATATTGTGACCAAGAGATGGCGGAGTTGTCTCAACCAGTATCGTCATGAAAAGAAAAATCAGCCACCAAGTAGTTCAGTAGCACCCCGGAAACGACAATACATATACTTCCAACGCCTCAATTTCCTAGCACCAGTTCTGGACATAAGACCATATGTTCTATATGTGTTTAAATGTGTCCCAAAAGTGTATGTCCATATAAATGTTGGTTTTAATGAACCATCCATGTTTCCCTATAGAACCAACAGCAACCTCAGACTGCATTCAGCATCGGAGAATGAGTCACATACCGATAGTGGTGCAGATTCTGGTGACGAGGGATGTGTGCCATCTGTGTCGCAGGATGATAATGCATCAGCATCTGCAGCACCACCACCATCTTCCCGCCCATCAGATGTCGCATCAAATGCACAAGTCTCCGCCACTGCAATAGC
The DNA here is from genome assembly GCA_033576535.1 of Allobates femoralis. Lineage (NCBI taxonomy): Eukaryota > Metazoa > Chordata > Amphibia > Anura > Aromobatidae > Allobates > Allobates femoralis. The sequence goes on from JARQOC010000006.1 coordinate 86,134,028, forward strand.
GCATCCTTCAGTAGACCCAGGACCAAGTTCTAGTCAGAATTTGCAACTGGCTATGTCCCCTTTGTCATCCCCAGTAGTTCGTAGGTCAAGGCAGAGAAGAGAGTTACCCATTAGCAACCCTAGGAGCGATGTTGACAGTGGTGTGCTACAATATCTTGCACGTACAGTCAACGATGATGGGGAAGAAGCGTTTGGGCGTAGTTTGAGCAATTATTTATGTGTAATACCATGGCCAGTGAGACTATGGGCTAGGGCTGCCATCCAGATAGTATTGGATGCCTGCCTGCCACCTAACAATCCACAGGTTGTGTTCAACCTCCTGGAAAAGTGGCAAAATTCAGCTGACAATCGGTTGTGAATACCAGAGCAACATAACACACCGGCAGGCTCATCATCATCTGAGCAGACGCAGCAAACACCAGATGTACCGTGAATGCTAGGACCACAGGCACCACATATACTGCAACAACCATCATTGCAACAACTTCACTCATTTTCCCATGTGCCACAGTTTACGCACACACACACTTCAAACCTTGCAGTAAAAGGTCAACAGGCTTCACCATGGCCTGTACATAGGCAAATTCAAGATACATATGGTGTTTTATATGGGCAACCCACTAATAATTGGCCAGGACAAGGGCAATATACACACGTACAACAACATCAACATAGCATGACCAGGGCAGAATGTCAGACTAACACAGCCCTCAAATTGTCCGGTTTGGCAACCTCCTTCAAAATCAGGCTTAGGCTAGGGTCACACATGCCCCTCAGTTTTTTCCCATTTCCTAAACCGGATTCCGTTTTTGGAAAATGACATTTCTGCATCTAAAAAACGCAATACGTTAACGCATGGTATCTACATGTACCATGCATTAACGGATGCGTTTCCCATAGGGCCCCATGTTAAGAAAACGCTATGCGTTTTTTTACTGCCCCTAAAAACATTGCATGCAGCATTTTTGGGGGGCAGGAAACAAAGGCATAGCATTTTTGAAAAACGCAGTGACACGTAAGTGCCCCATCCGTTAACAGAATCAGTTTTTGGACTTAAAGAAAAAAGTCGAAAAATTGATGCCGAGAACGGATCCAGGGCAAAACAAATTGCTATGTGTGACCCTAGCCTTACACAACCATCACCTTTTTGGTGCTACAACAGGCCAACATCTACTTTGTGGCAAGTCAGCACTCTCAGACATCCACCATGTGTAGGAATGACGCCAACAGTACTGCAGAAGGGGACACTCATAGCCTTCCAACTACAAACACTAGCCAAAACCATGGCTCTACTCATAATTCGCCCACATATAGAAATATTTAATCATTTTCAAAAAGCTTTATTGATATTATAGAGAATTAGGTGTGAAGTTTTATTTGTACTTTTTTTGTTTTGTATATAAATGGACAAATATGAAAACAATATTACCCAGAACTTTAATTGTGTATGTTGGGCAAAACAAACTGAGTAAATTTTGTTTGTGCACACATGGTTTCTTTGTGATTTTTACAAAAGTAAGACAACAATATTGGTTACATTTTTGGTTACCGCACATTACTAATTTGGGGGTTAATTAAAAATGTGGGTGCATGTTGACACATTGACGTGTTAAAACACAATAGGTTTATCAAATTTTAAATTAACATATAGATCCTGCCATGGAATGGTACCCTCTCGAGACACTACATAATTAGTGAACATATCATGAAATGGCAAGGCACATGGTTCATGGCTAAGTAATACAAGTTGCTCCACCGGAGGATTTGAAGTGTCTTTTTGAGTGTGACATAAGGTCATTTGGTTTTGTTGGTCATGTATCCTGCAGCAAGTAATATGACACATGCCTTAAGTACTGCATCAACATGTGTTTCATACTCGTAACTATTCGTGGTGATGTCACACACCACCTGATCGCTACCGGCCATCTGATTGGCCATCAGACTTAAGGTTCTGGCAGCCCATCGGATGTGTTTTTTTCAGGTCCCGGGACAGCCATCGGATAGGTGAGTATGTTATTTTTAACACCTTTTATTAACTCGCATTTTCCATTGTTTTACATTGGACTCGCTACTCATAAGAAGTACCCGAGTATTAGGACCTACTCGTTACGAATATAGCAAGTCTGAATATTTCACTACTCGCTTATCCCTATGCGTGACATTATGACACGCCATTGGGCAGAAAGGAAACCAAAAGGCTAAAAGAACATCAATTGAGCACAGGAAACTCTAGACCAGGGTCAACAGCAGTTGGTTTTCTACATACATACATTGTGTCATTTGTGTAGTGTAGTAGGTGATGGCAGGCCTAAGCATCTCCAGCCATAGGTTATATGTGTTGATGGTCACTGTGGTGTATGCATAACATTAGACAGGATAACTGCGTAATTAGCCAGGCAGCCACTGCAAATTAGCGAGGGAGCTGCAAACAAAGAGTAGGGGATAATCACCCATTCTACGCTGCCTTCTAGGAACCACATTAATTGGTTAAAGACTGAAAAATGTCCGTCATCAAACCAAGAAATAATACAAAAAACTCAGTAGTGTTCAAAGTGACGGGAGTACAGAATCTAAAAGAACACAAATTTTAAATACACAAAACAAGAAATATTAAATACCAAAAAAATCTGCCGCTAAGCTTTATGGGGACACAGCTCAAAAGGATTAAAACTGGGAGTGTGCTGATTTATACAATGTGAGCAAGTGTGTAGCCAATGTGCTCATTGATTTCACTAAGAAATCACAAGAGAAAATCGCATTACAAATGGAAACAACACAGATTTCACACAGACAACACTCGGATGATACCGGAGGAAAAAACACACACTCACATTGCAGTTACATGACACATGGATCAAAAAACAGATGTCACTCGTCCAGCTCTTCTGGACTGATTTTTTACACTCAAGTCCCTTAAAGAAAAACTAACAAGTCTCTGACAGCCAGCGCTGGTTGGTAGGTGATGAAAAAACATTTTTCTGCAATAAAATGCTATTTAATTACCGTATATACTCGTGTATAAGCCGACCCGTGTATAAGCCGACCCCCCTACTTTTGCCCCCAAAACCTGTGAAAACCTATTGACTCGTGTATAAGCCGAGGGTGGACCCCTGCACAGGTATACAGCCCCCAGCAGTGTGGTATACAGCAGCCTCCCCAGTGGTATATACAGCAGCAGCCCCAGCGGTAGTATACAGCAGCCCCAATGGTAGTATACAGCAGCTCCAGAGGTATATACAGCAGCCACAGTGGTAGTATACAGCAGCCCCAGAGGTATATACAGCAGCCCCAGTGGTAGTATACAGCAGCCCCAGTGGTAGTATACAGCAGCCCCAGAGGTGTATACAGCAGCCCCAGTGGTAGTATACAGCAGCCCCAGAGGTATATACAGCCCCAGAGGTATATACAGCAGCCCCAGTGGTAGTATACAGCAGCCCCAGAGGTAGTATACAGCAGCCCCAGTGGTAGTATACAGCAGCCCCAGTGGTAGTATACAGCAGCCCCAGTGGTAGTATACAGCAGCCCTATTGGTAGTATACAGCAGCCCCAGAGGTATATACAGTCCCAGAGGTATATACAGCAGCCCCAGTGGTAGTATACAGCAGCCCCAGAGGTGTATACAGCAGCCCCAGTGGTAGTATACAGCAGCCCCAGAGGTATATACAGCCCCAGAGGTATATACAGCAGCCCCAGTGGTAGTATACAGCAGCCCCAGAGGTAGTATACAGCAGCCCCAGTGGTAGTATACAGCAGCCCCAGTGGTAGTATACAGCAGCCCCAGTGGTAGTATACAGCAGCCCCAGTGGTAGTATACAGCAGCCCTATTGGTAGTATACAGCAGCCCCAGAGGTATATACAGCCCCAGAGGTATATACAGCAGCCCCAGTGGTAGTATACAGCAGCCCCAGAGGTATATACAGCCCCAGAGGTATATACAACCCCCCCATCAGTATACAGGGCCCCCCCTTGCTGCACAATCCTGTAAAGGAATACATTAGTATACTTATCCCTGCCGCTGTCCCGCTGCCGCTGTCCCGCCGCCGCCATCGCGCTCCTCTGGCTTCATCCGTCTTCTTCCGGCTTCCTCCGATGGACGCAGGCAATGATGTCATTGTCTGCGCGCCAGAGGAGGAAGTCGGAAGACGTTGGATGAAGACGGAGGAGCACGATGGCAGTGGCGGGACAGTGGCAGGGATAAGTATACTAATGTATTCCTTTACAGGATTGTGCAGCAAGGGGGGAAGCCTGTATACTGATGGGGGGGCACTGTATACTGTATACATTGTATACAGTATACAGTGACTCGCGTATAAGCCGAGGGGGGGACTTTTCAGCCCAATTTTTGGGCTGAAAAACTCGGCTTATACGCGAGTATATACGGTATTTAAAAATCATACAATGTGATTTTCTTGATTTTCTTTTAGATTCTGTTTTTCATAGTTGAAGTGCACCTACAATAGAAATTATAGACCTCTCTGTTCTATGTAGGTGGGAGTAGTTATTTTCCCCACTGTACATGTACATATATAATACGTTGTCTTTAAGAATGGGGAATGACTACATTTCTGGCTCTTAACCTGAAGCGTGTGGTTTATTCTTTTTGTCCTATGGCAGAAAGTGATGAGGGGGAGGCTCCTGCTGCAGCTAGTTGTCATTCATGAAACCAAGGATAGTGAGGAAGAAAAAGGTTCATCGCTGGTTCACTGCAACACACATGATTCTTTACATATTTATCAGCTGTATGAGGTAAAATAGAATCAAATATAAGGAGTCAATTAAAAGAAGAAATGCTGGAATAGTTTTATTTTTCAAGCATTTTCTAAATTTAGCATTCTTTTAAAGACAAAATATCCAAGATAGAAAGAGGCGCTCATCAGTGGCTAAACAATTACTCTGCTGTGATCCAAACAACAGAGCTCTACACACATTCTTTCACATCAGTAGTTTGTTCTCCTATTGAAAACTAGCACAACATGCTTGTTTTATGTTTTTATCATAAACTTTGGCACCTCTCCAATAAGTTTGCACCATCATGTTACTTAATCTCTATATCAAGAACAGTCTTCTCTGCTGTATAAGATACATTGTGAATACCACAGTTCATGAAACTGATTTATCAAATGTTTTAAGCCAGAAAAATTTGAAATAGTAGCAAATCTTTTGCACAATGAGGAATTACACAGCCTCCCCAGGGTTAGAATAGCAACCCCCTATTGTGGCCTTTATCTTTGCTGGTATGAAATTTGGGGAGACCCCATGCCAATTTTTTCAATTAATAATTTATTTTTGTACTGCACTTCAGGACCCAGTCAACTACAGCTTATAGCAATCAATCACAGATGCTAGTAGAAAGGGTGGGCGGAGTACTGTCTGACTTTAACCAATCATTGGGGGGAGCAGTGAATATGTATGAAGATACTGAGTGGGCTCAGGAGCAGTGTAACAGTATCGCTGAAGCTTGGTAAGTATAACAGTCTAGGAAGTTAATGGCTGTACCAAAACAGTGGGGCTCCACTGTAAAATTGTTTGAGCTGTTTTGGCAGCTTTTGGGAACTTTTTGAAAGTGTTTTCTATGCCTTTGATTTTGCCTCCCATTGATTTCAATGAGATTTGGAAAGTTCAGAAAACTGTTCGCTGAACTATGCGGCAAACCTCTGGAAGCTTGGCGAACTGAAACAAACTTCAAAAGGTTAGCTCACCCCATTCAGTTTATAATATGAGGTCTGTATTAGCATCAGATCCTCTGTCACAGATTCTGTTAAAAAATGGCTATCTTATTAAGTAAAATAGCAAACAACTTTGTAGAAATGCATCAATGAAGTCTGTTGAGTGTAGTTGGTGTAATTCAAGCAAAAAGTCGAAAATTGATATTTTAAGTGTTGTGTTCTTATTTTAGAAACAATTCTGAAAATACTAGTGCCTGAGTAAAACTAGCCTTAAGTTAGGCGTTAGGCTGGGGCTAAATAACGAGTTTGGCTGTGACTCCTATCACATGGCCAAAGCTTGCTTGGTGTCACTGCTGCCTGGGTTTTACCTTGGCTGGCAATCAAAAATAGGGTGAAGGCCACACATCTTTTTTAAATTGTTTATTTAAATAATTAAAAAAAGATAATGAGCTCCCATGTATTTTTGATTGCCAGCCTAGGTAAAGCCAGGCAGCTCGGGGTGGCAGCCCTTAGCTGTCCACTTTATCTATGTCATTTTTTTTAATTATTTATTTTTACACTACTAACACGTGAGGTTTGTTGCCTATAGCAAACAATCACTATGGGTGAGGGATGCAATAGTGTAAGTGCAGTTACCTAGAAGCAGCCCATACATCTTAGTATCTGCTGGGCAGTAAATAAGCAGGAAGTTAATGAGCTGCTCCTGAAGTCACAAGCGTGCAGACCATGGTGAGTATGAGCTGATGTTTAATCACTATTTTGTTTATTTTTTACAGCCCCATAGCCACGATTTGAAAACTTTAAAGTCCAGTTTCGGGGTTCAAACTCAAGTTTGGGTCATGTCAGGTCCCGAACCCGGACTTTAAAAAAAGTCCATCTGGATCCCCCAAACTCATACATCGGCAGGTTCATCCAGCACAACTCATGAGGCCTAGTCAGCGATAGATGTATCTGCCAAACAGCCTTCAAGAATACCTGGAAGAGTGACTGAAGATGAAAGGAGCTACATTAATAGACAGGTAGGAGAGGAGAGTATTGCACATATTTTTTTTTTTTTTAAATGAACCTGTCACATGCAAAATGCTATTAACCTGCAGATATTGTGTTAATCTGCAGGTTAATAGCATTATGAACCTGCCCATTGAACCCCACTGCTGGGAGGAAGAGAACTTTAATCCTCCTGTCAGTGTTCTGGCTTCAGTCACAGGGACGGTGACCGCATGGATTCAGTTACCGCTCTAGGTATGGAGTGCGGCTGCTGTAAACATTTTCCCCCCCCGACACTGACTGACAGCTGCTCTTAATTAGAGGACATTTTCAGTTAGTGTGGGGGTGCAATTACAGCTGCCGCTCTCCATACGCAGAGCGGTGACTAAACCTGCACTGGCACTTCCCCCATGACTGAAACCTGAATGCTGACGGGAAGATTAAAGTTCATTTCATTGTGCAAGTAGAAGGCAAGTTCAGAATGCTATTCACCTGCAAATTAACTCCACATGCGCAGGTTAATAATGTTTTTGTACGTGACATGTTCACTTTAACAGTATGTGCATTATCTTTGATGACCAGAGGGACCTAAAAGCATAAAAATATTTTTAAACGGCAAATGCAAATGATCCAAATTTAATTTCCTATCTGAATTAGAGCAAATCTGATTTTCAATTTCAGCAGATTCACTTACCTTTATAAGTGACCAAATATTATTGAAGCATAATTTATATTACCGGCGTCATGTGACCGGCGCAGAAGCAATGACGTCATCGCTGTTGCGCCCGCCACAGGAATTGAAGCCGGGTACAAGCAGGAAGAAGACCGGAGGATGCGCGGTGACAGAGCAACAGGGATAAGTATGAATGAGCTATCATTTTACAGGTGTGCAGCAGCAAGGGGGGCTTGTATATACCACTGAGGGGGGGCCTGTATATACTACTGATGGAGGGGCCTGTATATACCACTGAAGGGGGCCTGTATATACCACTGATGGGGGCCTATATACCACTGAGGGGGGCCTGTATATACCACTGAGGGGGGCCTGTATATTCCACTGATGGGGGGCCTGTATATACCACTGATGGGGGCTGTATATACCACTAATGGGGGCTGTATACCACTGAGGGGGGCCTGTATATACCACTGAGGGGGGCCATATATACCACTAAGGGGGGCCTGTATATACCACTGATGGGGGGGGCAGTATATACTCGAGTATATACGGTATACCCATTTGTATGAATAAGTCAATAAACCTAAATCATGATGAACTGCTTTAAGAGATGAAGTATAAACAGTAACAACTTTTCCAACTGTATAATAATTAAGGGAAAATATTTTTGGACCTATGCTGTCATATAAAACATTTTTGCAGTAATAATAATTTGAACAATAGGTAGAGATTTAGCCTACAGCATTATGTAGGTTGAAACACGTCCTTGTGATAATGTTGAGTTAAAGATCTAAAGTCTTTATCAAGTAGGAATTTCAGCTCATAGTATATAGTAGAGTCTGCAGGTTTGATACATTTTTCTTTCAGTTTGGAAGGTCATTGTTATCTTTCTAAATAGTTTTACTACAGTCAAATACTTTTCCAGCAAGTTCAAACAGTAAAAAAATCCCTACTAAACCCTATTTGATTCAGTGAAGTGCCAAAGAATCTCAACAAGAACAATTGTTTTTTCACTAGACGTCACTGGTGTTCTAGCCATACACAAGCAATTACTATTTATTACATATTGGTTCAGCCAATAGTGGTCAATCTTTTGTAAGCCAATACCCGATATGAAAAACATCTGTTAGCACGCCACCCACATTCTTAACATTATCTAAATAATTATGGCTTACGCTTTCTCTACCACCATACAATGCAAAAGGAGAATTTTGTGTACTCACCGTAAATTCCTTTTCTCTTAGCCTCTAATTGGGGGACACAGGACCGTGGGTGTTTTGCTGCTGTCCACTAGGAGGCGACACTAAGCAGAATCTGCAAAAGAGTAACAGTGGCTCCTCCTCTGCAGCACTACACCCCTGTAGCAGGAAGTGCTTCTCCAGTTTTGTGCTAAAGCAGTAGGAGATTAACAGAAGAATGACAAGAATCACAGTTAGGATAAAGGCCTGTTAGATAAACAGGCAGCTACATAATAACAGTAAGGTAAAAAACCCGTAGCCGAACAGTATAGTGAGGCCTGTAAAATAAACAGGCAACTATATAACAGCTTAGGATTAACATGATAACCTAGCAACGGCCCGAAACGGGCAACAGGGTGGGTGCTGTGTCCCCCAATTAGAGGCTAAGAGAAAAGGAATTTACGGTGAGTAGACAAAATTCTCCTTTTCTCCTTCGCCTCATTGGGGGACACAGGACCGTGGGACATCCTAAAGCAGTCCCTGGGTGGGAACAGCAATGGAAAATCACTAATGATAAAAATAACGATGCACCTACAGGTGGGCTACTGCCACCTGGAGAATACAGTTTCCCAGACTTGCATTTGCAAAGGACTGAGTGAAAACTTAAAGCGTCTGGCAAGCATGTGCATGCTGGCCGCGTGGCTGCCTTACACACTTGTTGAGGTAATTCCTGGTGCCTAATAGCTCAGTAGCCCAGGAGACCCCAGCAGTCATAGTAGAATGCGCTGTGCCCGCAGCCGGAAGAATACAGCACCATGGATGAATGGTGCTACCTAAAAATTAATAATATAATAAGAGTACTAATAATATAAATGATATTCATTTATGTTTCACTGTTTTTTTTTTTTTTGTTTTTTTTTTTGTAACAATGCAACAAGCATGGATGGTGGATTTAAGCCATTTGATCAAGTATTTGTAGAACCTGGCCTGCCTGCCGTGTTTATCCTTCTGGAAGAAGGAAAAGAGGTTTCTAAAGGGAACTTGTCCTGGGTGCGTATATGCGTAGGGTTCTGACCAAGGTCTAGTAATGTAGTGCAATTCTGACCGGATGAACTGGCGCTAGGCTTAGGCCGTCAGAAATATATATTCAGGTAGGCGGACAACAAAAGACACCACCATCTTGAGGAAAAAAATAACCGGACGTAGGACAACATTGTCTGGGAGACCAGAAAAAAACAAAAAAGGTGGTTTACCTGAAAACGCTGCAAATTTAAAGACTCTGCGGAGAGAGGCAATTGCCATCCAGAAAAAAAAAGAAACAACTCCCTGTGTGAGAAAACAAAGGGATTTTTTCCTCATGGCTTAAAATGTGGTTAGCGTAAAGCCGCGAGGACGAGAGTCAGGACCCCTGGGTCTAGTAGACTGAGAGGGAGGAACAAGTCGGCAGACTCCTTGAAGAAAAGATAATAATTGAGGTCTGGTAACAAGGCGATGCCGAGAGGGGTATGAAAAGGGTTGAAACTTGTCCTTGAGAGGACCTAAGGAACAGGCGCGAGTGTAGATCCAATTGGATGGAACTGGAAATCCTTGGGAGGGAACAGTGCTAAGGTGAAAGACCATGAGAAGAAAAGAAAATGATCTTCCAAGTTGATGGAATATCTCGTCTGAAGGCGGTGTGCGTGCTCTGATTGAGGTTGCGACAATATTACGTGAACACCTGGGCCTCCAGGGTCACGTTGCCGATTTTAGAGCCGATGAATTATGATGGTAAGACGGCCTTGAGAGAGAGAGTCTGGACGATTCAGTAGGCGGCATGGTATGTCTGCTATGAGGTTTGCGAAATCGGCGTACGAAGCGGGATTGGGCCAGTGTATGGACGCAAGGATGATTTGCTGACAGTCCAGTCTGATTATTTTCACTACCTTAGGATAATGGTAGCCTGGGGAAAATGTAGTGGAGTTGTAAGTGGGTCCAGTCCAAGATCAGGACTTCCGACATCCATGACTGTGGGTCGTGAGCCTGGCTATGAAGCTAGGAACCTTGGTAATGAGGTGTGACACTATTACGGCTACTTCCAGAGTTTTCCGGTGACGTCAGAGTTGTTTAAAGACATCTAAATATGGCAAACATATCCTGAGGCAAGCCCTTGGCGACGGAGAAACTATCTGTCCTAATCATCTACAAGCGGTAGAATAACAGCCGGTAGTACTGAGTTTGTGAATTCCGCCTAGTGAAGAATGTGGTAAAATTCCTCCATTGCTTGGAAACTGCGGGATTCGCTCTAGCGAGTCGACATACGCCACGGCCGTGGCATTGTCAGACTGCCTTCTGAAATGGCGAACCGCCAGAAGAAGGGATAAAATCTTCAGTGTTGGGAACCTCGCCCGAATCTCCCGAAGGTTGATGAGCATCGTTGACTCTGATCAGGACCAATTGTACCGAGTAGTGAGATGTAGGTACAGCGCACCTCATTCTGTCCGACTTTCGTCGGTGAATAGTATCTTTCAACTTGGTGGAAGAAATTATTTCCCCTGCGTACTAGTGAGTGGCTGAGCCACCACAGGGGATACTACATGGCTGGTATTGGAAGAAGACACCTCCTGATACGAGATCGTACAATGTTATCTCATGATGTGAGCCTAGATAACTGGGGAGGCCTGAGAATCAGCTGCGTCAAGGAATAACTACCAGTGCTGCAACCGTGCTGTCACTGACCGTCATGTCAGCTCCGACAGGCTGAGGCGCACATTGAAGGAGAGTGCGGACTTCTAGTTGAAATGCCCATGCCTAGTCTTGGAAACATCTGACTAGTGCTTTGAATGTATTGGACTGGGTTCTGAAAATACTAGAGACTGTAGTGAAACTGGCGTAGACTTGTGGAGGATGACTAGCCAACCAAGTGTTAATAATGTGTTCACCGCAATAAAGACGCTGCGTTCTCAATCCCTGAAGGTCGTGCGTTGAGGAGGAAATCAACCAAGTATGGAAGAGTGACGACGTCCCTGGAACGCAGGAAACCATGATGACTGCCACAAACCTTGTGACCACTTAGGGGACTGTAACGAGTGTGCACGGAAACGCCACGCTGAGGAATGGTCTTTGCACATTGTAAATATGATGTGGCTGCAAGGAGAACAGGCGGGTAGTCGTCCTGTATATCTAAGGATGCAAGACATTCTCCGTGTTCCATGGAAAAATTATAATGGAGCGGAGGGAGTCCGTGCGGAAAAATCTGCCCCAGGTGAGTTTGTCTAGCTGAGTCAGTCTAGCGCGGGACGAAGTGCACGTTCTTGTTTAGGGACTACAAGGTAATTGGAATAGAACCTTTAAACCACACTGTGTGTGTAGCACAGTCATAGAACCCTTAAACACGCTCTGCGTGTAGCACAGGCATAATGACTCCCTGAATTAAGGGGGAGCCCTAGCTTGGAGGGTTTTCTGTGATCGCCAAATGTGCGTTGATCGAGGTTGTGTCGATCTAGACGAGGATCCGCTACATGAATTCCCAAAAGGTTGGAATCTGGATTGCTGACTGCGAGCGAGGCACCGTCTGGTGCCATGCGATTGGCATCCTCAAGGTATGGTAGCAGACACTGATGCCTGCTGTTGTGTTCTGTTCAGCAGAACTGTGTCCCTAGGGGGAACCCTGTTTCGGATAGGTTATCGCACGAACATGCCATGGAGTCCCAAACCAACAAAACTCCCTTATGGTAACATAGTAACATAGTAACATAGTTTTTAAGGTTGAAGGAAGAATTTAAGTCCATCTAGTTCAACCCATAGCCTAACATGTTGATCCAGAGGAAGGCAAAAAAAACCCCATGTGGCAACACTAAGCTCCACATTGGGGGAAAAAATTCCTTCCTGACTCCAGATATGGCAATCAGACTAATTCCCTGGATCAACGCCCTATCAAAGAATCTAGTATATATAACTGGTAATATTATAGTTTTCAAGAAAGGCATCCAGGCCCCTCTTAAATGTTAGTAGTGAGTCACTCATTACAACATCATGTGGCAGAGAGTTCCATAGTCTCACTGCTCTTACAGTAAAGAATCCGCGTCTGTGATTATGATTAAACCTTCTTTCCTCCAGACGTAGAGGTAAATGGGGTGCTGAGAGCCCCATGAAGTACGGTCTTGTGTCCTGTCAGACACAGTTTAATCGTTGAAGTATCGACATTTAGATTCCTTTGATGGAACGTGAATGTAGGGTTCTACCAAAGATGCATAAAAGTCTGAGTCTGGGATTTGGATTGCGAAAACCATCAGACGTCGGAGCCCTCATCCTGCTGCATGAAAGTTTCCTAGAAACTGCGACATAGCTGCAGACGCAATGACTGTGTATTTAGATGTGCTCAGACAGGTACTTGCACCATTGGAGCTTGTGCCTAGTGTGTCAACCGCACTAGGCAGAGGGACTCCGCTCGCTGGGTGAGAGTCATAAGAGGTAAAAACCTCCAATGTGGTATGAACATAGGCGAAGTTGAGTCCTTGTGACGACACAGAATAAACACAATACATCCATAGGGTATTCAGTGGATTACGTGTTCCCTGTGCGTACTGAAAATAGTCTGACACCTAATTTCTTCCTGACATTGTACAGTAGCCCGGTATGTTGGTTAAGATCTTGTAGGGCACGGTACACTCATTGATGTGAGTGAGGGCAGCACCGTGCTGCAGCAGATTATAAAATTGAAAATTTCACAGAAAAAAACTGTATTCACAGCAGCACAGAGTATTTCAGGACAGAAATATGTCGGTCTGCCCACTTTTTTACGGGCCCTCCTATTCCTGTGGGAGCCAGAGGGATGAGAGAGAGAGAACAGCAGGGAAAATCCCTGTCCTTTCTGTAAATGCCTGTGACACATGGCACAGCCTGTCACACATGGTATACAGGGGGAGAGGAAGCTGCAGCAGGGAATTAGATCCCTGCTGGCTTTCCTGTATCTGCCCCACAGCCTGTCAGTCTGGTGTACAGGGAGAGAGGAAGCTGCAGCAGGGAATATATCCCTGCTGGCTTCCCTGTATCTGCCCTACAGCCTGTCACACTGGTGTCCAGGGGAGGGGGGGCAGAGAGAGCTGCAGCAGGGAAGGAGCCCTGCTGGTTGACCTGTATATGCCCCCATAGCCTGCTACACTGTTGTGGCATTCTGCCTCACAGTGTTTGTGCCCTTGGTGTAATGGCGCCCAGGCTGCATTTGGCGCGTCAGGAGAAGGAGGGGGCGGGAACCTGAATGGGCGCGCAAAACGAGCGCTCAGAGGAACTTCCCGCCCCTCTCTGATGCCGCCCCGCGTCATTTGACGCGATCCGGAGGGCGGGCAGAGGGCGGGCGGTGGGCGGGGATAGGCGGTGCCTTCCACGCTAGGCCTGAAGCCGGGGCCTAGCGTGAATTGCGGACCCGCGGATGGCGGGGGGGTCGGCGCGGAGGTCCGGAATCCATCCGGAACCTCCGGTCTGGCAGCGAGGGGGGCCATGGATCCCTGCCACCCCAGGTACCGTGCTGCCTGCTTTTGAAGGGGCAGCATAGGTGGAGCAGGGTACCTCTTTCCCCTGCCTATACTGAGGGAGCTGTGCAGGGAGAAGGGGAGCAAGCTCTGTCCCAGGTCCTTGGAAGGAGTGCAGGGCTGAGTGGGGCTGTACCCGGACCCCACCGGGATCCTGGGGAGATAAGTGCAGCTGCGCTTGTAAGCTGCGCTCCTGCAAGCAGCCATGTGCCTCAGCCTAATAGCCCACAAGGTGATTAGGGGGACTGCTGCAGAATCTCAGCCCAGAGTGCAGCGAGTGCTGCTGGTACCTATGGTGCCACAGCCTAATGACCCATAGGGTGATCAGGGGGCTTCTGCAGGCATCCATCTAGAGTCCCAGGCCAGAATGCAGCATGTGCTGCTGGTACGTGTGGTGCCACAGCCTAATGACCCATAGGGTGATTAGGGGGTCGTCTCTGAGCCTGTGCTTCTGCAGGCATCCATCCAGAGTCCCAGCCCAGAATGCAGCATGTGCTGCTGATACCTGTGGTGCCTCAGCCTAAGCACCCAGAGGGTGATTAGGGGGACGTCATCTGGCAGGTAGTCCAGCTCTGGCTTCAACTCAGGACCCCGAGGGAGTGAGGAAGGTGGATGTTATGCTGGGCTGTCTCAACTTTAACCCAGCAACCCAACAGTGGGAGGCCGAGAAAGGAGTACGGCATATGTAAGGATTCTCAACTTTAACCCAGCGCCCCAACAGTGGGTGGCCGAGGAAGGAGCATGCCGGGGGCCACGCCGGACCCACTTTTCTTCATTGGAAGAAAAAAAAAGGATGAGAAAAAATAGAGAGTAAAAATGGTCGTGTGCCTCCTTCGACACTAAGCAAAAACTGGAGAAGCACTTCCTGCTACAGGGGTGTAGTGCTGCAGAGGAGGAGCCACTGTTACTCTTTTGCAGATTCTGCTTAGTGTCGCCTCCTAGTGGACAGCAGCATAACACCCACGGTCCTGTGTCCCCCAATGAGGCGAAGGAGAAAAATATATCGTAAAATGCCAGAGACGCTGTTACCTACAATCAGGGGCGGAATTGAAAATTTTAACAACAAGTTCCCTATTTGTGTTAGGAAACCATACCCATTTAAAAAAAAATGAACATTTGAATGCCATACATATTTTATTAGCCACTCCTATTTTTAAGTACTTTCTACAATCACAATATACAAATAATGGTAGCTAAGAAGTAAAAGCACTTTCCCCTTCTTACCCTATCCAGACCTTAATGTACAGTCTCATTGCCTCCTGTCACATTCATGTTGTTAAAATCACTATCAGTCATTGCTTAGTATGATGAATAGTATTAAAGGATTTCCTAAACTTTTGAAAATTATTACTAAAGTAACCCTGCTCAAATTGGAAACGATGACCTCCTGACATCTGTCATCTCAACTGTCTGCTTCACCTTATATTTGTTCTCAGCAGCCACAGGCCAAATATGCATGAAATACTACCAAACCATGATCACACCACTTAATGTCATTTTGTAGTGTTTTTTTCTGAACATAGTGTTTAGGGACTCGTATGTGTGGGTATCATGGATTATGAGCTTACACATTTTGGCCAACACATCCATCAATACCTCACATTATCATTCATCATTTTTTGCACTATTTATCTTTATGCAGGACACAATGGGGCCCATTGGGGCATCTGTCCAGTATGTTGCATGTATATAGTGCTGAGCAGCCCGCCTGATCTAATGGTATGGGCGTGACCAATGGCTGCAGACAGACACACTGCATCAAACTTTCATGTGTGGCTGGTGCCCTATGGAAACTTCATCAGCGTGCATATAAATATACCACCACACCATGAACAGACCACATATTACCACCACACATTGACCAAATGGTACCACCTACAAGTTTAAAATACCACTCCACATAACCGGATCATACATTACCACCACATAGTTCCCAAATGATACCACATACAAATGAAAAATACCACCACACCATGATAAAACCACATGTTGCCCCCAAATAGTGACTGAATAATACCACATACACAGAAAAAAAACACAATACCATGAAGAGACCACATATTACCACCACATAGTGACCAAATATTAAATACAAAGGACAAATACCCCCACACTATGGTCAGACCACATATTACCACCACATGCTGACTGATTAATACCACATACAAGACTGAAATACTTCCACACCACGACCAGACTACTTATTACCACCACATAATGACTGAATATATATCACACACATGAAAAAATACCGGTGTAGAGAGAATACAGGGATCATTGGAGACATTATACACAAGAGCTGTGAATATAGTGTAGAGGTAATATAGTGATCACGACACTATGACATTATACACTGGAACTCTGCATATAGGGTCCATGTAGAGGTAATACTGTGACAACTAGTGACATTATACTAAAAGAGCTCTGTATATAGATTATAGTGTACAGGTCATACAGTGATCACTAGTGATATTATACACAGGGGCTCTGTATATAGAATATAATGTAGAGGTGATACAGTGATCACTAGTTACATTATACACAGGAGCTGTGTTTAAAATGTATAGTGTACAGGAAATGCATTGATCACTAGTGCCATTACACACAGGAGCTCTGAATAAAATGTATAGTGTACAGGTAATACAGTGATCACTAGACATTATACACAGGAGCTCTGTGTATAGTTTATAGGGTAGAGGTAAAGCAGTAATGACTGGGGACATTATACACAAGAGCTCTGTACATAGTCTATTGTGTACAAGTAATACAGTGATCATTAGTGACACTATACACAGGAGTTCTGTGTATAGTATATCGCATAGAGGCATAGTGTACAGGTAATATAGTGATTACTAGTGCAATTATACACAGGAGCTGTGAATAAAATGTACAGTGTACAGGTAATACAATGATCACTAGTGACATTGTACACAGGAGTCTGTGTATAGTATATAGGGTAGAGGTAATGCAGTAATGACTGGGGACATTATACACAAGAGCTCTGTACATAGTCTATTGTGTACAAGTAATACAGTGATCATCAATGAAATTATACACAGGAGCTCTGTATGTAGTATATAGGGCACAGGTATTACAGTGATCACTGGTGGCATTATACATAGGACCTCTATATATACTATATAGTGTATAATGTAAGTGTAAAGTAAAACACTGACTTATTAGTGATGTTTGTAGTTGAAGTCATTCATCTTCGTTTTTCCACTTCATCAGGTGGAGACCACTATCACTTCTTCCAGCCAGGACTTGTGTCTGCAGAACATAACAACAGACATCTATAGCTGATCATTTCTAGGACACATTCCTCACTTTTTTCCCCATCTACACTATGCCATATTAAGAAAAAAATGACAGTGCCCCCTCCAAAGTAATAGGATCTCTCTTTTGTCCTCCCCATGGAAAACAATATCCTCAAAAATAAGATTCTATATATTAGAGCAGAAATAATGTCCCATAATTAGCCCATACAGTAATTATGTCCCCCACTTGCCACCTTAAACTAGTAATCTATGTTCCTCATTCTGGTCCCCCTACAGTAATAATGTCACCCATTCTGGCCCCTTCCTGTAATAATATCATCCATTCTGGGCCCATATGTTCCCTATCCTTCTGATGAGTTTGTGCATATGACACAGTGGAGGGAGGGGAGGAATGCCGGCTTATGCATAACCACACTCCAAAAGGCTAGTGTTAGACAATTGGCAAGTTGGTTTTAATGAGAAAAGGGGAACAAACTAATGCTATCCATTTGGATCAGCTTATCTGCTAATGAAATAAAGGCTCAAACAAGTTTGAAATCTAACGTAATCTCTTTATTCCCTTATAATTTGACTCTAGGCAAGTGATCTAGCAGACTATTATTACATGTATATGGTCAGCTTTAGTTTTTTGCCCATATATTATATAATTCAAGATTATTTACAAACACCTAAATTTGTCCAAAATTGGTATTTTCTCTGAATTTCAAAATATTCATTGACATGAATGCTAAATAGAGTTTTGCAGATTGATTTGGAAAATCTACAAACTACATCAAGGTGGACAAACCTTACATTTACTTCCCAACTGGAAGAGATTGTAAGCGTTTTTATTGAGTGAATATTAAAAAATCTGGTTTGATGGCAATTTGCTGATTTAGGCCATCTGTTCTGATTTAAGGGAGCAATTATGACTGTTATTCAGAAATGTTGGTGTCTTTTTTATTTGTTCCTGTCAAGCACCTAGCTGTTTCTCATAGCCCATGGCAGTTAGTCTCTTCACCTGTGTATTTGGTCAGTGCACTCAAACCTTTGGTATAGATCCACCAGAGATGATTGAAGCTTTTGAAATTCAAATGAAATATTATTTAGTTATAATTTATTTAGCAGAGTAATTGTCTATTATTTCATTATTGTCTAATAGTGTTAATGACTTCTTCTGGATCCAGTCCAACATCATTGTGCTGCTTTGCCACATTGAACTTAGTTGCTTACTTAGCTTTGCTACTTTGGTTACTCATTGATGAGTCTACACTGCTACGTTTCTGTATCAAATCTACTACATTAAAGCACCCTTGCATTGGTTTTATATTGAGTATACTCCTCTACAGTGGCATTACTTGAAGATCATGGGCCCCGATGCAAAAGCTCCAACAGAGCCCCAAATTATTGCAAATCTTTAATAGCAGTAGTCTTTTTCTATAGGCCAAAGGGACTTTTGGGGCCCCCTAGGCTCCAGGGCCCGTGTGCGATTGCAACCTCTGTACCTGTTGTAGTTATGTCCCTGCTCCTCTACCTGAGTTGCGATTTTTCAAGTTCTGCCACTCAATTTCAATTTGATTGCTCATCTGTACTTGTACCAACTTTCCGTGTTGCCCAACAACTGCTTAATTAGAGTAAAAGCTTTATTGAGCAGTTCTTATGGTGATGAGTTGATATGAGTCAATGGACATAGTGCAGTTTAATGGGAACCTTATAGCCTGAACATCCGATGACAGTTAAAGTATCCCCATATCTCTTATGAGAGGAGTGGACTAAGTGAACTCTAAAGCCTTCTAGTCTGCAGTGGACTGTATATTTTCTTTACTTTATGGCGATGCTTTGGCCTGTGCAGCATCAATGTGGGAGTAGGATGACCCCATGATAGCACTTACCTATGACTAAGGTTAATTAGAGAAGCATGTTGGTCTGACCAGAGGCTCCTGTCCTGTTGTTACTGTTCATTGTAATACAGAATAATAATGATGTTTTATTTGAAATTCCTTGATTGCTAAATATTGTATTTTCTCTATCCACGTGATATATTTAATTCTGTCCTTCTTCTTGGCTTTCCTTAAAGTGCTTGATGATCTGAATCATGTTCACTCTGCTTAATTGCTGTACCAGCTCTGATACATTGAACATAGTTGCTAACTCAGCTCTTCTACACCTGTTCCTCATTGCTGAAACAACTCTGCTTCATTTCTGTGCTAGCCCTACTATGATGAACAGCCACTGCAATCCAATGCTATTTTACTGGTTCTACTGTACATTGCTACTGAGTCTACACTATCCACAATTTGCACCTGGAAGAATGAGACACAACTGGCAACTTTCTATGAAGGGTTATTCAGCTGAATTAAAGATAAATTTGTCAGAGCAAGCACAGTGTGCATGATGAAGCCAGTAAAATACACCGAAAAGAGGAACACAATGTGCAGGATCGGAAAGAAAGCTGGACGAACAGGAGAGAGAGGGAAGAAAGTGCTTGGATATTAGGCTATCACGTCCCAGTGGAAGAAGTCAGTCATGGACACCAACAAAACACCCAAAGTGACTAGACACTGCCTAATTAAGATGTGAAAATGTAATTAAAAAAATTATTTTTATGAACTATTACACTATAGTATTAGCTCACACAGGGATGCTTAGAATAGTACTATGAAGCTGCAGGTGCAGATAGTTGATAGCTGTGGAGGCATAAAGTAGCTGACAGGTTCCATCTAAGGAGTTTGTTGCATTGTATTTTCAATTAATGGTATTCCTCGAGGACCATTGTCCAAAACATTCGTAGATTTTCTTAAAACATTTCTGCTGGTCTTGGATTTATTACCATTTGGGTTGTGATGGACTATGTCTCTAAAATGGCATGCTCTCTTCCTCTATTCGGTCTGCTTTCTGTATCAAAGTTTGGCAAGTGATATATGAGAAATAGATTACCCTTCCCCAAAGGGTATGTGACTTTTTATATTTGCACCCATGGATTGAAAATGCTACAAAAGCATCACACATTTTGTATTGTTTTGAAACTTTTTTTCCACAATTGTATTTTCTATGTGTGTGCTTGGTGTTGAGTTTGACTACCATAGTTAAATTGTACAATAAAAATAGACTGGTATGCAAAAACAAACATGCACTTTTACACAGAAAAGACAACTTCAAACAAGCATTATACACGCTTGCAAATACAGCATGGCTGAGTTGTGGCCAAACTGTTATAGGACTATTTCCTTTAACGATTTCATTAAATTAAAAATATAGGGTCCGATTCATTCTTTCATTTACTCTTTTAGTTGTCTAGCTTTTGGTGTTTTTGATTCATTAAAAGTGACAAACTTTGTTGCACATTTATTCCTGTCCCTTCCTGTGTGATTTTTCATACTGGCCCAATTTTTGAGCCATTTTACAAAAAAGGGAAACAAGTTGCAAAAAGGTAAAGCCCAAAATAAAGATTATCTTTGACTTTGCACAATATGTATGAACTGTCTGTGCCATTCTCATCATTGAATGAAACAAGACAAAAAAGAAAACTTAAAGAAAAAAGTCAAATGAGTGATCAGGGCAATATATTATTTATGCAATGGACTACATTGGAATAAAACCTTCCACTGACCATGGTGGTAATCTAAGCTCAAGTATTTTCCATAGTCAGTGAAAAAGAACACAAAAATGTACTACAGAGATTTTTTTTTAAGTTACTCATTTTAGACATTACATCATTAAATTATATCTCCAGTTATGTCTGGATATGTCATCTTGCTCCAAAATATGCAGTTCTGTTGCCTTTATATAAAGCAATACAGTTATGTATGCTATTAGCCATAGACCAAATGGAAAAAAATCATGCAAAATGTCACAATGTAATGTGGTCCCAAAAACATACAAATACCCACATAGTGTAAGGATTAGTAAAATACCAAATCCTCCTTATCATAAATATCTGTAAGCTTTAACAATTAAGCCAGGAGCATATTCAATTATACTTATCAAATACATCACTTGATGAAAATTTGAATTCCAAAATTACAAACAATTTTCCCCCCTCTCTTCTTAGGGGTTCATCAGGGGACAGGTTTACCTTCATATGATACATTCATGGGTCTCCGCAGGTCTGATTAACCCATATCCCTCAAACTTTAGGAAATGTCCCAATTGTATCTATTTCTGTTATTATATTTGTACAATACGTAACAGGGTCTTCTAGGGTGCAGGGTTGCTATCTCGTCTAATTTAGGGTGCCAACCTCAAAAGCAAGGAAGAGAAAGTGGTAGGTGACAACTAGAGACATTATCACAATTATTCCTTTATATGACTGTCGATGCCTCTCTCTCTCTCTGTACCCGCTACTTCCAGTCTCCCCATTTATTAATAATTTAATAAATGTTCTGCAAATAGTAGTAGTGTTGTTTTTGTTTATTTGTCAACACATAGGTATGCTATTAGCCCCCTGTAGGGTGAGCTCAATAAAGGCAAATACATTGAAACTTCACATCTTTGAGAAGACCACTCCAAGACGAGCTTCTCAGTGACAGATTTTCAGACTCATCATATACTATCTTTGAAAGGATCTCAGTTTTATGAAAGAGGTTTCATTTGTATAGCGGAAGCCTCTCTAAAGACCACTTCCCATCCATATCAAATTTTTTAGGGGAATATTTTCAGTTTACTTAGTGTATTCTGCTTATGCTGTACAGTTTTCATTTCTGAGATAACCACTCTTATCAATATAGGTAATAATATTCTCAGGAGTTCCATTGCATTTATACAGCTTCCAAAGTACTCAATATTAGATCTATCTTCAGTAGGGTAGATTTATGTGTGGTAAGTTCCTTTGCCATGGATTTAGATACAGCAAAAGGGTAGAAGCCTAAATGATGTGCGCTCTTGAGAGTAATCATAGTTTAAGCTGCCACCCTAAATGGTAATCCATCTGATGAAAGTCTTAGTATTAGACCAAAACATTAGAAATAAATTTATTTTTTATTTTTTTCATACCTGAGAGTGCCTAGGGCCACGTGGACATGTTCAGTATTTGGTCAGTATTTTACATCAGTACTTGTAAGCCAAAACCAGGAGTGGGTGATAAATACAGAAGTGGTGACATATTTCTATTTATTATACTTTTTCTCTGATTGTTCCACTCCTGGTTTTAACTTCAAATACTGATGTAAATTATTGTCATATACCAACCACCGGGCGCAGCCACTGCTTTTATTGACCAATTCTCCACCTGGCTTCTTCACTTTCTCTCTGCTGACATTCCTATCATCCTCATGGGTGACATCAATATCCTTACTGACACCCGCCAGCCAGCAGACTCCAAACTCCTGTCACTTATTTCATCCTTTGGACTTACTCAATGGCCCTCCACAGACACCCACACAGATGGACATACACCAGACCTCAACTTCACCCGCCTCTGCTCCCTATCTACTCTCACAACCCCACCTCTTCCCCTATCTGACCACCATCTACTCACTTTCTCATCTTTGTCCTCCTCACCTGCCCCCCATGTCCAGCCACTAGCACATCCTCGCAAAAAACTTGCACATGTAGACATTCATAGACTCTCAGACTCTCTTCTACCTCTGTTCTCCATATCTTCAATGCACGACACAGACAATGCCATCACTTTCTATAACGCCACCCTCACATTAGCTATAGACCTGGTCGCTCTTCTTGTGCATGTGACAAATCAATGGCCAACCCTGGCACAAAAATCTCACCAAAAAACTTCAAAAAGTGTCTAGAGTTGCGGAGCGACGTTGGAAGAAAACACTAATGCCAGACGACTTCACTGCTTTCAAATAAGCTCACTTGCCTTCAAATCAGCCCTCACCTCTGCTAAACAGACCTACCGTATATACTCGTGTATAAGCCGACCCGTGTATAAGCCGACCCCCCTACTTTTGCCCCCAAAACCTGGGAAAACCTATTGACTCGTGTATAAGCCGAGGGTGGACTCCAGCACAGGTATACAGCCCCCAGCAGTGTGGTATACAGGCAGGCCCCAGAGGTATATAATGCAGCAGCCCCAGAGGTATATAATGCAGCAGCCCCAGAGGTATATACAGGCAGGCCCCAGAGGTATATACAGGCAGGCCCCAGAGGTATATACAGGCAGGCCCCAGAGGTATATAATGCAGCAGCCCCCAGAGGTATATAATGCAGCAGCCCCCAGAGGTATATAATGCAGCAGCCCCCAGAGGTATATACAGGCAGGCCCCAGAGGTATATACAGGCAGGCCCCAGAGGTATATACAGGCAGGCCCCAGACCCCAGAGGTATATAATGCAGAAGCCCCCAGAGGTATATACAGGCAGGCCCCAGACCCCAGAGGTATATAATGCAGCAGCCCCCAGAGGTATATAATGCAGCAGCCCCCAGAGGTATATAATGCAGCAGCCCCCAGAGGTATACACAGGCAGGCCCTCAGTGGGTTATACAGCAGGCCCCCAGTGGCACTCGCCCCCCCACACTGTGCAGAGCCCCCCCTTCCGATGCATTATCTTACCATCCAGCCGCGTCTTCATCACCGTCCTCCCGTCCATCCTCGCGCGCTGCGTTCCCGGTCTCATGCGACCCGGCGGTCGCAGTCGGATGACGTCATTGCGCCGGGTCACGTGAGAGCCGAACACAGCGCGAGAGGATGGACGGGAGGACGGTGATGAAGACGCGGCTGGATGGTAACATAATGCATCGGGAGGGGGGGCTCTGCATAGTGTGGGGGGGCGAGTGCCATTGGGGGCCTGCTGTATATGGGGGCCTGCTGTATACCCCACTGGGGGCCTGTAAACATCTGGGGGCTGTATGCACGGCTCCCCCTGCCGCTGTGATGGGCGGGGGGAGCCGTGCATATCTAATGAGCGGCCCCATGTGACGGGCCGCTCTGTCAGGAGCCTCCCCCCGCCTCCTCCAGTCTCCCCAGCACCCGGACACAGCCCCCACACAGCACATGTACCATATAGACCCGTGTATAAGCCGAGGGGGGGACTTTTCAGCCCAATTTTTGGGCTGAAAAACTCGGCTTATACACGAGTATATACGGTACTTCACAAACCTTGTATCTTCCTTATCATACAACCAAAAACAACTGTTCAGCAAATTTAACTCTCTCTTCCACCCACCACTGACCTCTCCGACACCTTAATGACCTACAAAGCAGTCCACAACCTGTCCCCTTCCTATATCTCTGAACTAATGTCCCAATATCTTACCTCACGGAATCTTTGATCCTCCCAAGACCTCCTCCTCTCCTCCACACTTATTCGTTCCTCACACAATTGCCTTCAAGATTTCTCTCGTATATCCCCCATCCTCTGGTATTCTGCGCCCCAACACATACAATTATCTACCACACTTAGATCCTTAAGACAGAACCTGAAAACTCATCTCTTCAGGAAAGCGTACAGCCTGCAATGACCATTCTGCTGCCTCACCACCTCCAGAGCTGCTGCCTCACCCCCACTGGAGCTACCGCCTCACCACCACCAGTGCTGCCCTCTCACCACCACCAGAGCTGCCGCCCTGACCTTCTGTCTCTTCCTTATTATCCTGTAGAATGTAAGTCCACAAGGACAGGATCCTCTCCCCTCTGTACCTCTGTCATTGTTAATTTGTTTACTGTAAACTATACATATAATTTTGTATGTAACCCTTTCTCATGTACAGCACCATGGAATTAATGATGCAAATAAATAAATAAATAAATAATAATAATTATACAGTGATACCTCAGTTTTCGTCGATAATCAGTCTGAAAACTATCGACCAAAACCGAAATTGACGAAAAACGAGGCAACGATTTCCATAGGAATCAATGTTAAATTTATTAATTGATTTGGGACACTGAAAAAGACCTATAAAAAAACATTTCAGAGTGAATAAAGATAGCGGTTAATGATAGAATCACTCAGGATTTATTGCCTTACAGTCCTTCTATAGTTATATTGCTGCTGCAACCTAAAACCAGGTGGAGATGGAAAAAGAAAGTATACAGGGTAATACTACCAAACCAAGCCTCATCTTATCTCAGGGTGAATTGGGTGGTAATGAGGGTGAGGAAGTCGAGGGGGAGGAGGAACAAGAGATGGTTGCATGTGTTACAGAGGGTACTACCCACACGAGCTTCATTCCATTTGTTTGTATGGATGGTCTGCAAAAGAGGAGGAGGAGAGGGAAGAGGAGGAGGAGAGGGAAGAGGAGGAGGAGAGGGAAGAGGAGGAGGAGAGGGAAGAGGAGGAGGAGAGGGAAGAGGAGGGTGAGATGGAGAGTGGTCCTCCTGTTGGAGAAAGGGAAATCTTGCCTGTTGGGAGTCTGGCACACATGGCTGACTTTATGTCCTTATGCCTTTCTCATGACCCTCACGTTATATGCATTTTGGCAAACACTGATTACTGCTTGGTCACCCTTCCCAATCCATTCTACAAGGAGAACTTTCCATCTCTTCTTCCTGCTGTGAATAGGTCTAGCAAAATGGTACAATACCATAAGACCCTAGTGGAACAATTAGTTAAAAAATTCACATCTGTCAACACTAATAAAAGTTCCTTGGGCAACCAAGGAGACACAAGTGTGTACAGTTTGTTACTTGCACACTCTGTGGGGCAGACAGTCATGGTTAAATATATGGATTTTGAGGAATTTTCTTTTGTGTTTAAAAAAAATAACAATTAATCCCCGATTCAAAATTAGGATTGCACAAGAACTATAAAAGCTTGTGACAATCAAGTATAAAATCTCTGACTGACACTGATTTCAGGTTTCTTTTACTTGTTTTTCGTTTACATTTAAAAAATGTTTTGCTGGCTTGCTGCTGTTTTCTAGTACATTAACAATGAAGAAGAATGTAATTCAAATGCAGCAGTACAAATGTCAGCTACACTATTTCACTGATCAATCACTCTGTTTGGCAATTCTGCTGCTTTCTACTCTTCTAACGCTCTCTGCTCTTATCAGTTGAATCTTTGTATTATTTTATTCTTTATTGTATTGCTACAATTGTACTTCACATTACTTTATGGAGTATTTGTCAAATAATTTAGGGCTTTCTTTCCCTCTCTCTATTTCTGCATTATAATGAAGTCTGACAATCTCTTGCTATCAAAATGGTTGCTGAATTTCCTGCCTTAGATTTTATACAGGCTCTGATAGTCCTTATTGTGCTATAGCTCCATCTGCAACAAACATTCATTCATCCACGACATCTTTATCACCTACAAACTCTCATTCCTTGATACCGTGTTTCCCCGAATATAAGACAGTGTCTTATATTAATTTTACCCCCAAAAGTCCCACCCTGTCTTATATTCGGGGTATGACTTATATTAAAAAAAAAATGACAATTTTTTTTTTTAACCATAAAATTAACATTTATTAACAAGCTGAACAGTATGGTACCAGTAGCCTCCCATAGGGTTGCAGCCCCCATACAGTATCCCACACAGCCTCCCATAGGGTTGCAGCCCCCATACAGTATCCCACACAGCCTCTCATGGGGTCACAGCCCCATACAGTATGCCACTGCAGCCCCCAGCACAGTACCGTTAAAAGCGCAATTCCGCCGCACAGCCGACTTGCGGCACACTTGCGGCAGGTCCCCATACAATGTACGGTACTGTATGGGACACTTGTGGCAAGGTGTGGCAAAGGTGCGGTAACTGCACCTTGCCGCAAGTGTCCCATACAGTACCATACATTGTATGGGGACCTGCCGCAAGTGTGCCGCAAGTGTGCCGCAAGTCGGCTGTGCGGCGGAATTGTGGCTTTAATGGGCAAGTCGGCAAGGAAACATCCTTACTTTTTAGGGTAATGGCGGCCTCGAGCTATGGATTCCTCCGCGGTGCAGGGCGTTGTCCAGATGCTTCTTCATGCAGGAGCTTCTGGCCAATCAGCACTCAAGCCGCTGAGCAATCAGCGCTCGAGAAGCTGGGGAGCCGCTGGCCAATCAGAAGCTCCTGCCGGCAGCGGTGACGTCAGGCCGGGGCGACAGGCGCACAAGATTAACCCTATGCCCTCGGGGTTACCTGCGGCACCTGAGGGCAGAGGGGAGCCCACGGGGGACAGCGGACCTGCGGCTGCACCTGAGGGCAGAGGGGAGCCCACGGAGGACAGCGGGGCCAGCGGGACAGCGGGGACACAGGTAAAACATGCAATGGGCAAAAATGGCACTTTAGCGGTACCCTGTCTTATATTCCCCGAAAATAAGTCATCCTGTCTTATATTCGGGGTATGACTTATATTGGAAAATTCTGCGCCAGCCCTGCCCTGACTTATATTCGGGGGTGACTTATTTTCGGGGAAACAGGGTATCACTGAAACCTCGCTCACCACCTCTGATACAGCCTCTTCTGCTGCACTGTCCTATGGCAAACTCAGTCTTTCACCTATCTGACCTTTCCATCAATATCAACGGCTGCTCACTTTCCCCAGACCCCCACGCTCGGTGCCTCGGAGCAATCCTCGACTCCGCCCTCTCCTTCAAGCCACATACCCAAGCCCTTGCCACCTCCTGCCGACTCCAACTCAAAAATATTTCCTCGATCTGCTCATTCCTTGACTTCAACACTGCAAAAACACTTGTCCATGCCCTCACCATCTCCTGCCTCGATTATTGTAACCTCCTGCCTCCCCTCGAGCACTCTTGCACCACTCCAACCTATCCTAAACTCAACTGCCTTACTAATCCACCTGTCTCCCTGCTATTCTCCAATCTCTACTCTCGGCCAAGCCCTTCACTGGCTCCGCATTTCTCAGAGGCCCTGGTTTAAAACCCTATGACCTACAAAGTCGTTCACAATCTGTCTGCTCTGTACATCTGTGACATTGTCTCCCGATACCTATCCTCACGCTACTTGCATTATAGTCACGGTCTACTCCTCTGCTCTCCCCTTATCTCCTCTTCCCACAACCGCATACAAGACTTCTCCCGTGCATCCGTTATACTCTAGAACTCTCTGCCCCAACATATCAGACTCTCACCTACTCTGGAAACCTTTAAAAGAAACCTGAAGACTCACCTCTTCCAACAAGCCTACAACTTACTGTGAGCCTTGGTCCACAACCACTGCAGAAACAACTCTACCTTCTCCTAATGTATCATCACCCGTCCCCTTGTAGATTGTGAGCCCTCGCGGACAGCGTCCGCTCTCCTTCTGTACCTGTGTGCCATATGTTGTCTATGTACCTTGTAATTGTCTTTGTATACCCTTTCCACATGTAAAGCGCCATGAAATTAATGGCGCTATAATAATAAATAATAATAACAATAATAATATCATGTGATGTGATAAATGTAGGAAATAAAGGGGGAGATCAAGTGGCTGCGCCTGAGGCGATGTTAACCTTCTGCAGCCGATGCAATCTTTTGCAATGTGTAAAATGGGGGTGTGCATTTTTGGGTGACCCACAAATAGTTTCAATTTGCGGGGTACTGTGACTTTCCTCAAATTGTTTACATTTTACATGATTTCTGTTTGTTTTACACATCTCTAGATTTCATCCTTTGCAATTCCCAGTACAGATTTAAAACGTATAAAGATTATGCTACATTTTTACATAAAATGCTTATTTTTTTAATGTTATTTTTGTTGTTTTCAGGTCTCGTATGCAAATAATCTATAATAAATAATCTATACATAAATATACATTTCTTTACATTGATATAAAAAAAAAATAGTGTAGCTTTTTGTTCAGTCAATAATTAATGTGCATCATTCTTGTGAAATTAATTTTCTTCCAAGCTCTGCAGGTGTTTTATGAATAAGACATGTAAGTAATATCTCAATTGTGAAGATATAATTAACCTTCCGCTGCAATTTCCCTCCTCCCCTATTGCAATGAGCCTCAAATAATACAAAATATGGATATTTTGCAAGCCATGGCAGAGTTATTCAGAGGAAAAAAGATAAAAGGCTATTTGTTTTTGCACAAAGTAATACCATTCATTAAAAAGATAATCAGGCAGCCCCACCCTAGCAATTATTGGGAAAAACAAGACAAATCCCTGTGTACGGCACGCCAGCACCGCCAAGATTTGCTGTATTTTTACAGCACATTAATGTTACAGTCTAATGGATTGCAAGCTGTTTTATTAAAATCAGCTGAATCCTGTTTTGCATAAAAAGGAACTCTGTTTGCTATCAAGAGCACATTCACATCAGACCCACTTTGACAGAATAAAAAAAATTGCATTAAGATGATGTAAGCAGATAAGACAATGAAAACTCTGTGAGATAGTTTTGGCACACAAATTTCAATCATGTCTCCACAGGAACGGAACAGATTTTACACCATGTATTTTCGTGTTTTAAATCTTGGTCGGCGGCCAAAAATTAATACACTTTTAAAAGAAAAAAAAATTTTTAATAGTTTTTTTTTTTCCTCCCTGCTCTTTGTTAAGAAGACATATCCTGTAAATTACATTTCCTTTGTACAATAACACAAACACATTTAGTTCTGTACGCTGAACTGTAATCATCTTGATTATTGCGAGGGACTTTCCAATATAGAGAGCAGCTGAAGACAAGGTTTTGGATTACATGGCAATTTAGGAATGCATGAAAAACTCATCGGTAACCATAATAGAAATCTGAAAAAGCGTCATGCTTTTTATAAAAAGCCATAACAACATATGTTTTACGCTTAGCTCACATGAATCCTGTTTTTTGGGATAATGTTTTTTTTTTCTGTATATTTTAGCAATCCAGCTCAGGCTCTGGTATTTTTATTACAGCACATTGCTCTCAGCGTTAAGGCCTCTCGTTTTAGTTTAGTCATTAAGAGAGAGGCATTGATGGATGAGAATAATGTTGTGGATTTTATGACTAATCAGACTTTGGCAGCTGCAATATTTCCTTAGTAGTGCAGCTTTAATATTCCCTTTTTTACTCAGCCCTGTAAAGGTTTTTCTTTTTTTTTTTCGAGCTATAAAAACAAACTACATATTAAACATTACAACATACTTGTTATATGAACTGTAACATCTTTGATCTAATGCAAGAAAATTTGAAACAATCTCGACTTTTCTATAGTAATTTATAGCCGGTATTTGCATGAGTGTAAATTTATTTGTCAAAGCTTCCAACACATTTTTAATTAACTTGTAACACTTGAGAAAAATAATAGTGTGTGCGGGGAAATTTAAATAAGTGAATCATTTGGAAGTTAACTTATGACGTTGTATTTAGAGTTCATTTGTCTTGTTAGAGACGGAGGGAGGGGATTTTTTTGACAATGTGAAAAGAGATATTTGTTTAGATTACATTTTACATTGTTTCACTATGTAGGAACGTTAATTGGCTTTATGTAACTTTAGAAAACTACAAAGATTTTTTGTTTGCCATTTTTGTTTGCCACATAGATGCTGCCCATCCATGCTCTATATTGTCAGCCATTTACCTGAATAGCCACCACACACTATGAAAGTTCTCTGAAATTCTCTACCCTAATGCATCAGACTCTCACTTACCATGGAAACCTTCAAAAGGAACCTGAAGACCCACCTCCTCCAACAAGCCTACAACCAGCAGTATTGCTCAGTCCACTAAACCGCCGCACGAACAACTCTACCCTCCTCTACTATATTCTCACCCATCCCTTCTAGACTGTGAGCCCTCGCAGGCCGGTTCCTCTCTCGTCACCTATTGTATCATAACCCATCCCTTGTAGACTGTGAGCCCTTATGGTCAGGGTCCTCCCTCCTCACCTACTGTATCCTCACTCATCTCTTGTAGACTGTGAGCCATTGCAGGCAGTGTTCTCTATCCTCACCTACTGTATCCTCACCCATCCCTTGTAAACTATGATCCCCTGTGGGCAGGGTCCTCTCTCCTCACCTACTGTATCCTCACCCATCCCTTGTAGACTGTGAGCTCTCTTGGGCAGGGTCCTCTCTCCTCATCTACTGTATCATCACCAATCCCTTGTAGAATGTGAGCTCTTGTGGGCAGGGTCCTCACTTACTGTATCCTCACCCATCCCTTGTAGACTGTGAGCTCTCTTTGGCAGGGTCCTCTCTCCTCGTCTACTGTATTGTTACCCATCCCTTGTAGGCTGTGAGCCCTTGTGGGCAGGGTCCTCTCTCCTCACCTACTATACCCACACTCATCTTTTGTAGACTGTGAACCACTGCAGGCAGGGTCCTCTCTTCTCACCTTCTGTATCCTCACCCATCCCTTGTAGACTGTTAGCCCTTGCGGGCAGGGTCCTCTCTCCTCCTGTACCTGTTTGTGCTTTGCATTGCTCATAATTATTGTACTTGTCTATGTACGCCCTTTTTCATTTATAAAGCACCATGGAATAAATGGCACTATAAGGCCGGCTTCACACCGTGATGTGATCAGGTCTAGGGCTGTCCGATGTGAATCAGACAGCCCCGGACCTGATTTGCAAACAGAACTGGGGGCAAATACTGTATGCCCTCCGGTCCGGTTTGCAGCCAGCTTCTGAGGATTGTAGCTGCTGAATTGTCATGATAGCGGCTAGCCGCAATCTTGCCGCGGTCCTGAAAGCTCAGCAGTGGACAGCTGGTGGTGGTGAACTTTAGCAGAGCTCACTGCTAAACTTCAGCCGCCGCAGTCCAGCTTCCGGATCCAATGTTTTTGTCGGACCTGAGCGATCCAGCACCATAGACCCCCATGTTAGGGAGTGCCGGATCGCCCCGGATCCAGGAGGATCTGGGAGGATCCAATTTGGGCAGATTTTCGCCCCGGACACAAAAATGTTGCAAGCAACGTTTTTGTGTCTGGGAGGAAACCCGAATACACCCAAATCCTCCCTGACAGATGGAAACCGGATGGCATATAGCTGCCATCCGGTTCCATCTGGCCCCATAGGGCTGTATAATGTCAAAACCTGGTCCGGGGCTATCAGGTTTACACTGGACAGCCCCCGGACCTGATGGTGCCGTGGTGTGAAGCTGGCCTAAGAAATAAAAATAAAAGCTGCCAATTGCTAGTTGTAAAGGAAGCTGGACTAGTGGAAATAGGATAATTCCAATTCAAAGGTTTTATTCAGATGAAGGTGGTCAAAAATGACAAGTTTTCATTACTTTGAGTTTTTGCAGTAGTTTTTTCCCCAAATTGTTTCTTCAAGCAGTTTGAAGAGTTTGAGTTACTTTAGAAATTTAACATTGTTGGCCTAATGCATATTGATCTGTGTGTATTGCAACAACTATTGTTTGTTTAATATAATGTGATTTTATGTCTGCATGCATATTGTTCAGATGTCAACAAAGTTAAAAAAAAAAAAAGGTCCACAGTCAGAGACAGGATGTCCCTCCCCCTGCTCCCAGCATGCACATTCTAGTGTGGAGCTAGAAGCTGAAGGTCACAGCAGATTTCTCTCTCCCTCTCCCAGAAACCAGATTGATCCTTGTTATAAGCTGGATGTTGTTAATTCTCAATAAATGAACATTCTCTGTTGCTCGCTGTGGACATCACGCTGATTAACGCGCTGCTAACAGGTTATGGGCCCAGGAATCACAGAAGTCCCAGACCTCCAGAGCACAGAGATAGAAAGACAACAGCAAACTGAGAAGAAGTAAAGATGGCCACCACCAGCAGCTCAGCAAAGTTTACAGTGCCAAGCCTGAATAACCAGAACTTCCAATCCTGGAAATTCAAGGTGAAGATGCTGCTGATAAGAGAAGGTACGTGGAAATACACTCAGGAGCCCAAGCCTGACCCAGTACCACAAGACTGGCTAGAGATGGATCAGAAAGCACAGAGCACCATATCACTCAGCATAGAGGATGATCAGGTCGTGCATGTGTGTAAGTGTGAATCTGCAAAGGAAATGTGGGAGCAGCTGCAGAAAATACATGAGAGGATAAATCTAAGTAACAAACTCTATTAAATGAGAAAGCTATATCAGTCTAAGCTACACAGTGACCAGGAAATGCAGGACTACATTAGAAGCACTCTAGAGACTGTAGAGCGCCTGCGGGGCATTGGGGAAGATATGAAGGACTTCCATGTAGCAGCACAACTACTTAGTGGTCTCCCAGAAAGCTATGACACGCTTGTAACTGCACTAGATGCACGCCCAGATGATGAGCTTACATTGGAGTACGTCAGAGGAAAGCTTGTAGATGAATATAAGAGAAAGACAGAAAGTGTGAGCATCAAAGTATGCAACAAGGAAACACAGGATGTGCCCACCAGCAGAAACCACTCTAAAGAAACACTTGAATGTTTTCTATGCAAGAAGCCAGGTCATTTAAAAGCTGAATGCAGAGTCTGGAAAGCTAAAATGAATCAGCTAAAGAAGCAAAACAGTAAACAAAGAGTTAAGAGTGCTGTATTTGAAAATAATGATCCTGTAAATACTGAGGCTGCATTCACATTAGTGAATGCATTTAAATCAAAGCATGCGTGGTGTATAGATTCTGGTGCAACCAGTCACATGACCAATGACAGAGACTTCTTTACTAAGCTTAACCAAAGCAAGTCAGAGAAAGTGATAATGGCGAATGGTCAGTGTATGAACTCAGAAGGCATAGGAGATGGTTATATTGATTGTAACATCTCTGCAACGCAAAGCAGAAGGATTCCTGTGAAGGATGTGCTATATGTGCCTAGTCTTGAAAATAATCTATTATCCGTGAAAAAGCTTACAAAACAAGGGAATGAAGTTACGTTTAAGCACGATAGCTGCATCATCTCAAAGGAGGGTCACACACTAGCAAAAGGAGAAATCAAAGATGAACTGTATCAGTTGAAATGTAAAGAGTGTGTATGCACAACTAAGCAAGAAATGCACAAGAACTGTATTCATGTATGGCACAGACGGCTTGCACATAGAGACCCAGAAGCAATAAGAAAGTTATTTCAAGAACACTTAGCTGATGATATTACAATTGATCCATGTAACCAGACAATGAGGTGTACCAACTGTATCAAAGGGAAAATGTCCAGAAAAGCCTTTCCTAAGAAAAGTACTACAAGAACAGAACAGCCACTAGATTTAATTCACACAGATATCTGTGGCCCAATGCGTATTCAGACCCCTGGAAAGAAGAGATATTTTCTTACATTCATTGATGACAATTCAAGATACACAGTTGTATATCTACTTCACAGCAAAAATGAAGTTCCAGAGAACCTTGAAATATATCTAGCTGAAGTATATAACAAGTTTAGGAGAATGCCAAAAATTCTACGTGCAGATAATGGGACTGAATATACAAGTAATGAGACACAGAGCATTTTAAGGAGAAATGGAATCATATTTCAGACTACTGTACCATACAACCCTGAGCAAAATGGTGTAGCAGAAAGAAGGAACTGAACACTCTGTGAAAGCGGAAGGAGTATGTTATTTGATGCAAATCTACCTACAGTATATTGGGGCAAAGCTATTATGACGGCTTGCTATCTTCAGAACAGACTACCAGGTAAAGCGACAGAGAAAACTCCATTTGAGCAATGGAATAATGCAAAGCCAAAACTACAGCACATAAGGATTTTCGGAAGCAAAGCATTTGCATACATTCCCAAAGAAAAACGAACTAAGTAGGAAAGGCATTCTGGTAGGTTACAGTGAAACCCAGAAAGGTTATAGAATTCTACACCCAGAGACAAACAAGGTCACAATAAGCAAAGATGTAGTGATAGATGAAAATTTTGTGTCACCCAAGTTTTGTAATATTATGCCAGTAGTCCAGATGAAGCAACAACAACAATCTCAGTCACAATCACAAGACAACGAAAGGGAGAATGTATACGTCTGGCTAGATTCTTCAACCACTGAAGGAACGACAAAAGGCCTAAGTGAACCTGAAATCAGACGATCGTCAAGATCAAACAAAGGGCTACCAGCTAAACGTCTATCCTACATTGTCAAGACACTACCTGAGTCAGAGCCACAGTCATGGGATGAAATGTAAAAAACTACCTGCTCATGAAAGAACAAGGTGTATCAACGCCAATGGAATCATCCTACCTGAAACTGGAAGAAGATGACCTGTTGCCCAACAATGAGAAATATCGACAGGCAGTGGGGGCACTTCTATACATATCGACTATGACTCGGCCAGATATTACAACAGCAGTTGGAATATTGTGCAGATATGTGGAGAAACCGCGCCAAAAGGACTGGAACGCCGTTAAAAGAGTTCTCCGATATTTTAGAGACACAAGGGGTAAATTTAAAATTGTCTGCAGCAGGAAATCTAAAACTCACCGGCTATGCTGACGCAGATTGGGCTGGTGATTTGCATGATCGTAAATCCACAAGCGGATACGTATTTAAACTTGGAGAAAGTTCAATCTCCTGGTCTAGTAGAAAAGTATATGTTGCTTTGTCATCCACAGAAGCTGAGTATGTGTCCGCAACCTATGCAAGTCAGGAGATCATTTGGCTAAGACAACTGATGGATGATCTTGGTAAACCGTTAACTCAGCCAACGGTGATATATGAGGACAACCAAGGATGCATTAAACTTGCATGCAGTGAGAAGATCAGTGCTAGAACTAAGCACATCGACGTCAGATGTCATCATCTACGTGACTTGATAGATCGTGGCATAATTCAGTTTGTTTATTGTGAGACTGATAAGATGGTAGCTGACATTTTGACCAAACCATTGCCACGACCTAGGTTCCAAGGATTGAGAACCACTATGGGACTAACAGAATAAGTAGTTGTTGAGTGGGGGTGTTGGCCTAATGCATATTGATCTGTATGTATTGCAACAACTATTGTTTGTTTAATATGATGTGATTTTATGTCTGCATGCATATTGTTCAGATGTCAACAAAGTTAAAAAAAAAAAGGTCCTCAGTCAGAGACAGGATGTCCCTCCCCCTACTCCCACCATGCACATTCTAGAGTGGAGCTAGAAGCTGAAGGTCACAGCAGATTCCTCTCTCCCTCTCCAAGAAACCAGATTGATCCTATTATCATGTTATAAGCTGGATGTTGTTAATTCTCAATAAATGAACATTCTCTGTTGCTCGCTGTGGACATCACGCTGATTAACGCGCTGCTAACAAACATCTAGTCCAGTTACTATCCAAACATTTTCCACTTGCATTTCTGGGTAGCGCAACACCTTTGTTTCAAGCAGTGTGAGGCAGTAAAGCGGCAGTCCTGTTTAGATCCTGGGACTGCTTAGTGAGGTAGCTATGGAGTTAATCCTTGGCTGGTTGGTCCTTTTTACAACCTCTTCTATAGCTTGCCTTCTATTTAAATCTTTGACTTCCACTGCCAGTTAAACTGCTCTTTCTCTGGTCCACATCTTATGCTAATGATCCTGTTGTATGATATTGATCTACCCATTTTTGGACCTTGGCTTGTTTTTTTGTCCACCCACTGGCTTTTAATTTTTATCCTTGACTTATTGGTACTGACCCGGCATGATGTACTATCTAGCCACCACCTTGCTCGCTAGGCTAGAAGCCTCAACCAAAGGATCCCTGCATAAATCCAGATCGGACTACAGGAGTTAAAGGGTGAAGGTAAGGGTATCACCTGGGATCTAGTAGATGGAGTGATTTACACTAAGCCTGTCCATGGAACTCCTATTAACATCAATCAGGCTGCCACGAGCAATGCTCACACAAAGTATTTTTTTATCTTAAAGCTCTTCTCCCCTTTCAGTTTGATTAGAGTATGTATGGTATAGTGCGGATGAGGAGTTGCTTCAAAGATGTGAAATCCAATTTCTTTTTTTCAAGCATAGAAATGAAATCCGGGCACTGACCTGTTAACAGCGTTACTTGTAGACTCCTGTGGCGGTGGCGCGCTGTGGAATAACCTGTTGCTCAGCCAGAGTTCAAGACAATATATCCAAAGAAAAAAAGATGGCGGCACTCAGCATTCCAATTTGCAGCTGATTAATTTAATAAAAAAATTACAGCAGCAGGTGCATGATACAGGGAGGGTGTCACGTCCTACTGACGGACCCCACACGTGGACCCACTGGACCGCGTAAAGCGGATGCTGATACCTGGTTGATAGAGAGGCGGACCAGAACAATCGAGTTAACGGGTTTATTGAACAGAACAGAATAGAACCCACGCCCCAGGGGAGGGCCACACGGCCACAGCACCGGAACACCAGCGAGGGAGACCCCGGAGCGCTTGACCCCTATACAGGGATACCGCCGGGACCAGCCTCGAAGGGACCAATGAAGCGGACACGTGTGTTAAACCGACCCAAGGCGACGTGGAAACAATACAGCAACCGGGTAGGATAGAACACAGAGAACCGGAAACCAGAGAATCCGGAGCGGGACCTGAATCAGCAATCCAGCAAGGAAGGGATCCAGAAGGGTGACCCAGAACACGGAAGTCATCAAGGAGCCGGTAAGGCGGAGATCTGTAGGAGGAAACACACAGAAATCAGTTAACCAGCAAAACAAGGCACAACCTGACCAGACCAGGATTAGCTACTTCAATAGGTAGAAGTTGCCCTGGCAAAGACTGACAGGAAACAGGAAGCTTATATATCAGCAGGGCGGTCCTGATTGGTAGAACACAGAGACCTGGTGATTGGCTGAGGGGAGGAGCTAGATCCCTGCAGTCTCTCCAGCAGATACTGATTAGGAGACAGTTTCATGTGCTCAAGCAGTGGTACCGGAAGTGAGAGGAGCAGAGTGGCGCTACATCAGCAGAGGGCGCTGGAACGTGGGTGCCAGGCGGGGAGGTCTTCTCCGGCTGCTGAGGGTGCAGGGAGAGGTCGCTGGAACGCCGCAGCAGACCCCCGGGTGGTAACAGAGGGAGGTGCTAGGACCGACGGTGACCGCTTCGCGGGATGTCCCGCTTCTACGGGTCCGGTGTACACATCCTGCGAAGCAGTCAGCGTTGGTCCTAGCACCTCCCTCCCTGTATCATGCACCTGCTGCTGTAATTTTTTTTATTAAATTAATCAGCTAGAAATTGGAATGCTGAGTTCCACCATCTTTTTTTCTTTGGATACAATTTCTTATTTTTCTGCCAGGCATTATTAGAAACCTGAAGTGGAAAAAATCAGTTTAAACCACAACAAAAGGATTTGACATTAGAAATTAATAGGAAGAGTATTTCAAACATTTTAAAGGGATTATTCAAGGATTGTTTTTAAGAGGACCTGTTCCAAAACACTGCCTTAACATCACCTAAATGTGCTTCTCTTCATGAGATCTACAAATTGCCCTGTAGCTTGGGAGGAATTGAAATACTCTAATTAATCACTAATATCCATTATACAACAAATTTGCCTTTACCACCCAGGTAGTTAAAGCTCAATTTTTATTCTACACAGTTAAACATTCTTAAGTCTATTAAAGGGAAGTAAAATGGTGTCTCTATATTAAGTTACCTCAATAGATGTAGATGTAGACTCTTAAAACTTTATTCTTAGGTTATGTGCACACACCATCTTTTAGATGCTGGCATAGCTGCTGAGGGCTAAGTTATATCAGGTTAAGCCACTTCAGGAAAATATTGACGGTTATCTTCCTGAGGTGGTTTCTCTGGCGGCTTTGCTGTAGTTCCTGTGTCTCTTGCGCTATACACTGAAGTTTAGAGAGTAAGAAGCTTCCGGGTGGAAGCCACCGAAAAAGGTGTATGTCACTTCTTTTAACTACTACATGGTTTTTTTTAACCTTGTTGGTTAAAAGAAGATACATAAGATGGAATGTGCACAACAATGTTGTTTTGAAATTGCTGTGCATTAACTTAATTTTATGTGGCACTTTTGCAGTGAATTTTCAGACAAATCCCATGCAGATGCAGCGTGCACATAGCATTAAATCGGTAATTCAGTAATTCATTTACTACGATTGATAAATGCATTTTTGCCAATGTAGCATTATCAACACAAGGTCCAAAATACTACTGACATATTGCAACAAGAATAAAGAGTATTCTCCAATTTAAGATGCACAACTGCACTTATTAATTGATTTGTTTTTGCTATTGAAGCTTGAATACTGTAATTATATTTATTTGCACAGTACAATCTTCAAAAATAGAAAGTGTTGCACAAAATGTAAAAATAAGGGTTTGCCTTACCTTCCCAGAAAAAGGTCCACTTTTGTGAATAGTTAAAGTTCAGTGTCCGTACCAAACACCTGGTGGCCATGCACAGAACCTGAACACGTACTTCCCTGAGAAGTCTGTGTTATTGATGGTTTCGGCTGCCCAGATAAAGGTCTGGGGGGGGGGGCTGCAAAAGAAAGCAAAATTTGGAATTAAAGAAGGAGAATTATACTTGCCAGTTTTTGCACTGCAGTCATACTACATCCAGGTCTGCTCACTAGGCCTTATGAATATTCCTCTACTTTCCCCACCCACCATCTGTTACAGCATCTGGCATTGGTTGCAGTCAGACATAGCTCCAACCCTGTGTTGGTGTCTGTTGTTGGTTGCCGTACACTTTTGTTTATGGCAACTAAGCTGTAATCATATTAGTGTAAAAATAAATAAATAATTGACAAAAATGGCTTTATACAAAGCGCAGATAAAGCACACGGCTGCGAGCTGCATTTGCCAACTGTGTGCATTATCTTTGCTAGGTATCAAAATATGGGGACCCCACACAGGTTTTTTTTATTAGATATGTATTCAAAAAAAAAAAAACACTAATGTATATGCCAACCAATCAAAGGCGCTGTTTTTTTCTCTGTGTAAGAAATTTTCTATACCTGTTTTATTTGATTTATTTAGATCTATCAATAGGTCCATGTGTTAAGCTTGGGTTTACTAGGTTCTATAAGGGCAAGTCGATGGTGAGTGGGGGTGCCATTTGCGCACCATAAGGAGCAACATCTGTGACCAGGTAGGGTCTTTTCTTTAGGATACGGTCACATTTGCGTTTCTCAGTGTGACCCACCGCTCACACAGAAGCAGCTCTCTGGGCTCTCATTCTGTGCGCAGAGGCCACTATGACAAGATGTCTCTTCTTCATCGTGGCCTCTGATGCAGCAGAACTAAAATTGCGACGTGGGACCTCATGATGGATTATCGTTGGAGGGTATGTTGTTGGTACTTTGTTGTGGATTATAGTCGGAGGGTATGTTGTTAGGACTTTAGATAAATGGATAAATTAGAGTTGTAAATGTGCTTTCTTTCTAATAACGTTTTATTCTCAGTGTTTTATTTCCCGTAATGTTTTTTTCTCTCTGTGCTATTGTCTGTATGTTTCCAGGACATCAAGAAATTGTAGCCAAAGTAAATTTGATAGTCTCATCCAATGTATTAAAATAAGTATGAAACTGAGTTAGGGCCTCCTCAGTACCTGTCCATATGAGGAAGATATCGTCTATGTATCTCCATCATGTGGCAACAAGGCCAAAGTGGTGGGACACATAGACGAGATCCTCCTCAAGGACCCTCATTACAACATTTGCGTATGTGGGTGACATACTTGCGCCCATTGCCGTACCTATTTGCTGTAAGTAAAAATCGTCTCCAAATAAAAAATAATTATTGTTAAGTACCAACTCCA